>CM053583.1:313530428-313549174 GCA_028627135.1 Pseudochirops cupreus | reverse complement strand
CATCACTACTGGGTTGGCTTTGACCTTCTGGTTTTGGGACTCAGTTTTCTGGTATTTAAATAAATGCACTATCTATATTTCTTATGTAGAGAGCCTGTTCCATTTTGTGATTAATAACTATATCAGCGTATTTATAGTTACTGTAGGCATTGTGAATACTGCATTGCTGATACAACAGTTTATAAATAATCCTTTTTTCCCCAGTAATGGTTAGACCAACTAAGTCACAGTTCCACAATGCCTGACTTCCTATAACTCCACCAACATTGACTATTTCCTTCTTTCATTATTAAATGGGGATAAGGTAAAATCTAAAGTTGTTTCAATTTGCATTTCCCTTACTCTTTGTCAGTTGGAGAATTTTTTCAAAAGTTTGTTGATAGTGTATATTTTTTCTTTTAAAAACTCTTTGTTTATAAAAATTGATTATATTTTAACCAAAAGAAAATCCCTGTTTCCTGACATAAGAGTAATTTCTGAAACAGTTGTCTGTGTGCACTCAGATCATTAACTGGTTGAGCAAGAATAAAAATTAATATCAATTTAGAAGAAATGCAGATAAGAAGACCTTGTGTCTTTTTTTTAGATCAATCACAAATGTTTATTAAATGTTTATTATGTACATAGAAATGGCGTGGAAAGCTCACTGACTTTTTTTTAGATTTCTAATATAAATTTTTGAATTCCAAATTCCCGTGTGCTCTTAAAATGCTAAAATTTCATTTATTTAAAATAAACTAGTAATCCTCAAAAATGGGAAATGGATAATTCAATTCAATAAACATGTAGTAAGTGCCTACTATGTGCCAGGCACTATAATAAGCACTAGGGATGCAAAAAAAGGGCAAAAGACAGTTCCTAAGCTCAATGAGTTTTCAATTTAATGAGGGAGACAATATGCAAACACAAACAAAGCAAGCGATATACAGGATAAATAGAGAGAAGGCACTGGAATGAGAGGCAAGATGCTGCAGGAGGCAGGACTTTAGTTGGAACTTGAAGAAATAAAGTCAGTGAGGTCTGTAGTTGTGGTGGAGGAAGGAGAGCATTCCAACAGTCAGAGAATGCCTAGAGCTGAGAGAGAAAGTGTCATGTTCCAGGAACAGCAAGGAGGCCAGTGTCACTGGATCAAAGACCACATGTTGGGGTGTAAGGTGTAAGAAGACTAGAAGGTAAGAGAGGACCAGGTTATAAAAGACTTTGAATGTCAAACTGAGCATTTTGTATTTGCTCCTGGAGGCAATATGAATCTACTGGAGTTTACTGAGGAGAGGGGAATAAATGACACAATCCAACTTGCATTTTAGGAAAAGAACTTTAGTGGCTGAATGTAGAATGGATTGGAATGGGGAGGAATTTGAAAAGTAGGCAGACCCACCAGCAGGCTGCTGAAGTAGTATAGGCATGAGACAATGAGGTTTTGAACCAGAGTGGTGGCAGTGTCAGAGAGAAGGGGGCTTATTTGAGAGATACTACAAAAATGAAATCAACAGGCCTTGGCAAATGCTTGGATATGGGGGGAAACAGAGGGGTGCGGAGAGAGATGGTGAGGAATGTAGGATGACTGCTAGGTTGCAAATCTGAAGGAGTGGGAAGATGGTATTGTCCTTTTATAGTAAGAGGGAAGGTAGGAAAAGGCAGACAGCTAGGTGGCATAGAAAGAATGCCGAGGGGCAGCTAAGTGGCACAGTGAATAAACAGAACACTGACACTAGAGGCAGAAGGACCTGAGTTCAAATCCAACCTCAGACTAGCTGAGTGCCCTTGGGCAAGCCTCCCCCAAAAAACAAACAAACAAGAAGATGGAGTGCTGGGTCTAGAGCCAGGCAGACTCATCTTTCCGAGTTCAAATCTGGCCTTAAACCTTACTAGTTCTGTGACCCCAGGTGGGTAATGTCATTTAACCCTGTCTGCCTCAGTTCCTCATCAATAAAATGAGCTGGAGAAGGAAATGAAAAACCACTGTAGTATCTTTGCCAAGAAAACCGAAAATGGGATCACCAACAATGGGACATGACTGAACAACAAAAGGGAGTGAGGATTTAGAGGGAAAGATAACGAGTTCTGTTTTAGACATAATGAGTTTGAGATGTCTAGAAGACAACCACTTCAAGATGTCAGCAAGGGTGGTTGGATTTCAGAGTCCTTAACATAAATATAGTAATTAAATCTATGGGAGTTGATGATGAAGGGGATGGCATTCGCACTGGACTCCTAAAAGGAAAAGACCGTGCCTTTGGGACCTGGACCCCAAAGCCCCTGAACCTAGATCTCTGGCTTTGCCTGAGGCACCCAGCCCATCCCAGTCAATAATTTTTTTAAAGGCCCTTTCACTGTGGCCCTAAATGTTTGTACCTGGCCCACAGATCTCATCCAAATCTTTCCAAAGTCTTTTGTTATAAAAGTGTCCATCTTGCCCCCATTAAATTGCTCAGATTCTTAACATCTGGTATTGCCACCACAAATAGCGCAGACTCACTAGGAATCTCAACCACCCCAACCAGTGTTTTAATAAGCTACTTGGAATGAAATAAGGTTTGAGTGGCTGAATTTTTTTGAGGTGGATCCAAGCCCTTTGCCCATGCATTTCAGGGTTCCTAAAGCCCTTTGCCCTTGCATTTCAGGGTTCCTAAGACCCCTAGATGCAACACTGAAATCACCAAATGTAGTAGTACAGAAGGAGAAAAGAAGATGACCCAGAACAGAATCTTAAGGGACTCCTATGGTTAGACAGTATGATTTGGAAGATCTAGCAAAGGAGATAGCGGAGTGGTCAGATAGATAGGAGGAAAACCAGGAAAGAATGGTGTCCCAAAAACCTAGAGAAAAGAAAGTATCAAGTAGAAGAGAGTGATCAACAGTGTCAAAGGCTGCAGAGAAGTCAAGAAGACTGAGGACTTACTTCAGAAATTTATCTTAAATAAGCTCCAAAGTAAGAGGCCAAAAGAACATAAAACAGTATCAACAAAAAACAAACAAAAGATCACTTGTTATCCTTGCCAAGCAGTGGGACAGGGCAGAGGAAAGGTGGCTGCCCTACCTCAACCACTTAGAGTACAGTCTTGTCTGTAAAACATTACGAAGGTAGATAAATGAATGAAAAAGCCTTTATTAAGCATATGCTATGTGCCAAGCACTATTCTAAGTATTAGGGAAACTAACACAAGTAAACAGACAGTTGCTGCCCTCAAGGAGTTTACAAGGGGGAGATCTAATCTCCAGGGAGTAGCAGCCAGGAAGGAAGGGACGGTTTGGTAATGTTGATTTCATTATTGTTTTCAAGGCACAAACTGGAAACTGTATTTGGGAGGTCAGGAAAGGTAGAGAAGATCAGGGTATTCATAGGAGCAACATTCCACGAAAATGGCTGGGGAGTAGTGTGATAGGTGTGAATCTGAGATAGATACGATGAAAGTCTGTGGTCCCAGGGCGGAAAAGAACCTGTGATGCCAGGCTGGCGGTAGAAGCTAGTGTTATAGGCACCTGATAGGTCTGAATCTGGGCTAACTCTATCCTAGACTAGAAAATTTAAGTAATACCATCTCATAAAACAGTGAAGACAAGTAGAAGGGGAAAATAAGCCTGGAGAAAAGCTTATCCTAAGAGTCAAATACATCATATAATCCCAAGATCATTTATACACAAAGCTATCAATCACACAAAGCTATCAATCAAACAAGAAGTAGGGTGGTTGTAGCAAAAAGAGAGCCTAGTGCTTCGGTGACCTTGGGCAAGTCATTTGATTTTTTCTGGCTTCTTTGTTTCCTCACCTGTAAAATGAAGAAATTAAGGCTAGGCAGCTTCTGAGGTCTCACCACCCCTCCCCCTCTAAATTTATGATTCTAGGAAGAAAGGTTGGCAACTATGTGTGCAAGTGACCTTAATCTCATCATCAATAAGCAGAACCACATCCTTCCCACATCAAGTACAGAGTTTTTTACTTCTTTTCTTTATCTAACCTCTCTCTTAATGACCTTATCAGCTCCAATGGAATAAATGATCTCGTATATGCAAATGACTCAGAGATTTATATATTCAGCCTGGGTCTATCCGGAACTCCAGTCATACTGGAGATATCTCAAATTCTAGATGTCAAAAGCAGAACTGATCTTTCCCTCCAAACCCTTCCCACACCTAAACTTTCCTCGTTCTGTCAAGGGTCTTAACATTCTTTCAGTCTCCCAGATTCATAGCCTTGGCATTATACTTGACTTCTCACTCTTCCTCTCCCCACATACCCAAACCTTGGCCAAATCTTGCCATCTCTACCTCCACAGAAACTTCTCTCCATTCACACAGTCACTGTCTCATCATCTCTCACCTGGAATACTGTAATGGTCACCTAGCAAGTATCTCTCTTTCATGTCCCTTACCC
Organism: Pseudochirops cupreus; assembly: GCA_028627135.1. Taxonomy (NCBI): domain Eukaryota; kingdom Metazoa; phylum Chordata; class Mammalia; order Diprotodontia; family Pseudocheiridae; genus Pseudochirops; species Pseudochirops cupreus. The sequence goes on along the minus strand of CM053583.1, from coordinate 313,544,799 downwards.
TCTCCAATCCATCCTCTCACACAGCTGCAAAAGAAATTTTCATTGAGGCCAGATCTGACAATGTCTCTTCTTACTCAGTCAATTGCAATGCTTCCCTATTGCCTCTAAGATAAAATACAAGTTCCTCTATTTTGCTTTTAAAGCCCTGCACAATCTAGACCCAATGATCCATCTAGCCTTATTATACACCATTCCCCTTCTCACATGGCACTCCATCTCCTGTCTCTGTGACTCTGTATGGCTCCTGTGTCCCTATGTTTTGAATCCATTCCTTTTTCGCCTCTGCCTCACAGAATCTCTCACTTCCTTCAAGATGTTCCTCAGGTACCAGCTTACACATGAAGCCTTTTCTGTTCTACTCATCTGTTAGTGGCCTCCCTCCCTAACTACCCTGTATTTATTTCATATTTATTCTATATATACTTACCTATGGATATATTGCTTCTCCCCAATAGAGTGTAAGATCTTTTGAGAGCAAGGACTGTTTTACTTTTTGTCTTTGTATCCCCAAGATCTATCTAACACAGTTCTCAAAACACAGTAGTCCCTTAATAAATGCTTGTCGATTAGTTAAAAAGGAAACAACACTCAAGAAGATAAAGGAAAATTTCCTGAACACAATCAAATACAAAGGAAATCTATTATAGAAGGAAAATAATTTTTAAAGTATTCAAGCATTTGATTTTCAAGATAATTTGAAGTGGTAAAAATACTAAAAGAATAGGGGCAATCACAATTAATTCATCAGTACCTTTAAAAAGTGACAGAAAAGACACAATAATTACTGACCTACATGCTTACTTCTTAATTCTTGTAAAATATTTATAAGAATGATTTATGTACCTATTGAGGTATCCTTGATGAAAATATGAGAAAAGAGAAAACAGACTAATTATTCATGAGGAATTATTTCTCCACAGCAGTTTACATCCTCACAGTCAAAAACAATGCGTATAGATTATAAGAGCTTGATGTCTATTATTTAATATAAAAAATGTATCTGATTCTGTAAAACTAAATGAAGGCTTAAAGGCTCTCTTCTACCAAAGTTTGCCCATGCATGTTAAGATCATACAGGGTTCTTTAATAGGTGAAACAATGAGACAATTTTGTTCAACAATTCTCACTCAACACTGAGACATAAAACAGGGAAACAAGCTCACCAAAGATGTTTACTATTGTCATGGAATATGTCTTGTACAAAGTACAAATGCAAAAAGGATTTCCTATAAATACTATGATTCTCCAGATGTCTATGTTAGTTCATGATATGCTGATTTCCCTTTCCCTTCATCTCTTCCCCTATTCGTTAATGTTCCCATATCTGGAGTCTTCTATTCCTAGACTTCCAGCTTCCCAGCTGAGTGGGTGCCTCCTGTCTATAAGACTAGAGGTACGGAAACCAGTCAGATCCTCCTGAGACCTCATGCCTCCCTACAGAACACTTAGCCCTCCTTCTCCAGCCTCCCTACACTGCCTTGATCCCAGAGCTGCCCTGGTACATGGAGTGATGGAAATATCCCATTCATCACACTGATGAGAGCTTGGTGTCAACTAAGGATGTGTAAAGTCATAGAACTCTCACAGAATCATTTTGAACTCCCTCCTTCCATGACTTGTAGAACATCATGCCCAAAGCTTTCTAATGACAGCTCTGGTTGTATCCCTTCTCTTCTATGCTGTATTTTAGAGGTATTAGTCCTAGCTTCAGTGTGATATTAATATGTTTTTTCAGTATGGGAGGTGTTATTCTTGATCCCAGTGTGTATGTCTAATTTGTGTATAGCATGATGGTCAGCTACTGCTCTTCTGTGGGAAGTAATTATACAGTCTTACTGCCCTTTCTTTGTTTATTTTGTCTTTACCTGCACATTCCCCCTCCATGGACCCTTGGGTGACTTCACTTAAGCTATGTAGCTTAAAAGTGCCAAATAAAAAGTCTTATTACTTTCACCATTGACTGGCTCATTTGGTTCTTTTGTGAAACCCATCTAAGTCTCAGCAGTGGATCCCAATCTATGAGACACAAGAAGCTGTCAAATGTCCAGCTGAAATTCCATGTCTATGGAATTTTCTTGTCTACCTATCTAGTAACCCAAACCAAAAAAAGGAAATTAGGTTAGTCTGGTAAGACTTGTTCTTAATAAACTTATTCAAGTTCACAGTGATCAATATAACTACTCAGGAGCCAGACATTTAATAACTTGTTCTAGAATTTTACTAGCAATTGGAATTGGCATATATTTTGAAGGCTCAACTTTCTTTCCTTTTCTGAAAACCAAAATGTTTACCTATCTCATCTTGTAACATCATTTATTCCCCATGATTTTTCAAAAATCACTGGTAATAGTTCAGTAATCATGTCCATAAGTTCTTTCAGAATTCTGGTTCTGTTACTACCTGAATGACTTTGGGGAAAAAAATCATATAACCTTTCTGGTTCTTGGATTACTCATCTGTTAAGGGAAAGGATGGAAAAATGAATTAAATTACCTTAAAGGTTTCTTCTAGCTCTAAAGTCTATGCTGTCAGTGGCAAGAACACTGGATGTGGAGTTAAAGGATCTGGGTTCAAATTCTGAACCTGTTACTTCTTACTTGTTGGACCTTAGAAAAGTCAAACCTCTGTGGGTTTCATTTTTTCACCTATAAAATGAAAAGATTAAATTGGATGACTTCTCAGATTCCTTCTAGCTCCAAATTTATGATACTTTGATCTTCAGTTACCTGTCTTCACTTTCAGTTTTTGCATATGTCCTTTTAAAGTCTGAGCTCAATGAGTTTCCCTGGTAATCATGTTATCTCTTTAGATTTCATTTGCCCCTTTTTTCCATCCCTCAACGGAATCATCTTAAAATGTGTCATTAGAAGTTCATTCTTCCCCCTTCTTCTTTCACTCCTCCTATCCTTTTTCAGCCAACTTTGTTTTTAGAGTCCTATGATATAAGACCTTGTCCAATGAATTATTTGAAATTAACTCTTTTAAAGTGTAGACTGCAAATCAAACTATGTATAGGGTCTCCTTCCTCATAAATTACAAAATCTAATATGGCACGGGTACTTCATTCCAAGTTTCCTTAATCAGCTAGTTTTTTTAAATTAGTTTTCTACCTTCTGAAAGATGCAATTATCAGCAGAGCATGTCAAAAACTTATTAGATGCTCTGCGAAGAGCTGAGACCTCCAGCCTATATCGAGGTGACCAAAGTTCCTGACCATAACTGCTTCTATGCTAGCTTTGTGATTTATAACAAGAATTAATTATTCATCTCTCCCTTCTAGTCTAGAGCCTATAATGTAGATTCTACATTATATTCCCCACCATGATATCTTTTTTTTTCTCCCTTCTTTCATCATCAATCATATACTTCCACTATGCTTCTTTCCTATAGTTGGGAAATTTCAACAGAAGTAGTAAATATCTGTCAAACACAGTATTACTCTTTTACTCCTTCTGGTCTTTTGGTTTTAAATCCAGTGTTCTACTATAGCACCCTGTTTCTCATGTGAAATAAATGGAATATCACAGAACTGTAGAACAGTCCAAAATACCTCTCTGGTCTGGTAAGCCTAGCCTCTTTTGTGGCCATCTGATTCTAAAACCCTGAGATATGTCTTTTTCTCCTTTGTGGAACTCTTGAGCCTTGCCCTTTTCTAGAAACCTTCATGTGAAAGCATCAACCTCACAGTTCCATATTCTTTGTTATGTCACTAAAACACAAACTGTCACATCCCTCTAAAACCAGGGCCCTTACCTATGACATCAGGTGCATAGGCAGTCTCACTGCCATCACATTGGAATGAGAAGGTTAGGATCAGCAGACATGCCCACAGACCTGATGGGAGGTGCCGGAAGGCTGTGTGGCCTCAGAGAAGTCACTTAACCTCTTTGGACCTCTGCTGTTTAGTCTATAAAATGAGGAAGTAGGATTGATGACCTAACTCCAAATACATGTTCTATAGCATTCATGTAAAAGTAGCAGGAGAAAGTGTTACCTCAAAGAAAAGCCATCGTACTTTCCTCCTTTGTTTGCAGAGGTGTGAGGTAGAACAGTACATATACTGCCACATTTCAATAATATTTTAGTTTTGCTGTACTGTTTTTTCCCTCTCGTTTTTATTCTTTGTTATAAAGGCTGATTTTCTGGGTGGGGGAAAAGGGAAGGCTTTATTAAGAAATGAAGTGACAGAAAGCAAAAAAATAAATAAAACTGGTTTAAGGAAATAACTTCAAAAAATATGGAGAAAATTATGGGAGTTTTTTTTTTAAGGAAAATAACCCATTGAGTTCTTTTAAAAGATTTCTACATATTCTTATTCAGCAAGTATTCTGAGCTCCTACTTATATTCCTAATAGTCAGTAAACAAACATTTATTAAGCACTTACTACGTACTAAGCATCATGCTAAAGAATGCACACAAAGACAAAACACACAGAGTCTGTGCCTTCAAGGAGTTCACATTCTAATGGGGGAGACAACATGCAAAAAATTACATTTAAGATACACATAATGTAAAAGGAAGGTAATTTCAAATGGAAGGCAGTAACAGGAGAGCAGATCATGCAGAATACTGAAGGAAATGACCAGGTTCCTCCCCTCCAGAAGTCTACATTATCATTCAGAAGATAACTGTCAAAATATGTGGGATAGACTGAAAGTGCCACAGGAATATTTAAAAAGCTTATGAAGCACCAGTTATTGCTGAAAGAGTAGGGAAGACATTATGGAAAATGTGGAATTTGAGCAAGGCAGAGAGAGAGGGCGAGGGAAGAGAGGAGAAACCATGAGCTAGATGTTAATTCAGTCACCAGCAAATGCAATCCAAGACATCAAATGTGAAACTCGAGCTACTGAATTTGACACCAGAAGGCTGGAAATGAGGGAGCAAACGAACACTAAAATATTAAATAACAATAACTTAGAGAGCAATAAACAATGAAACAGCATCTTCCCCATCCTCCAGAAGACCCTGTTCTCCTTTCATGTAGGTGAGATATCTTTCACCACAAGGTTCTCCAACCAAAATGTGTGTACCAATAAAATCAACTCTATATGTACATTCTGGACTTTTTTTCCGATTGGATTATATAATTCTGACTTATTTTTACCTTGTAGACCTGAAAGGAAAAACTACAACATGTTGCTGAATTTGTAACAAAATTAAAGAGACAAAACAAAAAAAAATTTTAAAGTCATTTTCTCATAAAGATAAATAGAATAGGGACTAGGATAGGCAAGGTGGGTAGTCACCTGTGACACTTCAGGAAAAGCTAAAGGGAAAAAAAGTGGTTTGTTTTTATTTGACTTTGTTTTTAAATATTTGTATCATATTAAATGAAATGCAGGCAAACCCTATATAACCCTGTTCTAATCAACACTAATAAACATAACCATCTCTCTAAAGCTTTCACTCAGGCAGTTTTGATACCCAGGGTCACACAGCTAGTAAGTGCCTAAAGCCATATTTGAATTCAGGTCCTCCTGACTCTAGGGCCAGCACTCTCTACTGTACCACCTAGCTCCAGTACTTTTCATCAGAGTTAGCTGTAGATTTCCTCCAATCATCTCTGTTCTGGGATTATTTGGCTCATTAGCATCATTTCTCCTAAAGTCACTTTTTTAATGGATCTAATTCACAACTTTAGGTAGGTTGTATTTATAGCAAAAAAAATCCTAAATCAACAATTTTCAGCTTTCAAATCTCTGTGCATATCATAACTGCAAGACACAAATAGGAAGAACAGATAGGACAGTAGGAAAATTATACAGGAGGAAATGGACAATTCATTTTCATTTTCCCCCTTATAATGACTGCCCATTTGTCACTATTTAATAGAAGAAATTAAAAGACAACAAGTAGTATGGCAACTGCTTTCTACTTTTCTATAAATCATGTTGGAACATTGTTGGAAACACGTATGTACAAGACAGGAATCTTCTGCTTCATTTTCTCTCTAGTTATAGCATTCTCCAGCTACCATTCCATTCATCTACACTATGCTCACTGGCACTATATTCACTGCCTACTACACTCACTAACATCATAGTACATCTACTCTACAACACAAAAGGTATCGTGAGTCAACAACCTTATGCCACTGGTTTTATGAAGGCAATTTAGGATTGTCCTATATTCTTTCCACAATACCACCTTCCTTGCATGTAATTTCACTGGCAAAAATGTTCATAAATATTCTCAAAGGATCACAAATATGGCCTTACATTATATTCAATCAGAAGAGCCTGAGTTCAATTAGAACAAATCTGGTGAGAATAAACTTGAAAAATACTATCAGAATTCAATAGATTTTAAAGTCATTTCCTCATAACAACTCTAAAAGATAAACATAATAGGGACTAGGATAGGTAAGGTAGGCAGTCACCTGTGACACTTCAGGAAGCACAGCTCTGACTATGTCACTCCCCTATTCAAAAAGCTCCAGTGGCTTCATTACTGTCTCAAGGATAAAATACAGGTCTCAATGTTTGATATTCAAAACCCTCCACAATTTGGATCCAGCCTACCTTTCCAAGCCACCTTTCCAGGGCAGCCACTACTAAAGCACCTCTCCTCTTTTTAATAACCTATTCAAGTTCCTGCGGCTAATATGAAATTGAGTGTGGAGAGTGTGGACACTATGTCCCATACTCTATTAAAACGACACCAAATTATTACTTTAACTTAATAGTTACTACATGAATTAAGTTTGTTTGATAGTTTTAATTCTTTCGGGATACCCTAGGGCTTTCTTGTCTTCATTCAATCCCTGTTCTACTCCTGCTTCAAAAAAACAACAACATGAAAAAAAGAGAAGACAAGGGGAAAAAAGAACTATTATAAGAAAGGTCCTCTACATTTATAGCTTTTGCTATTTCCTCTTTAATTTACCTCCCAATTATCTCAGTAACATGACTCTTATTAACATAAGTTAAATACTAGGAGCCAGACTCAGGATCACATGACTCTGGATGAAATCACAGAAGCAACTGCTACTGACCTCTCATGCCACAACACTCTGATTCAACATAACGCTAGTATATACTTAAGTACTCACTCACCTTTAAAATTACTTATAATATTTTACCTCCCCTCAACTCTATATTGTAATCTGCCAGTCTATAATTTTCTTATCTGAGAATCTTGAAAATATAATTATTTTTCAACAATGACAAAAACCTCACTGATTGAAAAGCTGGAATCCTTAATTGATTACATTTTTTTAACTGAATTCTCTTTAAACAGTGTATCTAACTTTCCTATAATCATTCTACTAAAAGTAAACTATTTAGCTCCTACCCTACAAAAACAGAACAAGTCTATATGTAACATATTTCTGATTGCTTAGACCATATACAAGATCAATAGAGGCCACCATTAGAAACTAATAAAAACTGTTGAAATGACTAGATTAGCCCTGTCAGGGTCAAGTTTGGTGGCAACACATTCAGGGTCATTTTGTTTCCTAGCTCTGTTAGTATTAAAAAAAAAAAAAACCCTAGGAGTTTCAAGGTTTATTTTTATTTTTCTAAAAGTTGCTATTGTAATCCAAGATTTTTTTAAAAAATCTTTTGCCTTTTATTCATGAAACTGATTTAAAGTTCAATGTAAAATGAATCACGTTTTTTTGGTCTGTTTGTTGCAATAACTACTGTAAACACCATTATCCTCTGTATGCTAAATATGCTAGTTTGCGAAGCACTTTAATGTCCTCTGATGAAAGGAACTCTATCAATAGCTTCCCTATTCAGCTGCACTAATTTTCTACTCCTTTCCCCATCCTACAGTCAACTTTACTGAGACTAAGTAGTTTTTAATTTTTTTCCACAAAGAACATCACAGACATTAAAAAAAAATCAATCTAATGCAGTTGAAAAACATTTTGAATTATACTTCACTCTTTACATAATTAGTCTTCCTTTAAAAATAACGTACACCCTTTACACATAATTAGAAAAAATAAAAAAAGTTAAAATCATGTACAATTAATTTCTAGAATTGGGATACTTTTCTATATGAGACTTTCTGGTATTCATTAATACCTGACTTTCTTCCAAGTTGATCCAAATCCAAACCCTCACCCAAAGGCTCATTCATTTTTTTTTTCTTTTTGGATGGGGAAAGGCAGGGCAATTGAGGTTAAGTGACTTGTCCAAGGTCACACGGCTAGTAAGTGTTAAGTGTCTGAGGTGGATTTGAACTCAGGTCCTCCTGAGTCCAGGGACAGTGCTCTATTCACTGCCCTACCTACCCACTCCAGGCTCATTCATTCTTTTAACTTGATAGCTAATAGTTTGCCATCAAAATCAAAATCACCAAGATTACTTTATCTAAAGAATACCTTTATTAAAAAGAGATATTTTGGTTCCCCTTCTATTCCTGAGGATCATAACACAAATTCTGAAAATACTCATACCCTACTTCAAAACATTTTCTCTAGTTAAGTAAAACATAACTAAGAAATCAAGTCTTCTAAACCAGATCTTCTATTTGTTTGCTCTATAAAAATAAGTCATGCTTCAAACTTTATAAGGCTAACCTGGGTGTAAGGAGACAGCAATCACTTTTCCATGGAGAAAAGCAATGTGCCAATCTAAAATGAGATTTGTTTTTCCTTTTCGAGGGGCCTAGGGTTCCCCTCTTTTCTGTACTCTCTCCTGACCTTAGCCCTAGAGGTGAAGGAACTCTTGAGATTATCTAGTCCAATCACCTCATTTTACAGATAAAGAACCTGCATACCAAACGGGGTAAGTGGGATGCCCAAAGTCACAAGGAAATAAGCAGAGATGAGCCTCAAATCTAAATGCTCTGACTCCAAATCCAACACCCCTTCTATTATACCAAGCGTACTTTGGCTGACCAAGAATGAGGTTGAGGGTTTCAAAAACATGCTGCTCACAGCAGGAAGCTGTTTGGAGTTCCTTCCTACCACTAGAATTTTTCTGAAAAGGAAAATTGACCCTTTTCCCTAAATACTCTGCAGGGTATAGGAAACACTCCTAATAACCAGAACTAATGCAAATTTCTATAACGCCTTAAGGTTTACAAATTACTTTCAACACAACCATTCTATGAGTCAGGTGGGGAGCATTATTATTCCCATTTTAAAGACAAGTAAAGTTAAATCTTGACTTTTCTTTTCAAGTTAATCTAGATCTAGACCCTCATCCATAGGCAAGTGATCCCCCTGACTTTGCTGCTATTTGTTTGCCAATCATTTAGTTGGAGTTAATGCTCATATAGCTAGTAAGGAAGGAGTCAAACTCAGATCTCTTCCACGTTAAATTCTTGAATTTATCAGCTAAGTTGATTGTGAATATATCCACATAAACTACTAAAATTAAGCAAAGTGATATATGTATACAAAAGAGAATAATCTATCTCATTCAACATTTTCATAATATAACAATTCCCTGCCTTATCCAGTTAATAGGTACAAGAAAACAATTAACAGATTAACTCAAATCTTCAAAACATGACCATCAAGCATAATAGTGGCTTCTGAATAAATAAAAAGTTACAAAATCAGAGAGAGAAAACTGATGAGTCAGTGCACACACTGGAAAGCAGGATGAGGATAGAAGACTAGGAGCAAAGGAATAAGGGATGAAACCAAAGGTGACTAGAGATCTGGGGTATTTAGTTGGACGTTTCAGAGAGATGAGAAGGTGACAAAGTACTGCAAAAGGGTATGGGTGAATCTACGAAGGGTGTTCAAGAAGGGTGCTGAGGCCAGTGTGAAAGGAAGGCTTAGAAAGACTGGAGGGATGTGGGGTGAGATTTAGCAACAGAAGAGACTTTAGACATGGTTCCTGAAAGATGGAAGAATGTGATAGAAGCAGAAGACATGTAATGGGACATAGATAATTGGAAATACAGTTTTAAAACTAACCTCCATTGCTGATAGCTGTAATCCCTCGATAAAAATCTTCAAAACTGATGATGCCAAGTCCACTGGGATCCAGATATTTAGTCAAATCCTTCACCTACAATTACAAAAATGAGCACTTAACCAAAATATTTTCATTTTTAAAACTATGCATGAAAAAAAACTATGTATGACATAAATATAAAAGTTACAAAAGAGGAAATAAAAACTGTCATTAATCACATGAAAAGATTTCAAACTCTCTAAGCCTAATTACTGAAGAAGTATAAATCAAGAAACTTCATACTACCTTAAAACTATTACATCAAAAAATATAAAAAATGGTCAAGTCCAATGTTGGCAGGGCTGAGGGAAAACAGGAATACATCACTGATAAGATTTCAAATTAGTACAAATATTTTGAAGAGTAGCATCTTTACGTGTAATGTCATAAAACTGATGACAGATGACAGGATCATAGATGTAGAGTCTGAAGAGACTTCAGAGGTCATCTAATTTAACCTCTTCAATTTAAAGATGAAGAACTGAGTGAGGCCCATAGAGATGACACGACTTGTCCAACGCCACGTAGGTACCAAGCTTTGGAGATGGGATTCAAACCCAGGTCCTCTGACTCCAGAGCCAGTACTCTTTCCGCTGCATGAAGCTCACTGCTAAAACTCGATACCAAAAACATCATGAGGAAAAAAAAGGGTCTATATATACAGAAATGTCAATAACTGCTTTGTATTAATAAAAATTAGAGATAATCTAAAATCCAGCAATTGAAGAATGACTAAATAAATCATGCCATATCATACAATCAAGTATTATGATACTTGAATGATAAATATGAAATAAACAAGTAAACCCGTTAAAACCTGTAAGAGGTGATACAAAATGAAATCAGTAATAAATTATAAAAATTGAGAACTTTTTTAAAGGAAATAAGAAATAAAAAAAGAAGGAAAAATAAGGAAAGAGGTAATGAAAAGAACAAAGAAAGAGAGAACATAAGTCAAATGTTGAAGAACAACAATATCTTATCTGCTTATTTGCTGTCTGATTATTTTGGGTTTGCCCTATTAAAAGTTAGGGGGCTTGGGAAAGATTTTACTAAAAGATTTTTTACTAAAGATTTTTTTATCTTTGTTTTTGCTGACAAGTTTATAAGGCAAAAACACTTTAAGTAGACGTGTATTATGTATCTGAACATTTTATACAAAAATAAGCTGAATTCTAAAATGTATGGTTTTATTTTGAATGAAAAAAAATAAACTCCTCTTCTGAACAGAAAAGTTAGAATACAAAATCTGGAAAAAATAAATTCTATGAAGGTAAGAACTGTGGCTTATTCTTCTTTGTATTCCATGATATCTAACACTGTATCTAACATATAATAGGTACTCATATAGTTGTAGAAATATATTGAATTCCTGGGACTTTGGGAAAAAGGAATTGGCCAGAGAATGTTAAATAAATGATAAACCACATTTCTAGAGGGGAAGAATAAAACTTTTTAAGTTTTACTAGTTAGAGCAACTCTGTTGTTAAGAGATCATGAGTGGTATACAACAGGTTTAAACATTATGCCTAGGATGTGGTTCTCATTACAACTAAGAAGAAAATGTACCTTGATCCTCAATAAGCTCGCATTTTCTGAAAATCTTGTTCCATGAAATACCTCAAAAGTCCATATTCATCTTTTTATTTTGACATAGACCATCTTTACATATGAAGCAAGTAAATAGTCTTAGGAATCTTTTTAAAATGGAGAATTAATAAAATGAAAAAAAAAGGTTTTAAAAATTATCTTATACTAATATAAAATGAAGTGAACAGAACCAGAACAATCTATACCATAACAGGAACATTGTAAAGATAACCCATTTTGAAAGATTTAATAATTCTTATCAACAAAATGACTCACCACAATTTCAAAAGACTCATGATGACACATGCTATCCACTTTCAGGTAGGGAACTGATGAACCAAGAGTACAGACTGAAGAAATTTTTTTTCTTTCTTTAAAAAAAAAAGACTAATGCAGAAATCTGCTTTGTATGACTGTACATATTTGTAATGGGTTTTATTTTTCTTGCCTTCATAATGGAGTAAGAGATGGGGTACAGGGAGGGAGAGAATTTGGAACTAAAAAAAAAGTCTCTGTCCTTTAAAAAAAAATTTAAAACAACAAAAGAGGAGAAAAATCATCTAATCCAATCTTCTCATTTTACAGATGTAGAAACTGATCTGGAGAAAGTAACTTGGCCAATACAACATAACCATTTCCAGAAATTAGATCAAAACCTGGGTTTCCTGATTCTTGGTCCAGTTCCTTACATTGTGAGGTATATATAGTAAGGTACAGATTTTCTCCTTCAGAACAATGATATATTTATATTCTTAAAAGTACTTTTCTACCTCATGTAGTTTAAAAACATTATTCATCACAACATCAATAGGTTTTAGGAACATAAAACCTGTTAGGATCTCGGTTTTGTATTTTGGTCACATGTCATTTCCAAAGTTACAGAATCGTACACAAATGCCTAAGTCTCGTATTAACTCAGGGATTACAGATATATTTGGTCTTATCAGGCTAACCAGTGATTATAGCAAATACTGAGCTGAAATAAAGAGGGGAAAAACCTTTATAATGCTTCCTGTTATTTACACATACACCTTATATATAATATAAAAAGTGTAATAATTACTCACTACCTAAATTTAGCACTCTATCAAACTACGAGAAAGGGAGTTGGGACATGTGGATTGGGGGGGGGACGGACAGTGAATGAAAAGGATATGCCAAGCATGAAAACGTCCTAGAAATAACTCCCTTCAGTCTTTTTACTATAGCCTATCAGCCCATAAACCCCTACTCCATTCTGATCTGATTTCCTTTCAAAGTATTACACATTCCTATGGTGGGGCTACAGGAGCAAAAGAAATTTGAGATGACAAATAATCAGAAGACAACTATGTCACCTTGAGTAAGTTACTTTCTCTCTCTAGTTTAGTTTCCCCATCTGTAAAATGAGATGATGAATTAAATTTTTTTGTGTTTTAAAAAAATTTTAAATCTATTTTTCAAGTAGTTATTTTATTCTTTTTTCTTCATTTCTGAATTCTATTTTTCCAACTCTTCTCCTACCCATTGAGAAGGCAAGAAAAACAAAAAATCTGAGTTTTAAAAAATTATATTAGAGAGAGTAACCATAGAGGAAAGACACAAAAATCTCTTTAAATCCAGGGTTGGGTTTTTTTTTCCCTATGTATCTATTGCAGATTAAGTGGCAGATTATCTACTCACAATTAAGTTGTAGAGCCCTAAAATAATTTATGTGTATTTGTGATCAAGAGATCACCTAATCCAGCCTCCTCATTTTATAGAAGAGGAAAGTAAGAGTGAGATAAGTGAAGTGATCTGCCCAAGATCCAAAGATTATATAGGGTTATAGATTTTAAAAGAGACCCCTGGATGGAAGAGGCAAGAGATAATGGTTACAATAGAGGGGGAGAACAGGAAGGCAAAAGGGAAAGAGTCAAACTTACTTACTCTCACGGAATTTGGCTTAGGGAAGGAATGCTATAAACTCTAAACTGGGCATCTTCCCACACAGAAGAATAGAGGGAAGGGGGATGAGAGGTGGGGTGATGGAGGGGAGGGCAGAATGGGGGGGGAGGGCTGATGAATGTTCACATTTCTGTAGTTCAAATTTGACCTCAGACACTTGACACTTACTATTTGTGTGATCCTAGGCAAATCACTTAATCTCAATTGCCTCACCCATCCACCGCTCAAAAAAGAGAGAGGGAGACAGACAGACAAACCTTGGAGGTAATCTAGTCCTCTTTTTATAGACGGAGAAACTGAGAAGCATTACTCAGATAGCAAGCAGCAGAGCTAGGAAACAAACCCAAGTGCTCTGCTTTCTCACCATATACACCATGCTACATAATTTCTTAAGAAGGGGGAAATACTAATATTTTCATTTACAAATTCAAACCTCTTTCTTCTATGCCTAATGAACTACTAGTCATTTTATTTGACCTACTTTACAATCTTCTTTAGCTAATTATTAGGAATCCTTTTCTTTTTAAGTTTTTAAACAAAACAACAAAGCAAAGTACAAATAAGGGTAGAAGATCACATGCAGTTCCCTTGTAAAAGATATTCAAGACTGCAGGGCTCTGTTTTAAGTAATGAGTTTCTATAACAGCAGCAGCCTAGCAACTGGCATGAAGATGAATATTTGGAGGTTAAATCTATTTAGGCAGAAATATAAGAATTTTAGCAAGATTAGTATATTACACAGAAAATGAATCACAAAAAGCAAAAGAATCAAGGACACTGGAGCATCTATCACATAAATGCTATTTTCTACAAATAAGTTGATAAGAGTTTTAAAGACAGTCAATAAGCATTTACTAAATGCCTATGTTCCAAGCACTGTGCTAAGCATCAGGGATCAATGGCGAACAAAATAAAAGGGTTTCTG
>CM053583.1:313508434-313529928 GCA_028627135.1 Pseudochirops cupreus | reverse complement strand
GGTTCTAGCCTTTGCAGTTTCCTTCTTCCCCATTGTGGTTGCCTATATCCTGTATTTTTAGAGTGGATATCTGCTTCCAGATGCAGGAGTACTGAGTTTCTCAGTTCTCTGGGCTGCTTCTCAGGCAGGCTCACTGTAGTAGAAGGGCAGGGCTGTAGTTTGCTGATTGGCCAGGTGGTTCTAAAGTACACCTGGGCTTTTGTTGTTAGAGCTTGCTGGCTCCACCCACCTGGGCTTAGGCTCTGTACAATCTCCCTTCCCCCTTCCTCAGTGATTTCCAAGCCTGGGGCTGTTTACACTTATGCAAGAACGCACTCTAGCTGGGGCTTTTACCTCTTGTTATTTTTGTGTCAGGGAGGGGGATGAGAGCCCCTAGATTTCATTCCTCCATCCCAACTTCTGAAAGTCTGGGCATGTAGCTTCAAAAATCGAAAGTAGGATTAGCCACGGGTTGCTAGCCCCAGGAAAAACCACTGACCTTGCTATGCGCCCTGCGTTCCCTCCTACCCAGTTCTGTTGGTCTTCCGCTCTGCAGGGAGACGGCAGCAGAAGCCTCTGGCTGGGTGAGTCTGCTGGGTGGGGCTTCTCAGTCTGCCGCACTCTGCTCTCAGGTCCACGCTGGTGCCACTCCTGTGTGCTCCGCGTTCTCCCTGCCCCGACCGGAGTAGGCACTTTTCTAGGCTGGGAATCTGTCACTATCCGTCTCCCAATGGGTTCTGTCACTCTTAAATCCACTCAAATTTACTTTTTAGCTTTAAAGGACGAAATTCTTGGGGAGCTTGGAGAAGTTACTGCTTACTTCCCACCATCTTAGCTCCACCCCAGACTGATTCCTATCTTTGAAGATCTTTAGAATGAAATGCTAAATAGAACATATAACAGTTGGATAAAACATACAACAATGGAACTACAAGGCAACCTGCCTCTACTTGCTGAATTTAGCTATATAATATCCTACTGTATATGATAGTACAACTTTACCTACCACTCATAATTTACCCCCAGGTAACTGAACTTCTTTTGGCACTAAAACTAACAATTTAGGGAATGAGGCAGCCTTAAGCCAATCACAATAGAGGGCATTTAACTGAAACCTCTAATCACTTTCATATTCTTCAATGAAATACTTTTATTGAATGCAAAAATCCTTTTGACCTAGTTGGACTGGTAGGAAATTGCTATGGGTCATTTTTAAGCTATTTTAAAAATTAGGTCTGTATATTTAGTGGTCAAAAGCCAGCTATTTAAAGAAATAAGTTTTTATTTATTATCCTTTTTACACATAACCATAATTTCTCCATTCCCCTTCCCATTCCAGAGGACCATTCCATATGATAAATATTTTCTTAAACAGCTAACTGATCAATACATCAAAAAAGTCTGAAACATGTGCAATGTGCAATATCTGAAGACCTCCCAATTCCACAAAAGGGTAGGGTGGGAGTATTTTATCTCTTCTTTCAAGACATATTTGCTTCTTATAATTTTGCAACATTAACTTTTAATTTTTTGTGTGTGGCTATTCTTTTCCTACTTTCTATAGTCATGATTTCTTTCACAAGAGTAATTACATTCATGTACCACAATTTGTTTAATCATCCTCCAACTGATAGGCATTTTATTCAATGCTTTTAAACCATAAAAAAGCTACTATAAACATTCTGGTGTATATAGGAATTTTCTTCTCATCATCTAGAAAATAAGCCTAGTAAGGGAATCAGAGCATGAGTGGGGTCAAAGAGCATGAATTAATATGATTCATAATTACCTTATTTACATAATTCTAAATCAAGTAAATCATCAGCAAATAGGGATAGTTTAATCTCCTCTGTACCTCTCTTTGTGCCTTTAATTTCTTTCTCTGTGTCCCTGCTATTGCTAACATTTCCAAAACTCTACCAAATAATAGTAGGGAGGATGAGCAACCCTACTTTACTCTGACATTTTTTGAGAAAAGTTCTTATAAAAAAATTCACCCCATTACATATGATCCTCTTTTGTGCTTATTTTTAGTTTGTTGGCTTTCTAATTTTTAAATGCAAATTCAGTTTGCTAATCTTCTCTTTTTCTTATATTACAAAGCTGAAGCCCAGAAATTTTGGTGTGTTGTTTTATCATTATCATTTTCTTTTATATAATTATTGTTTCTATGATTTGTTCTTTGATCCACTTGTTACTTAGGATTTCATTGTCAAGTCTTTATTTGAGTCTGTCTTTTGTTTGTGTTCCCTGATAACTTTTTATTGTGTCACAGTCTATAAAGAATGTATTTATTATTTATGCCTTTCATCTCTATACCCTAAATAATGGTCAATTTTTAAAATAAAAATTCTATGCAGTGCTAAGAAATACATCTATTCTTTAGCAAACCCATTGCAGAAGACACAATATATCTTTTACCTCTAGTTTCTCCAGCAATTTATTTAGTTCATATTTTCCCTTTTGTTTAGCTTTCTGTTAGATTTATCCAAAAACTAAGGGAGGGACACTGAAATCCCTGCCACTCTTGTATTACTGTCCATGTCCTCTTGTAGTTTAATTTTTCCTTTATGAATTTAGGTGGCAAGGCATTTGGAGCACATAAGTTTAACAATGATATTGTTTTACTGTCTTCCTTTGTTCAGCATCATGTAGTTTCTTGTTTATAACTTTTTTTGCTGTGAATGTTTTTTGGATTGACATGATGTATGAAAAGATTTTTTTTCAGTCTCATTTTTATGCTGTGTACGTTTGTTTATTAAATGTGTTTCTTGTAAGCAACAAATTGCAGTGTTTTGTTTTCTTATAGAGTCTGTCATTCTTTTTCATTTTGTTGGATTGTCTAATCCATTCAAATTTAAAGTTATAAGAGTTAAGTTTCACTTTTCCTCTACTTGTCTATAACATTGTTTTTCTTCAAAATTTGAATTTTTCTCCCTCTTTCTCTGTAAAGGCAGTACTATGTATCTTCAGTTGTTCTAGCTTAATCTACTTAAAGGCAACTCCATTCCCACTGGCTCTCTTTCCTTCACCATACTACTTTCACTGCTTTTGCAGTGCTGCATAATTTACTAGTTCCTTTTTCTTTCTTCTTTTTATCTATTTATTTAATTCTTCTTCTCATAATCTTTCTTCTCTCAGTCAAGTAAAAACCCCTTTCTTCTCCACTTCAATGTGTTTTGCTTATTAGTTTTAAAAAGTTCATTTTCTGCACCTTTTAAAAAAATTTTATTTTCCAATTTATTTATTTATTTTTAGTTTTCAACATTCATTTCCACCAGATTTTGAGTTACAATTTTTTTCCCCGTCCTTCCCCTACCCCCACCCCAAAATAGCAAGCCTACTGAATACCCCTTCCCCCAATCTGTTCTCTCTTATATCCTCCCCCATCCCCTCCTAAATTACTAGTAGGGCAAGATGGACTTCTATACCCCGGTGCCTATATACGTTATTTCCCAGTTGCCTGTAAAAAAAAAAACACACACACTTTTAAAAAAAACATTTGTTTTTAAAGCTTTGGTTTCAGATTTTTTTCCCTTCTTCCCTCCTCACCCAGTCCCACTGGGAAGATAAGCAATTCAATAAAGACTGTACATGTGTAGTTACCCAAATAATTTCCATAGTAGTTATATTGTGAAAGACTATATTTCCCACCATCCTATCCCGCCTCCCTAATTATTCTATTTTCTCCTTTGAACCTATTATCCCTTTTCAAAAATGATTGCCCTTCCCCAACTGCCCTCCCTTCTATCATCCCCCCTCTTCTCCCCTTCCCTCCTATTTTCCTGTAGGGTAAGATACTCAATTGAGTGTGCATGTTATTCCCTCCTTAACGCCAAATTCAATGAGAGTAAGGTTGTTCCATTCCTTTTCACCTTCCTGCTCTTCCCCTACATTGTAAAAGTTTTCTCTTGCCTCTTTTATATGAGATAATTTACCCTGATCTATGTCCCCCTTTTTCCTCCTCCCAATAAATTCCTCTCTCACCTCTTCAGTTTATTTTTTTAGATATCATCCCTTTACATTCAACTCATCCTGTGCCCTCTGTATGTATACATACATGTACATATATATGTATATACACACACACACTCACATGTATTTATACACACATACACCCTCCTATATAAACATATAAACTTATGTATACATCGATATACATACATATTCCCTTCAACTATCCTCATACTGAGAAAAGTCTCATGAGTTACAATTATCATTTTTCCATGTAGGAATGTAAATAGTTCAACTTTAATAAGTTTCTTATGATTTCTTTTTCCTGTTTGCCTTCTCATGCTTCTCTTGTTACTTGTAGCTGAAAGTCAAATTTTCTCTTCAGCTCTGGTTTTTTCATCAAGGATGCTTGAAAATCCTCTATTTCACTGAATAACCCTTTTTTCCCCTGAAACATTATACTCAGTTTTGCTGGGTAGGTGATTCTTGGTTTTAGTCCTAGCTCCTTTGACCTCTGGAATATCATATTACAAGCCCTTCGATCCCTTAATGTAGAAGCTGCTAGGTCTTGTGTCATCCTGATTGTGTTTCCACAATACTCAAATTGTTTCTTCCTGACTGCTTGCAGTATTTTCTCCTTGACCTGGGAACTCTGGAATTTGGCTATGATGTTCCTAGGAGTTTTCTCTTTGGGATCTTTTTCAAGAGGCAATCAATGAATTCTTTCAATTTCTATTTTGCCCTCTGGTTATAGAATATCAGGGCAATTTTGCTTGATAATTTCTTGACAGATGGTGTCTAGGCTCTTTTTTTGATCATGGTCTTCAGGTAGACCAATAAATTTTAAGTTATCTCTCCTGGATCGATTTTCCAGGTCAGTGGTTTTTCCAACGAGATATTTCACATTGCCTTCTATTTTCTCATTTGTTTGGATCTGTTTTATAGTATCTTTTTTTTGGAGGGCAATTGGGGTTAAGCAACTAGCCCAAGGTCACATGGCTAGTAAGTGTTAAGTGTCTGAGGCCGGATTTGAATTCAGGTCCTCCTGACTGCAGGGCCAGTGCTCTATTCACTGCACCACCTAGCCGCCTCAGTTTTATAGTATTTTGATTTCTTAAAAAGTCATTAGCTTCCAACTGCTCCAATCTAATTTTGAAGGAATTATTCTCTTCAGTGAGTTTCTGAAATTCCTTTTCCATCTGGCAAATTTGACTTTTTAAGGCATTCTTCTCCTCATTGGCTTTTTGGGCCTCTTTTGCCATTTCAGTTAGTATATTTTTTAAGGTGTTATTTTCTTTAGTATTTTTTGGGGTCTCCTTTAGAAGGCTGTTTGACTCTCTTCTCATGATTTTCTTGCATCATTCTCATTTCTCTTCCCAATTTTTCCTCTACTTCTTTTACTTGCTTTTCAAAATCCTTCTTGAGCTCTTCCATGGCCGGTAACCAATTCATATTTTTCTTGGAAGGTTTTGATGCAGTAGTTCTGACTTTGTTATCTTCCTCCTGTTCCATGCTTTGATCTTTTTTGTCCCCAAAAAAGGATGCTATGGTCTGTTTATGCTTCCTCTGCTTGCTCATCTTGCCAGCCAATCACTAGACTTTTGAGCTCTTTGTCACAGTAGAACTCTGCCTCCAGAATGGAAAGAGTTTTGTCCCAAACTGCTGGGGTTTTCACAGCTGCCAGGGCTATTAGGAGGGCACCCTCTCTACAGCCCCACAAGCTCTGGCACACTAGCGACACACCCCAAGACCACCACCAAAGACCGAGATTCAGATCCAAGCAGGTTAAAGCAAGAGCAATTACCCTCTGAATGGTCACTTGGTCCCCCTACAATCTGCAGGCCAGGGGCTCTGGAAGCAGCCATGTGACAGCAGCTGCACAGCTGCTGTGGCTCTGCCACCTCTTGCCCCGGGGGGCAGTGGCCAGACCATGCTCTTCTGTTCCTCCTGTTCCAACAGAGTTCTACACTGACCTTTTACTTTATCTTTGGTGTTAATGGTTTAAGCAGTCTGGAAACCGCCACAGCTGCTGGTGATTCACTCTCCTGAAGTCTGTTCTGGTCACCACTGGTCGGGGCTGCCCTGGGGCCAGAACCCCAGAACTGTGCTGGGCTCCCAGCTTGGTGTGATAGACCCTTCCATGTTGGCCTGTCAGGCTGCCTTCTGCGGGAGATTTGTTTCTCATTGTCACTTTGTGGGTTCTGTAGCTCTAAAATTTGTTTAGAGTTATTTTTTTACATGTATTGGAAGTGACTGGAGCGCCAGCTCACGCCAAGTTTGTGCTTCTACCTCTACACCTTTTTTTTTTCCTAAAAAGTATTCCTTTTTCTCATTCTTAATCATTATTTACCTTCCCTTTCTATTTTAGAGTTTTATTCTTTGATTCATGACCCTCATATTTATTTAGTCCTTCTTTAGTCTCTATATTCCTTATGAAATTAAAATTTCTAACACAGCTATTTTGAGTTCCCTCTTCTAAACAGTTTCTATTGTGGCTCGTTTTATGAAAAAAAAAATGTCCCACAGTAGTATTTTTTTATGTCCTTGACTGTGCAGTTCATTATTATCCTTTGCCCTCCCCAGGATTATTTTTCCACCATTTGCCTCAAAGTCTTCTCTCTGGGTCCATGTCATTGCATTCTTATGGGCATCAGCTGCCACCATAAGTTTTGATTTCTCATCTCAAGCAGAATGATTAATCTCTTTAATCACCAGATCCCCTCAGATTATATGTACTGAAAAGTCTCCATCATCCTTTATAAACTATCTTTCTTATCCCATGGTGACTTTTATCAGTGGTATCCCCTCTCACTAATGAAATAAGATTTCTCCCCTTCTTTCCTCTTGTTTTAATCTCCTCCCTTTGCCTTTGCAAATAGTTTGACTGGATCTTGTTTAAGTTGTAGGAATGCTTCAAATATCTCTTCCTTCTTGAACGTCCATTTTTTTTTCATTAATGGTTAAGTCCAGGTTTGTAATAAGGTATATAACTTTGGCTTGGATCTTGAGATCCTTTACTCTTTGGAACACATTCTATTCCCTCCTGTAATTTCTGGTGGATGCACCACCTTTGAGTTATTAAAATTTTCTTTCCTTTATATGTGAAGGTCTTTCTCCTGTTGTTTGCAGCATTTATTATTTGTCAATGGAACTGTTAAATTTATCCCCCACGTGATGTCTTAGAATTTACAGCATAGGACGTTTTTCAGAAGACAATCAATGAATTATTTCTATCAGAACTCTTTTCTATGTTTGGAAGTTTGGGGGCAGTTTTCTTGTATTATTTCTCACATTATGATACTCAGGATTTTTTAACTTGCAGTGTTCTTCTGGGAGACCTATACCACATTATGCCTTTAAGATAAGTATATTTCAACTATATGAAGATGTTTTCTTTTAATGCTGTTGCTTTTTGCTTCTCTTCTTCCAGAATATCCTTCACTTCCTTGCACTTGTATTCCCAAACAATTATTCTCTCTTTTGTTTCTTTGGTCAAACTTGCCACCATTGAGTCAAGTTTGTTTGTTTCTATTCTGCCAATTATTTCTGCTTGCAAGCCATAAATTTTTCTTTCATAACTTTTTTCTCTTTTAAACCATTCAGGAACATCTTCTCTTGGGAATCCATAGGTCCTCTGCTTCATCAGGAGATGTTTCATTTTCCATTGTCTTGCTAGGTTTATTCATAGGTACATGGACTTTTTTAACTAATCTGAATGCCATACTCCCTTCTGTTATTAATATCTTGCCTGCTTATTATGTTCAAGGTCTTTAATTGTCTTCCTCCTGAGGTCTTTGGTGACGTCATACTTTAAAAAAAAAAAACTCCCTATTGTTCACTTTTTGACCCCTTCCCCCTTGATGGCAGTTTCTCTAGGAAATGGATCTCAAAGCCATCTCGCCCTCTTCCCACTGGGCAATTTACATTTTATGGTCCTCAGTCTCTGTCCAAAGTGACTTTTGTGGGGGACAGAACTGACCTCAGCTAGACAGCTCTTTCCCTCAGGCTTAACAGAGTGTCACACAGTGCTCCACACATATCTTAGTCCCAGTTTACTCTGTTTTTCATTTCTTTGGCTGAACTCTGTTGTAACTACCCCAGTCTAAGCAAGATTCTACCCTTCTGATTTTCTACCACTGGGAGAATGAAGGAAGATAGAGCTGAATTCTGTTGTAAGCCTGTGTGTCAGTCTGTGTAACCCTGGATGAAAAAGCATAATAGTAGGTGGTGGAAAGGTGATGCTGAGTGATCATTTTAGGTCTTAGGAATTCACCATCTCTACTATTAGAGCACTGATTTATGGCTTTTTTAGCGTTCTTGGTGTCCTAGACTCACAGAGTTGAAAATGCTGCATCTCTTACATAAAATTCTTACTCTAGAGAGGCTTGAGGTTGTGAGGTTCAAAGGAAATGTCTAGTCCTCCATCTTACTGGGCCTAAATAGCCAGGCTTTTAAAAATTCCATTTAAAAACTGGGTTGATGTTTCAAACTTCAAAAAATTAAATGCCAAATCACATGCAGGCTATCTGACAAGGTTTCAATCAAGAACTGCACTAGCACTCCTCCCCCCACTAAAAAAAAATTACTATGGTCCATGAATTATTGAAACTATACTCTTTCAATATTCATTGAAAAGGATCACAAAACCAATACAGGTAAAGGGTTTCCTGATGATCTTTGAAATTTAGTTGTATCTTAATGAAAATAAAATAGATATTTTCTATGAATATGTGCCAAACCATCCTAAGTGTACAAAATGTACTTTTGGCCAAATATCATAAAAAATAATTGACCACAACAAGCATCATAAATCTAGACTGGAAATGATCTTTGAGATCATTTAGTCTAGGAGTTCTTAACCTTTTTTGTGTCCTGGACTAATCTGGAAGTCAGGTGATGTCTATGACTCCTTCTCAGAATAATGTTTTTAAATATGTGAAACAAAATATATAGAATTACAAAAAAAAAACCAATTATATTGAAATATAGTCTTCAAGCAGGAAGACTATAGTTAATATTATCTAACAGTAAGCTAATAACTATAGCAATTTCTAAGTAGTGATGAGTATAAATAATATTTTGAGATTTCTGTACTACAATGTGATATGAAAATATTTTATTTCTACTAGACTGTTAGACTATTTTATAAGGAGATACAAAAGGAAAAATTGACATTAAATACTGTAATACAGATTAGTTGCATTTTACAACCAATTACAGGAGAACAGACTGCACTGTAGTCGTATTTCTAATGCCTCACTACAGCACGGAGGTGATCCGTATTCTTGAAGGTTATGCCAAGAGTGCAAGTTCTCACAATTTCTACCAAACTGGAAAGTCTTTCTTTTGGGCATAACGGTTAACTTTTTGTCCATAAGAAATTTAGAAAACAATCTTCTAAGTTAAAGACAGTTTATGATCTGGGTCAGTGATGGGATTACAGACACCAATGAGATCATGGATCCTTGAAAAGCTGAACCTTACAATAAAACCACTCTCTTTAATTTTTACTTGAAATGAGAGAGAGAATTCAATCTCTTCCTCAAACTTATGCTTTTTACATTCTAACACAGGAAAGGGGTCCAAAGTCCATTTATCAATTGATTTCTTAGAAACTAAGAGGGTTTCTTTTGAAAAGTATTATTCTCTTATCTATATCAAGCCATCATTCGTAAAAGCATGTGATATACAGATAAACTATCATCAGAATTCAAGAACACAATTAAAGGCACTATCTAAAACTTAATTCCTACTACCTAACCTATATACAGTAAACACTCTGCCTAAGAACCCCTAAGCATTTCAATATTTAGAGCTAAGCATTCTTTGAAGATCTATAATTTCATGTTTATGGGTATTAATTTCACTGACACATCATAATCCTTCTATTACCTTAGCAGAAAGTATTCATGAATTGCTATGGCCAAAAAAATTGTTAGCAGACATCCAGGATTTTAGAATGAGCCTTTTCCAAATTAACTAAGCCAGTCATCAGACTATAGACAAGCATATGATTCATCCCTAGGCCCACACCAAAGCGTTTCCAGTTGAGTAAGATCTGCCAGAGTTTAAATTCCATTGGCATTGTCTTTTAACATTCAAGGCAATTTCTATAGTGGAAGTTCAACACTCAGAATTGTCGATACTGATATAATTGTACATTTAGTGACAACACAAATACTAATACTTATGAAATAGTTATTGGCCTGAAGCAAATTTTTTTTTAAAAAACAGTAACTGGGAATAATAACAGCTTAAAATATAGTTAACATTCCTATGAAAATCTTAGCTTACACACACAAATAAGGAGATCCAAAATAGTGCTGCTGATATACAAAGAGTGAAGCAATAACTTACCAGCGTGTTTAAAGTCCTTTAGAGTAAAAGAATTTCAGAGTTAGAAGTCAATTTTTAAATGATCTTGCCCAAAGCCAAAAAAGTGTTCACGTAGTTGATTCATCTGGAATTAGCCCTGCAGTTTAAGGCACAGAATGTTTTCTTCTGAGTATTTTTTTTTCGTGGAATCACTCCTTTTCATGGAAGCAAGGGACTGAGGCATTGGAATTAGGAGTGACCTGCAAAGTTAAATCTGCACCGTAAGTAAGTTGTTCGTTCATTTCTGTTTCATCTCATAGGCCAACTCCTAAGGAAATCATTTCCTGATCCTCTTAGTTGTTAGTACTTTCTCTCTTGCACCACAAACTGTCATGAATATACTGTTTATATTCATACTATACTAAATCCACTATTTAATTATATTACTTAACTTATACTTAATGGTATTTTATCCTTAAGATTCATTTGGAGAACAGACTGAAAAAGGAGACTGCACATTTTTTTCTAAAGTCTAAACTCTTAGCAGTAAAGACAATAACTAAAGCTAAAATACATATATATACATAATGAGCCAGCCAGCACCCTTTCCAACTAAAACAATAAATCGACCAGATTTACCAGTGAAAAACTCACATGACCCAATACAGCTAATGATTTTGTTGCCAAGTAGGCTACTCTAAATTTGTCAAGTTATGTCATAGGAATTACATCTTCCAACTAGAGTTTAAAAGCATATTAAAAAATCTTCAACTCTGCCATGATGACAGCAGATCAAAGGCAGTTTAGCTTGTAGTTAATTACTTCAAACAAGAAAAGAAACCAGGGCAGTTTCTGCAGCTTATTTTTTACTATCACATTTCACTGTAAAATTTAAACTGCTAGCATTCAAAAGGGTTATAGCGGGCTTGCTTTAGCTAATATCAAATGTCACACTAGGTTTCTGGCCAGGGAAAAGGTCAAAACAATTGTCCAAGGACTAAATATAGCAACTTCTAAAAATTATACTGAAAACCTGTTACAAGCAATCTATTTAGAGAAAACATTCTTAACTCCTTGATGAGTCTCATAATGAAACAGTATAAAAGAGTTGTACTTAATATATTTAATCTTAGATATAGTGAACTCCTTTTTAAAAAAATAACACTTTTTTCTAACCTACTTTTTAATGATAGACTTACTACAAGTCAAAAATATGAAATATTCAGGAGTTCTTTACTTAACTTCCTTTTATACTGAATACCTATGTAACAATCAAAATTAAAAATCAGGAAGAATAATGTGTTTCAATATTTTTAGTCTTACTTTTAAGTCAGCAAAGTCATATAGAGTTATATTTGTTTGAATGAATGAAAAAAGCATTTATTAAATGTGAATTTAAAAAGCATTTACTAAACATTTAACACTACATGCCAAGCACTGTGCTGTTAGGGATACCAAAAAAAATTCCCTATCTGCAAGAAGCTCACTCTAAAATTGGACGAAACAACAATACAGAAAGAAAGGCTCCAAAGTCCTTAGGGTACAGGGGAATTGAGGATGGAAAGTTCTGGGTATCCTAGAGTACACCAGCCGGTTAGATTACAATACCCAAGGGTCTGGAGGGCATAACAGCTGTGCAGATTGTAAAACCCAGAGGACTTCAGGACAGAGTGACATAGTACATAGGACCTTGGTTCTCCATCTCATCAAAAAGTTTGTAGTTAGTAACTGCCAGTTTATCTGAATAACATGAATAGCCATGTAGCTCTGCTCCATAATCCACAGAGCATGAAGGCCCAGATGAGGGAAGGACAAAGAGAATAGCACACAGCTGGCCTTCCCATCTGGCCAGGCCCAAGGTGTTACAGCCTGAGGCAAAGGGAGGGGCAAAGTATAGAGGAGGGTGAGGAGAAGGCACATAGTGCAGTGCTTCTCACCTGCCCAGCAGGAGTCTGGACTCCCCAGGGGTGGAGGAATAAAGAGTCAAAGGGAAGGCAAGTCAAAAGAGTGCCCCTGCTAGGATTTATTATTCATATAGTTTCAAAATGAAAAGTCTGTAAGTAGAATTTTTCTTATTTTATAAAAACTTTTGCAGGCTCTAAGGGAATTGTCAAATTATCTATGAAATGTTTTTCAAAGACTTGAAAACCACCTCAGAGTAACAGCGACCTTGGACAAGTCTTTCCCTTTTTAGGCTGCAGCAGCAAAGACTTTAATCAAAAAGAGGAGAAAAAAAAAGAGGAACTTCCTAAAAAGACCAACTGTAGATGTATTGGGAATTCAAAAGATAAATTCAGATTTTTCAAAAATATGTTTAGGAGAGGGAAGGGCATAAAGGATAGTGACTACACCTGTGATTTCACTGGCATATGGAACTCTCAGGTGAGGAACTCCTCTAACCAGGGCAGGCCATCATCTTCTCTGCAACTTAATGTCTTCGATGGTCTCCACTGTCATGCAGCCTCACAGGAGATGGGAACAAGGACAAGTAACAGCAGATGAATACAAAAGTTTAGCAGTAGCCTGTAAAAATTCTGCCAGTGGCAATAAATAGCAATATGAATTGAGGATGAAGATAAATAGTAAAGGTAACAGAAAGATCTATTAGCTTGTTTAAATTATAGTGGTGGTGAGAGGAGGTGGGAAAGAGCTGCAGGAGGTGAACAGGTATGATAGCTTATGAGAACAAGACGGCTGAACCATTCAACTTTTTTTCCCCCTTGGCTATTTGTCTTCTAAAGAGAATAATCTTTGGACTGAAAATGACAGAACAAAAATTGTTATCAGGGAATGGAAAAAACAAGATAAGGGAGTCAGGCAGTATTACATTGCTCTCAATAATTTTAAGTTACCAGGTCCAGATGAACATCTTAAAAGGTACTGAAGAAACAAATATAAATGTTGAATCATTGTCAATGTTTTTCGAAAGATCTTAGAGAATGAGAGAACCAATTAGGGGTAGAGAAGGGCAAACGCTGTCCTAACTCTTGACAAGAAAAAAAAAAGTATGGCATCTTCAAACTACTGTCCAATGTTGGGCACGTTTTTGCTAACTTCTATTGCTAACATTCTAGAACACATTATTCGTAATTACTTAGAAAATGAAGCAGTGCTCATCAAAAGGCATCATTGCCTCATCAAGACTTACTGATATCAGACTAGCTTCTTCTCCTTTTTGACAGGGTAGCTAGACTGGTAAATCCGTGGAATTATAGACATAGCATACTTAGATTTCAGAAAAACATTTGACAAAGTTTCAAGTTCTGTCTGTGGATAAAATAAGGAGACATTGGCTAGATGAGAACAGTTAGGTAGATTTTGAACTGACTGAATGACTGAACACAAAGAATGCACACTAAGGAAAGGGTCAACATCACCTTGAAGGGAGGTCTCAAATAGAATGCCCTAGGGATCTGTCCTTATCCCCAGAGGCTGTTCAAGATTTTTATCAGTGATTCAGATAAAGGTATAGATGATATGTATATGAAATTTGGAAAAGATATAAAACTGGGAGGGATAGCTAACATGAAATATCTGGCAAGCATTTATGAAGTACCTGCTACACACAAGACATTATAATAGGTGTTGAGGATATAGACAAAACAAAAATCAGTCTCTCCCTTCAAGGAGTTTAAAGTCTTTTGAAGCAATACAACATATAAGCAAATAACTATATGCATGTTAATTTGAGTAGGGAGAGAACACTAATAACTAAGGGAATAAGAAAGAATTCTCATAGGAGATAGTAGATGACCCAAGTCAGAAAAACGATTGAACAAATGAGTGGAGCAATCAGGGTACAATCAAGTCAACAAGCATTTATGATGTACCTACTACATACTTGGCACTACGCTAAGCTCCGATGATACAAAGGCACAAAGACAACCCCTGTTCTCCAGGAGTCTGACGGAAGAGCTCACAGCTTCAAACCCTAAACCATCCTTGAATTCTCATTCTCCAGCCCTTCACCTCACGAGAAAACGTGGGACACTGCCTCCTTCTACAATTTGGCAAGTACTGTGTACTTTTGCTTTGTTTGTTTGCAATGCTGACCCTAAACTATTCAAGCTATATGAATGACTGGATGATTTTTAAAGATTTCCAGTGAAGGATATTTCAGAACTTTCTTTGGAAACTCATTCTAGTTTTTTATAATATAATATAAAATAGTTCCCACATTCAAGTAATCTTACAGAATAAGGAGAAGAGAATAATTTGAGTAATATTGTCTTGTTCTCTAAAACTAAAGAAAAAATGGAAGAGATCACTAAAAAGGGAGGAGGGTGGCTATCATAAAAGAAAAATACAGTTTAAAACACATGCCTAATGTCCTCTGAGAAATGTTTGAACTAAAAATACTGATTTTATAATCCAGAAGTAATATACTTAAAACTTACATAGCTTGAATACTAGCTATTTCATCACTAATGATTTTCTTCAAAATGGGTTTAAGAGTTTTTAAAACCTCTTCACTTTCAATTCCAGGTCCCCATTGTAAATCCTGAAAATGTATACCAACCCTACATGCTGCTCATCACTTCAGTCAGGATCCAAACAGATCTTGACAGACTAGAACAATGAACTGAATGCAAAACAATTCTATTTAACAAGGACAAATGTAAAATTCTACTTATCAATTACAAAAAAAAATCAATTTCATAGGTACAATATAGGAAGATATGGCTAGATAATAGTTCCTGTGTAAAAGATCTCAGGGTTTGAGTGGAATACAAGGTCATTGTGAATCAAAGATATGGTGGGGCAGTAAAAGAAGCTACATTAAAAGAAGTGCACTATCTAAAATGAAGGAAGTAATCATTCTACTACATTCTGCCTGGAATGGGGTAGGGATAGGGGATAGATAGATAGATAGATAGATAGATAGATAGATAGATAGACACACATATAAATAGATAGATAGATACACACATACATACATACACATCCCTATATTGTACCCAGGCCATATCTGAAAAACTGTGCTCAGTTTTAGGAACCTCATTTTTTGGGGGAAAATGTAAACATGCTAAAGAATGTCCAGGGTGACCTGGATGCTGAGAGGGCTGGAGGACATTCCATGCAAGAATTGGTTGAAGAAAGTGATGATAATCTAGGGAAAACTTAGAGTGCAAAAAAAGCACTATTCAAAAGTAGAATGGGTTAGATAGGAGTACATTCTCTACTATTAGAGGTCTTCAATAGAAGGGTGATCATTTTTCAGGGATGTTATAGAAGAAAGGAATTCTTCATCAGGTATGGATTCAGCTAGATAGTTTTTAAGGCCTCTTCCAACTCTTAGATTCTTACAGGTACCAAAAACATTTGGCACAATAAAGACCCATGTCTAGAATATGCTTTCAGAAAATTATATCTTATTTTAAAAAAAAAATTAGACAAAAATGACGACAGACCAGCATTGTGTATTAAAAAGATACATTAATGTATATGAAGTCCCAGAACCAAAGAAGGTATGCATGGTGGGAAACATTTGAAAGAAGATCCAAGAAGGCTTTAACAAAAGCAATATTGTTACTAAAGTATACTGCAAATGACCTGGAGAGAAAGAAGAAATAAATGAAAAGCTTGGGAAATAAGAGTGTAAGCTGACACAGAAGTGTGATATAGTAATTACAGATCTGGACATCTGCTAGAACTCTCGATTTCTGATCAAAGCAGAGCAAAAAACTATTTCTTGAATTTCATCCTTCAAAAAGTAGAGAAACCAGCAAGGGCAGATTCTATTAAACATCTGAGTCTCAAGCAGAGTTGGACAGAAGAAAGAGTATGGGATCGGGAATCGAGTGACCTCAATTCAAAGCCTAGCTCTTGCAACCTGATTTGTTTTGCTAAACTGTACTTACTCGTTACATAGAAGTTGGGATTAAGTGGAGAAGGAAGTCAGCAGCATAAGACAGTGATTGACACGCACATGCACACACACACACACACACACACACACACACACACACACAAGATAATTAATCCTGGTGGGGTTTTTTTAGTGAAAGAAAGAATAGGAATACAATATCCTAGCATAATCTTCTAAAAATAGTATAAGTACTTAGCTGCCAAGAATAACTTCAAATCACCTGGTCCAGATGAATTACATCCTCAATACTAAAAGAACTGCCAGGTGTGACTACTAAACATTGTCGGTGACCTCTGAAAGCTCAAGAATAGAAGAAGCACCATAGGATTGAAAAAAAAAAGGGTAAATAGTTATGATTTTATATAAAAAAGAGAGTAATGGAGTATGCAAAGCATAGGCTGGTGAGGTTGACTTTTTATACCTAATAAACTTCTGTAACATTTTTAAAAATTTTTTTAATTTATATTTTATTTTAAAAAACATGATGATTAACGAGCATCTAGAAGAGGAAGTGGTGAACACAAAGGGTCAGTGGGGTTTCATCTAGAACAGGCTTTCCCAGACTAACTTTGCATCCTTTTTGGTAGATGACCTTTGAGGTTCCTTCTGACTTTGAAATTCTATGATTAATAATATGTTTCTGAAATAAAATTCAGTAAACATTCATTAATGTAAATATTATTTGATATAGTCTAGCTTTACTTTGTCCTGGCCAGACCATGACAAATAACTGTGTTCAATTTTTCAGGCTACATTATAAGAAGTGCATTGATAAATTAGACAATATCCAGAGGAGGGCAATCAAGATGGTGAAAGAACTAGAGATCATGTCATGTGAGTGTCAACTGGAGATGTTTAGCCTAGAGAAGGGAAAACTTGGTTGGAGACATAATAGTGAAGGGCTATCATCATGTAGTAGCAGGGTGAGACTGATATGGGTACAGGGAGAGGAATTTACAGAGGCGGATTTAAGCTTGATGAAAGGAAATTCATCCTAACTGAACTATCCAAAAGAGTATGGGCTTTGAGATATAATGGATTCCTCTTCGTTAAAGGTCTCTGAAAGAAATCCATTAATCAACAAGTACTGATGAAGCCCACTCTGCAGCAGGTACTGTAGTAAGTGCTGGGGACACGGACACAGACACATGGACACACGGACAGACACACACACACGTACACACGGACACACACACACACACACACACACACACACACACACACACACACACACACCCATATGTGCTGGGTGATTCCTTCTTAGGAAGGCTCTCTTGGGCAATGCTTTTCAGATGGTGACTGGACCAGATGGCTAGATACCGTGGGCCCTTCCACCTTCAGAAACCGTTTGATGTGAAAAATGAAGACGTTGAACAAGGTGATGTCTATAGTCCTTTTCAACTCTTAAATTCTAATTCTTACGTTATGTCAAATTCACCTCAATGTCTCACTAATATCACCGTGAAGTGTTAATCAATCTGGTTGGTTTGTTTTTTCCAACATAGTAAAAGACATGATCACCATGAGGGAAACTAAATCTAAAATGGCAGAAAAATATTCCCAAGCAAATCACAGAATCATAGCACCTCAGAACCAATCATGAAAAAGGAAAGGAAAATGAAAGGAGCATCTCAGTTTTCACATTTTCTAGGAATTTCACCAATTTTAAAAGTGGTTACAGTAGAAGACTCAAGTCAGATTTTGCAGAGTTCTCTCCAGCTTCGCCCCTGGATTCCCTACATCAACCTGAACAAATTGCTTAGTTTTCTTTTCCATTTTCTATATTTCCACATAATAAATATCTCTTCAATGAGGTATGGAGAGTGCTTACTTAAGGAAACCTGAATGAAATGTACAATCCAACAAAATGGTCTTAGGGAAAGGATGTAGGTGTAGTAGAGAAGGTAAAAAGTACTTTAAAAATATAAAATGTATCTTCATGTAATTTTAAACCAGCTATGGAAAACTGAGAAAATAATTGCTCATATTAAAATTTGTATATCAGAGAACAAATTGTTTTAAGATAGCAAAGCATATGGTTATATAATCATGGTAAAAGAATGAACCATAATTCTTAAAAGGCAACAAAACAGAATATGAGCTATGTTGAACAATTATGAAACTGTGGTGTGAATCAAAATTAAAGGAATGAAAAATCAGTCCCAAACTAGTCTAATATGGTACCAAAAGAACCTACAAAATATAAAGGACAGTTTGATCTATAAAGTACTAAAACCACATAAGAAGTTATTAAATTTCCTTATGCAAATTTAAGAAAATGGGTTAGTTGGTACAAGTCTGTAACTGGCCTTAAATGAAAAAATTTTAAGAAAATAGTGTTGATGAGAGAAACCTACTCATCAAAAATTTGTTTTAGAATCTCTAAGAGGCAAAAGACTTAAAGTGAATGAAAAGATATCTAAAAATCAAATGAAAAGTCTATAAAGCTATAGACTTCTTTCCCCTAGTTTTTCAGCCTTCTAAACCACTGAAATTATTTTCAAGGACTTGCCTGTGCAACACTTTTTTTATTTTAATGTGATTTTATTTTTTACTGAGAAATCAGCATTTCATCATAAAGACGAAAGTGTCCTTGAATTTATTACTCAAACAAAGCAAAGGCTTTGTTTCAGTTTAATTTCACATATGGCTAAAACACACATTTGTTTCAGGCATGAGAAACTGACGGTAAACATCTGTAAAGCTCAGTTGAGAATTAGGATGCCTGCTGCTTGTCTGGTGTGATCAGGGCCCATACCCATACAATTCTCACCAAAGATATTACTAAACTTCCATCTCATAACCACAGCTAAAAATAGTTATTTTCCTTTATTATAAGGAAGAAGGGGAAAAAAAGATTTTTTTAAAGTGAGTGATATATCATTAAAGCTATTAAGAAAGGTTTCAGTAGATCAATGAAGCTGTTTAAAAGTGCACAGAAGAGAAGAGGAGGAAGTTTAGAGGAAAACATAACTGGAGCAGTTTTTGGAGTCAACATGAATTTAACATATGCTAAAAAAAAAAAGCTGTACATTATAGGAATTACATGGTTTCATATACAACAGTGTTCCTTGTATTTGGAAATGTTCATATTTGTCAAATTCAGAACAAAAAAAATTTAAGAGCTCTATTACAAAAAAGGGAAAATGAGTCAGCAAGCAAGTTTATGCTTTCATACACATTCATTCCTTCTCCCTTCCTCTTTCCCAATGAAACCCCATTTCTCCTTTAAAATAAAATCCTTACTCAGCTACTACCTCTGATCTGAAAAGTCTCCCTGGATTTTCCTCTCAAGTTTCCTCTCCCAGAGAATTTTTCTCTCCAGGCCTAACAGAGTTTGCTTCACACTTCTCTTACTCCTGGTAGTATTAGACACCAAGTACCAAAGCTTGTCTTAACTATAAACTTTTCATATCCCCTAAGGCTTAGCACTGTAGGCAGCAGACATTCATAAATGTTTACTGAATTTTATTTTAAAAAACTAATATTATTAATCATAGAATTTCAAAGTCAGAAGGAACCTCAAAGGTCATCTAGTTCAACCAAGACCTGAAACTGCAATAAGTACCTATTATGTACCTATTAGGAAGATATTTATTCAATAGACATCTGTTAAACACCTCCTACGTAACAGGCTTTGTGCTAGCCTCCAGGAATAAAATGGCAAAAACAAAAGTACTTCATCTCAAGGAGCTTACAAATTCAATAAGGGGAGATAAAATGTGTTGAAGAATAAAATTAAAATCAAACCACAAAAAGTGCAAAAGATGGATTATTAGATCAAATGAGGAAAAATCACTTCTAGGTTAGGAAGAAGGGTAATGAGGAAAGGCTTCAGAAGTCCAACTTATTTCTTCCCAGGAATGAATCTGCTCTGCAACTTACCTGAAAAGCTGTCTATAGTAACATGACCAATGTATATATTTGTTTTCTTTAACCGTGCTAAGGAGTTACAAGGAAGTTTTCTGGGGGAGCAGGGAGAAGGAGGTAGTTATTAGCAAAGACATAATAATAGATATTTGTAAAGGAATAATAAGGGCATCAATTAAGCATTTTTTTAAATGCACAGAAGAGAATGAGTTCAGAGGGTAACAGACAAGTGAAACAGCTTTGGAATTCCAACTGTATTATATACTTAGAAAAAAAGATATATATATTATATACCATCTATCTATCTGTCTATATATATGATATATATATTATATACTAGAAAAAAAGCTGACATAGCTATTTATGGTTTCAATACTATCCTCTTTTTGTTTTCTTCTTTGTAGAAATAAAATTTGCATATTTATTGGTATTTGTCAAATTTAGAAGAGCTAAAAAATAAAAGGCAAGGCAACGAGCATTTATAAAACACTTCTTATATGCCAAGCGCTGTGCAAAGCCCTTGGTGTCACAAATACAAGCAAAAAGAAAGACAGTTGCTGCCTTCAAGGAACAAGGGGAGATGAGGGGGACGGTTGAAAGCACGGCCTCAGGAGCGAAACGAAGTCTGGCCAGTTAAAACTCATCCCCAAAATGGAGACCTGGAAAGGGACTCACCAGTGGGACACGGGGTCAGCAAGGTAGAGGGTTGTTCCAGGATAAGAAAGTCACAGAAACAACTTTGACAGATTGGGCTCCTCTCAGCAGTGCAAGGTTATAAGACAACTCCAAAAGACTCATGATGGAAAGGCTATCCACATCCAGAGAAAGAACTACGGAGTTTGAATGCAGATTGAAGCAAACTACTTGCTCTCTCTTTTTTGTTTTGTTTTATTTCATTCCTCCTTTCTCATTGTTCACTTCACTGGTTATACTTCTTCTTTACAAACTGACTAATGTTTAATTCGAAGGTATTTGCAGAGTCTATATTGGACTGCGTGCCACCATGGGGGTGGGGGGAGAAAAGAGGGAGGGAGAGAAAATTTGGAACTCCAGGCCTTGATTGTGGAACTGAATGCTGTAACTAAAAGTAGATAAACAAATTTAATAAAATAAAATTTTTTGAAAAGTCACAGAAAACAATGAACGTTTCAGGGTGAGGAGTTCCAAGCACTAAAGGAAATTCCAGATTTCGATTGCATCTAGAGTACATAAGTCCACAAAGTCAGAAGCTTGAGCTGGAACAGCTTTTCTAAAAGTGGACCTCTACCTTCATCTTGAAAGTTTTAAGTGTTTTTTTTATTTTTTATTTTTTTTAATTTAAGTTTTATTATAGTTTGCATCATTCATTTCCACAAGATTTTGAGTTACATATTTTCTCCCCGTCCTTCCCCCACCCACTGCCCCAAAACAGCCATCCCAGTGTGTTCCCCCTCCCCCAGTCTATTCTCTCCTATGTCACTTTTTGGTAGGGCAGGATGGATCTCCCAACTGCAGTGCCTGTGTATCT
>CM053583.1:313487861-313500899 GCA_028627135.1 Pseudochirops cupreus | reverse complement strand
AAAAGTACTTCCTTCCATGCCTCAGTTTTCTGAACTATAAAGCAAGGGCATTAGACTAGATAATCTACAATTCCTTCCCATTTTAACATGATGATTCTATGAACAATTGATACCAAATTATATTGTTATAATATTTTTCCATTATAAAATAATTACATACATTATTTTAATAGCAAAAACAATAAATGCCACATGTTACAAAACAAAGATTTCTTAGAAATGATTGTGTAAATTTTGGTAACAAGCAAATGAAGATTAATTGCCCCACAGGACAGGATGACCAAGTGAACAACAACAACAACAACAAAAACATATCTAGAAAAATATCTAGCTGTCTCCTCTTTGCTGTTATCACCAGTATAGAGAAATTGGCATTCACAGAACTGACTTGCCCAGTAAGCCTTTCATTGACAATGGTATTAAATGCAAGACTTTTGTTGTTGTTGTTGTTAAACTTTATTCTGATAAATCAACCCACCCAACACTGGAATGGGGTTAAACCTTGTAAACAGCAGGGAAAATGGAGGTGGGGAGCGAAGATATAAGAGAGAAGTGGAGAAAAGTCATTCCACAGGTAACTACTTTAGTTGGGAGACTGACCCAGTCTTTTTTTTGATCCTCAAGAGAATTCTTACATGGAATAAAGAAAAACCATACAACTTCCTTTTTCATTCAAAGGAGCTCTCT
Organism: Pseudochirops cupreus; assembly: GCA_028627135.1. Lineage (NCBI taxonomy): Eukaryota > Metazoa > Chordata > Mammalia > Diprotodontia > Pseudocheiridae > Pseudochirops > Pseudochirops cupreus. Next base: position 313,500,212 of record CM053583.1, on the reverse strand, counting down.
GATGAGGCAGCCAAGTGAAACTGGTTATCAGGCTGATTTCAACAGCTAGCCCTGGACAATGATACCATACTTTAAGCCAAAAAGGCATACACCAAACACCTTTTTGTTATAACATTTCCACAAATTTGGATGGCACAAGGGGAAAAATTGGCTATTCAGCTAGAACATACCAAAGCAGAACACAAGGAAAAATGATTTATTGCATTTTTTTTATTTGATTGCCTTGTGCTCCAGGTGCAGAATTACAAAAGCAAAAATTGCTGAAACATTCAAAACACATTAGGAATTGGAATATACATGTAGCGATGCCAAGATATTAGATAATCAGCTCCTGACTAATCTAGGGTAGACTCTTTTGCTTATTCCTATACAATATCTTTCAATTCACTTTTCAGTATTGGCCACCTTCATAGGACTATTTAAAAGGTGTGACTTAAGAAATCCAGGTTAACAGGTAGAAATAACTAAACTCAACATCTATAGCACACCAGTCATCTCTCCCAACTTCTTCCCTTCCATTTATGCTTACACCCTAACTAGAATGACAATTAGAAGAGAAAGACTGCCAACCAAGAGACAGGATTCAAGACCAACAGTAAGCAGGAATCAGGCTTGCCCAGCTTGGCCTGAATAGAGCAGTATAAGTTTAAAAACATTTACAAATATGTTTGTTGAATGTTGAATTGACACAACAAGGGATATCAGTTTTCTGGGGCACGAGGCCAATATTAAAGAGTCTGCACAAAAAGGAACACTCATTCTGTAAGTACTTAAAGTGACTTAGATTCTAAGACAAACATTCATCCCCAATGCCACCAGCACAGTTCAGCCCCTTAACTCCTCACATGGAATGCAGGCTGCTGGAATAAAATTAAATTAAATTAAATTGAATTTTAAAAGTACTTAAGTACCTACTGTATATAAGGAAAAAAAGGTGTATTGGATTTGGCAAGACATTACCAGACTTAACATGCTACCTCTGGCATTTACTACCTCTGTGACTTTAGGCAAATTACTGACCTCTGGACCTTCCTTTGCTCATCTATAAAATGGGGGTGTTTGCCTGAAATGACCTCTAATATCTCTTCTAGCTCTAAATCTATAGTCCTAGAGGCTCTAAGACAAAAACAAAAATATGAAACAGTTCTTATCAACAAGGAGCTTACATTTACCAGAAGTTAGCTATAAGTGCACAGACAAGTAAATGCAAGATAATCCGAGGAAGGAGAAAGCATCACCAACTGGGAACATCAGGGAAGGCTTCAGGGAGAAGAAGCTACAACTGAGACTCAGAAAAAAGGATTTTAAGGAAAAGAAGTGAAAAAAGAGTTGTATTCTAGGCTTGGAAGCAAATTGTGCAAATGCTGAAAGCCTGAGATAGAAAGTCCAGTTGGAGAACCAGTTGGTTCTGCTAAGCAAATCAGTTTAGCAATGGCCTCCCAACTGGTCTCCTTGCCTCAAGCATCTCTAATTCATTCAGAATAACCTGTTATATTATTTAGAACCAAGGGGTTGGAACCTGCTGACTCGAGGTCATATGTGGCCCTCTAGGTCCTCAAGTGCAGCCCTTTGACTGAATCCCCAACCTCACAGAACAAACTTTTGTGACCTCGAGGCCGCAGACTCCCCACCCCTGAATATTTAGATCCTTTCATTAACGAATTCAAAATCCTTCCATGGCTCCCTATTACTTGAACTTTGTCTTTTCCCCACAGCGCAATGCTGTGTATGTGTGCTGAAACTGATTTATGTTAAATGCGCACATGCGTTCGGTACTTAATAAAGGTTCTGCAATATAACAAAGTCCAAACACTACCACCCACATTAAACTACCTTATCTTTCAAGCCTTATCTCCAAATACCTCCCCTTAAAACTTCTATGCTCCAGACAAATTTGAACTATTCACCATTTGTCCAAAGTGTTTTCCATGCTGTTCCCTCTGCCTGAAATGACCTCCCACATGCTGTACCATTTGCTCCTTTAGGCACAGCTCAAATGCCACTTCCCAGAAGATTCCTTTCTTTGTCCTTCTCCACCTCTCCTTTTTGATTGGAAGTATTCTCACATTTTTCTGAATTCTGCCAACATTTCATTTGTAACACTCAAAGAATTCTATGGCACCTACTAAAAAAAGCAAACTTGCAGCATTGGAGTTAGTCTGGCACTCTCTCTTACCAGGTATGTGAATAAGAGAGATCCCTTGATCTCTTTGAGCCTCAGTTTCCTCAACAGTAAAATGAGAATAATATATTTCCTGCCTTACAAGGCAGTTGGGAGAAAAATGCCTTGTGAACCTTCAAGTGACTTAAGAAGTGTGAGTGACTGTTCTTGGAGTTACTTGTGATCTCTCCTCCAAGTACCATAAGCTTCAGGTTCAGAACCCATTTCTCATCTGTCTTTAAATGCATCACAATGATTTGCATATAGCAGGCACTCGATCTGCTATATGAACAAAATACTTTTAAAGAATGGCCCAAGTATAAAAAATCTCCCACAGGTTTCACTTGAAAATACATATTCTGCCCTTGACTCTTAAAACAGTGCAATACTTATTCTAAGATTATAATAACGTGGATTAAAAGGTGTATTAAGTGGAAATGTACTGTATGAAAATCTGAAAGAGAGTGGAAGAAGAAGAGAAAGTTAATGTTTGCTAAGAACAAGGAAAGAAACACAAAAAATGCCTGAAAACAATTTTTTAAAATATGTTTTATGACTCTTTATGGAGTAATGGTAAACTGAACATACTATCTAATCAATGAGAACAAAATTCTTTCTCTGTAAGAACTATATGACATAACATTTACACATGGCCACAGCAGTTTGATTTTATGGAAAGGGAACTGCAATCAGAATACTAGAGACATCTGCTAGCCCTGCTGATAGATCCTATGACCTAGGACAAGTTACTCAATCTGTCTTTGCACCTATACAATGAAGGGGAAATGCCTCCTAACTGTTACACTAGTGACTCTTAAACTTTTCACTGGATGAAATCCAGGTAAGCACTCATAACAGCTCAAATTTCATACCACCCTTTCAAAACCTCCCCCCAAAGCAAACAACTAAAAACCAAGCAGGTACCAATGGATTGGATAATGGCTAAATGAAATGTGGTCCATAACTGTGAAGGAATATTATTGGGCCATAAGAAACAATAAATAATAAGAATCCAGAGAAACTTGGGAAGATTTATATAAACTAACACCAGAGTAAAATATGCAAAGCCAGGACAACAACATATACAGTGGTTTCACAATGTAGCCAGAAGGAACAATAATATTAAATTGAATTCCATATATTTTTAAAGATCAGGCTTGTCCCTGAAAAATAGATGAGAAAATGCTCTTTCTCCTCACTCCCACCATGCAACCAAAGGGTGCATAAAGTTGCTTATGCTGTGAGATACAGTTGATGTCTTGATTGGTTTCGCTGAACTATTTTTTCCTTTTAAATTTTTAAAAAGTAAACTGCCTAAGTAGGAGAGGGAAAGAGGGCTATACATCCAGAAATGAATTTTTTGTGAAAAAGTCAGTAACAAAGAAACATCAATACTTAAAAAAAATTACATATGAGACATACTAATCTTACAGGTACCACCACCACCAAATACCTGTTTCAAGTTCTATAGCTATAGCTACTTCTCTTTTAGAATTTCAGGAATTCTTAAGGACCTTAGCATACTGGTACAGGGAAAGGCTCCAAGAGGCAGAGGAGATTAGTTCATTCCCTCCATTTCTAAAGCCACCATCACTAATTTGATTCAATAAACCTTTATTGAGCACCTACTGGTGCACTGTAGATACGAAGACAAAAACAAAAAAGGTCCTGCCCTAAAAAAGTTTACATTCCACATTAAATCGCAAGATTTTATTTTCCATTAATAATTACAAGCTCAAACAACCATCCCCAAACACCTATTTAGAGGTCTATGCTTCTAGTTTTAATGGCGCACCTTCCCCGTGCTCTCCCCCATTTTTTGAAAAACGCTGCCTTTTGTATATTTGGTAAGAATTAGGTAAGAGGGAGGCGAAGCAGAGAGAAAGAAGCAATAAACACCTAAAAGCACAAGCGCTCGCCCGAAGTCAATCGCTCGCCGAGCTAGCCCGCTGCTCTGTCCGCTTTCGTACTGACCAGCTCCCCGCCTCCGCCAGAGGCGGGGCAAACCCTACCGATTCCGAAGCCTCCTGGGCACTCTAGTGAGAGAGCAGCCAAGCCAAGGGCTGAAGCGCTTTCGTGTTAAACGCCCCACACTCACGAACCGCAATGACGCGACACTCTACCGCCGACCCTGCCCCTAACAAGAAGAGGCTGCGCTGATTTTTCAAAGGAGCTCTGGAATGTTTCGGTTTTTTCCTGACGCATATTGTTACTTGTGATCATTTTAGACAACCACGAGGACAGGAATTGTAAATGGCAGCTTCTCCGCAACTTCTAGTTTCAGAGAGTTGCCTTAAGCACTAAGAGAGTAAGAGGTTTGCCCAGGGTCATGTCTGTCAGAGGAAGGACTTGAACCCAGGTCTTTCCAGACTCTCCAGCCACTCCGCCACTGCTGCTTCTCGAAGCCAAACTCTGGTATACTCACAAACTCTCTGGAAAACAACCCAGAGGGAAATAATTCTTTCCACACAACATAAAAAGAAACATTATACTAGCTTCCAGTATAAAAAGAGAGTTAATGCATCTACTCAAAAACAGCAAAGTGAAATGCTCTGAGCACCTTAAATTGGTTAACTTTAAAGAAAAGGTAAGAACAAAACGAAGAACTACACCAAAGTTGGGGCATCATTGCTACTATAACACTGCAAGAAATTGTTAATAATAATAGCTAACGCTTATGTGGGATCCTCTTTATACGTCATTTTGTCTGAACCTCCCAACAACCCAGGGAGATAGGAACTATTACTCCCCTTTTACAAAAAAAAGGAAACTGAGAGAGGCTGAACGCTGGCAAGGTCACATAACTAGAAAGAGTCTGAAGCAGGATTTGAACTAGTGGCTTCCTGACTCCAGGGTCAGTACTAACCACTGGACCACCTGACTGTCAGAAACATAAAGCAAAATCTTCTGTTTCTCAGAATATAGAAATAACTTAATCATTTATTTAATTTTCTCTAAAAATACAATGCCATACCCAGTGCTATTTTTGTCTTCTTTTAGTTGCTGAAGGACAAGTTTTTAAGAAAGAAAGTAGCACAGATGAATTTGCCAGAATTTTTCAGAATGAGTTTTTTAATGTTTGTCGGTGTTTAATAATGATCACAAACTCTATATATTACATTCAAGCAAACAGTTAATATTACAATTCACAGCACAGTATAGCGCTAGAAAATTCAGACCCAAGCCACAGGGACCGTTAGAACTTTAAAAGACCTACTGAAACTTAATAGTGACCATGAACAAAAAAACATTTTACCTTGCTGAACCTCAGTTTCCTAATTTGTAAAATGGAGAAAATAATACTTGTACTACCTACTTCACAGGCTCTTTGTGAGAAAAATATACGTAGTAAACTATAAGTCACCACACAAGTGTAAACTTATCATTACATACTTATAAGACTACTAGTGTCTAAATTCAGAATATAGCTAAGTCTGTCTATATTAGCAGCACCAAACCAACAACTTATTCTTCTAGAAAGGACCAAAGACAATATTCGGATAACATTCACTTCAAATGGAGTTACTGATGCAAAGGTCAGTCTAGCTTGTTGAATATTGGCCTAAAGTGAAAAATGATAAATATTTCAAAGTAGAAGAGTGCAGTGTGCCCTTTTCAAATTAAAAAAATGTTCTTTTTTTCCCTCCCCTATTTCACAAACATTTTAAAACCCTAAAGTCTTTAAGGCCAAGAACTAGTTTAAATTTCTTTCATAATCCCCTGGTACAACTGGCATCCTTCTCAACACACACTAACTGCTCAATAAATTCTGCTGATTAATAATCATTTCATAGTGAAAATAACTTTTCTAGTCTCCAAATTCTCTTCAATGTTTTAAGAAACATGACCCTAATCCAGACATGCAAAGAAACACAGTTGTGCACTACCACAGAAGTGTTTTATGGAAAATTAAGAATTACCGGTTTTTCTATTTGAAATAATTATGCTCTGAATTTGCAATGTCATTCTTCCAAAGATCTCCAGGCATTTTCATTAATTTATCCTCAAAGTATCTTAGTAAGCATAAAACAAGGAGGAATTAGCTACATTTTACACATGTTTAAAAAATTTTTTTCACCTAAATAGCACTAATAAACTACCCTTGGAGACATTCAATAAGAAGGTCATCAATTGCGATATATTTTCCCTTCACACATTCTTCTAAATATACACTAAAGTCATCCAGAATAAGCCGAGTCACATAATTTTTCCAGCTGTATAACAGTTACATGATGGAATTATCATTCATCGTGCCAACTAGGAAGCCAAAAAAAACTGGGAAGGTAAAAGAAAGGAAGCGGTTTGGGATTAGAGACTTAAGTACTGTGTTTTGGAACAAGTTAATGAGGAGCTTTTCCTGAAGCAGATGATGTATTTCCAAGTACTTACCGTGTCTTCCCTTCACTGCCTATTTTGGATAACACAGAAAACATATGCACTATTAAGGAAGCCTGACTAAACTTTTTTTTTCTCCAGATAAATACAATTCCGAACCTTAAAACAATAATACCCAATTCTCTTAATGTTTAAGATTATTCCTTGCTAAAATGAAGGCACTAAAAATCCAAGACACTGACAAACCATTAGGCTACAATTCATTCCATGTAATGGGAAAATGCAACAAAAATTCAGTTCAACCAGTATGTACTAAGTATGCACTACAGGCAAGGTGATGTAAGTGCCTGATAAGACATGGTCCCTACTCTTAGCTTACAAGAAGACATGTACACAAATAACTAGAATCCAAATGATAATATAGTGTTGTAGGAAGTACAAAAGAAAATCACAAATATGCTACATAAACTAGAAGAGGGAGACATCAATGGGGGTGGGGGGGGAGGAAAGAGGTTAACTTCACTGAGCCTTGAAGGTTAGGTAAGATTAACAGGCAGAAATGGGGCATGTGGGAAGAAGAGATTAAAGGCACAGGAGATAGAGCAAGAAAAGGCAGAGAGAGGAAAGGGCCAGGTTAGTTCAGGGAACAGCAAGCAGTCAAATTTGGCTGCCACACAAAGTACAAAGTTGGCTCAGAAAGTCAGACTGGAGCTTAGATAGTAAAAGGTCCTGAATGCCAAGCAAAGGAATCTATGCTTTCCTGTTAGCAATGGGAAGTTACTGAAAGTTTCTAAACAGGGGAATCACATGACCAGAGCTGAGCATTATACACTCTGGCAGTGGGACAAAGAATGGACTGGAGAAATGAGAGACCAGTTTGGAGACTATTGCCACAGTCCAGTTTAGAGGTAACCAGAGCCTGAACTAGGGCTGCTAACAGCAGTGGAAGGGAATAAGGATTTATGTAGTGCCTACTTATGTGCCAAGCTCTGCGCTAAGCACTTTACAAAGATCTCATTTGATCTTCACAACAACCCTGAAAGCTAGATACTGTTATCTACATTTTACAGTTGAAAAAGCTAAAATATACGTAATGGATTTGCCTGTAGTCACACAGCTAGCTAATGAGGCTGGATTTGAATTTAGGTCTTCCTGACTCCAGACCCAGTGTTTTCTATCCGCTGCACCACCTAGCTGCCTGGAAAGAAGTATATTTTTTAGAGATGTAACCAACAAGACTTAGCAATCAGATGGATATTGGGACCACAAAGGAGAGGGTCAGAAATCACAGTCACACACTTAGAGCTGGAAAGGTCAACTAGTTCAATTCCCACATTTTATAAATGAGAAGTTAAGAGACTTGTCCACAGTCACACAGCTGGGAAGTTACAAGATCTAGGATTCAAAGCCAGCTATTTTCCCATTATTGTACTGAAGAGGTTTTTGAGCCTGAGTGACTGATGTCAATTAACAGAAACAGCAAAGTTAAGTGGGAAAGCTTTTTAAGCAGAAAAGGTTTTCTGAGGGGAATGGATGAATTCTATTTTGGAAATGTTGAATTTGGGGTCCAAAGTAGAAAACAAGATTTAAAATCAATGCCAATTAGTAATTATGTATTAAGTATTTACCATGTGCCATCACTGTGCTAGGCACTAAGAATACAAAGACAAAAATGAGGCTCTTCCCTTCAGAATCCTAACTCTATAGGGAGAGGAAGCAAATGGAAACGTGAGTCTGGTGCTCAGGAGAGAGCGGGGTGCTCAAAAGTTTTAATGGGGCTTCTAAAATACCTAATTTTCCAGTTAGCTGTTCCTTGAAAGGTATTATACCTAGACTTTTCAGATGTTCATTAAGTAATTATTTCACTAGCACTATTTATAAAGTCACTTTTAATTATCATCAATCTCTATTCAAGATTTGTAACAAAATATCCAAAATTGCACAATTATAAACTGCCTACTATAAGGTAAGATGATTATTATTTTCATGGAATTTTCCTGAACCTGTGATTTCATTGCTTTGGAAACTCCCAGGTGAAGAAACTTCCTCAACATTGGTTGGCACCGTTTCTACAATATCCAGTATGAGCTGCCTGAAGGTTAGTAGTGAAAGGTTAACCAAACTGTTCAGTACGTAGTCAGTATGTTTCCCATACGGCACCTAAACCATGTCTTCTTAGTTTTGAGGCTGGCTCTCTACCCACTATAACTTGCTGCTTCTTACCCCAAATCCATTCATATTTATTTATAGATTATATACCTGTGCATGACTTTATTTTGATTAATTTCATGATTGTCATTCATGAAAAAAGTGCTCCACCCACCTATGTAGCTCCAAATGAAAGAAGGGCAGCATTTCTCATTTGGAAAGTGGCTATGCTTACTAAATCATGACACTCACCAGAATCCCACCCACCAATCATGCAAAATTTTTTTGAAATTCAGCTCATAAATTTCTGTCTTACCTGATGTCAGTTATTCTTGTAAACTAATTTAAAGGTGTTGCATTTTTATATTTTTAACAAATATACACAAAATCCACTGAAATTCTTCATTTGAAAGATTTTTAAATAAGTTAGAAAACTCTATTTCCAAGTGTTTTTAAGTGTAGAGATGTGAGAGTTCATACAGGTGACACACAAATCATTTTCGGTAATATAGTCATATAACAACATTTCCAAACATCCATTTTCAAAATGTCCATAGCATGTTTCTTTTAAAAAATAGTTACTTTCTCTCTCAAAGTTAAAACATCACCTTTGTCTGATATCCAAGGTATACAGCAAAAAACCACAAATACGTAATACCAAAAGCATTCCCTCAATGAATAAGGGATCAGAAGATATGCACAAACTATTCAAGATGTGAGTGGCAAATTATTAACGACCATATGAAATACTGTGCCAAATCACTAGTAATAAAAATATAAATCAAACAATTCTGAAGTTTCAGTTCACATTTACAAAATTGATGATGATGTCAAAAGATGGAAATATGAAGGTAAATGATGGAAGGGTTGTGCAGAGACAGGTACATTAAAAGACAAGTAGAACAGGTAATGGATCCAACCATTCTGAACAGCAATTTGGAATGATGGTGACAGTCAGCTAAAATGTCATAGCTTTTGACCCAAAGACCCTAGTGGTGGATATATACCCCTAAGGAGGTCAAAGATACAAAGAAAGGTCCAATATATACCAAAATAGTTATAGCAATATTTTTTGTAGCAGCAACAAATTAGAAATAAAGTAGATGCCCATCAACTGGGGAATGGCTAAACAAGTTATGGTACAAAAATAAAACATATTACTGTGCCATAAGAAATAAATATAAGAAATACAAAGAGATAGGGAAAGATTTTTATGAACTGATATAAAATGAAATAAGTAGAATCAAGAAAACAATGTACACCTTGCTCCGAAAATGTAAGTTGAAAGAAGAAAATTGAAAGAATGCTACATAACTACAATGACCAAGCTTAACCCTAGAAAACAGATACAAGAATGCATCTCCCTACCTTCTGCGCAAAGATGAGTGACTATTATTATGGATTTATGCATATGCTATTGGATTCTATTGATGTATTAGTCTTGCTGAACTTTTTTTTCTTTCTTTTTATTCCTTGCTATAAAGGATGACTCTATGGTTTGAAGAAAAGGAAAGGACATACTAGGTGGAGGGGTAATATAAAAAAAAAAAGATAGCAAAAGAAATCTAAGTCACTTTACCTTGACAGGCAAGTTAGTGGGCTTATTTGAAAATATCAGTAACATATTATTTATAGACACCGGTCATCAAACTTGGAATATTTATCTTTTTGTAAAAGAAAGATACATAACATCTTGAAGTTTGACAGTTCTTTTACATATTTTGCCAGGGGATAATTTGAGAAATTCTGTATGAAGAAAACACTAGTATAAATATTATTTGGGGAACAAAGGTTTTTGTTTGTTACTGCAGCCCAATGGGTCATCCCATGGTCCCTTGGAAGTACACATCAAAGCCTCTGATGTGGAGGCCACTGACTAAGAAAACCACTCATGGAAGAAAGGGAAGTTGTACATGGGAGAGGGGGTAGCATTTGTCAAATGAATATTTCATGGTAAAATATTTGCATTTTTTTCCAATACTTGAGTCTAGAATTCTACAAATGTTCTCATAACGTATAAGTCTTTTCATATTTTTTTCTAGATACTTGTCTTGTTTTTCCTGTCACTTATTTCATGAATTTGAAGATTCAGACAAATTTGTAGATGTTGAAACCACAGAAGTGAATCTCTCAAATACTCAAATGTATCTGTGATCTTATCAATTCTGAAATTTCCTCCAATAAGCAATCAGCAAGCACTAATTAAGTTCTTATCATGTATTGGTAACTATACTAGATACTAGCAATACAAAGACAAAAATAAAACATTTCCTGCCCTCAAACACCATACATTCTGTTAAGGAAAATAATATGTACATAAATGCATAACAGAGAACACACATACACATACGTGAAAAATAACTTGGGGGCAGAGGGCACTAGGAGCTGGGGAGATCTGGAAAGGATGTTGGATCAAAGGATCAAAATATCCTATAGAAGTCAATATCTGAGCTGAGTATTTGAAAGAAATAAAGGATTTTAAGCAAGCAGAAATGAAGAGGGAGTACATTAAAGGTATGGGGCAACCAATACAAAAGTATATAGATGGAAGCTAAAATTTCACGTCATGTATGACAAACAGCAGGAAGTCTAGTCTATCTAAACCATAGAGTAAAGAAGGGGAAGTAATCTATATGATGCTACAAAGGTAGTTTGGCCATAATTGTGAAGGGCTTTAAATGCCGAATGGAATGTATATTTGATTCTAGAGTCAACTGGGAGTCACTAGAGTTTATTGTGAAGAGGAGTGAGGTCAGGCCTGGCCTTAGGAAAAGCACTTTGGCAACTGTGCTAAAAATGGATTGCAGAGGGAAGAGACTTGAGACTATGATAAGGGCCTAAAATAGGGTGATAACTATGATTTTAGTAAAGAGAAAGAGACAGACCTCAGAGATATGCAGATATCAACAAGATTTAGGTACTGACTGGTTATATGGGCTTAATCTTAAGGAAACACGATTGCAAACTTGAATGACTAGATGAATGGTAGTGTCCTTTATAGAACTATGGAAGTTCAGAGGGTTGACTTTTGGAGAAAGATAATGAGAACAGCAATGTAAATCTCAACCCATTTATGCCTACTCATCATATATGTCTCACTCTGTCCCACCAAAAATATAAAAGGGAGGGAAAGGCTCTTGCTCATTAGCCACTGCCCTAGAGTTGGCCAAAGGGTACCTCAATCCAAAAAGTGACATGGGCGCAGAATTTCCCCAATAGCACAGTACCTGTACATCTGCTGTGCGTGCCTGTGTCATTTTTAGGGGCTTATAAACTACACAGCACCCAAAATTATAGATCCTCTAAGTACTGACTGCTACAGATTACATGTTTATCATTTAGGTAAGGTTTACACTTATAATCTCTGAGTTGGAAGGGATTGTCCAACTTGAAGAATTTCCTCTACAACATCCCTGACATCCAGTTATAAAGTCTCTGTTTTCTGGAGTTCCATAATCAAATGTTATGAATGTGTATCTATCTATCTATCTTTGTATGTATATATATATGTATGTGTGTGTGTGTGTGTATGTGTGTATATATATACATGTAATTATTATTATTATTATTGACTACATCCAACTGGAACTTGAGATACACAGGCACTGCAGTTGGGAGATCCATCCTGCCCTACCAAAAAGTGACATAGGAGAGAATAGACTGGGGGAGGGGGGAAATACTGGGATGGCTGTTTTGGGGTGGTGGGC
>CM053583.1:313464525-313487761 GCA_028627135.1 Pseudochirops cupreus | reverse complement strand
GCATTTCAACAAGATCTTTTATCCTTTTCTCTTCCAAAAGAAAAAGGCCAGAAACAGCAAAGGTGTTATCTGGGTTTCAAGTCATGGAAAGTTATGAGTAAAAGGAATAAAAATTAACATACTGTGGCAGTGCTGAGTCTACAATGGATAACCCATCACCTTTGTCTTTATTATTTAAAAATTCTCCAAGTTATCACAGCCTTAAAACTTAAAATCATCAATATTATAAAATCTCACAGAAGATTTCAGGGCCGTTAAATGTTCACTGCTATACAACAGGCCCTGCCCACTCTATGGACCTTCTTCGGCAGCTTTCACTACAAAACAGCAGCTGGAACACGTCTCAGTAGCCCAAGCATTAAACCAAGAAGGGAAAGCTGGGCTTGATTTTTGTTTTGATTCTAAAAATTATGAAAAACAGAAGCACCCCACCAAAAATGTGATGAAAGCAATGCCAATTCAAAAAAGAATCAACTCTTCCAAGTTGTTAAAAGTTCACTAGAAATACTACGTAAAACTTAACATCGAGCATTTTGACTGAAATTAACAAAATGGGTATTTATTCAAATAATTTCTTTCTGCTAAAGACAATCTTCTTTAAATTATACTGAATTCTTCCCTACCACCCTTTTTCCTCCATAAACTCTCTTAAAATATCTAACCTTTTTTTCTCTTATTTATAGTAGCATACTTTTGCCTGGAAAATTAATTACAAATAATATGGAGATAATTGAGAAGGTTACTGTCATCGGTAGCAAAATTTTTAGAAAACCACAAGCATTTTCTAATGAAAAGTCATGCAATTAACAAGAATAACCAATCTAATATCAGCAGGCAACTGAATATATTAATTCAATACTCTATAAGGTTCAACAAATTTAACAACAACAAAAAAGCCCTGAGTCTCTCCATAATTATTTTGTTAGCTAGTGACCTTAAATGTATTAATATTTAGACTGCTTTAAGAGTCTAAAGAAAAGAACTGGCTGTAGTACCACTTGATTTTAATACTGCTACTTACTTAAGTGTGCTCTCTCTCAAAAAAAAAATCTTTATTGAGTTTTTAGCAATGAATAACATTCATTATTTACTTTAGTAAATTTCACTTTAGTCCCTTCCTAGACCAAAACAGTGTTTATCTACCATTTGCCAAGGGTTATGACTATAGCAAGGAGCAATACTCAACATTCATAAAAGCTGAAAGAGAACAGTTACATCAGTCTATCAGCTATCTATAATCCCAACACAAAGTAGGATCCCAACTTTTATCAAAAGAATCCCGGAAGGGGGCAGAGCCAAGATGATAGAATAAAGGCAGAGGTTCACCTGAGCTTTCCCAAACTGCCCTTTACACAACTTTAAAATGACACCTCAAAACAAATTCTGAAGTAGCAGAACCAATAAAAAGACAGGGTGAAACAATTTGCCAGCCCAGAACAACTTAGAAGGTCAGAAAGAAAAGGCGAAAGTAGAGCTCAGTGAAAGCCGAGACCATAAGCCAGCAGCAGGCCTTGGGGGTTTGTGTATCAACTTGACAGCAGCTTCTGGAGGGCTCAGCCCACAAACTATAAGAGGGCTGGACAACTGGTCAGAGGAGATTTGTTGGCACTGGGTGCTGGACTCTGTTGCATTACCCATACTTAGTTCTGGGTCCTAGTCCCAAAGTGAGGAGGAAGAAAAGCACACTAGAGTATATGGCTGCAGGGGAGCAGGGACCTTGGTCACAGTTCCAGGGCAGAAAATAATGCTTGTGGTTGCTCACAGACCAAAGCACAGGCCAAGAGTACAGTGACCACACCTCTCCTTAGATCATACCACTTTAAAAGAACTGAAAATTTTCAGAGCTATCCAAGAACTGGCTCTGAAAACAAAAGCAGAGCAGACTTTTAACATAAAGTTAAAGGTCAAGAAATAGGCTGGAAAAAAAATGAGCAAACAACAGAAAAAGAACAGGACCATAGGAAGTTACTATGGTGACAGGAAAGGTCAAAACACAAAGTCAGAAGACGACGACGACAGAGTCAAAACAACTACAAGCAAAGCCTCAAGGAAAAATATGAATTGATCTCAGTCCCCCCAAAAAAGAATTCCTGGAAGAACTCAAAAAGATTTTTAAAATCAAAGAAGTAAAGGGAAAATTGAGAAAAGAAACAAGAATGATGCAAGAAAATAATGAAAAAAAAAGTCAACAGCTTGATAAAGGAGGCCCCCAAAAAATACTGAAGAAAATAACATCTTAAAAAACAGGGTAGGTCAAATGGTAAAAGAGGCACAAAAATCCATGAAAGAGAAGAATTCCTTAAAAAGCAGAATCGGCTAAGTGGAAAAAAGACATACAAAAATTCCCTGAAGAGAACTCTTTAAAAAGTAGAACTGGCCAAATGAGAAAGAAGGTAAAAAAGCTCACTGAAGAAAACCTTAAAAATTAAAACTGGACAACTAAAAACTACAACTCCATGAGACATCAAGAAACAATATAACAAAATCAAAAGAATGAAAAAAATAGAAGGAAATGTGAAATATCTTGTTGGAAAAACAGATCACCTGGAAAACAGATCCAGGAAAGATAATTTAAGAGTTTATGGACTACCTGAAAGCCACGATCAAAAAAGAGCCTAGACATATCTCGAAAAATTATCAAGGAAAACTGCTCTGATATTCTAGAATCAGAATCTACCAATCACCTACTGAGAGAGATTCCAAAAGGAAAACTCTCAGGAATTATATAGTCAAATTCCAAAGCTCCCAGGTTAAGGAAAAAATATTACAAGCAGTGAAAAAGAAACAATTCAAATACCATGGAACCACAGTCAGGATAACACATGATTTAGCATTTTCTATGTAAAAGGACTGGAGGGACTGGGATATGATATTCTGGAGGGCAAAGGTGTTTGGATTACGAGCAACGATCACCTACCCAGCAAAAATGAGTATAATCCTTCAGGGAGAAAAATGGATATTTAATGCAATAGAGGATTTTCAAGCATTCCTAATGAAAAGACCAGAGCTCAATAGAAAATTTGACTTTCAAATCTGACTCAAGAGAAGAATAAAAAAATAAACAGTAAGAGGGATTCAATAAGGTTAAATTGCTTACATTCCTACATAGGAAGATGATATTCAGAACCCCTAAGAACTTTATCATTATTAGAGGGCATGGTGGTGAATTGAC
Source organism: Pseudochirops cupreus (assembly GCA_028627135.1). Lineage (NCBI taxonomy): Eukaryota > Metazoa > Chordata > Mammalia > Diprotodontia > Pseudocheiridae > Pseudochirops > Pseudochirops cupreus. The sequence continues at coordinate 313,484,589 of CM053583.1, read as the reverse complement.
TATGATGGGATGATGTCTAAAAAAACCTAAAATTAAGGGGTAAGAAAGAGGGATACACTAGGAGAAGGGGGATGGGAGAGGTAGAATGGGAAAATTATCTCACAAAGAGCTTTTACAGTGGAAGGGGAAATGGGGGGGGGCAGTAACAGGCAATACTTGGGCTTCACTCTCACTGGAATTGATTCAAAGAGGGAATAACATATCCACTCAATTGGATATATAAATTTATGTTATCCTACATGGAATTAAGACAGGAAGGGGATAAGAGAAAGTGGCGGTGGGAAGAGAAGAAGTACTGAGAGAAGAGAAGGTAGACTGAGGGAGGAGGTAGTCAGAAGCAAAATACTCGAGGAAGGACAAGGTAAAAGGAGAGTAAAAGAGAAGCATAAATGGGAAAATGGGATAAAAGGAAATATACAGTTAGTAATCATAACTGAAAAAAATTTTACAGTGAGTTTCTCTGATAAAGACATTATTTCTCAAATATATAGAGAACTGAGTCAAGTTTATAAGAACACAAGTAATTCCTCAAGTGATAAGGGGAAGGGGAATGAGTAAGGGGAAATGACTGACAATAAAAAAAAAATGTTATAACAAAACTTTTAAAAAATACCCCTGCTAGAATTTATAAAAGTTCTCAAATGAAAATTTGTTAACTATTAAATAACCCAGTCAGTAGTCATTTGACCAGTAGTCAATAAGCCTGTGCTGTCATTTGACCAGACTTTATCAATTAATCAGTCATATATGCTTCACATTTTTGAAATCCCAGTAGAATGGTTTTTAAAAAGCAAGACTTTTTAATATTTGTTTTTCCTTTGACTTAATTAGATGGACCAGGTAAGCTCTAAAGTCCCTTCTCACTCTAAAGTCTGACAAGGTATTATTCTGCCTACCGACCTGCTTGCAGAACAGGAGTGTTGGTTAAAATATCTGCTAAGTAAAGAGTAGATCCAAGATTCAAACCCCAAAGTGACTGTTTTGTAAAGGGAAGCACGCTGCAATGGAAATGACAATGACCGTAGAATCAAGAGCCCTTTATGAGCCACGTGACCATGGCCAAGTCCCTTTAATCTTGCTGTTTCCCAATCTATCAAATGAGCATAATAACCCTTGTATTAGCCACCTCACCAAATTGTAAGGACTGACATTTTTAAAACACTACTATGTAAATATCAGCTATTCTTCCTTTCTCTGTGATTATAAGACTAGATGACAGTTACTTCATCCATTCAACTCAAATATCATTCTTTTTTTCCTTTCAGCTTTAATGAATTCTTAGTAAATGAATGGATTATAGGAAGGGAAAGGCAAAGACAAGTCACTTGAAAAAAAAGCTAGTAAAGTTCTGTTTATGCCTCTACATTAGAAAAAAAAATGTCAACCTTAGTGAGCTAAGTTAGTGAGCTAAACTTATAAATACATTTCTAAAACTGAAATCTGGACAGGATATACCTAGATGACCAACCAAAATCAAAGTCTGATTATGAGTGTCCTAAAGGGCTTCAAGATGTTTCACAGAATTATCATTAACCTCTAAACTTTGATGAAATCTGAATTAACAAAAGATAGCCCCTGAGGAAGCAGCCACTGCTACCATCTCCCAACAAATTAAGAGTCACTACCAGCCTTCAAATTTTAAATTCTACCAGAAGGCAAAACATGTGAGGCACTTGTGTCAGAAGGAAGGGAATGAAAAAATATATTGGCTGTCATATTTTATATTCTCCCCATATTTCATATCTCTCCCTTTTCAAAATTCTCATAGTACTATGTCTGGACAACTTCTTTTCTTTGTACAATCTGTATAATAGTTATTTGTATGCATGTCTGATTTCCTTTATTAGATTTAATCTTGAGAGCAGGGACTGTATTTTTTTTATCTTTGTATTCTCAGTGTTTAGCATAGTATCTGTCAAACACTTCAGTAATTCATTACCGTAATCTCATCACATTACCTTCACCAACAGAAATTACAAACTAACTTCTTAAGACATGATTTTTAAGCAGTGCAATGGCTGAAAATTTCATCATCATATGATTCAACTGGTGACCAACCTCTCTGAATTTAGCTAGACAGGTCTTTGGACAACAGATATACTATCAAATAATGTGCCTTTAATTGAAGTCTTTCAGCTTGGTAAAATTTGCCTCACGGGCACAACTTTTAAGAACCCAAAGTCACCTTTATGCCAAGAAGAAGGTAAGACTTCAGTCTTGCCCAGAGTAGGTGCTTATAAGACATTCACTGAACTGATTTATTGTTTTATCAACCCCCTAAATAGCAATTCAGTTTTCTCATTGTGACCAATTAGGGAAGACAAGGAGAGCTTCAAATGGATATAATTTTAAGGACCTAGAAGTCAGTAAAATGAACCTTTGCTCAAAGTATTTTCTAGCTACTAAATGAGTACATGTGACATACAGAAATCAAAAAACCGTAAATAAGGAAGTTCTAAAACCATAAAAGGACCTAAGAACTAGGAAATTTTATCAGAGTATTTGACAATAAAAACAGCTGACATCTGTATTTTGTTGTAAGGCTTGCAAAGCAAATCACACACTTTAACTCCTTTGAATCTTACAACACCGTGTAAGGTAATATTATCGGTATTTTCATCCTCATCCTACAGATGAGGAAACGGAAAGGTTAAATAACTTGCCCCCTTAGTCATGACGGGGTGCTGGGGTGCCTTTGTAACACTGTGAAATCTCACTTGTGTCCAGATACCTATGTCTGTAACATCAGTTTGTAACAAGCCTGTGCAATTAAATTGTAAAAGTCACACTTTCCCCCAGCCATAAAGGCATTAACTCTGCCTCTCCTCTGCCCCCAGCCTCAAAGTCTTTTCCCTCACCCAGCAGTCCACCTAGCTACAGTACCTATGAATATATCACCCACACATTCAAAACCCTTAGTTTAGAGAAATGTATACCTCCTTTGTTCTAAATGACCAGCTGCACCCAAAAACCTTGAACAACATTATCAGAAGAGATAACTCCCTCCCAATACAGTACCTCCTGAATCCCTAATCAGTCTAGCTTCCAAACTTGGCACAATCAAGCCTATCCTCCCAACAGCCATATTGGACCTATCTCAGTCGTCTTTGACCAAAAGTAACCTAGTGAGGTGTCAAGGCAAAAAACATACTTCCTGGTAGCACCCCCCCAGGGGGATGTCCCAGTGAATTATGGGCAATACGACTGTGCAGTTGCTACAAAAAGTACATGTCCCTTTAAGTACTGATCACTCCTAAACTCCTCCCAAACTCCTCCCTAACTCCACCCTTGCCCACCTAGTTAGCATAACTAACTTTTGATTGATAGCTTTATGGCTTTATAATGAATGCCTAAGACTCCTGTAAGCTCGCAGGCTATCCTTAACCTTCTCCTGCCCGCTGCTAAGTCAGCATAACCTTTTGTAACTCTGTCAAAAGACTGCTTGAGTCCAGTAATTTGTTTCAGACTAAGAACCCTCAAAGGATTTCCTAGAAATCCACCCTCCCCCCAATACCTCTTCAGTCACACAACTAGTAAGTGTTAGAGGCAGGATTGGAACTCAGAATTTCCTGACTCCAAGTCAACAGTCTACCTTATGCTGCCTTCCATATACCAAGATTTCCCACAACACTGCAACTGAATGATCTATATAAGAAGTATTTTCATCAGTAAAAACTGAAACCCATCCACATTCTTAAGTCAATGGTTAAAGACAAAAGGCGCTGTCAAGTCCACATGGCTGCAAACAGAAACACTGTCAGCACCACAGCACAGATGACCAATATGGTGAAGGTGGAACTGGTAGATTTTTCACTTCTCAGCTACACCTTCACTCCTAATAGAAATACTAACACACAGATGACCTTCAAACGCAGATATAAGTCATTTAACAGCAATGAATTAACAGATACTTTCAGGATGTGAGACCAGAAGACAAAAATGGTAAATGTAAGAGAGGCTTTGGGAAGACAGACACATCAATGCACTGTTGTTGGAGTTATGAATTGATCTGAACATTCTGGAACACTATCTATAACTATTTTAGAAAGGACACTAAACTGTATGTACCATCAGACCCAGGGAAATTACTACCGGGCAGGTAACACAAGGAGATCAAAGACAGAAAGATCTTCTGTGCCCAAAAATGTATTTTCTATGGTAACAAGAAAAAAATTGAAACAAAGTGGGTACCCATCAATTAAGCAACAGCTAAATGGACTGTGGTATGTAAATGTAAGATTATTTGCCCCATAAGAAATGACAACTATGAAGGCTACAGAGAAACAAGACTTGTATAAATAAACTGAGGTAGGTAGAACAAAATAAGCAGGAAAATGAGAACAATCTCCAAGGAATGATCACAACAATATAAAGAAAAACCTGAGACATTAGAAATCTCTGATTAGTGGGAGACTCTTAAAGATCACAGATCCAGAGCTGGAAAGAGCCACAGAATCCACATAGTCCATTTTACAGATGAGGAAAATGAGGACACAGGAGATTATGACTTACTCAAGGTCGCTCAAGTAGCACACATAAGAGGGAGGTTCTCTGATCACTTTCCACCACACCAAATGAGGCACATGACCAAGGTGTGGGTTTTAGGACTAAATATACTTTTTTTGTTTACAAGGAGGGTTTTGGGGTGGGGGTGGGGACAGAGTGAGGGAAGGCTTAGTGTCATTTAGAAGTGACAACATTATTAGTACAAGCAGTAAAAAAAAAAAGGAAAGAACACTGGATTTATAGTCAGAGGGCCTCAGTTTAAATCACATTCAATTTCATTCCATTTCATTCACAAGTTACTTAAGAACTCTGACCTTAGACAAATTAGTTTATCTCCGGGATTCAGTTTCCTCATCTATTGATGATCATAACTACTTTATTAATCTAACTTGCATTTCTGAAGCCAGAATCAGAGTTTCCCATAGGATTATATATCTGTGTATAAAAGATTCATGAGTCAAAACCCAGTAGTATTTAAGTGCTTCATATGGTATGTGGCACTTAATAGGCCCTTCCTTAATAGATGTTTGTTTCCTTCACTTCAGTTGTATGACATTGCTAACTTGGTTTTCTCTGCATAAATAACTCTATAAACTAAAAAAAAAAAAAGTGACAACATTTTTTTAAAGTAGCCTCCATACCTTCCTACACTATACTCAAAGAACCATGATATAGCCATGTTGCCATGTATATACAGCATGCTTGGGACAACAGATATCATAAATGCTGTGTTTTTATAGGTAGGACTTACAAAGATTATTACAGTTAGTAAATAGTATTCTGAATAGTTGATATTATATTTTATCTTTAAAAGGATTTCTGATTAAGTTGTGAATATGCTTTAATGCCCAATTTAATGCTGATACATATATATATATATATATATATATATATATATACATATATATGTGTGTGTGTGTATATATATAAGAGGCCAGCAAAGTATAAAATTCTATCAGAATCGCATATAGGAACTTGTCCTTAACCCTGTAGTTTGCAAAAAAGTGGGTATAGATAGCCTTCTAATAAGACACATTGCTGTTAGCAAGGTCACGTAAGGACCCTGATCTTGTACCCTATCCACAAATGCAAATATGTCTGAAAAGGATGAAAAGGATGGCAACTTAAGAACCACTTAAGATAAGAACTTATAACAATGTTTAAAGTTTTCAACTAATATAATCAGCAGGCAAAGTTTAACGAGAGGTTTTCAGAAAAACTGGTGGAATCCTTAAGGAACTTAATTCTGTCTACCACTAACAAAATCTTGTAATAAAACTTAAAAGAAAATTCCTAGTTTGGTTAGAGACGTGTATAAAAAGTATGCATATGAAGCATTAGGAAATTGTTGTGACAGAACCATTCAAATTCCACATCTGACACTTACTAGCTGGTGATCATGGTCAGATTTACTCCTCAGTTTCATCTATCTATCCAAGGTAATAGTTTGTACAACCTACCTCATAGGTCTGCTATGAGCTAAGTGCTTTGCAGACCTTAAGAACCTATACAAATACTATTTTTGGTGACTGGTTTAGTCGTGGGGAAAAAGAATTATTTGGCCTCAGTTTCCCTAGTTATAAAATAAGAAGGGGTTAAACTAGAAGAGATTGGGCAAGTAATTTAAACTCTCTGGGCCTCAGTTCCCTCATCTATTAAATAAGGGAGTTTGGTCTCTGACGTTCCTTCCAGCTCTGGATCTACAATATACCACGATTATCTCTTGTTGGAGAGAAGCCTCGTGAGGAGGCCCCCAGTTGAAGAGAAGAGGGAAGAACTGACAGCAGGAGGAGGAATCCCACCCAGTAGCAGCATCACTGCAGGCTGTGGCTGCCAAGCCAAAAGGCTGCTTGCTGACTGTACTGAGCCCTTGAGCTTCCTGCCTGGTAGCTCAGGCAGAGGGAGTTTGCCTGAGGTTCCAGAGGTAGCTGGTTCAAACTCAACCTTCCCTTCCAACACTAATCATCTGTTAGTTTGTGCATTTAGTAATTAAATAATTCGAAGAAGCACAGGCAGAAAATAAATTAGAGGTAGGGAAAAATTATTCTATTTTTTTTTTGGTTCAAAATAAATAAAAACCCCTCCAATTACTTAGAAAAATTCTTAACCATACATTGTGAAATAACTGTTCAAAACTAGAAGCTACTAATATGTCCTTTAACTGATCCAACAGAATTGGGATTTTATAGGTCCTTAACTTCAATCTATTACCTCAACCCCCCCTCCCCAAAAAAACCCACCTATTTAACTCCAGGTTTTTGGTTAAAGTTGGCCCCTCTAACTTTATATCCAAGATTGTTCTAGGCTTAAGTTGATAAAATTATCCTAGAAGTTATTTACTGTATTTGAGGGTGATACAAAACCAAAAATTTAAGGGGGGAGGGGAAAAGGGGGAAAGGATTCAAAGAAATAGGGTCAGAAATAAAAGATACTCCAATTTGGAGGGAGGAAGCCACCCAAAGCTATTATCTTGGTACATAAATTTCAAGATTGCCCAACATTTAGTGTAAACAGATACACTAGCAACATTATTTGTTCATGACGGAAGGTCTTTTAGAGAAATTTTCAGATGAAATAAAAACACATGGGAGACACATATTCAAGGACATACAAACAGTTATCCAAATCAGAGAAATTCTGCGTTATATTACCTGTTCGGCACCATAAACTGTAGCAAATTGAACAAACTCTTCCATTCGGACAAAACCATCCCCATCTCTGTCTAGGGCATCAAATACAGCTCTGAGTCGAGGGCCATCTTCCTGACACCCTGAAGGCTCATTTGGAATTGGTTCAGTCTGGTTGAAATCAGAGGATTGGCCCAGGTTATTCTGAACTATATCTAACTTCAGATCACACAAAGTGGAAGAAGTGAAAGAGGGAAAGAAGTTTATTTCATTGCTAATTTGGTAACTATGATTTAAATCCCCCGAACTTAATGAAACACTTTTCTGGCATCTTCCGGGCACAACATCCTCTGGCTCTTTAGTCCAGGAAAAAACTGGATTAAGTCCTGAGAGCTGGGTTTTGGTGTCCGGGCAAGCAGCCTGGTCCATGCCTAAGTAAAAATCTCTTCGATCCTGAAGAATGTCATCACTTTCTCGAAGGCAGTTTTCCGTACATGATTCCTGCTCCCCAAATTCTATGTTCAATTGTACATCCTGTGGAGGTGACCGAGGTGGGCCCAAATCAAAAGCATAAAGGTCCCCCTGCTCCTGCTCTTCAGAGCCTGTTAACCTGTCGCAGACTACCGAATCCTGCACCAAGGTAAGAGCTGTATTAAAATCCCCTTCAGAAGAATCATTAACCACACCTAGCAAAGACATCTGCTTGTCACTAACAGATAAATCCTGATCGATGTCAGCGACAGAAGTATTGGTCTCTTGGTCCAAAAGACAGAGGTCCTGATTTTCTAACCGATACAAATATTTGATGGGTCCTTCAGAAAATAAGTCCTGGTGGAGCTTCACCTCCCCCAAAACTTGCTGGAAAGCCACAGACCCCGTTTCCTGCAGAACAGGCCCTAAAAGCACCGGGGACTGCGGGGGAGTCTCTGGAGGAAGCAGCACCAGATCGGGACCAGGCACCTGCCCCCTGGATTCCTCTGACACTTTCTCCAGGTCCATAAGTAAGTATTTCCCCTTCTGCTCCGGGAACAGGTCCCCAAACGTAAGCAGGGAGTCCGACGAGGTCCCGGCTGATGCGGACAGAGTCACGAATAAATCCGGCTCCATTTTCATGGGAAGGAAATTGTCCAGGGAGGCCAACGACGAAGAACCAGCCCCCACCCCACCCCCACCCCCTTCACGGTCGAGGCGAGGCTGCGGCCCGCGACGGCGGGTCTGCGCGGCGGGTGATTCCCTGCGGCTCGGGACGCAGACAAAAGACCTCCTCAGACACAGCAGAAGGAGGAGGAGGAGGAGGACGGGTGGCGGCGGCGGCGGCTGCCGAGAGCATCACTGCATCCGTGCGGGCGCCGCTGCCCCGCGGGGATCACCAGACCCTCCAGCGCCGGGAGCAGGGGATGCCGCTGCTCGGGCCGTCGGGCCCCCGCATCCATCTTGACCACCGACGCCCCTCATCTCTCCACACACGCCGGGAGCGGCGGGAGGGGCCCCATGGCGGCTGGGAAGAGGCTCACCACGAGGGAGGGAGGAAAGAGGCTGGGATGGAGTCGGATTGGAGAGCGGTGGCGGGCCGGCAAGCCTAAGTAGAGAACCCACCACCCTGGCCGCTCTATTCTTGGGCTAGATCCCCGAAGCTGAGGGGGCGGAGGGTAGCCTGAGTCTGGAGGCTGCTGAGCTCGAGCCCTTAGCCCCGCCCCTTCTCCCAGCCGCGTGGCGTCAACACGTTCATGGGCGTCTGGATTGGCCACGCCCCCTCCGAGGATGTCTATAAAAGAGCGGTGGGGCGACCTGACTAGGCCCTGCTGTGGCGGGCCCCGGCATGGATGGTGTGCTGCATGGAAACGTGAGAGCTTTGAACGGGCTGCTTCCTCTCGCCCCAGGATCTTTGTTTCCGCCTCCTCGAAAAAGGAGGTTGGAGTGTGGGAATAGGGCTGCTCTAGGTGCGGAGCCGCTGGGACGTACTGGTCGGCCCTGTGGTTTTTCCTCTAGGGGAGGGCGAGGGTGAAGTAAGAACTGCGGAGCCGCCACTGCTGCCTGGGCGGTGACGTCACCTTATTGCCTTGTGCTGGGGTGAGCGGAGGTAGTGCTGAAGGATGGGGAGATCTGGGACCGCGCCGGCTCCCAGCCTCCTCCCCCACATCCCGCGGGAGGACTGGTGCCGTCCTCGTCCTCAAGGAGAGGCAGCCATCCCCATAAAGTGACTGAGGGTGTGCGGCGCGGCGTGGCCTCAGTGTCCGGGACCGCCCCGACCAGCCGGGGCGTCTGTCGTCCACTTGCCTCTCGGAGTGGCTATCCCTTCGGTATTCTCGCCCAAAATGAGGGGCGCCCTCCCGACTGGGAGGATCTCTGAAGTCCTGGCGGAGCCCAGCCGGTCCGCGTCCGTTAGAGGGGAGGGGTCTGAGTCTGCCGTCCTCCTCTCCGCGGCCCCACTACAGACACACCCCATTCTGCCCTTGTCTAGGGAGAGCCGCCCCTCATTCCTCTCTCTACATCCCTCCTTCTTCCCTCCGCCCTGGACCGGGCTGGGGAACAGAAGCTTATTGGCTCGAAGTCCCCGGAGCCAGGTCGTGGCCAAGGTCTTGTTACGGGAATCTGGACTGTGCTGGGAGAAGACAGTCCTGCCGTGATTTATCTGACTACTGGCGGCGGGATATCAAAGCGTCTTTGTCCCAGAGCTAACTCACCCTTGATAAATTTATAAAGCGCTCCCACACGGAAGAGGGCAACAGAAGGGACCAGAAACTGTCTCAAAAACGAAGAACTGGGGATGTGCCTTGCGCATAGTAGGTGCTTTATTCAATGTTTATTAAATAAAGACCTGGCAGTTAGGGATAGTGTTTTGTTTGGGTTGTTTTTGTTTTTCCTGAAGAGAAGAGGAGTTATTAACTTAGGTTTGTTTAAAAACTGTTTTTCCCACAGTTACCCTGTAATAAGGTGGGCAGTACAAGAATTCTCCCCATTGCACAGATGAGGGAAAAGGCTCAGAGAGAAGCAAAGTGATTTGTCTATGGTAAAAGAACCAGTAAATGGAGCTCCTTGCCAGGCTTCAACCCCACCCCAGAACTCTTCCCACTTGTCTTCAGACAGGAAACAGGACTGGGTTTTTTTTTGGTTGGTTGGTTTTGGTTTTTTTGCCTCATTTTGTAACCACGGAATTTAGCAGTGCCTGGAACATAGTAGGCACCTAACAGATTATTACTGAATTAAATTGAAGGATTCGACTTCTGCTTAGTCCCAAAAGTCAGAACTAGGAATAAGAAATCTAAGTCCTATGGAGGTAAATTTTGACGCAAAATAAGGAAAACCTTCCTAATAGAACTGTTTTTTTTTTTTAATGGAATGAGCTGTTTCTTCAAACAGCGAGTTCCCCATTTCCAGAGCTCTTCAAGCCAAGCACACATAAAGATCTTGAAGAAATTATTTGTTCATCCATTGGATATAACCTGGAAGGGTCCTTTCCAGCTGAGATTCTGCAATTCTTTTGTGATTTTATTTGATCCTCACTACAGCCTTGTAGGGAAGACTGGGTAGAGCTCATTATCCCCATTTTACAGTTGAAACTAAAGCACAGAGGTTAAATGACTTGCCCCAAGGTCACAGAGCTAGGAAACAACTGAGCTCATAATTGAATGTAGGTCTTCTGACACCAGTTCCAAATCCCTTTTCACTACAACAATGAGAGAGTGTAGTTGGATAACCACAGTGTATTGTATTAGCATTGGATGAACATGAACAATGACAAATCCCTAACCAGCAGAATTTCAATCCCTATTAACCTGGGGAAAGGTGTAAGACAGCTTGGGTTGTATGGCAGTTTACGTAGTCTCTCACATTTCAGAGGGAAATAGGTGGGTGAACATAGAAAAGGGGCTGTGACAGCTTCAGGCAGGGTGACAAATTAGCATATGGCATAATTTATGATGAATGCAATTATGAACTATTATCTTACCACTGAAGAGCATCAGAATTGAGAATGGGCCAAAGAATAGATTACTTCATCCTATCTCTGTGTGTAGCCCCCATAATTAACTGACTCATCTCCCATCCTTGTATCACTACAGAAAGGTGTGTGGTGTGTGTGTGTGTGTGTGTGTGTGTGTGTGTGTGTGTGTGTCTAATTTTAGGAGGTAAAACAAGAAAAAGCCTCAAAACTATTTTCTAAGTTACAAGACCTAAGTACTGAAACAAGTGAATTATTGTGTTGAAGGGAAATAAAGACCTGCTTATTTCAACAGGAATTTGAAAATAGGCTCCTGACTTTGGCCAGATAAGCTTTTCACAAGAGTTTTATTGGTTACTTACTCAACAGAAGGGTGGTGTGAATGTAGATGAGACAATAGCCAGAATTCCTCCTACCAGATAAAGAAAGGTTCCATGCCTAAGAGTTCTGTAGAAGGTGGGAAAGCTGGTTTGGTGTGTAAACATGCCCCTATGGTATACTGTTTCAGAATCTCAGGACTGAAAGAGACATCAGGAGGCATCTAGTCCAGTCTGACTGAACCTGAACAAGAATCTCCTCTATGACATACCAAAAGAATAGTTCTTTGGTTGCTAAAACTATTTTATTGACTGACCCAAGTGCTGAGGTTTAAAATCACAAGAGTAAAATAAAAACATGTATTTTCCTGCTTAGTTAAAAAAAAAAAACTACCTCAAAGAGAATACTAAAAAAACAGTTCATTCTAAATGAATCATTTTAGTAACATGTTGTAATCAAGTTTTCAATTTATTGCATTCTAAACTAAATTAAATTAACCAAGTCTTGCCAACAACCAGTAACAGAAAATCCTTTACTACCCTTTTGTCGAGAATCATTCTCTCTTTTAGATGTAGAAGAATTGAGACAATGGGAGAAGGTAGCCAGGAAGTCTTAACCATGTACCACCTACTTTTGGAAGCTTTTTCAGATTTTCTTCCCCTCCTTCCCATATACTAACCCCAGTAAATGGGAAGGGGGCTGGTGAAGTCTAATGAGTTTTCCTTCCTGGAATTAATTATCTCCCCTCCCAATAGAACCTCCTTGAGACAGATGATTTCATTTCTGTGTTAGCATCACTGTGCCTAGTACAATGTCTTGGACATTAATGGCACTTAGGAAGTATTTGAGTTGGAGTTCATAACCTTTTATGGCTTGACTGCATAGATGGTTGTTTATTTTTTAAATTGAATTTCTACTTTTGAAAGAATGTAAAGAAGCTCTGTCTCCTTTTGTGTCTATTTAGCAGCCTAAACTAAAATGGTGTCTTTTACAGAAAGCATTTTCCAAACCCTCTTAATTCTACCAGGTGAAAAAGACTATGTCTCCCCCTCCTCCCTCCCACACACACCTTTTGCTACCGCCTGTCTCCTCAGTGTCCTTGAATATGCATATTCCCACCTCACTGTCTTTGCTCACGTCATTTCCCTTGACTGAAACACCTACCCTCTTCTCTGCTCAGCCTTGACCCATTCTTTCAAGTGCCAACCATCTCAAAAGTTCAGAGTGATCTTATCCTCCTCTAAACTCCTAATTCTCTTGTTGTACATAACCCTCATTTGGCATTTGCCATATACTCACAACATATATGTTCATGTGTGAGTTTTGTCTCTTCCTCTAAGCTGTGAGTTCCCCAAAGTCAGGGAATATGAGCTCCCCAAGGACAGAGCCTAGGTCTGTTCCTTGTTTGTCCCTGTAACTGTGGACACAGGACTGGGCACACAGGCGCCAGTGGGCTCCACATTCTCCACAAAGCATGGGAAGCCACACAAATAATCTTTCCCCAAGAAACTCAGGACTCAAGTACCTTTATGACCCACCTTCTTCACCACCACCCTCCTTGACCTCCACATTGAAACCACTTGCTTGAGGGAGCAATGTAAGACCAAGAGCTTTGAGCTGAACTGTGAGGTGACTTTTGGGTATCTGTGTCTTGTGATACCCTCTTGCCTATCCTTCTCCAGGACTGGACACAAAGACTTGTTACCAACTTTCCCAGTTGGTAAAAGGGCAAGCAGGGGAAAGCCTAATTAGCACGATCCTTATCTTCATCCCCACTGAGATAACCCTTTGCAGTTATGTTGTCCCCATTTTACAGATGAGAAAATGAATATGTTTGTCTAACATGCTCAAGGTTGCATAGAGTAAAAAGTAAAACCCACTTCTGACTCCCTGCCTAGAGCTTCTTCCATGGAACTGCTACCAATCCCAGAACCTACCAGTCACCCTCCTGGGTGACCTTGAGACCTTGGATGGGGAGAAGGGTAGGATGGGGTTGTAGAAGAAGATAAGGGAAGAGGGGTGGCTAGGTAGCACAGTGAATACAGCACTGGCCCTGGAGTCAGGAGGACCTGAGTTCTAATGTGACCTTAGACACCTAACACTAGCCTTGTGACCTTGGGCAAGACACAACCCCAATTGCCTGCCTTCCCCCCTCCAAAAAGCAAAAAAAAAAAAAATAGGGGAAGAACAGAACCATTGCTTCCCTTCACGGTGGCCCTGTTCTTTTACAGATTCTTTTTATTTTTTGCTTTTTTTTTTTGGAGGGGGGAAAGCAGGGCAATTGGGGTTAAGTGACTTGTCCAAGGTCACATGGCTAATAAGTGTTAAATCCTCTACAGATTCTAACACTAGAGAATAGAGTCCTAGAGCTGGAACTGACTGGGGAGAAGGCTGGTCATGAGTGGGCAGGGCTGGAAGAGCAGCTAAAGATATATTGGAAGCCAACTATTAGGAGCTGTGTGATGCCTCTATTAGTTATTTCCTATTTAATTGTACATAGCTTGCTCTATATGTTTGATTTTAAGCTCACTGAGGCCAGGGACTATCTTTTGACTCCTTTTGTATTCTGAACCCCTGGGGCAGTAGCTGGCCCATGCACTTAATAAATGTTTATTGGTTGATTAAGTGAAAGAGCTGCTTTCTTTAACTCCTTTTCTTGGGGATGATAGATACTGTGACCTACAAAAGGAAAAATGTAAGAAGAGAGGGTTATTCAGGAAGGATAGGGGCAATGAATCAGCAGATTTACTGCAGAGCATCATTTGACTTTCTCCTGCCAGGATAGGCATATGTAGGTCAGGAAAACCTCATGGGTAGAAAGTAAAAGAATCATCATGGCAATCAGAGCAGGAGAGCAGTGCAGTCTCCCCAAAGCTAAGTATTCTTTAACGCCAACATTGTCATCATCAATGTTATAGTTAGCTGTAGCTGGTTGAAATTTAATGCATGATTAAGAAAAGAAATGAGAGGGCAATTCAAAATGGAGTGCTGAGGAGCAGAGTGATATTGGGGAGCCCAAAACAAAGATTCTAGGAAGTATAATGGGTTGGGAGAATAGAAAAATGAAGATGTATATCCTAGTGGGGAATCTGTTCTAGGAGAAATGAGTCACAGGTTTGGAGTGTGTGACTGATAACAAGTTCTGGGAACAAGAACCCTACAATCTGCTGTTCTTCTTACCTCCCTCCTTTCCTACACACCAATAAAGCCTCCACCCCAGCCAAATAATTCACATGCGTCCCCACCTGCATGTACTTGATCAGATTCTTCTTCTTTGCAATGCCTTACCCACTAAATTTAACTTATCCAACTCCTTACTTTCCTTAGAGACCTACTTTTAGTCCCATAAAGCCTTTCACTGCCTGCCTTAACCCTCAACACCTATTGTGCTTAAGGTCTATCACTTGTCACTCATTCATAGGATGAAGCTAATGGGTTCTCCCTCCTTGAATTCCTTTGTGTTTGTTTATATAGAGATTTAGGCTTCTCTACCATCCCAGTAGAACCTAAGCTCCTTGAGAAAGGGATGATTTCATTTCTTGGCTTGCATCTCCATACCTAGTACAATGTCTTGGACTTTAATGGCATGTAGGAAGTATTTGAGTTGGAGTTCATCACCTGACTGGTTCCCAGTACCCTGTACACAGTAGGTACTACATAAATATTTGTGGAGATAGTGTCCTGAGATGACACATTCCTCCATTCTTGAAACTCTCTTCTCTTCCTCATATACTTTGAGTGATTTTAAGAATTATACTTTGCTGCCAAGTATCATCTTGAGTTTTTTCAACCTTGAAAGTCAAATTATTATTTTATCTTAAAATTTTATATTTTAAGATATTTTATTTTTAAAATATTTTATCTTAAAAAATAACAAATATCAGGGCAGGTAGGTGGCACAGTGAATAGAGCACCAGCCCTGCAGGCAGGAGGACCTGAGTTCAAATTCGGCCTCAAGGACTTAACACTTACTAGCTGTGTGACCTTGGGCAAGTCACTTAACCCAGATTGCCCTGCCTTCTCCCCTCCAAAAAGACAAACCTAAACAAAAAAATAACAGATTCAAAAAAGAAAAGTCAATTTAGTTCTAAGTCACCCCATCTTCCCAATGTACTACCACTTTGGAAAGTGTGGGTATCTACTTGTGTTTATTGACATTTTATTCCGTGAGGGAATTTTTTTTTCAGTTTTGGATTTGATAATTAAAATACATTTCTCAAGTAAAAAATAGAACTTGAGTTAATAGGGAACAATATAATTCCTCCTGACTCAGGTTTGATGATTTCCCCATTTTAACGTGTCACTTTGAAAGTGTGAAAGTTTTTTTTTAATATTTCCTTGTTCTCTGATAAAATATCTTTACAGAATAGTAGCTCCTAAGCCTCCCTGAAGCCACATGATTTTTGTTCACTGCTGCACCAATGTTAGTGAAAGGGAAAATCAGGACAAGTCTCTTGCTGTCCATATAGATAAAACCAGAGACACAGCACACTATCACATATGGATTATATTAGGGTGCTACAAGACTACGTGGGAGACAGTTTCCACATCAATCCAAGCCATCCATCTGTAGCAGGCTGAATTTTTTATGAGGGTAAAGATCCTATTCGCAACATCGTTCTTTTTCTCCATGTAAACAACTGACATAAGTACGTGATTTTTTTTTTAAATTAGAGAAGAGAAGGAACTACCCTCAATAAGTATGAATAGGGGGAGAATTCTTGACTAAACAAGGGATAGAAGTGACCACAGAAGATAAAATAGACAATTTTAGTTATATAAAATGGAAAAGTTTTTGCATAAGCATAGTCAGTCCAGTGAGAATTAGAAGGGAAAGGGTTAACTTGGGGGGAAAAAAATCTTTGCAGGAAATTTCTCTGATGAAAGTCTAATATCCAAGATATATAGGGAATGGATGCAAATATATTAGAACAGTATATTCTCCAGTGAATAAGCAATCAAAAAAATATGAACAGACATTTCTCAAGTGAAGAAAAGCAAGTTATGAACAATCATGTGCTAATATCCAAATCACTAATAATAAGAGAACTAAGTATTAAAATGAGTCAGAGGTGGTACCTTGCACCCTTAGGTTGGCAAAGATAACAAAAGATGAAAAAAGAATAGTGCACTATTGTTAGAGCTGTGAATTGGTCCAATTATTCTGAAGAATAATTTAGCACATCTCCTTTAACCTAGCAGTACTGCTACTAGGCAGATATATACACAAAAGAGGTCAAACAGAGAAAGGTAGGGGGAAAGCCTCCAGATGTACAAAAATATTTATAATGGCATTTTTTTGTTGTTGTAAAAAAATGACTACAAACAAAATGGGTGACTACTAATTGGGGTACATCTGAAGAAATCTGTAGCATAGGAATGCAACAGAATATTATTGTGCCATAAGAAAAATAGGAAGAATTCAGAGAAACTTGAAAAGTATGAATGAACTAATGCTGAACAAAATGATCAGAACCAGAAAACAATTTACACAATGACTTCAGCAGCATAAAGAAAACAACTTTGAAAGGCTTCATGAGCAGAGCCAGGAGAACACTGTACACAGTAACAGCAACATCATGTAATGATGAACTTTGATAGACTTAGCTCTTCTCAGCAATGCAATGATCTAAGACAACTCCAAAAGACTAAAGGTGGAAAATGCTATATACCTCCAGAGAAAGAACTATGGAGTCTGAATGCAGATTAAAGTATGCTATTTTCCTCTCGCCCTTTTTTTTGCTTGTTTTTTTCTTTCTTGTGGTTTTTCCCTTTGGTTCTGATTCTTCTCTACAACATGACTAATGTGGAAATATGTTTAATATGATTGTTCACAGATAGCCTATATCAGATTACATGCCATCGTGGGGAGGAGAGAGGGGAAGAAGGAGGGAAAATTTAGAACTCAAAATCTTATAAAAGTGAATATTGAAAACTAAAAATAAATAATTTTTTGAAAAAGAAAAACTTCAAAACTCTGATGAAAGCAGTAACCAATCATGATCTTGGAAAACTGATGATGATGATGAAAGATGATTCCCACCTCTTGGAAAGAGAGGTCATAGACTAGAAGTGCAGAACAAGACATACATTTTCAGACGTGGTCATTGCGTTGATTTGTGTAAGAAGCCTTTCCCCCTTCCTTCTTAATCTTAGTGTCTTCCCTTTGAGACTGACCACCCACAGTTTATCCTGTATATTTCTTGTTTGTACTTTACATGCTGTCTCCCCCTGTTAGACTGTGACTCCTTCAGAGCAGGGACTATTTTTTGCCTTTCTTTGTATCTCTAGCACTTACTACAGTGCCTGGCACATAGTAGGCTCTTACTAAATGCTAGTTGATTAATATATACTAAATTGTTACAAGGAAGGACTTATATTGAGGAAGGGAGGTGAGTTTGTTCACAGTCAATAAGCATTTATTAAGAACCTACTATGGGCCAGGCCCTGTGCTAAATCTTGGGGGTACAAATAAAAGCAAAAGACAGTTCCTACCCTCAAGGAGCACATAATCTAATGAGGGAGACAATAGGCAAATAAATACGTACAAACAAACTATATACAGGATAAATAGTAAATAACTAACAGGGGGGAGAGGAGAACAGAGCCAAGATGGCAGAGTAGAAGCAGGAAATTCTGTGAGTTACCCCCACAACCACCTCCAATACCTGTAAAATATGACTCTAAACAAATTTTAGAGCTATAGAACCCACAAAGTGACAGAGAGAAACAAATCTCCCGCTGAAGGCAGCCTGTCAGGCCAATAGGGAGGCTCTATCACAGTGCTCCGGGAGCCGAGCCCAGTCCCAGCAAGCCATGTGGTTCCAGTTCCAGGGCGGCTCTGACCAGTGGCAGCCAGAGCAGACTTCAGAAGAGTGAATCACCATCAGCTGTGTCAGTTTCCAGACTTCTCAACCCCTAACTACCAAAGAGAAAGTAAAAGGTCAGTGGAGAACTCTGTTGGAACCAGGTGACCTAAGAATGTGGTCCAGCCCCTGCAAGAGGGGCAGAGGTGCAGTCTGCATGTGGCTGCCTCTAGAGCTCCTGGCCTACAGATAGTAGGGGGACCAAGTGATCATTCAGAGGGGTAATTGCTTTTGCTTTATCCTGCTTGGATCTGGATCTCAGTCTTGGGTGGTGGTCCTGGGGTGAGAAATGCCAGTGGGCCAGTGTGGTGTCTGTAGAGAGGGTGCCCTCCTTAGACCTCTGGCAACATTTGCAAAAACCCTAGCAATTTGGGACATAGCTCTCTCCGTTCTGGAAACAGAGTTCTACCATGACAAAGAGCTCAAAAGTCAAGTGATTGGCTGGCAAGATGAGCAAGCAGAGGAAGCACTATCCGGCCATAGTGGGGGACAAAAAAATCCCCCTATTTGGGGGACAAAAAGGACCAATGCATGGAATGGGAGGAAGACAATGAAGTCAGAACTCCTGCATCAAAAGCTTCCAAGAAAAATATGAACTGATTACAGGCCATGGAGGAGCTCAAGAAGGATTTTGAAAAGCAAGTTAAGATAAGTAGAGGAAAAACTGGGAAGAGAAATGAGAATGATGCAAGAAAATCATGAAAAGAGAGTCAGTAGCCTACTAAAGGAGAACCAAAAATATACTGAAGAAAATAACACCTTAAAAAATAGACTAACTCAAATGGCAAAAGAGGCCCAAAAAGCCGATGAGGAGAAGAATGCCTTAAAAAGTCGAATTTGCCAGAAGGAAAAGGAATTTCAAAAACTCACTGAAGAGAATAATTCCTTCAAAATTAGATTGGAGCAATTGGAAGCTAATGGCTTTATGAGAAATCAAGATACTATAAAACAGATCCAAACAAATGAAAAAATAGAAGGCAATGTGAAATATCTTGTTGGAAACACCACTGACCTGGAAAATAGATCCAGGAGAGATAATTTGAAAATTACTGGACTACCTGAAAGCCACGATCAAAAAAAGAACCTAGAAATCATCCTCAAGTAATTCTTAAGGAAAATTGCCCTGGTATTATAGAACCTGAGGACAAAATAGAAATTGAAAGAATTCACCAATCACCTCTTGAAAAAGATCCCACAAAGAAAACTCCTAGTAATATTATAGCCAAATTCCAGAGTTCCCAGGTCAAGGAGAAAATATTACAAGCAGCCAGGAAGAAACAATTTGAGTATTGTAGAAACACAATCAGGATAACAGAAGATCTAGCAGCTTCTACATCAAGGGACTGAAGGGCTTGGAATATGATATTCCGGAGATCAAAGGAGCTAGGATTAAAACCAAGAATCACCTAGCCAGCAAAACAGTATAATGTTTCAGGGGAAAATATGGTCATTCAATGAAATAGAGGACTTTCAAGCATTCTTAATGAGAAAAAACAAAGCTAAACAGAAAATTTGACTTTCAGCTACAAGAAGCAAGAGAAGCATGAGAAGGTAAACAGGAAAAAGAAATCATAAGGAACTTATTAAAGTTGAACTATTTATATTCCTATATGGAAAAATGATCATTGTAACTCATGAGACTTTTCTCAGTATGAGGATAGTTGAAAGGAATATATATGTATATCGATGTATACATAATTTATAGGTTTATATAGGAGGGTGTATGTGTATATAAATACATATGTGAGTGTGTATATATATATGTGTACATGTATGTATACATAGACAGAGGGCACAGGATGAGTTG
>CM053583.1:313444198-313464425 GCA_028627135.1 Pseudochirops cupreus | reverse complement strand
TATACATAATTTATAGGTTTATATAGGAGGGTGTATGTGTATATAAATACATATGTGAGTGTGTATATATATATGTGTACATGTATGTATACATAGACAGAGGGCACAGGATGAGTTGAATATGAAGGGATGAGATCTAAAAAATAAAATTAAGAGGCAAGAGAGGAATATAATGAGGGGAGATAGAGAGAGATAGAATAGGGTAAATTATCTCATATAAAAGAGGCAAGAGAAAACTTACAATGGAGGGGAAGAACAGGAAGGCAAAAGGGAATGGGTTAACCTTACTCTCATTGAATTTGGCTTAAGGAGGAAATAGCATACATACTCAGCTGGGTATCTTACCCTACAGGAAAGTAGGGGGAAAGGGGATAAGAGTGGGGATGATAAAAGGGAGGACAGAATGGGGAGGAAGATCATTAGAAGCACACACTTTTGAAAAGGGATGGGTCAAAGTAGAAAATAGAATGTGTGAGGGTGGGATAGGATGGAGGGAAATATAGTTAGTCTTTCACAATATATGTATTATGGAAACATTTTGCATAACATGTGCAACCTATATTGAATCACTTATCTTCCCAGTAGAGGTAGGTGACAAGGGAAGAAGGGAAAAAATCTGGAAATCAAAGTTTTAAAAACAAATGTTAAAAAAAAAATTGTGGAGTTTTTTTTTTACATGCAACTGGGAAATAAGATATACAGGCACTGGGTATAGAAATCCATCTTGCCCTACTAGAAAGTTAGAAGAGGTATAGGGGAGGATATAAGAGAGAGCAGATTGGGGGAAGGGGTATTCAATAGGATTGCTGTTTTGGGGTGGGGGTAGAGGAAAGATGGGGAGAAAATTTATAACTCAAAATCTTGTGGAAATGAGTGTTGAAAACTAAAAATAAACAAATTAAAAAAAATAACTAACAGAGGAAAGGCACTAGAATTAAGTAAAGCCTTCTTGTAGAAGGTGGAATTTTAATTGAGACTTGAAGGAAAACAGAGAAGCCAGAAAATGGATATGGGGGGAAAAAAGCATTCTAGGAATAGGGGAAAGCCAGGGAAAATGTCTGGAGCCAAGAGATAGAGTATCTTGTTTGTGGGAAAGCAAAGAGGCTGGAGTATGTGGAAGGGTTTAAGCATAAGAAGACCGGAAGGAGGGGAGGGCAGGTTACAAAGGATTTTAAATGTCCAACAGGTTTTATATTTAATCCTGGAAGTAACAGGGAGCTATTAGAGTTTATGGAGTATGGAGTATGGACCTGTTTTATCACTTTGGCAGCCAAATGGAAAATAGAATGGAGAGGGGAGAGATTTGTGGTAGATTGACCAGCCAAAAGGATGGTGGCCATATCCAAGGAGAGAAGAGAATATATTCAAGAGATGTTGCAAAGTAGACATTGATAGGCGTTAGCATTGGACCAGGAGATAAGAAATTGTGAGGAGTCAAGGATGACCCTTAGGTTACAAGCCTAGAGGACTAAGAGGATGGTTGTGCCTTCAACAGTAACAGGAAAGTTTGGAAGTGGAAAAGATGGGTTCACTTTTTGGATATGTGATAGAGATGCCAAAAAAAAAAGTATCAAAAATAAGAAAAATACACAGAAGAAAAGAAAAAAAGTTTAGAAGGGGACAGAAAAACAAGGCAATTTTGTTACTACCATGTACAATTTAATATGCACTTTTAAAAACATACTTACCAGAAGTTCCTAGCTTAATATACAATTCTTAACAATTAACAATTCTTAATTCTTATTCTTTTTTGTTCTTTGTATTGTAGATCAGTGAACAAGAATTTACTGAGTCCTTGCTCTGTACTAGGTACTTTATTAAGTGCTCAGGAAACAAAGAAAGGCAAAAACAGTCCCTGCCTTTCAGAAGTTTACATTCTAATGGAGGAGGAGCGAAAATATAGAGGTATATATAAGATACAAGAGTAATCTTGGAGAGCTCCTGCACTTTAAGAAAATCACTGTGGTAGATGAAGGAAGGATGCTTTCATTTCATCTCATTAACCCCAGAGCTTTGCCTCTCATATAAATTGTATAAATACCTTTTTGATTGGATTGCATTCCCATTTCTGTAAAATAAGAGAGCCCGTCCGAACCAGATATTCCTTCCCAAACATCTCTTGTACATAGGCCTTCTCTCCTCTGCCGCTACCACACCCAGGAGCAGGCCCTCTTCACCTCAAGCCTGGACTATTGCAACAGCCTGTGGGTGAGTCTCTCTGCCTTAAGTTTCTGGCCACTCAGCTGCAAAATTGATTTTCCTAAAGTGTGGGTCTGACCTTGTCACTCACCCTTCCATCTACCCTACTCCCACTAAATAAACACCAATGGCTCCCTCTTTACCTCCAAGATCAAATATAAAATCCTCTGTTTGACTTTTAAAGCCCTTTACAAGTGGCCCCTTCCTGCCTTTCTCTCCCTTGATATATTCTACAATCCAGCCTACTTTCTGTTCCTCACATATGACAGTCTTATCTCTGGTTCTTCAGTTGTGTCCCAAGCCTGGAATGCTCTCCCTCCCTACTTTTGCCTCCAGGTTTATTTGGCTTCCTTTCAGACTCACCTCCTTGAAGAGGCCTTTCCCAACCCCTCCCACAGCTAGTGCCTTCCCACTCTGAGGTAACATCCTATTTACACTGTATATATCTTGTATGTAAATAGATATTGGCATATCATCTCTCCCTTTAGAATGTGAGCTGCTTGAGGGTGGGGACAGTATTTTCAAAAAATCTCTTTATATGTCTAAATCTTAGAAAAGTGTCTGACAGGTGATAAGTACTTAATAGTGCTTATTGATTGTAATGGGAATGGAAATTTGAAGATCTTCCTTGCCCCTTAATAAGCCTAAGGGAATTTGAAGACTTTCCTTGATTTGAAGATCTTCTCAGCCCCCTAATAGGCAGAATGTGATCACATGGAGCCTTGTGGTGGAGGAGTTTGCTGAAGGATGGAGCAGAGCCCACAGGAAGCTGGGAGTCAGAGCAGCTAGACAATGGAGGGAGGAGAGGATGTACCCAGGGAGATAGCTAGGCTTGTGAGTGTTGGTTTGTAGGAAGGCTAAAGGCTGGTGTGGCTCTCTGCTGCATTGTGGTGTATTAACTTCTTTGCTACTCTGATAAATTTGACTTTCTGGTGTTGGGATTTGGTTTTCGGGTGTATAAATAAATGTTTTGCTTCTGTCTTCTATATGGAGAGTCTGTTATATTTTGTGATTGAGAACTATGCTGGCATATTTACAGTCACCATCAGTGCTGTGAATATTGTTTTGGCACCACATTTTGACTGACTGGCTGACAGGTCAAGAAGGAGAATATTCTGTCTAGGGAGCATTCAGGGTAAGGACACGGAAATGGGAGGTGTAAAACAGCAAACAGACCAGTGTGTTGGATCATTTAATTGTATGGAAAGTATGAAATGCATAGGAAGATTGGAAAGGAGGGGAACAGAAAAGATGATGGAATAGAAGGGAGTAGTATAGCCAACAGCTCCCCCACATCTCCTTCACAAAGAACTAGGGGAAAAAAACACCACCAGACCGTGTCCTGATTGAGAAATGCAAGAAAAAAAAATCATAGTCATTTTTACAACCCAGGTCAACATAAGGAGATACTCAGAGAGGTTGGAGGACAGTGAGGACAGGGTCTAGTCAAGAAGGTCCCTGTGAATCCTTTAAGCACAAGGACTGAACAAAGGCCAGCCTGTAGCTGCACACAAAAAAAGAAAGCTAAAATTTATACAGCACCTGTTATGTACCAAGCATTGTGCTAAGCACATTTACTACCTCATTTGACTCACAATAACCCTTTGAAGAAGGTACTATTATGCCCAGTTAACAGATGAAAAAACTGAGGCAAACAGAGATGAAGTGGCTTGCCCAGGGTCACACAGCTAGGAAGCCTCTGAGGCTGGATTTGAACTCGGGTCTTTCTGACTTTAGGTCTGGCAGTGTGTCCACTGTGCCAGCTAACTACCTGCACCAGGACAAGAAAAGGTCTCAGATGTGGCACAGAAGAGTTGACTTTGTATAAGGAGCAAGAACAGTTGCTAATTGGCAGCTCAGTTGTTCACTACTGAGTGCTGGGTCACAGACCTAGGACAGATGGATTCAGGCAACCTGTGCCTAGAGGTTGTGGTCCAGGACAAAGAGATTTCGCAAGCACTAGATTGCACATTGAGTGAGGAGAAAGCCAGGAGCAGCTGTGTGGCTCTGAACCCAGGAGTGGAACAGGATCAGCCCCTAAACCAGTTTACAATCTGTAGCAGAATAACCATGAGAAGAAGCCTAGGCTAAAGGGAAGCATGCAATTCTGTCACTCTGAACCAGTGTTTAGCATAATGCCTGACACCAATAAGTGCTTAATAAATTTTCATTGATTGATTGATTGAACCAGCAGAGCTTTCCAGATGGCTGATAGTAGTGGAGTCCAATAGCAGTCTACTGGAATTCCAATCAAAGGCAAGCCCACAGTTGTGTTGCTCAAAGGCTCTGATCAACACAGTGACCAACTTCGGTTCTGGAGGACTCATGATAAAGTATGCTACCCACCTACTGACAAAGAGATGATGATGGACTCAGGATATGAATTGAAGCATATGTATGTATGCATATATGTGTATATGTGCACATGATATACATATGTATGTGCACGTATATGTATATGTGTGCATATATACATAACATATACGTGAGTGTGCATGTGTGTGTTTAGACCTGGCCAATTTCAGAATTTGCTTTGCTTGACTATGCATAATTGTTGGCAAAGGTTTATTTTTCTTTCTTTTTCAGTTGGGTGCAGAGGAAACAAGAAAGAGAGATGTACTTTCATCAATTAAAAAAAATTAATTTAATTTTTTGAAAAAGAAGTTATAGGTTGAATACAGCTAAGTTTAGAAGGGAAACTATTACCTGGTTGGGAGGAGGGTGTGAGTAGAACCTTTGTAACAATTTTCTATGAATTGATAACAGTGTAAAGTGAGCAGAACCAGGAAAACACTTTATACAATGACAACAACATTCTAAAAGCTTTAAAAGACTTAAGAATTCTGATCAATAGGAGGCAGCCAGGTGGTGCTGTGAATAGAGCATCAGCCCTGGAGTCAGGAAGACCTGAGTTCAAATTAGGACTGAGACACTTGACACACTTACTTTGGGCAAGTCAAGTCACTTAACCCCCAATTGCCCTCCAAAAAGGAAAAAAAAAAGAATTCTGATCAATGAAATGACCAACTTCAAACAAACAGTGATAAATTATAACAACTGTCTCCTGACAGAGTCAATGGACAAGTGATACAGAATAAGACATACATGTTTACATGTCTGTGTAGGGTACAGGGACCCCAAAATTCCATAAAATTCAGAAGTATCTCAAGGTAAGAACAGGAAGCACTTATTTGGTTCTCTCCAGAATAGGGCATCATTTCTACCAGGACAGACTAGTGGAAGGAGGAATATTGCAGAAGACAAAGCAAGGTTATATACCCTAGCACAGACAAACCCCCTTCCACCACTATCCCTTATTCCCATTGGCTGGCAGGCAGGCTTACAGTCTAGGTGAGAAAAAGACAAAAAACGAGGAAACACCATATAGCCAATCCATGTGTATATGTCCTTATTTGGCAAACTTAATGCTGATGTGGCAGTAAAGGAAGGGGAAGGGTGAAACCAAAGCTCAGGTCTGTTCCCACAAGAAACCTTACTAGATTTCAGGATATAGTTTGAGAAGTTTTCACCTCTCCCACTCATGTCCAATGTAGTCATTTATTTTAGTTGACTATGAATATTTCTTACAAGCAGTTTGATCTCCTTTTTATTTTTTTTAAATTGGGGAGGGAGAAAGGTGGGTAGGAAAATAAATTATTGTTAACTGAAAAAGAATAAAAATAGTTTTGGGGGGAGGGGAGAAGGCAAGGTAATTGTGGCTAAGTGACTTGCCCAAGGTCACACAGCTAGTAAGTATGTCAAGTGTCTCAGTCCTAAGTTGAACTCAGATCCTCCTGACTCCAGGGCCAATGCTCTATTCACTGTACCACCTAGCTGCCCCTAAAAATAATTTTTAAAAGACTAGAAAGATAGAAAGAAGCCAGTTTATGCAGAGCTTTAAGTGCCAAAGAAATGCTTGCATTTTTAAAATGATTGTTAAATTCATAATGAAAAAGGAAATTTAAAAAGAAAAAAACAGGGAAAGCAGCAAAAGGTAGAAAGCCTCATTTATGCTTGAAGACTCCCTTTCATAGGCAAGCACAAAAGGCGGCTTCTCTCACAACAATCCATCCTGCTGGTGCCTAAGCCCACCAATGCATCTGAAATCACTGAAGAGGCATCGTTCTGGGAACACCGCACTGTCATCCTCTCCCCAGTGAGGCGCAAACAGAAGTCCCGAACAAGCTCGCCAGCCTCACCGGGACATTCTCTTGACCAGCGCAGCGGCGTGAAGGGCCGGCGGGCACGTGCACACGTTCTAAAGGGAGCTGCTCTCAAAGTCTCAAACAAAGGCTCGCCACGCTGTGGCTCATCGGGCTGAATAGAGGAACCTTCCCCGCGCGCACATCAGTGTCCTCCGCGTCTCCTCTTCCAGATGAGAAACCGAGGCCCAGAAAAAGGAGAGCGGATAAGCAAGAGTCATGAAGCAAAAGCGCAACGGGCAAAGTGAACTTTAGAAACGGCCTGCAGCTTGTTTGTGTTTGTGTGCTTGTTTCTCCCCCCCTTAGATGGTGAGTCCCTTGAGGGCAGGGACTGACCTGCCTTTAGCCTCTTCGTATCCCCAGGGCTTAGCACAGCACCTAGTAGGTGTTTGTAAGTGCTTATTGATTATTATGGACTGAGATGGAACAAAGGAGAAGAAAAGAACGCAGCCTACTCATTTGGTCATCCTTTGCACCCCATTCCAAAGGTTTTCTTAGCTCTTACTTCACTGTTGGTGCAGCCTTTTGTGAAACTAAGATTGATGACAAGAAACACTTTTAAGGGAAGGAATCTGAATAAATGAGATTACAGATGAACAGCTGGGAGAGATTTAAAGACCATTTTACAGATGAAGAAACTGAGAGTCTATGTCTAGTGCTTTTTGTACTTGATTAGAACTACCTGAGAAGAGGGAATAGACAGTTGTATAATGCCTACTATGTGCCAGGCACATATTAAGCACTTTTATTTCAGAAATATTTTATCATTTGAAACTCATAACAACCTTGTGAAGGAGGTGTTATTATTATCCCCATTTCACAGCTGAGGAAACTGAAGAAAACATAGGTTAACTGACTTGCCCAGCGTCACAATCTAGTAAAATGCCTGAGGTCAAATTTGAACTCAGGTATTCCTGACTCTAGGCCCAGTACTCCAGCTGTCTACTTTTTCTCAGAGAAAAAATTAGAGAGGGGCGGAGCCAAGATGGCGGCATAGGAGCAGCAACATATCGCAGTTCTCACATAGCCACCCCAAAATACCCATAAAATAGGACTCTAAACTAATCCTAGAACTCCAAAACACACACAAATATACTTTCCACTAAAGTCAGCTCAGCTACGAGGAACCATATCAGCACTGTGAACCGAAGCCAGCCTGGCCTAAAGCCCTGGCTGAGCCCCGGGGGCGGCTGGACCGGAGGAGCCTCGGAGCCTTGGATTAGTGGCAGCTGTGAGCAGTGTTCAGAACTAGGTCAGTGGGCCCTGCCAAATCAGGGAAGAAAAGCTGTCCCGCGGAAAGGCCTCCAGGGCTGGAAAGCGAAAGGCAGAGGTTTTGCACCCCCCTCCGCATTGCAGCTTCCCCGCCCATGGCCTGCAGACAGCAGGGGTACTAAGCGATCGTTCAGAGGCCAAGTGCTCTCGCATTGAGCGGCCTGGATCCGGATCGCGGTCTTGGGCCTCGGTCCTGGAGTCTTCATTATCCAGTGAGCTGGAAGTAAGTAGGAAAGGGACCCAGCACCGTCCTAAGAGGCCCACCAGGGGCCTCCAATAAACATGAAGAATGCCTTAAAGCTAGAGATGAGCTGAAGAAGGACTTTGAAAACCAAGTAAGAGAAGTGGAAGAAAAATTGGGAAGAGAAATAAGAATGTTGCAAGAAAAAATTGGAGCTAGAGCCATAATATGGTATATTCTGTCATATTTTGTCTTTCCTACCATTTCCCAATTTCCACTAACATAACTAGGAAAAAAAAAGATGAAAGCCGAGGTTTAGGACCAATAGGTTTAATAGGGTTGTGTTGGGATTAAGGAAGATGCTCATTCTTCTTGTACAAACATAAGAGGCTACTTCACTTAAACAGCTTCCATAATCCACTACAAATGACTTAACTGCTTTCCTGCTCTTCGAGAGAAAAAAAAAATTACTCCTCTGAAGAGCTATTTTGTGAACTGTGTATAAGGCAATATATGTCTACCCCATGCTCCCTTTGGAAATTATATTTCCCAGAATCATATGCAGAACTCAACAGTTTTCATCAAACCCAGTTTGAAAAGGGGATGAGAGTCTCCCAAAGTCTGGTTATAAAATGTGGGCAACAGAAGTTGAGAGAAAGAGGAAGACTCTTTCCCTTCAGCAGTATCTAGGCCTTAGCACTCTCAAGTAAAATAGATCACAGAAAAGGGGGACCAAAGTGGGAAGGGCACTGCCGGAGAAGAAGAGAAGGAAAAAGATACAGAGAGAAGAGAGAGACAAAGAGAAAAAAATGAGAGAGGAAGAGAGGGGGAGTGAGAGGAGAGAGACAAGAGACAGAGTATGTAGAGAGAAAGGAAAAGAGAGGGAGGCAGTCACTTCTGGACCCCAATCTTTTTAACAGACCAATCTATGAGTGAAACTGCCAGTATCCCTTCGTCTTGTGTGGAAAATACAGTCTGGGATGTGAACGCGTAGCCTTCACTCCCTGGAAGCCTGAAAGAGTGCAACATTAGGAACTGAGTGGTGAGAGATCTTGCTATTTGATTTAATTTCTTCTTATTTACTTTGCATTCATTCTGTCTTCAGTAAAGACGGTTCTTTACCATAATGCCATGTCATTTATTCTGGCTTAATCAGGACAGATTCCATGGGAATAGGGGTTTGTGAGCTGATTGAGATAGACGATTACTACCCTGGATACTTCAAGGAATCAAAATATTGTTCCCAAAGCACAATTTCTGAATAAGGGTCCCCAAACTTGTATCTTATTCCTTAACTAACCTTTAGTCCATATTCCTTGTTCCAAGGAAGCACCCTAGATCTGCACATTACAATTTTCAGTTGAAATAAAAAAATTACCCTGTCTTTTGGCTTGGCCAACTAGACTATCACTGACTGCCGTGCTTGAGTCACAGGCTGATCATTGCAGTACATGCAAGGATCACAAATCATGGAACTCTCAGTTTGTAGGAAGGGACACAGACTACGCAGCACAGACGTTGACAATCTCTTTAGTGCTGTAGGTGTTAAGCAATACCTCTGGGTGTCTTTGGTAAACCAGAGGCATAGAGAGGTAGGAGGAAAAAAAATATATATGAGTAGGCTAAGAAAAAAGGAGGCATGAGAAGGAGGGGAGAGAAGAGTGAGAAAAGAACACCACAGGAGAATACCATTTTACAGTTGCCTCAGGTGATTATTATTCATTTGACAAACATCTTATTAAATGCCCGTAATACAGTGTTAGATGTAGGGGAGATACCCAAGATAAATAAGTAAGCCAGTCAATTAGGAGCTTACAATGTAAGCAGTGGGAGATAAGATATGTGCAGGTTCAGACAAATATAATGCAAATTAGAGTAAGTGCATAAAATTTTGTGGGGCAGCTAGGTGGTACAATGGATAGAGTGTCGGGCTTGAAGTCAGGAAGATTCAACTTCATGAATTCAAATTGGCTTCAGACACTTGTCACTTAACTCCATTTGCCTCAGTTTCCTCATCTGTAGAAGGAAATAACAACCAGTCCAGGATCTTTGCCAAGAAAAAAACACATGGGGTGAGACTCAACTGAAAAGGACTAAATGTGTGATAGTTCTGTGAAAGGAAATGAGGTAACAACAAAAAAGTTGAAACTGGATGCTATGAAATTCTAATGGCCAAGTTTAGCCTCGAAGAAGAAACTGAAAAATGAATCACTCTTTGCAAATGGGAGGGGATATGGGTGTGAGAGCTCTGAAAATATTGCTAGTATTGTGTTGGTGAATTTTGCTGAATTGTTCTCCCCCCTGATTTTTTTCATTTTTCATTTTAGAGGCTTCCTCTTTGGGAAGGGGAAAAGAGAGGGATATAGAAGGACATATAGATGATGCAAAAACTAAAAAAAAATCAACAAAATAAGCCTGAAAATAACAATAATAAAGGCAGATAAGGGAGAAATCAATTCCTTCTGAAGAAATCCAGGAGGCTTCAGGGAAGAGGTGGTCTTTAAGCATTAAGTGCTACAGGCTTCTGACTTCTGCACTAAACATCAGTCTTCAAAGGAAAGAGAGATGGCACTTGCTGCCAGTGGGACTCTCTCTGGTGGAGGCAGCTCTCAAACCACAGGTATTCCCTATAAATAATTATCATCATTTTTCGGGGAAGAGCAGAGGTACAAAAGAACGGGCCAGATGGCCTCTGTTAGTATTTCTAATGTTCTCGCTACTGCCTCTGCTTTTCCCCTCAGCAGCCCCCACTTGCTGAAGTGATGATTTTCTCCAATCAGTTTTCTCAGCAGCCCAGTCACAAGAGCATGCTGAAAAGTCTCTGATGCAATTAATGTGCTGGTTCCCATGACAACCAGAAGCACTTTTAAATAGCAGGTTTATGTTTCAGGGCTGGGGTGAGAGCTCCCCCTCAGTGAGTACTATGTGGATGGCTGATGTAGTCCAGACCTGGGCTTTCTCTGGCAGTAACAATCACATTATCCTTGCTACCTGCTTGAATGAACCTGACTTTAAAAGATAGGAAAAGACCAGATTGAACCACAGCGAATGTTTTTTCCTTCAGTATTTTATATTCAAATGAATTCTACATTGTTGTTGAGTCATTTTCAGTCGTGTTTGACTCTTCGTGACCCCATCTAGAGTTTTTTTGGAAGAAGTACTGGAGTGGTTTGCCATTCCCTTCTCTAGTTCATTTTACAGATGAGCAAACTGGATCAAACAGGGTTAAGTGATTTGCTCAGGGTCACACAGCTAATAAGTGTCTGAGGCCAGATTTGAACTCAGCAAAGATGATTCTTCCTGACTTCAGTCTCTATCCACTGTGCTGCCTAGCTGACCCTACGAAAGAAAGAAAGGAAGGAAGGAAGGAAGAATGAAAGAAAAGAAGGAAGGAAGGAAGGAGGGATGGGAGGAAGGGAGGAAGGCTGGAAGGAAGAAAAGAAAAAAAGAAAGAAAAAGCAAGGAAGGAAGGAAGGAAGAAAGGAAGGAAGGAAGGAAGAAAAAAAAGAAGAGAAATAATAACTTCCCTCAAGGAGCTTATATTCTGCTGGAATTCATACTGGAGGTTTACAATCATTCTTCCTGTAGCTGATAAGCTGGGGAATCTCTCACTGTAAAGCCCAGGACATAAAAGAAGCTGCTTATATGCCTTTGTACAAGTGGTCTTCTAAGTCTGAAATATGTTCCCTCCTCACCTTGACCTCAGAGAATCTCAAGTTTCCCTCAAAATAAAGCTGTCTGCTATCTCCTACATAAGGCCTTTCTGTGATCCTCCCATTTATTAACACCTCCTCTCCTGAAATGACATTGTATTCCACTGTGTACACTACTTCCTTGAGTATCCCCACTATCCAGAAGAATGTAAGTTCTTTGAGGGTAAAGACTGTTTCCTTTCTTTTTGTCTTTGTACCTTCAGTGCATAACAAAGTCTCTTACATATATTTGGCACTTAGTAATAATAAATGTTTATTGAATTGAATATGGGCTCCTTCCATATGCTTACAGACATGCTCAAATCTCTCCCGTTCTTTGAAAAAGAGAAAAAAAAAAGATCTTTCCTTGACCCTTCTACCCACTCCACCTATCATCCCATTTTTCCTTTCCTTCAGTAGCAAACTTTGGGGGGGGCGGCAATTCAGTTAAGTGGCTTGCCCAGGGTCACACAGTTAGTGTTAAATGACTGAGGATGGATTTGAACTAAGGTCTTCCTGACTCCAGGGTTGGTACTCTATCCCCTGTACCACCTAACTACCCCCCAAATTTCTTGAAAATATTGTACAAACCCAATACCTCTGTTTCCTTACCATCTACTCTTCCTCAACCCTTTGCTGTCAATTTTCTGTCCCCACCATTCTACTGAAATTGCTCTTTCATAAGTCACCATATCCTCTTTTGGGGGGGGAGGGGAGAAGACAAGGCAGTTGGGGTTAAGTGACTTGCCCAAGGTCAAGTGTCTGAGGCCAGATTTGAACTCAGGTCCTCCTGACTCCAGGGCCGGTGCTCTATTCACTGCACCTCCTAGCTGCCCCCCCCCCATATCCTCTTAATAATCAAATCCAATGACCATTCTTGTCCTTGCCCTGCTTGACTTCTCTGCACTCTTTGACATGTTTCTGGAAACTCTCTTCTTTAGTCTCTCGAAGACCATCTTTTTCTGGTTCTCCTAGTTCTCTGAGAGTTCCTTCTTCTTTTTTTTTTTTTAGTTCTCTTTCTGACCCCTTAAGGGGGTGGTGAAGACATTTCCTAAGGTTCAGTCCTTAGCCTTCTCTTTCCTCCGTTCACTCTTTTTCAACCCATAGGTTCAACCTCTACAAATGATTCACAAGTTTCCAACTCTCTTTATCCTGACCTGTCTTCCAAACTGCAGATTTGCACTTCCAAATGCCTATAGAACATCTACCCTGCTCAACACTTCTGAACCCAACATTTCCTAAAATGATTTTTTTTTGCCTAGACTTGTGATTTTATACCTATATAGAGAGCTTCCCAGTGAGGAACCTCCTTTTTCCAATGCAGATCCACTACAGCTTTGCAAATTAATTTTAGAGTTACCTAGGTCATTCAGAAGTTAAAAATAATTTGCCCTTGTCACACAGTCAATATGCATCATGGGTGGGATTTAAATCCAGCTCTTTCTTACTTCAAGGTTGCCCCAAACAATGAGAAATATCTAGGCAATTACCAAGTCCAGGGAATTATTTCCAAAAATATCTCCCCTATCTATTGTTTCCTCTCAGTTCTCACTTCTACCACTCTAGTACTGGGCTTCCTCCATACCCCTTTAGATTACTGAAAAAAAAAATCTTCCTACCTCCACACTTTCCCTCTCTAATCCATTCTTCCTATCTACTTCTAGAACAGTGTTTCCTTATGTACAGATCTGGTTACGTCAACTCTTTTGCTCAAAACCAGGCAAATGGCTCCAGGAAAGTTCACATGCAGCTTATTAGTCAAGTACTTTCATGATCTGTTGCCACCTTTCCACACTAAGTTCCAGTCAAACTGGACTATTTGCTATCCCCTGTACACACCCTATACTTGCTGTCCTCCATAGCTTGGCTCATGTTATTTCCCAAGAATCTCTATTTGTCCACCCCAATTTCATCTGTTGAATTCCTATCCAGCCTTTATAGCCCAACATAGAAAAAGCATAGAATTTAGAATGAGAAGCCAATCCTGGCTCTGCTACTTATCACCTATATAACCCAAGGTATGCTATTTCCCCTCCCTCAATCTATTTCCTTATCAATAAAATAAAGTTAGGGAATTAAGCCTCGAAGGTCCCTCTTACCTCTAAATCCTAAGATCCTACGAAATAACCCCTCCTTCACAAAGTCTTTCCTGATCCCCGTTAATAATGATGTTTCTCAGGGCAGCCAGGTGTCACAGTGAGTAGAGCACTGGCCCTGGAGTCAGGAGGACCTGAGTTCAAATTCAGCCTCAGACACTTAACACTTACTAGCCATGTGATCTTGGGTAGGTCACTTAGCCCCAATTGCCCTGCCCTCCCCGCTCCAAAAAGCAAAATAATAATAATAATAATTTTAAAAATAATGATGTTTCTCTTCACAAAGTACTTGTCTCATTCACTTATGCATTTTTTTGTTTTTGCTTTTTGGAGGGGGGAGGGCAGGGCAATTGGAGTTAAGTGACTTACCCGAGGTCACATGGCTAGTAAGTGTTAAGTGTCTGAGGTCACATTTGAACTCAGGTTCTCCTGACTCTAGGGCTGGTGCTCTATTCACTGTCCAACCTAGCCACCCTTATCATGCATTATAGTTACCTGTGTGTCTCAAATCCTCTTAATAGACTGTAAGATCCATGAGGGCAAAAATGATCTTAACTAAACTTTGTATTCTCCCATATTATCCAACTTAGTGTGTCCTGAACAAAGAAGGTGATTTAAAATGCCCATTGGATTGAATTAAATATATGTTCTAAGCACAAACTGGAATTTTCCATCTACTGGATTTAGTCCAGAAGTTGGAATGTGTTTGAAATTTAATGTAAGTCATTTCTAGAGACAGCATCTGATATACATTTACTAATGTCAAGAAATAAAGCAATAGAGATGTATTGTTTAGAAATATAGGACAATAGTCACTTTGCCAAAAAATGAGCTTTTTTTTTTTCAATTGGCTGAGCTCATGATGGCTTTGTTGGGATACCTAAAAGGAAAAAGAGGGAGTCACAATAAATGAGCAAAAGCATTATGGGCCAAGTTGCCTGGAGCTACCAGGCAGCTCACGTTAAGCCAGGCTGTGCCTCTCCTGGTCAAATCCTTTTCCAGGAGCAGTTCCTCAGAATTTCTCCTTCCCTAGCCCGAGTATCGTTCTCAGATCTAGCTAAGAAGGCCTCATTCTTGAAGAGGGTGTGGAGGTGACATGCCTTGCATAGGAATAAGGTATGTGCAGTGGGTTAATTTTTGGCCTGTGGTCAAAGCTGCTACTTCATGTTTCCCTTTGATAATTTTTCATTTCAACAAGTATTTAATAGACCACCTACTGTGCACCATTTAGGTGCTGTGTGGGTTGCAAAGGAAGCCTCAGGCATGTTCTTACTCTTGAAAAGCTTAAAATCTCAATGGGCACACAGGGTATAAACATGTGACAGTTAAAGAAGGGAAATATTTTAGAATGAAAATGAGCTGTGGAGACTAAAAGTCTAGAAAAATGTGGATTCAACATGGGGTTCTGGGGTCCAGGAAGGTTTTTATTAAGGAGATGGTTCTTAAATTGGGGCCTTAAGTATGGGGAGGATTTGGATCAGTGGATGCGAAGAAAATACATTCCAGGCAGAGGGAGTAGTGTGAGCCCAGCCAACAGGATCTGTCTATATTTGCTGTTTCTCTGTTTGGTTTAAAAAAGAAAAAGGAAAAAAAGCCCTTCTTGGTTAGCACTTTCCCCAGACTCAGGAGTCAAAGGAATGCTGGGGCCTTCTTATGAAGTCTGTACTGGGTTCAGAGGAATCATGGGTCACTGACTTCTATGGACAGAGTGCCTTACCCAGGTACAGGGCATTCTTCCTAAACAGAGGCTCTGGAATCTTGCCTAAAATCCAGGGCTAACTTATGTATTGGGGTTTTTTGATCAACCTGCACCACCTTCTGTGTGGTTGCTGGCAACTGTCCCCAACTGCAGGGCCCAGAGAACTGGGACTTATCTGATTACCAGAAATTAGACATAAGAAACCTGGAGCTTCCTTTTAAATCAGAGATGTTTTAATAAGCAACCACCATCTGCCTGAAAAAAGAGGTCAAAGCGAACCCTTGCAAGGTAGAACACTTGAAAATAATAATAATAGCATCTATACAGCACTCTAGGGTTTGCAAATATTTAAGGTTTACAAATATTACCTCCTTTGATATTCACAATAATCCTGGGAGGTAGGTGCTATTATCCCCATTTCATAGGTGAGGAAACTGAGGCAGAATTTAAGTGACTTGCCCAGGGTGACACAGCCATTATCTGAGACCACATTTGAACTCTGGTCTTTGTAACTCTAGGGCCAAGGCTTTCTCCAGGGTGCCATATAGCAACCAAAAAGCCTCAGAGGCCCCTCAAAACAGGAGCCACAGTTTAAACTGTACTGAGATCCGTGACTAAGAATGTTGGATTTTCTCTTTTTCCTTATTCTTAAAGCACCAGCATCTTCCATCAAACAATCACTTTTCATGCCTATTTGGGGTGACACAGACATAAAACAGCATGTGCGATGGGAGGAAGGAGAGCTAAGTCACAAGTACAGCAAATTCAAAAATAAAATCCCTGAGCACAGTCCCGCCTGGATGCGGTCCTGTTCCCAAATAGTGCTTAGAAAACTGCAGTAACAAAACCCCAGCAGTGACTGCCAGCCTGGTTGAAAACTACCAAGAGCTGCTTGGCTTCGATGTTTATCAAGGAGCCTCCTTGAAACGGGCCTCTCTCCTGGAACATTTTTCTAGTAAGGAAAAATCTACAACAGTTAGGACTGGATCTAACTGGATTTCTTACTGATAATTACATAGCACCTACATTATCAAGAACATCCCGGTGAATGATTTGGATTAGTTATTGCCATAGGAAGTACTGCTACTACTTAGATAGATAGATAGATAGATTGATATACACACATATACATATGTATGTATATATGTCTATATATGCATGCATACATACATACATATATGTATATATGTGTATATGTGTGTGTATATATACATATATAAATATATAAAATTTTGGATTGGACTTGTGATTTCATTGGCTTAGGGAACTCCCAATGAGCAAAGTCCCTCTACTAATGCAGCTCAGTCGCTTGCTTCGCAGCTTAGAGCTTTAAAGAAACTCGCCCAAGGCACTAAGAAATTATGTGACATAATCACAGTCACATAACCTGTATGTACAGGAGGCAGAATTTGAAGCTAGGTCTTCTTGACTCTAATGCCACCTAATTATTATTATGCATTATACTCCAAAGGTTCTGTGATCTTGTCAGCATTAAGTATTGCCTTCTTTAATGCAAACCAGCCATACCTAACCTGTATGACTTATTTGTGTCTTCCTGTAAGTTTACCACAGAGGGGTCCACCCACCATACTGCAGGCTTTCCTGTAGTTCTTCCACTTAATATGAATACCAGTAGAGCATATGGGCTATCCACTGGTCACCTCTTGCTCATATTTCATGGTTATCATATATGATAGTTCCATTAATATTAGCTATATCAGGTTCGCCACCCCTGAGCTACACCCATACATTGGCAGCATCAAATGATTTGGATTTGTACATGGTACAAGCTCCAGTTCTGGCATTTACTAGCTTTGTGACCTTGGGCAAGTGTCCTGCAAGTTGAGGGTAGACTAGATGATCTGTACTACAGTCATATTCTATGACTCTCAATTCACATGTTGGTGGTTGTTGTCCTTAGTTCTTGAAGAGGACTAAGATGATATCCCTGTGCTTGAGTCAAGCTTACGGTGTGTCGGACTATGACTGACCAGACCGATACGATCATGCTCAGAATGCCCTCCCACAGTTTGGGCACAAATAGTACTTGAGAACATTTGGAGTGAATTTTCTAAATTTGCACATCTTGCATTTCTTTTGAGCTACTTCAATTCTGCCTTGCTCACAGAGCATAGCACCTTTTCTGACGTGAGCATGTCATGCTAAGCGGTCCTGTGCTACTGTCTCCCACACCACACAATCAATTCCGAAGTTCTTAAGAGAGACCTCGAGTGTCCTCATATTGCCTCTTTTGGTCATCATGTGGACACTTACTCTACGTGGTTCTCCATAAAATAGTCTTTTTGGCAAGCACGCTTTACATTTGAACAATGTGGCCAGCCCACATTGTTGTGCTCTCTGAAGTAGAGTTTGAATGCTTGGCAGTTTAGTTTGAGAAAGGACCTCAGTGTCTGGTATCTTATCCTGCCAGGTGATCTTCAGAATCTTCCCAAGACAATTCAAATGGAAGTGATTCAGTTTCCTGGCATGGCACTTTGTATACTGTCCAGGTTTCACAGGCATACGATGAGGTCAGCACAATGACTCTGTAGACCTTCAGTTTGGTAGTCAGTCTAATACTGATGGCACACCTGTGTTTTCTTGGTGTTGTTAGACCAAAATTAGTACAATCCGCAAAGAACTGATCCATACTTTGCTGCACCTCAGCTTCAGGGGCTGCATTGAGTGCATAATCATCTGCAAACAGAAAATCATGCACCAATACTCCCTCCACTTTGGTCTTGGCTTGTAGCCTTTTCAAGTTGAAGAATTTACATTTATAGATCAGAACAAAGCCTTTGATACAGTCAATCATGATGACTTATGGAAAATTATGCAAAATTTGGTTGCCTAGAGAAGGTCATCAGCATTGTACTGATGATTCTCAATTCACATTTATACAGTGTATCACATTTACAAAGGCTTTTATGGAGAAAGTTGATCTCAGAGCCAGGAAGGCCTGAGTTTATGATTTTAAGTCCCACATAATCCTGACTGTGTGACCATAGGTAAGTCACTTAAACCTCTGTGGGTAGCTCTCTATGTTGCAGAGAAGGTGCGAACCTGCAGAGAGAGTCTGAAATCCCATTTTTAGTCCTTATTCTCATCTTTTTTTTCATGTGACCACTACAACAATGCAAAGCACAGGGAAAGGATTATTAGTCTCATTTTACAGATGGGGAAACTGGTTCTGAAACTTGCTTCACTCATAGCTAAGTGGAAGATCCAGGATTGAAACCCAGATTTTCTGTCTAGTGCTTTTTCCATGCCCTACTGTCTGAATTTCTATTCTGGTAAGCAGAAC
This sequence comes from Pseudochirops cupreus, assembly GCA_028627135.1. NCBI lineage: Eukaryota > Metazoa > Chordata > Mammalia > Diprotodontia > Pseudocheiridae > Pseudochirops > Pseudochirops cupreus. Next base: position 313,445,780 of record CM053583.1, on the reverse strand, counting down.
TATTGGGGAAAGATTAATTGGGCAGCAGACTATCAATGACAGTAACTCCCTCCAAAATGTGACTATTCAAAGGGAATCAAAACTTTCATAAGCAAAAACAGCCCCAAATGACTGGAAACTGGAAGAATTTCTTGGGCTATTTAGATACAGTGCTGCCATCTGGGGCCAGAATTTAAACATGCAAGTACAAATATACATTAAGGACAATTTCTAATCAAAATAGCTAACTACTTCCCTTAACCTAGAAAACATTTTTGAATTTCCTTCTTTTGTTGACATTCAACAAGTCTTAATTGTGGCCTGTTATGTGCAAAGCCCAGTGCCAAGTAATGAAAGCCACACAAAGAATGCACTTGCATTCTGACTCTCAAGGGGCTAAAATTAGGACTAAAACATCTGGAAGTTCTAGACAAGAAGTATTAGACCAGAAAATGTCAAACCCACAGCCTGCCATATTCCTGAGTGCTACTGGAACTAGATTAAAATATAATTTGGAAATATTTAACAAAACAGATAAAAAATACACAGATTTTAAAAGTAAGTTAAGGTGAGGTCTTCAGAGAGTGGCTTAGTAGTCCCCATTTCTATTTGCTGCCACTGGTCTAGCCAAAGCACCTAAATTGCCCAAAAGGACCAATAATGACTGAATAATCTAGCTTTTCTCTCCACAAGACTCCTCTTTCTTCTGCTAGAGGTCTACACTTTGGAGACTCATTTAAGTTTCGGGGTTGTTTTGTTATTTGCTCATCCTTTATCCTATAGCAAGTCATGGAATCATTGATTTAGAGCAAGAAGGGACCTTAGATGTCATCATCTATCCAACTATCTCATTTTATAGATGGGTGAGCTGAGGCCCTCCAACTTGCCCAGTGTCACAAGGGCAATACGTGGGATTCCCAGAATTTGAACCCAGTTCCTCTTGATTTCAAATCTAGCATAATTTCCATTATGCCACATAGTCCAATTAGTTCCAGTTTAGGCCACCACTATCAAGTCAAAAACAAAGTTACAATAATAAAAGCTTTTTAAAAAAAGCTTACTTTCATCTGATTAGTGATCCTAATTAGTGACCATGAATAGTTGTCTGACATTTATATACTGACAGGCAAAGGACAGTTCTCCTTTATCCACCATACTCATACTCTAGCTGTAGTTATTACTGAGCTCAGGTATTGATTGCATTTTGGGTCTGTGAATAACTTGCCACACTTTTCAGTTTCTCTTGGGGGGCAGAAAGTTATTCTTCTGTTTCATAGGTGAAGGAATCACAAAAGAGGAGTTGTCACATCCCTCAAAAGCCTCATAGCCTCAGAAAAAAGTACTTTTTACAATCATTGTTAAAGGGCAAATTGTTTTTTCTAATTTTATGTATGTATTTCGTGTTCATATCACCTTCTTTCCCAAATATATGCCCCCACTCAGCTATCCTTTTTTTTTAAATTTTTTTTTATTTACTCATTTACTTTTAATTTACAAGATTCTGTTCCACAATCACTTGAGTTTCAGATTTTCTTCCCTCCCTTCCCCTCCCCCGCCATGGTGGCGTGCAATCATGTATAGGATCTGCAAATACTTTCACATT
>CM053583.1:313404292-313443698 GCA_028627135.1 Pseudochirops cupreus | reverse complement strand
ATAATGTCTACAGTAACTTTAAATGGGGTTTCTCTTACGATCTCTTTCTGTTGGACTTCGTTGGATATATAGAGAAATGCTGAGGATTTATGTGGGTTTATTTTATATCCTGCAACTTTGCTAAATTTATTTATTGTCTCAAGAAGTTTTTTACTTGATTCTCTGGGATTCTCCAAGTATATCATCATATCGTCTGCAAACAGTGATAGCTTAGTCTCCTCTTTACCTAATTTGATTCCTTTGATTTCTCAGCTATCCTTTATAGCAAAAAGTTTAGTAAAACAAAGGAACACGTTGATCAAATTAAACAGCATATACAGTGTTTCATATTCATAGTCTTCCACCTCTACAAAGAAGAGAAAGACAGGTTTGCCCATGTCTATTTTTAGGGGCTAATCTTGGTCATTATAATTACAAAGCAATCTCTTTTTAAGTAGTTGGTACAAATTATTGTAAATACTGTAAGATGCAGGTGCTATGTAGTGCTTTTTTTTTTCTTGAATAGATTGGGTATGTGAATGAGGAGAGTTTATTGAAAAGTGACAGTGGTTTAAAAACAATATCACAAATATATTCTTTAAAATGCATTTTAAAAAAGACTCTGTCTCTATCAATAGACTTTTGTTTACTCATTTGGACCCTGGTTATAATTCTCAAAATCTCCTTTCTTCTCAAGAAGAAAATACTTAAATTTGGGTTGGGGCTTGGCCAGGTGGCTATAATTTAAGAGAGAGGTGCTAAGAATGCAGGGGAAGATAAGAGGAAAGTGCAGAACAGGAGAGCATAATAGTAAGAGCCTTTATAGCAACGATCAATTGCCTTTGGGTCCTGCAGTAACCTGACGTTACTAAAAAGGCATTTTGTTGCTGGTGATGGAAATGCAGTGTGAACACTAGTCCAAGAAGTTAAAGGTCACCAGTAGGAATGTTAGTGCAGGGGACAGATGAGAATAGCTGACAGAGATGCCAAGAAAGCACCAGGAGAGTCCAATGGCAGTCACACGCTGTTGGGTGTTTTAGTTCAACACAAATATGGAAAGGCTCTGTAGCTGGACTATGTGCAACTTGCTGAGTCGTGTTCACCTTTGGATCAGAGTCATTCTGCTGGATTTCCATTTTTGTCCTCTGCATTATTGCTTTGATTTCCACTAATTTCATTAGCGGTTACAGACTGACCACTCATTCTGGCTGTTAGAAGAAAGAAACTTTTAAGCAGAGGTTTAAATAGGTAAAAGCCAGAGTGAGGTTGGGGGAAAGGGTAGAATGAGAGAGAAAGAGAGAGAGAAAGAGAGAGAGAGAGAGAGAGAGAGAGAGAGATAGAAAAGAGGATAATTTTTCATTAAATGACATTATTTAAGTAACTTCAAGAACAAAATTTTATTCTTTATAAGGGACAATTAAACAAATAAAAGATTAAGTCTCAAGTTTCTTTGTAAACTTCCCCCTCCATCTATGACCAGGATACAAAGAGAAAAACAGCATATTCAATAATTTACAAGTGTTCCTTATCCAACATTATGAATCTCTCCTAAACAAATATCAGACCCCAGGGAAGTTTCATAATTCAGCCTTGCACCATAAGGAAGAGAAGAAGATATACTTTCCACTAATAGAACGTCCTATACTTGAAAGTTGTGGTGTAAGGCACCAAGGGAAAAAAAATCTCTGAAAAACAAATTTCTAGGTAAAATATAAGATTAATGTAGCAAAGACCAATGATACACAGTGGATGAAACCCATTACCAGCCTGCTGCTACTAGCACTGGCTGTCCCCAGTGGATCTGGGGATAGTGAGTTTTAGGGGAAAGGAAACAGAAAGGGAAACAGGATTTGAAGAGAGGATGGTAAAAAAGGGTAAAAAAGGGTAAAAAAGACCAGCAACTAACCCCACCTCCCCATATGAGTAGCCTCATTTAAACAAATAGTATAAATTTAGTTTCCCCTTAGGAAGTTCTTCACATAGGACTGCATGGATAAAAATCTTGCAAAGTTGCTGCTGCAAAATGCCATTGTAGTTAATAGGTTCAATATTAAACTTTGCAAGTAATTAAATCAAGGGACTATTTCCCTAGTCCTTGCCCAGACAGTGGTAGAGGTGTTAATTTGCAGGAAAATAGCAAGCAGTGGGAAGCTGGAGAAATGAGAAAGCACAGGTCTAAGTAACTGTCCCCAGAATAATCAAAAGCTCACTGCATTTGAAGAGATTGCTCCTATTATGTTTGAAGCAGTCAGCATCACAGGGAATTAATGCAATCACTCACTCTCCCAGCTAACCCTACCCCATCCCCACACCTGGCCCTAATTAGCTTTGAGTCAGAGCAACCCATCTGCTGCTGGCATCTCCCAGTTACCAAGAGCATGTGAATAACCCCTTGCAAAATCTATGTGCAACTCAGGAAGGATGCCTCTGCTAATGTGCTATAAGCATGCCCGAGGAAGGGGTGGATTCTGCCCAAGAGATGTCACTTCCTTCAGGCCCTTATAAAAGACCATTGTATATTATTAAGTCTCACTTTGCCAAAAGCAATTCTCAGCTGGCAGTGTTTAAATGGTGGGAAAGGGCTCCAGGTGAGTCTGAGAGGTCAGAGTAGATCCAGTCACACTTCATTCCTTCCTGGTTGTACTTTCCCCTTCCAAAGAAAAAGCTCAAGACTATACTAAGCAAATTAAACAGCTGAAGCAATACTTCAGAGTTTGGACAGAAGAGGGATCTGGATCTGGATTATTAACACCAATTTTCTTCTTCCTTTTGTCTATGATAAAGTCTGGTCTAATGACCCTTCCATCCCCTCTCCTTCCCAAAGGGTAGAGAACATCACCTCAATAGGGAGCACAGAAAAACCTGACAACCCACTGTTTGGATTAGGGAGCAAATTCAAGAGCTGACCCTAGATTTTTGGAATGGGGGAATCCAAGTTATGGTAGGAACCTGAAGTTCTAGTCATTTTGGCCTGGCAGTCATTTCATACAGTCATCTTATTTATCCTTAGAAGGAGAACAAAGATGCCCCAGGTAAAAATGAGGCTCTTATTACTAGGCAAGTTTTGAGCCATGTTCCCAGCAGGGTTAGTCAGGTATTAAAGGTTGGGAGAGGAGGCTGACATCTTTCCAATAACAACCCTTTGTTCCAAGAGCATATGAAATACAGATTTAACATATTTCCTATGTGTGTCTGTTTATTGAAAGGAAAAGCTAGTGAAAGATATGCTTAGAATGTTCAAAATCTTGCGGTCGAGTGCAAGTTTTGTTTGAACCCAATCCAGTTCTATGCTCTAATAAAAGATTATTTTACCAGCAGCTCATCAAATTGGCCCTCATAACCTGCCTGGTAGTAACAGTAAAGGGGCCACTAGAAAGGAGGGGGTGTTTGCAGATTCACCAGGCTTTTTTTTGCCAGGGTTGAAAAATAGGCTTGTGAGATTCAGCACCCTACAGCTTTGCCTCGAAATAACTTGGCATGCCAGAGGGAATCAAGGGGAGAAGAGGACAGGAAAGACTTCTAGGAGAAAGCTGTAGCTCTGGATCAAAGAGCAGGTCTGAGTGAGGAATCCTCCTCCATTTATCTCAGCAGGGCAGCTACCTGTGAGAAATATTAACAGATGTCAGCATTACATTGTGTAACTAGGACCTAAGTGAGAAGGAAATAGAATGTGAACTGGGATTGGGAAGCATTAAAAGAAAATGGCCAACAACACTTTGCATACTTTACTGGACTAGGGTTCCACAGTTCAGCCAGGGAGAGCTGGCAGAGGGAGCAGAGGTGGCTACGATGAAGGGTAGAGAAGCTGGGACCCTCAGTATTGATAGCTAGAAAATATAAAGAGTTGAAGCAAAATATTACCTCCAAAATCCAGAAGAAACCTGTGGCCAGATGGCTGGCACAAAGTCCTCCATGGTGGGGACTCAGGTTTATACGTGGAGCCCTTTTGTTCATCCTGAGGGCTCCAGAGAGAGAAGGTGGGAGCTACCAGCTCAGCATTTTCCTGGGATAACCAATTATTCTCAAGACAAACAATAGCTCCTCCTATTTTAGGAGTCTAGGAAAGGGAACTACAAGTTTTGCCTAGTGTTCCCTACTTGGTAGCACAAGGGCCAACAACTCCTTCCTTCAATGTTGAAACTAAGTTATCTTGATAACCAAACTTTTAAAAAGTTTTATCCTTTCTTTGAGACATAGCATCCCCTTGTTTATTGAGGGAAGTGATGTAGTGAGCTTCTTACCCCTTGAAAAGTCTTCAGCCATGGCACTACGATAAATCACATATGAATAAGGCAAAGGAATTCCCATGATTTCTCTCTGTAATATACACAGATGCACACTCAATTCCCTTGGTGATGATTTTAAAAATACTTCTAGGAGAAAGAGGGAAAGGTTGTTCTGAAAGCCTACTGTTTGTCCTTGACATTAAAGTGAGTCATAAATTAAGAACTGCAACTGAAGGCTTAGGGGTACCCCTTTAAGAGCTCACCTAGGATGACTACTTGGGTACAAGCTTAGCAGCAGAGCTCTTAGGTCCAGGGGCAAATCCCTGGGTGAGCAATTCAAAGGACGTTTTATGCAAGTTGCTCAGCATCTCCTTTCACGCCCTTGATCTAATCCCAAAGAGATGAGGGAGATAAAGCACAGAGAGATGGAGTATTTAATCAAGTGTCACATAGCAAATCAATGACAGAGAGGAATCTAATTTCCCAGTTCTCACTTCAACTACAGTTCTCTTTTTTAAAATGGGGCAACCGGTGTCCCTATAAATTGGGACCGAGTTATGCAATATACAACTTGATTGTAGAGGCAGCATTGCAGAGTGGACAGTGTCAGGAAGAACTAGGTTCAAATCTCACTTCTAGTGAATGACTGAAGGTGCCAAAGGAGACAGACATTCTGGATGTGGCAAAGAAGCAGATTTGTTTTACTTGACTATACTTGCTTGTTCCAAGGACTGTTTTTTTATTTTTTATTTGGAAGGATAAATTCATGGGGAAAGCTAGCAATAACATTGCCAAAAAAGAAAAGAAAGAAAAGAGTCACTGAAGGATGTTTTAAAACACACAGAAGAGAAATGAAGGAAGCTCAAAAGGAAAGAGACAAGCAGGACATGTTTGGAAGTAATATGTTTAAGGTACAATATACTTTTTTAAAAAGCAAGCGGTATTTAATAGCCATGCATGTTTTTGCAGATGTTCTATTTCTGCTCTACTTTGAATATGCAACTGTTGCAGTGGGGGTTCTGCCCACCCAAAAACTGTTGGGGTTTCATGATGTGTTGTGGTGGAATTATCTCAAAGAATTCAGAGTCAGACCCTCCTATAACGCAAGCTTTATTGAGACTGATGCCTCTCAAGAAGTGGGCTAAGTTTTTTATAGGTTAAAGATACAATTACATAATCAAAATTTACATAGAATAGAGGAATATTTACTAGCTAGGTGACCATGGGCAAGACCCTTCACCTCTCCAGGTCTCAATTTCCTCATCTGTAAAAAGGTGATAATAAATAATACCTATACAAAGTGGTATCAATAAACGCAAAAGAAAAATGGATGCTGGCCCCTGCTGCTGTATACTAACTTAAAAAACCACAACTTAACATTATCATGTTGTATTACATTTTTATTCATTTTGTCAAACATTTGTAATTACACTGTAATCTGTTTCTGGCTGAGCTGGGACGTTCTGTGTGACACCTCTGCTGTAAAGCGTATCTCACAGGGCTGTGAGGAGGCTCAAGTGAGAGAAGATAGAGAGTTCTTGGCAGACTTTAGAGTCCTATGTAAATAATAATCCCCTATTTTTGTTAGCTGACATACCTTGAGATATCTAAGCATATAAAGAATTATATTAATAACTAACATTAATTTAAAATATTCTCTTGATACAATATTAAGTTTAATAATAACTATACCTTGCAATGATATTAAATATATGCAGAATTATATTTTTAATATTACATTTTTTAATGTTAATTTGTGGCAAGTGCAACGACCCTTCTGAGAAATCAAGAGGGCAAACTTTAAAAAGGAAAAAAAGGACTCTAGATCTTTAAACTATAATGACCATAATGAGCAGCCATGAAAGTGACTAAAGAAAAAGGCCATCCTTTATGAAATGAGACTGAAGCAGCTACTCACTCTTCACAAGCACCTATTAGATTGAAACTAAGGTTGAAAAGAGAAAGTCTATGCTTCCTAGCCAACAAGTGTTATGAAAAAGACTCTACAGACTTAGAAATGTTTCCCCATTTTCTTGCTGCAACACATTAAATAAACTTGCCAATTCAAACAGGAAGGGAACTAGGTGTGGTATAGTAGAAAACAGGCTGTACTTGAGGGAAGGAGATGTTTGGGTTTAAGTCCTGGGCTTCAATCACTATTGAGTAAAACATTCTCCTCTCTAGGCCTCAGCTTCCTCATCTGTAAAATGGAGACAGTAAGGATACTTCTTCTAACTAATTTACCTCACTTAAAGCACCTTGTAAACTAGAAGACTGCTATGATGATGAAGATAATGGCTCTTCCCCTATTAGTATTTTACCAATTCAACAAACTGTCTATCCTCAATACCCCCAAACACATTTTACACAAAACACACACACACACACACACACACACACGCCCAGGGCATTGTGACCCATGAAGATGATCTTATGAACACACTTTAGTGAACTTGGTGGCTTAAGAGACGCAGACAATCAGGGATAGAAGGCACCTTAGAAACAGAACCAGAGAATGTTAGCATTGGAAGGGACCTTTAGACATAGTCTTATCTGACTTTCTCATCTTAGAGAGAAGGCAAATGAGAAGGGAAGTGACTTGCCCAAGGTCACACAGCTCACCTTTACCAGAAGTGAGACTAGAAGCCAAGTCTTTTTATACTCCCTCAGGGTTTTTTTCACTACTATCCTAGTGCCTCAACAGATCTCCTCTCTCAGGCCAACCAAACCACTCCTTATCCACTCCAAACAACAACAAACTGCTAGAAACCAAGTGTCGCCCTCTCCTACCAATTAGATGGGATGTCTGCTAAAAGAAAGACCTGGGTGGGGTGAGAGGGCAGAGGTGTACATCACCTAAAGTTTAGAAGGGTAAGTTTCAATCCCCAACAACTTCATGGAATCATTGGCATAAGTCAGCCAGCTCCCACCATCCACCACCAGGACTGTGCCAGTCACAAAGGAGGCTAAGGCGCTGGCCAAGTACAATGCAGCATGGGCAATCTCAGTCTTGTTCCCCAATCTCTGGAGAGGGCTTCCCAAAATATTTCTATCCCGGCTGGGTTGATGGCTACCTGAAAAGAAAAAGAGGAGGAAGAATTAGGGGGTCCAAATCACACGTTCACCAGTGAGGCTGAATAATACGTGTGGGTAGGGGAAGAGGGGAAGAATACAAAGACAGAATTCTCCACACTGTCAACATATTGACAACATGTTTCATATCGAATCATGTGTAGAACAGGTAATAAATATTAAGAAATGAAAAACAATAATGTGACTAAATCAAAACAGGGTTATAACCCTTAGAAAAGTCAGACCTCTGTCAGGAATTTTCTAGAACTAGTCCAGGGCTATTTCATTGGTCTCCCAGGGGTAACTTCCATGGAAGATGTGTCACAAAAAAAAAAACGATCAAGAAGACTTATAACTAGAAAAGGAGGCAGGTAAGTCAAGCAGCAAGCATAAGGGATAACAGCCATGTGTTGCCCTAGTATTCATGAAATATCATAAGAACCAGAGGAAGGCTTCCAGCATGTTTGGGGTAGACTGTAGAAGACATATGGAAAGACATAGCCAAAATCAAATACCACACAAAATGAGGTACTAAAAGGTGGTGACCTGCACCATCAGAGTTAGCATTCATGCAAGATTGGGTACGGAAGTATATTCAAAGGCTAGAGGGTAAAGAAAATACTCATCTGTATAAGGCCTGCAAACAATAAAGGACTGTGGATAATAGTAATTTGCCAGCTGAAAATCCAAGAAAATGGAAGAACGTACCACTAAAATCAGGGGTTCTTGAGCTTTTTTATGTCATGGTCTCTTCTGGCAGTTTGGTGAAGTCTCTGGGACCTCTTTTCAGAATAGAAATTTTTAAAATTCACAATTAGAGCAAATGCTAAATTTTATTTAGAGGTTATTGAAAAAAAAAAGGTCTCAAGTTGAAGAACTAGCAAAGTAAGGATTTGAACCTAGATCTCTGGTTTCCCAGTGTTTTCACTACACCATACTGCCTTTCAACAAGCATGTGAAATCACAGGTAGGTAGGAGAAGGTTCAATAAAACTGGAGTCACCGTTCCCAGGACCTTGCCTTGCCTTACCAAGTCGACGCATCCCTTCAGTGCCACTGATGGGGCCTGGAGCCAGGCTATTAACTCTGATGTTGTTGTGACCCCACTCCACAGCCAAGTGCCTTGTCATTGCATCTGCAAAGGGATAAAAAGAGAGAGCTGAAAAAAAGTTTCAAGACCACCTCAATAATCAAGGAATGGGAGAAGGGACAAATATGTGTGTGTGTGTGTGTGTGTGTGTGTACACATGTACACACACACATACACACACACACACACATCACAGCAAGAGGGAACACAAGACAAAAGTCAGGGTAGGAAGCAAAGGCCTGCATAGCTCTCACCTAGGGTAACAGGAAGAATAGTATGAAGAAGAAAAAGAGTCAGATTTAGCTGAAGGGGACAGGCTCCCAAGTTCTTCAGGCTGTTGCATGAAAAAGCAACATTTTCTTTTAGAAGAAACCTTATAGAGAAGACAGAATTCTGAAACTGAAGTCAGGAAAACATGGGTTCAAATCCCTCCTCTGACACTTATAGGCAAGTCACTTAATTCCCCTGATCTTCAGTTTCCTCATTTGTAAAATGGGGATGATAATACTTGCAGTATCTAATTCAGATCACTGCTATGAGGATCAAAGGAGATCATAGGAGATTATGTATTATACATACTTTAAAAATTCTGAAGCTCTATAGAGGGTGTCCCAAAAGTTTTAAACTTTAGGGTATTTAGCTTAAAACTTCAAACATACTTTTACGACACCCTGCATGAATTGTGTTGACTGTTGCTATTGCCATGGCTGTCAGGAGTGGAGGAGCTGGGAAATGTGGGATGAGAGGGAGGAAAAGCCTCACAAGGAGCTGGCCATACCCACTGCTGCCTTGGCAGTGCCTGCATGCACCTGGAGCACCTGCCCTCGGTAGTCTAGGGTAGCCGTGATGTTAACGATCACACCACCATGGTCCTAAAACAGACAAGAGAAAGAAAGTGAAAGCAAAAGCCAGAAATGCCCACAGGCACCCCAATGTGTCAAAGATTGGTAAAACCTACCCGGAAGTACTTCTCAAACATGACTTTGGAGACATTGAAGGTGCCTATTGTATCAATATCGATAACAGTTTTGTATGCATTGAAGGAAATGCTGCTGGCTGCACACAAAAAATTACCCGCTGCACCTAAAGGAGAAAAAGTGGGGGAAGGAAGAGATAAAATGCAAGGACTCTCCTAAGCAGTCACTCTGGGAGAGTAACACCCCTTGGGTTTGGTGAGGCATCTTAAACACAACATGTCCAAAACTAAATTCATTCTCTTTTGCCCAAAGCCTCTCTCAGTTTCATTGTTACTGCAGAAAGCACCACCATCTTCCCAGTACGCAGGTTCACAATGCAGGGATCTCCCTCAAGTCCTCATCCTCTCTCATCCCCCACACTCAATCAGCTGCCAGGTTCCGTTGTCTCTATCTTGGCAATAGCTCCTGAATACAGGAGCTCCAGTTCATCCTTCACTCAATTGTCAAAATGATCTCTCTTAAGCTCAAGTCTGACATCATCATCACCTCTCCACTCAATGAATTCCAGTGGCTCCCAATTACCTCTCTGATTAAATATAAAATCCTTTGTTTGGCTTTTAATATCCTTCACAACCTGCCCCCCCATCTTTCCTGTCTTCCTACAGTTTAGTCCCCCTCCCACACACTCTGTAATCCAGTGACCCTGGTCTCCTGACTCTTCCTTGAACAGGACACTCAACTCCCAACCCAGAGGTTTTTTGTTTTTTTTTTTACTCTGTCCCTCATACCTAGAATTCCATCCCTCCTCATCTCTTCCTCTTGGCTTTCCTCAAGTGTCAGTTAAAGTCTCACTTTATGCAATAAGTCTTTCCCTGTCCCCTTTAATCTTAGTGCCTTCCCTCTGAGATTATCTCCCATCTATTCGGTAGCTATACAGAGTGTCTCAAAAGTCTCAGTACAGTTTTAAACTACTAAAGCTTAACACTACACTCAAGACTTTGAGGACACTCTGGATAGATAGATTTAGCCAGCTGGAGAGAGAAGGAGATAAATAATAATATTTGTACATTTTCTATGTATTGTCTCCCCCATTAGATTGTGACCTCCTTGAGGGCAGGGACTGTTTTCTGCCTTTCTTTGTACTCCTAGAGACGAGCTTAGTAACTGGCATATAGAAGACACTTAATAAATGCTTGTTGATTTGACTTCACTTAGTCCCTACATCTCAAGAAAGCAAAAACAGAACTGGAGAAAATTCAAAGATGGATAGATGAAACCTCTCTATGACCACAAACTAAAATGATTAGGGATTTTCCTTCTGCAAATACAAAGGTTAGAAGAAGTCTACAAAATAAAGAGGCTAGAGTGAAGGAGTCTGGTAAAGAAGGCCTAGGTTCAATTCTACTTTAACCAACCCTGGGCAAGTCACTTAACCACTCTGGGGCTCAATATTCTCAGCTATAAAATGGGCAAATGATACTTACACTACCTACCTCACAAAGTTGTTTTGAGGAAAGTGCTTTGTAAATCTTAACTTAATAAAGCAACGTGAGCTAATATTAATCACAGTAAAAATAAACCTCAAAGAATTATAGAAATGAGTCATTGTCATTACAAGCACCCACTGACAGGGCAGCACAGGCTTTCTCCCAGGTGAGGGAGCAGGGCCTAGCAAAGGCAGGAGGGTACAGACTAGAGGGCTGAGAAAACAGTCTATGTTCCGTACTACCCAGATCTCTGCAGAGAATGCAAGCTGCCTTCCCAATGCCTTATCTACTGTCCTGTGTCTCAAGAGATAATCAGATTCCAGAGAAAATCTGGGGGTTGTGCCCAGCAGGTCTGAGGCTCTGGTTAAATCTATGAGCTATTTGTTCATTAGACAAACATATTTAATGAATATTAAATTCTTACTCAGTGAGCTCCAGTTGCTCTTATTGCTTCTGAGATAAAATAGAAACCTTCTATATTTGATTTTTAAAGCCCTTTACAACTGACCACAAGCTATCTGTCCAATCTCATACATTCTTCCCCTTCCTACATTCTACAATTCAGTCAAAGTGGCCTTTTCTCTGTTCCTCACACAGAACACTCCATCTACCAGCTCCAAGCCGTCACACCAACCATACCTCATACCTATAACACAGTCCCTCTATCTCTTCTGGATGGAAGTCTTTCTAGACTTTCAAAGCTCAACTTAAGCATGACCTCCCTCAATGAACACATCCCTAAACCTGACAGCTTCAAGTGATCAATCTCTCCCCTTCCCTGATCTTTCATTCCTGTTTGCCTTTTTTTTTTAACTTTCGCTATATACTTATAACAGTCTAACTCTTATTACAATTCTTTGTGAACATCTTATTGTAAGCCCTTTAAGGAAAGAAGACAGGAATAAAAACTGACTCTTTCAACCTACCAGAGCAGTATGAATGCTGGTCTATGGGTGAGGAACAAAGAGTCAATTTCCCCAAAAATTCCAAGATGCCCATGAAGACAGCCAGAGAAATCTCTCACGTTCCTTGTTGCCCATCAGGGTCATTCAGGTACCCTCTGATCCAACTGGGTGGCTCTTTAGGCCCATTCCAGATTAGTGGGATTCAATGGAAAGAGCACTCATTTGGAGTCAGAAGGTGTGGGCTCTAATGTACAGCTACCTGAGTGACTTGGGAAATTCACTTAATCTGAGAATCAGTTTCCTGATGTGAAAAATCTATAAAATTACAGGATTAGATTACCTTCAAGTTCTCACTCTAAATCCTTTCACTTTATGACTCTTTTAATCTTTGATTTATTTATGTATTGCTTTTTGGAGGGGGGAAGGCAGGGGAATTGGGGTTAAGTGACTTGCCCAAGGTCACACAGCTAGTTAAGTGTTAATTGTGACGCCAAATTTGAACTCAGGTCTTCTCGATCCAGGGCCAGTGCTCTATTCACTGCACCACCTAGCCACCCCTCTTTTTATCTTTGAATAAAGATACACTGCACACAGTGTATTTCATTCATTCAACAAAGCATTTTAGCCATATGCATGGTTTTATGTAACGTGCTAGGGATACAAAGACAAAAATGAGAGACAGTCAGATTCTACTGGGAAGACATAACATTTACAGAGATAAGTACAAAATAAATTGATAAGGAATTATATAACAATTTGGACTAATATAATCTGAATTACTGCTGCTACTTCTACTAATGGTAATTATAATGACCACGAAATCTCTTCCTTCAAGGAAATAAAATTATTTTTCAAGGTATACACACACTCTCTCTTTCTCTCTCCCCCACAGAAAATGGTCCTGTAGTTTCAGGTTTAGGGACCAGGAAGAATTCTCATCTCTGGATGAAGCCAATACAAAATAAAAAAGAAACTAAAATATGAAAGGTTGCTGTTGAGATGATACCTATTATTAAATTAATAAATCACTTCCTGGAGAATAAAGTTGCTTTTAAGAGCCTTCTTGTATCCTTGAACAAAGTAAGAAGATGTGGATCTGCTGTCTTGGTGACCTTAAGCATTCAGTTCAATAAGCACATATTAAGAGTACAAATCATGTACTTAAAAATAATGAGAGGCAGTATGGTTCTGTGGATAGAAGAATGGCCTCAGAGTCCCAGCTGAGTTCAAGTCCCAGCTCTGACACACACTGGCTGTTTGTCACTGAACAAATGACTTAATCTCTCAGTGCCTAGAGGTAATTTTCAAAGAGAGGGATTTTTAACTGGGATCTATAGGCACCCAAGGGGTCTGTATGTTGATTTTAGGGGGTCCATGAAATAGATTGGGGAAAAAATTACATCTTTATTTTATTAACTTTTTTTTACCATGTGTAATCCTTTGCATTTTATTTTTGCATTTAAAAACAATATTCTGAGATATCCAAAGGTTTTACCAGACTGTTTAAAAGGATCTATCACACACGAAAATGTTAAAAATCTCTGCTCTAAGATAATAAGTTACAGAATAGCTACTGATAGCCCAAAGCAAAGGGAGTTTCCTACACCAATGAAATCACAGGTCCAATAAAAACAAAATGCTTCCTGACCAAGGGTCAGTCCCCTCAGATAGTTCCCCCTAGACTTAGAACACAAATGGTCTCTGGAAAGCAAGGGCAGGACACTGGGCCAGAAGCCCTTTGCCCAAGTAAAACTCTACATCAGGTTAAAATAAAACCTTGATAAGAGAACTTGCCAATAGTTTTCCCCTTCACTGATGGCTGTGGCCTCTTTAGACATCCCAACAGGACTTTTCTTTCCTCAATACTTTCAGGTCCTTAGGATCCTTCTTTCGGGCCCTTATCCTCCCTTATTTGGGAGCAACCTCATCTTGGCCTCACCCTTCTATGTTGCAGGCTAGCACAGGTGAGCAGTTTGGTTTAGCGTATCAGACACACCCTGCCCTTGATTTAGGAGCAGTCTTGTCAAGGTGGCTTCTGGGCCACAGATGCTGTGTAAAGTTCAGAAGATAAGGAAGGAGGAGGCATAAAAGGCTAGGCCTTCCTCTCTTAGGGCTGCCTTGTATCTACTTTATACACTTCTTGTGTGTACTTACTTCTTCAGATGCTGTCTCCCCGACTAGACTGTGGGCTCTTTGAGGACAGGGCCTGTTCTTGCCTTTCTCTGGGGCACAGGCAACATCTAATAATAACTTGTTCACTTGACTTAACCAGGTGCCCTTAATGTTCACAACACCAGTCCTGAATGAAATAAATTACATCTAGAGCACTGAAAGAACTAGCAGCTATAATTGCTAGGCTAGTGCTAATGATTTCTGAAAGATTTTGGAGAACAAATAAAGTGCCAAGGGCCTCGAGATACAGATTTTTTTTTTTGGAGGGCAACTGGGGTTAAGTAACTTGCCCAAGGTCACACAGCTAGTAAATGTGTCAAGTGTCTGAGGCCGAATTTGAACTCGGGTCCTCCTGACTCCAGGGCCGGTGCTCTATCCACTGCACCACCTAGCTGACCCAAGATACAGATTTTTAAAGGAAAAAGAAGGTACAATAAGCAAAATGTTGGCTGGCACAATTAACTGACTAGACTCAAAGAGTAATAATTAGTTGGTAGATGTCAACTTGGTCTCTACCAGAATACCCTAAGTATGTGTCCTTGGTTATCGGCTATTCAAAATTTTTATCACTGAAGAAAGCATGTTTGTCAAGTGTGAACATGACACAAAGCTGGGAAGGACAGCTGATATACTGAATACAGAATCAAAGTCCAAAAAAATCCTGACAGCCTAAAATCATGGGAAATGCAATAAGGTGAAATTGAATGAATGTAAAATTTTGCCTTTGGGTTCAAATAATCAACTTCATAAGTATAAGCTGGGGGGGGTGTTGGGAGGAAGACTCTGTGGCTAGAAAATAGTTTGTGTGTTTTAGTAACCTACAAATTCAAAATGAGTCAACAATTTTGAATGTTACCCTAAGCTTCATGAGAAGAAGGCAAGGTGTCCAAAAGGAGGAAAGTGATAGATAACCCTGGTATATTTTCCCATGGTCAGACCACATTTGGAATATCATAGATAGTTCTGGTTATCACATTTTAGGAAGCATGGTGACAAACTTGATCAGTTCTAGGTAAAGGTGACCAGGATAGAGAAGGGATGGAAGAAATAGGGGTGATTACCCCAGAAAGAACATGACAGTTATCTTCTAATGGGCTTAAAGGCCTATCAAACAGAAGTTAGATTTATTCTACTTGGACTTGTGGAGGGGTGGGGCACCTGTGGCCTTCTTGGTCCTTGGGTGCAGCCTTTTGACTGAGTCCAAGTTTCACAGAACAAATCCTTTTATCAAGGGAATTTGTTCTGTAAAATTTGGATTCAGTCAAAGGGCCGCACCTGAGGACCTAGAGGGCTACATGTAGCCTTGAGACCACAGGTTCCCCACCCCTAGTCCCACAGGGCTCATGTAGGAACAAACTTCTTTAAAAATTAAAAATACAAAAGGAAAGTTCTGCCTTGGAAGGTTGTGGGTTTCCTATCACTGAAAATTTTCAAATACAGTCTGACTGGGGGTGGGAATGTGGGCGATTTTAAAAGTAATTCTTATATAGGTATAATTTGGACTAGGTACCCTGTAAGGAAGGGTGGTACAGTAGAAAGATTTTTAGCTTTGAAGTCGAAAGACCTCAACTTCAAATCTTGACTCTGCTATTTAATACCTGTGTGACTTTAGACCTCAGTTTCCCCCTCTGGAAAATGATGGAGCTGGACTAGATCATCTCTAAGATCTCTTTTTAGTTCTAAATACAATAATCTTTAAATTTCATAAATTGTTTCACACTCTTATGAAGACATGCTTAAAATGATGTGTTCTTTCAGTTCATTCCACCAAGGATTGGGCCCTTTGTTCTCCCTCTGTGGGAACTCACCATTGATGAGAATGTCAATCTTGCCAAATGTCTTCAAAGCCTTATCGACTGCAGCAGTAATAGTCTGAGGATCCCGGACATCCAGAGACAGGGCAAGGCATTGCTGGCCTGTAGCAGCAATCAGTTTCTTGGCAGCCTACTCCAGAGGACAACACAAGATATTTGGGCACTGGTCTATTATTTCTACTCACACTAATAATGTACCAGAAGTGACACTCATAAGAGGTAGCTTAAACAGCAAAAAGAACAAGAACCGAAAGATGTGCCTTCATATCATGGCTTTGCTACTTACTAGTAGTCCCTCCACCTTTCTAAACCCATTTCCTCATTTGAAAAATAAGATAATAAAAGTAGCCTAGCAACACTTGACTAATTCACAGGTTTTAAGTAATGCATGCAAAGCTCTACATAAACCAGAATCTTTATTCCATGAGGAAATTCATGGAGAAGTAAGGGCAGGGAAATGAGGAAAGAAAACCTCAAGTCACTGTTGGTTCTGTCAGTAACCTAAGGGAGGCTACACCACGCTCCCTTTTGTTTCCCTTACAATAAAATATGTTTGATACCACCCACAGCACTGGGATCTAAGGGAAAAGTTTTCCCTTTCCAGCTTGAAGGTGCTATGGGTAAGAAAAGAAATAACCTAATTCCATCCTCTTCTACCCAAAGGACTTCAACATATACCCTAGAACTGTCATAAAGTATATCAGTAACTCAATAAAAAAACCAAGGGAGGCAACCAGGTGCATTGGGAAAAACACTGAATTCAGGAGTCAAGAGACATGAGTTTTAATCCATATTTAGACATTTATTAGCTATGTTGCTGAGGGTAAGTCACTTGACTTCTACAAGCCCCAGTTTTCTCATCTGTAAAATGGCAGGAATGCTTTGTACAATTTACCTAACAGGGCTGTAAAGATGAAAATGTTTTGGAAACTTCAAAATGAGTTAATAATATTAAGGGGGGGTGTCTGGAAAGGAAGAACCCAAAGATAAGCAGCAAAGTTTGTGGTCACAGTGTTTTGAAATTCCACAATAAAGAGGAAACAGCCCGGTGGTACCACCATCATACTCTCATCCTTGATCCTCTAGATGCCACCTGCTAATTCACAGTCCAGGAACACAGTGCTACTACATCTACAATGAGCCCTAGAGAAATAGGTACTAATCAATAAGGAGAATGAAGAAAGAAAAATCCCAACTGTCAGGGGGATCCCACTCACATCTGACACCCTTTGCTGATTTCTGCTAGCAATGACCATCTGGCAGCCGTGCCTGTAAAACACAAACAGTTTAAGTTAACAAACACCAGGTATAGGGACAGAGGGGGGAGATACCAAAAGGATAAGATTAAACAGTAAAGAGAAGGAAACAAAACAATCAGGGATTCTTCCCTTCTTTATCACTTATCTTAGAGGGCATACTGGATAGTGTTCTTTCTTACAAAATGACCTACAGAATTAAAAGCATCATCTCCCAGAAGCAAACGGCTCTAGCAAGGAGGATACAGCATGAAAGGGGCTGGGATCTGGGTAACAGTCAAGTAGGCAAATAGCTAAAGAATAGCACTGGATTAGGATTGGCTCCCTGCATCTGGAATCAGTTAAATTAGGTCCACCATATGTGAGCAGTCCTAGTCAATACAAAGATCCATTTTCCCCAGAATACAATGGTGAACACTTTGGTGACACAGACCTCTCTACTCTATCCTCCACAAGAACCACCAATTTAGAGTTGGAAGGGGCCTTAGAAATTTGCATCACGCCTTGTTTGAATATTGTGTATACAATGCCACTCCAATTCCTTGCCACCTTGGGCTCATAATACAGGACATCCCCATAGCATTCTCTTAGGCATTTATCATATTCTACTTTTATTATAATTATTTATATATATTTTATATCACTCTAGATACAGTAAACTCATTAAGGACTGGGACTATGACATTTATCTTTGGATACCCCAGCACCTAGCACAGTTCTTTGCATGTAATAGGTACTTAATAAACATTTATGAAATTTAATTCGATTCCTTTGATCCTTACTTATGCCTACCAAAAATTCATTGTTTTGAGATCCACAACTCTGAGCTGAGCATTCTCATAACTCTTAAATCTCTTGTTCTGTGGGCTTGACTCCCCTGTGAAAGCCACAGAATCCTAGAATTGAAAGGGGGCTGATAAATTAACTGGTCAGATTTAATAAGTCAATCCTCTATACCAGAAGTTTCAAAATTTTCTCAGTGCCCTTAGTATCTTTACAATTTTTTCATGGAATCATTAGGCTAAAAGAAATACCTAATAGTTCCATTTATTAATTAGGTTAAAAGTTTTGAATATCTAGGAGTGCCCCTATGAGTCTGCTGCACATTTTTGGAACTGTGACTCCATACAATCTATTCTAAACAGGGGATTATTTAGTGTTTGCTTAAAGTCTTTTAGTTATGGGGGTGTTCACAATTTCACAGGGAGGTCTATTCCATTTTTCCACTAAGTTCTACATATGGAGAAGAAATTTCTCTCCCTGCATTTTCTACCTATTGATACAAGCTGTCTTATTAAATCTAAAATAATTCCTCTTCCATATGATAGCCCTCCAAATAATATAAAATGATGAGCAAGCTCCTCTTAAATTACCTCTGCCTCAGGATGTCCAGCTCTAGTTCTTTCAACTTATCTTTAAGTCTCCTAACCACTCTAATTTACTTCCTCTGGACCTGCTCTAGTTTGTAAATATCCTTCCCAAAATGAGGAAATCAGAATTCCTTTCAACAATCATTAACTACCTTTATGTATAAGGCACTGTGCTAGGGACTTGAGAATGTAAAGACATAAACCACACAGACTCTGTTTTCAAGGGGCTTTAGACATACGGAAGGATAAGACACACACACACATTTTTAAGAAAAAGGACAAGCAAAGTGCTACAAAAATCTGAGGAAGGAGTCTCCACTGTTGGTTGAAAATATCAGAAAAAGTGACAGCTAAATTCAATCTTGAAGGAAGGAAGAGGCTTAAACTGCTAATGGATAAAATGTGGATTAGGAAGTCCATTCCAACCATGCAAGAGGATGTGAACAAAGGTAAGGGGGAAGAAGAAAAAGTCAGGAGAACAGGGAATGGAAAGTCCACCAGGAACTTTTGGGACCATCAAGTTTGATCCTCTAGATAGAATGAACATGAGATGTCCAAAGAACAAATGTGACTTGACTATGAAAAACTACAGCGAGACTATCAACCCTCCCTCTGCCTATTTTAGACACTATATTTGTGTTGGCACAATCCAATATCACATTAAGTTTTGTTTGGTTCCTATATCACACTTTTAATTCATTTCAAACCATCCATACCAGGCTTTGGCAAGCCATGCCAAAAGCACCACCAAGTTTGGAGGTGCAGGGATCTCTTCTTTTTTCTCCTTGTCTTCCACATGGTTCAGCTTTTCTGAATTCCTTGCTAACAGTGAAAGCCTAACAGTGATCTGCTAATCACAGGTACTAAAAAAAAGTTTGCTTAATCAAATTTTTTTTTCTCTCCTCATCTTAACATGGTCTATTTTATTTTGCACCAGTTTTGAAGACAGGGTCATATGCTCCTAGTAGGCTGCAAGTTACATGAGGGCAAGGACCAAGTCATATTTATCTCTATCAGTCCTCAACCCCCATTCTTCTGCACTCAGTAGATGTCTAAATATTTGTTCAACTTCTTATCTTTATGCATGCCTTAGGCCTACCAAACACCAATGACAGGACAATTTACTTAACCCCACCTCCATTCCCAGGGCCTCTTAGACATAAACAAAATGTTGACCCCTGGCCAGGTCTCACAAACACCACCACAGACTACTTGTACCAAGGACTCAACACATGTAACATCCTAGTTTTACTAGCAGAGTAAAACTCCTTATCCTACTTGGAAGGGGTAGGAAGCAAGGGAAAACTAGGCTCAGCTAGAATGAGTCAAAGCAGTCTGTGTATAGAGTAGCTGTGGATGGGGGGAAAGCCTCTTCCTTGTCTTCCTCTGGGAAGAAAAGCAAGCAATAGGACAAAATGGAGACCAATCCAGCTTGTGACCTATCTAGAGAGCAGGTAGGTCCTTTTTGCCTTTGCAGAAACCATCCCTAAGGCCTGGAATGGACTCCTTCCTGACCTCTGCCTCAGAATCCCAAGTTTCCTTCAAGGCATCTCATATTATACTTCCTCCAGAAAATCCTTTTTGATCCCCCAAACTGAGAGTACTGTCTCTTTCCTCAGACTATCAGGTACATACTTATGTATTTACATGTGGTATCCTCCCAGCACTTTGTGCAATACTTCATAAAGCAAATGTACTTAATAAATGCTTGCTTGCTGTATGTGAGATACATATAAGCTGCATCGACACTGTGTATAATTCAATGGGAACATCTAGGGGACTTAGGAGGTACAGAAGTCATAAATCTCTCTTCCCTCTTCATAAGTTCACTGAGATGCCCTTCCTGCCCCAAAGACACCATGTGATTCCCTAGCCTTGACAACATGCATTCCTTGGCTTGTTAAATACCACTAGGCCATTGACTCTTGTGTTGCCACTGGACTTGGACGACTTTGGAGAAGAGAGGGAGGCTCATGACTTTGCATGACTTTGACTCACTTAAACCCAATTCACTCCCAAGTCAAAACAATGAGAACAAAGATGAACAACAACACAACAAAACCAGTGCAGAGAACATTTGCATATCATGTTATGGCTTTCAAACTTTTTTCATTCATTACTCCATTTGATCTCTCCAAGAAGCCTATAAGGTGAGTAGGGCAGGGACCATTATACCCATCTTACACTCAGTTCAATTTAGCAAAACACTTATTAAGCACCTTTCATGTGCAGAGAACCATGCTACAAACTAGGAAATAGACAAAGATGACCAAGATATTTTGCAGCCATAGAGTTTACAACATAGTACAGAGATATAGTACATATAAAGCACTAGAATATAATATAAACCATGATAAATACATGAAAGAGAAAGTACTATATGAAGCCTAAGGAAAGAAATGTCATTTACCAACAATATGAAAGGGGGAGTAAGATGAGGCAAAGCTTCTTGAAGGAGTATTGGCATTTCAGCTGGCCTGAAAAGGACTGCTAGGAATTTCAACATACAAGGGATGAAGAAGGAAAGTATAAGCAGAGGGAAAAGGGTGAGCAAAGGCACAGAGGCAGGAAGCACAAAGTCAATACAAGAGAGAGTTATACAATTATAAAGGAAAAGTAAATGGTAGGAGGTAAAGCTGGAATGACAGGATGGTGACAGATGGTGTAGAGAGCCTTAATGCCAGGCAAAGGACTTTGAATTTTCCTGGGGAAGCAATATGAAGTCACTGAAGAATTGGCAAAGGAGTAGCATGATCAGATAGATGCACGAAGATGATTACTCCGGCATGAAGGATGTCTGGAGGGAAAAGAAAAGGGCACGAAGCCCTGTTAGGAGGTTATTGTAGTAATGAAGGCTTATCCTTGGATAATGGCAGTGGGAAGAGAGAATGGAGCAAATACAGAGATATTGCAGAACTAGAATTAAGGATATTTGGTAACTGACATGATTTGAGAACAATAGCTAGGGAAGACCAGAAATCGTAGGCATTGAGGGAAGCCCCTGCAGATGGATGGACAATTTGGTGAAAGAGTAAAAAAGCAGCTACCAAACATGAGTCTGTCCAGGTCTAGGTGAGCAAAATCTGTCAAGACAGAGGAGGTGGAAAGCTAATGAACAGAGACATACCGCATAAAAATTTCTGCAATTCGGAACCCAATTCCTGAGCCTCCTCCAGTGATAAAGGCCACTTTGTCACTGTGGAAAAAAGAAAATCTCTTTAAAAAATGTTACAGAAAATTACATGTTGTAGTTATCATATGCTTAAAAAGAAAAACAGTGACTATGCAAATCTGTTAGAAGAAGGATTTTAATTTTTTTCCAATGGGGATGGGAAGGGATGGGAAAGAGAGAAATAGCAATAGAGTAGAAAACGAAGGAAGGAAGTTAGGAGGAAAGGAAGTAAGGAAGAGAGGCTCATTGATTATCTTATTAAAAAATGCACAAAAGGCCAGAAAGATTCACAGATATGCAGAATAGCTTTGAAAGATACATGTCGAATTTATTATACATTTTTTAAAAACTGCAAGCTGCACTTAATAGAGAGCCATAGTGTCATATACCATCTCCTTTTCCTCTTCTACCATGCATACAGAAATTCCCATTTAATTTAGTGTTCAGTTCAGAATAATAAAAAAAATTTTTTAAAGAAGAAAAGCAGTATCTCCATAATGGAGATGTGTAGTTTCATGTACAGTCTCTCCTGTTCGACAATGTATATGTATGAAAATGCTCAGTGTGTTTGTGATTGTTAAATTCTGAATAATGAAAATCTAAGACAATAAAAATTTTAAATGTTTCCTAAACCCTCTGAATAATAAAAATACTTCACAAGATCTAAAATTTCATCAGAGTGTAGCCTCTCTCCACCAATATAGATTGTATCACTGCCCTCTAGTCACTCACCTTAATATATGGGAACCAAAAAGAAACAAAGGTGGCCAACTTTCTGATGATAATCCTCTCTAAATCTAGGCTAGTCCATAGATCACAGAGAGACAGCCCTTCACCTGTCCTATACTTGATGCACTATGAAACTGCTGAAAAAATATTGCCTCTAGACTTAAAGAAACTGGGTTCAAATTCCACCTCCTGGAGCAGGTAGGTGGCACAGTGAATAGAACACCAGCCCTGGAGTCAGGAGGACCTCAGTTCAAATCTGGCCTCAGACACAACACAAAAACTAGCCCTGTGACCTTGGGCAAGTCACTTAACCCCAACTGCCCTACTTTCCCCCTTCCAAAAACAAAAACAAAAAAATTTCAAATTCCACCTCTTGAAAATTACTGTGACCTGGAACAGGTCATTTCACTTCTCTGGAACTCAGTTCCTTTATCTGTAAAATGAAGGGTTGGATCAGAAAGCTTCTGGGGTCTCTTTCAGCTCTAGGCCTGTGATTCAATGATGCTTTTGAGCTTGGCAAGGTCTGCTAGTAAGTGGCAGAGTAAAGATGTTTCCTGGCCGATCATCATCATCATAACTAGCACTTATATAACAGTTTAAGGTTTGCAAAGCATTTTACAATTATTTTCATCTGATCCTCACAGCAGCCCTGGGAGATAGGTGCTATTATTAGAAACTGACACAGAAGTTAAGTGAGTTGCCCAGGGTCACACAGCTGCCAAGTGTATGAAGCAGCATTCTAATCACTGTACCACCTTCTTTTACCCAAAGGTAAAGTCCTTTACACTAAAGATATCTAATGAATGACTATATCACTCTGTCCCTCACTGATAATTTTTCATTAAAATTTTTTAAAATCAGTATTTTTAGTTTCAATGGCTTATGGATTGATTCTTTCTAAATGTTTCTCCAGAGGCACAATAAAAGTCTTAATCTACAAGTATGAAGTTCTACCTCCATGTCAAGCCAGAAGCCCTTCTCATTTTTTTGTCTGTAGTGATTTTATTTTTAAATAGTTTCATTTTTTCCCCCAATTACCTGTAAAAACAAATTTTAACATTCATTCCTTTGAAATTCTGAGTTCCAAATTTTCTCCCTCCCTAAGATGGTAAGAAATTTGAACTGGGTTATATATATGCAATCATGCAAAACACATTTCCATGTTAGTCCTGTTGCGAAAGAGACCAAAAGAAGAAAAAAATAAAGCGAAAATTTGCTTCCATCTGCCTTTGAACTCCATCAGTTTTTTCTGCCAGAAGCCCTTCTACAACATCCCCCAGTGAGGGGTCGTTTCTAAGAGGTCACTCATTCTTTCCCAGTCTTAGGTTGGAGGATCCACTTATCAACACCCTCAATTCTTGGGGCGAGGGTGTGGATTGTTAGGAGGGCTCACCGAAGGATATCTGGGCTGAAGAGGTAGTTATAATTTCGGAGACAGTCATCAGTGGGCACGTCTGGGGGTGGATGAGACATAGCGCCGGGCCGCTGGTAACGTGCAGGGACACTGGAGAACCTGGGAACCGGAACAGGCTCAGTACCTCCCTGAGAGGGCAAGGGCAGCACCAACACTGCTCTTCCGTATTTCTTGTCAGATTCCAGAGATGGGGAGGTGTGGCATTAGAGGGGGTGAGGGGAAGGGCAAAGTCCAGGAGAGGGGGCCGTAGCTAGGCCCAGGGAAAACCAGTCCTGTCCACCCCACCCCTCTTCCAGGGACAGGAACGGGTTCTCAGATTGGCGAGAGGCGCTAGAGGGCAAAAAGGCGGGTGGTGGGGACAGGTCTCTTCCTAGAAGTCCAGAGGGTTCTTGGGTCCCCTATGAGATCCCTGGGGTGGGGGGGGGGGGGAAGGGGCCGGGGGCGCGGTAGGGTGCGGCCTATCTCAGAACGCTACAGGTGCGTCCCGGCAGGGCAAGGGGCGGATGGAATGGTCCTTCGGCTCCCTGGGCTGACAGAAGGGGCACTGTGGTGCAAAGAAAGGGAGGCCCGACCCGGGAAACCTCCGCCACCGCCAGGAATTCCCTCTGGAAAACCGAATGATCGGGGGAACCGAGTAAGAAGCCTCGAGTCAGACCGCACGAGCCCACCTTTCTTCCCTCCTCACAGACCAGTCCAGCGAAGCAGAACTGGGCGTGGCTTCCTCTGACTCCTCCCCCTCCCCTTCCTCTAAGTGGCTGGAAAGCCGAATGGGTCGCTGGGAGTTGAAGTCTTCCCGGCCGGAAGAGAGAGGGGCGCAGGCGCAATGTGATGCCGGTGTCTCAGGCAGGGACTTTTGGACTCGCTGGGAATGCGCAGCGTGGCGAACCTGCGCAACAAATCCCCAAAGGAGGGCATAGTGGAAATTGTGCCCTTTGTCTTGTGGGGGCTGATAACATCACAGTGGATTAAGGGTCAGACACGTGTCCCAAGTTTACATATAACCAGAAGCTGGAGCTGACGGCCTGGATGCCTGGCTCCCTGGATGACCCTGAATCAGTCCCTTGCCCAGTCTGGGCTTTGGTTTCATAGGATCAGAGACAGAGTTAGAAGGGCCCTCAGAGCCCCCTTTTATGTTACATATGGGCAGTCTGAGGCCCAGAGAGGGCAAAAAGGTTACTGGCCTGAGGTTACAAAGGGAGTAAGTGCCAGAGACGGAGTTTGGCCATTGTGTGCCTTGTGAGGAGTACTTAAACTCCCTCAGTTTCCTCAACAGTAAAATGTGTGTGTGTGTGTGTGTGTGTGTGTGTGTGTGTGTGTGTGCACTAAATGGCCTCTAAGGACTCTTTCTGCTCTAAATCTATATCTAGTAAACCTAAAACAAGGTATAAAAATATTCCAATATGCTAGAGCAATGAGCTTATGAATCGAATAATATTAATTCTCATAGAAATTTGCCTTTCTTCAACAATAATTTGTTCAGTTCTTCCTATGAGATATGAATTCCGGAGGGAAAATCCCTGTCTTCCAGGAGTTTGCATTGTAGTAGGTAAAGGGGATAATAAAGCATGTATACAGATAAGTATAACACAAGGTTGTTGGAGAAGGAAGGGCAAACTAATTGAAAAGATCAGGAAAGGTTTGGAAAGGAGGTGGCCCCTAATATGAATCCTAAAGAAGGTAAAGATTCTAAGAGTTTGAAATGGAGAAGTGTACTCCAGGCATGGGGGAGGAGGGACAGAAAGGACAGTTTGCTCCTCAAGCCTCTCCTTCCAATTTGACCTGCACACACTGTCATGTGTTCATCTTTATAAAGCACTGCTCCTAGTATTTCAGTCTCTTCAAAATCCATCCGTGGCTCCTTATTGTTTTGGATTTTAATTTCCTCCCAGTGCTTAGCACAGTGTCTGCACATAGTATCACTAATTAAATGTTTGCTGTATTGCAAACAAAGTCCAAACTCCATAACCACTTTTTATTTACCACCCTCAGACATCTTAAGCTTTCCTGACTCATCTCCCACACTAATCTTATGCTTTAGACAATTCATACAATTTACCATTCCTCAAAAATGCTCTATACTTTCCTGCCTCTGTCTGGGTCTTCATTGACGCTGTTTCCCCTGCCTGGAATAACCTCTCCCACAATAAAACACACACCACCCTATCAGCACCCATTTAGGCACAGCTCAACGCCACTTCCTAGATTCGAAGATGCTTTTTTTTTTTTATCCCTGCCCTGCCCTTTCATCCCTGGCTGCAAACGATACGATCTCTCCTTTTTCTGAATTCCTACGGTATGCTGCTTGTGCTACTTAGGTCATAGGGCATTTATCACACACTGCTGTGGTATAGTGCAAAGAAAGTAGTCAGCAAACCAGGGTCTGATTTCTGGCTCTCCCACTTGACCTCTTTGAACATCAGATTCCTCACCTGAGAAATGCAGATAGCATTGCCTACCTCCCATAGCTGTGAGATAAGTATCTCCTAACCTAGGAAGATAAGCCTCCAGATCAAGGACTGTGTTTCACGTATCTTCTTCCCAAGGTGATGCTGGGTATGCGTATTTCAACTATTCAAGAAATACCTGCCGAGTAAACAAAATAAATAATGGCTGGAGCATAAACATGTTCCACAAGCCCAATATGGTGTCTTATTTCTTCTTAAAAATCCATAACAACAAAACTAAAAACAAAATTCTTCTTGTCTTTTCAAACAGGGTAGTCTACTATTGGACAAATTAATAAACCTTATCCTCAGATTATATTATTAACTATATTAATGTGCATCAACAGGTTTGTCTAGTGGAAATGTGCTAAAGTACAACCTGAAAGAAAGTGGAGGGAGGGAGGTCATTGTCCAATAAGACGCAGGAAAGAAACATTACATTTTCATATTTCAAATAACTGTATCATATTGTGTGGGAATGATTTATTTCTGGAAATCCTGCTAAACTAGTTTGTGACTATGTGTTTGTTTATTAGGTTTTACTTGTGGTTGTCAGATTCAGAAAAAAATTGTTGAAAGAGCAGTTAATAAAATCAATATATCCTTCTTTGTTGACTGATATGAATTCACCTCTTTTCCTCCACTCTTTGTTAGGACTAACAAATAATGAAGTGCTCAAAGTGTAGAAGCAGCAGGAGAGAGATCACTTATCTGATTTCTTCAAACTATATCACTGGATTTTGCATAATTGACATTTCCTTATTCCTTTTAAGTATTTATTAACTAGTATTTATGCAGTACTTTACTGTTTACAAAACACTTTTACAAACAACATGTCATTTTATCCTCACAACTACCCTGGGATGTAGGTGCTATTATTATCCCCTTTTTACAGATGAGAAAATTGAGACCAAGAGAAATTAAGTGACTTACCTAGGGTCACCCAGCTAATAAGACTGAATTTGATAATAAGATTCAATAATATTTGGATTTGAACTCAGATCTTCCTGATTCTTGAACTAGAGCTCTTCATACTGTGCCACTGTCCTTACTATTTTTTAAATACTAAAAGCATCTTTTCTGTTCAACAGTTGCCTAGAGTAAGCGTACTACCTAATCAGTAAAAACAAGCTCATTTCCATTTATTAGCTATATAGTTTAATATTAACAGAAGACAAAGGTAACGTGATTTCATGGAAAGAGGACTATAGTCAGGAGACCAGGATCTGCCAGCTCTGCTGATGAATCTCATTATCTCAGACAAGTCACTTGACCTGTTTTTTCACCCATACCAAAAGAGGTAAAATATATATTCACCTTTTACTAATGGTTCTGTGCATTCACATGATATCCCAAATTCCACATCACATCACCACACTGACAAATACTCCATCCACATCAGGAGTATTATCTTGAACACAGTAATCACCTCCTTTACCACCGCCACCACCACCCACCATCACTCATCTCTTCTATAACTTCAGCCTCCCTTTTGGTATTGTAATGGCTCTTAAAGACCTTCCAGGGAATCATTAGAGGGGAATGCTCTGAGAGATAGAGGAGGTTGGTTCACTTTATTCCTAGAACCACCATCAACAATTCAATTCAACTAACATGTATGGAACACCTAAAAAGTGCTGTTAGATTCTGGGGATACAAAGACAAAAATAAGACATCTCCTGCCCTCAAAGTACTTATATTCTACATTGCTTTTATGTTTATTTTTTTCCAATTAAAATTTTTGGTTTTATATTCCGTTAATTATAAGCTTAGACAGAAGGTTCTCAGAAAAACCTCAAAAGACTTAAATGAACTGATGCAAAGTGAAATGAGCAGAACCAGGAGAACATCATAACCAGTGATAGCAGCACTGTGTGATAGTCAACTATGAATGATTTAGCTCTTCTCAGCAATACAGTGATCCAAGACGATTATAAAAGGCTCATGATGGAAAATGCTATTCATATTTAGAGAAGGACTCTGGTGGACTCGGAATACAGATTGAAGCATACTATTTTGACTTTATTTTTTCATGGTTTTTTCCTTTTGTTCTGTTTCTTCTTTCACAATATAACTAATATGGAAATATGTTTTACATGATTGCACATCTATAACCTATATCAAATTGCTTGCTGTTTTAGAAAGAGGGGAGGGGAGGGAAGAAGAGAGAAAATTTGGAACTCAAAATTTTGGAAAAAATGAATGTTAAAAATTGTCTTTACATGTAATTTAAAAAAATGAAATAATGTGAAAAAACATTACAAGTTCGAACAACTATCATCAAACATCTATTTAAAGATCTATGACCCCTGTTTTAATTACATCCTTGGGAGTCTGCCTAGCCCCCATGGCAGTGTTGGGGATATTGACCACTACTTGGAAAAACAATGCATTTTAGAAATTTAATTAGAATTCAGTGAGATTTGGAAGAGGAGTGAGGAAAAGAGAAAAAAAAAGTTAATAAACACTTGAAAGGAATAAGGAAATGTCAATTATGTAAAATCCAGTGATATAGTTTAAAGAAATCAGATAAGTGATCTCTCTCCTGCTGCTTCTATACTTTGAGCACTTCATTATTTGTTAGTCCTAACAAAGAGTGGAGGAAAAGAAGAGGTGAATTCATATCAGTAAACAAAGAAGCATATGTTGATTTTATTAACTGTTCTTTCAACAATTTTTTTTCTGCCTAAAATAACCACAAGTAAAACATAACAAACACATAGTCACAAACTAGTTTAGCAGGATTTCCAGAAATAAATCATTCCCATACAAGATCAAAAGAATCTCAGTTACATTCCAATCCAAGACTACTGAACCTCTTCAAGAGAGAGAAGTCATAAATCTGCTCAAAAATGAAAGACAACAAGCTTGGCCTTCTTAAAAGAAAAGTTAATTTCTTTTAGACACTAAGCAGCTAGCCATACCTTATAGGTATCATTTGCCATTGCTATTAATAGCCAAGGAGGTGAGAGAAGTGAAGCCAGATAGAGCAAACTAAAACATAATGATTTCGAGACTATTTATACAAAAGTTAAGACATCACTACTATCAGCCTTGCTGAATTTGTTCTAAGAAAAGACAAACAAAATTAGGTTGTGTCCATGTTTTAAATTTCCCTCAAGCTGGTGACATGCATATATTGCATGGGAGTTGCAGTCCAAAACTGGTTCAATTTGGGAGTTGAAGTACATAGTTATGTATCCTACGAAGAGTAGGTGTTCCCAAGGGGTGCTAATCAACTCTGATTGGTCAATACACTAGGAGGTAGGCTATAGTACAAATCAGGGTTTGGGGGTATTTCCCTCAAGTCACCCAATCTTGGTCAAAGAGACATCAATTTCTGTATCACCTGACTTGACAACAGGAAGGAATTAACATTTTCCCAGATCTGTCTGGGCAACAAAATGAGCAGGACTAGGCCCGTTAGATTAAATATTAATATCCTTCAGAAGAAGAAATTGAACTTTGGAAGAAAGGGGGATGAAGGGAAGCTCTGAGTTTCCAAGATAATGATTACTAAGAGAAATAATTTTTCACGGTATTATTAGAACAGTCCAGGACATAAAGAAAATCTTCTGGCAAGGGATTGGCAGAGTAGGGAAGGATTTCCCAGAGGGAGAACTACATGGCTTCAGAGATGATAGCAGCCTGAGAGAGTGGTAAAGTGGTGGGTGGAGTTTTTATACCTTTAGATGACCAGGAAGTTGTCTCAGGGATAAAGGGACCAATCAAGTCCCAGGGACAGCTTTGTTGCCTTTTAGGGAAAACTAATCCTTGTTGCAGAAAATGGGAGAAATCTAATCTCAGCACAGATTCCCTCAGCAAAAATAGGAAAGTTAGAAAAGGTGGTGGATGGGGGTGGAAGTAAGAAAATGAATTCTGTTTCAGGCATGTTAAGTTTGAGATACATACATTTGTAGATAACCAGCCATTGGCAATGTTGAACTAGAGCTCAGAAGAAAAATTACGCCAGACATGGAGAACTGGGAATCATGTTCAAAGAGATGATAATTGAGTCCATGGGAGCTAATGAGATCACTAAACATTGGGAGAGAAGAAAACAAGTTTCCTGAGAGAGTCTTGGGGAACACCTACAGTAGGGGGTGAAACATAGGTAATGAACCAGCAAAGAAACAGAACCAAATGAGAACAGCCTTAAAAAAGCCAAGGGAGGAGACAGTACCCAAGAAGAGGGGATGGTTAACTGTGTCCAGAGTTACAGTGTAGTCAGGAAGGATGATGATTGAGATAAGCTATTTTAATTATTAAATAAGACAGGGTCTGGGGGTATTTGACTCAGGTCACCCAACATTGGTCAATGAGACATCAATTTCCATATCACCTGTCTTGACAACAGGGAGGAATCAACATTTTCCCAGATCTGTCTGGGCAACACAATGAACCTTGAACACAAAGATTGCCTTGAAGAGAGCTCTTTTATTTGTGTGATAGGATCAAAAACCAAATTACAAGAAGCTGAGAAATGAATGAGAGAGGAAGTAAGTACAAGGGATATAGCTTGATAAATGAAATAATTATTCTTGGTAACTAGGTAACTTGGTTGGTTAAATCAGTCTGTGTCTTCCACTACCATTATCCATTTCTTTATTCAGGTTCAACCTGGAATATCCATCTCTCTATTCTAGCTGCTGAATTGAATTAAATAAATAGGTTGTGCTGTTCACAAGGCAAGTTACTCCAACCTGTCAATATCTCCCTTCTCCATTCCTGAAGAAGCAATTGGTGAAAAGGAAGTAAAAAGACCAAAGAGAAGTAGAGAGTAAATGGTAAATGGTAGTTTTCTCATTCCTTGTTTTATTTTCTGATACTAGGATTAATTTTATAATTAAAATTATTGTGTTTTAAATAGTAGTGAAAAAATAGTGTGGTATGATAGAATCAATAGGCCTGCTTCAGATTCTAGTTCGACCTCTTATTTTCTGTGTGGCCACAGACAGATGAAAACTTCAATTCCTCATCTGTAAAACAGGTAAAATAATACCATTAGAGTCTACCTCAAGGTGTGGTTATGAGGAACAAATCCTATTAAACGTTTGTTAAGCACTTTGTACAACTTAAAACGCTATGTAAAAGTGCTATTTAAATGCAACACAAAGAAAAATAAACATGAATTAAACACCTACTGTGTGCTAGGTCTTGAAGCACAGGATCTATTTATGGAAATCTTGAAGTCTAGGGGGTCTTGGGGAGCCACTGTGAGTGCTATCTTTCTTTCTCACTAGAGAGTGAAGAAGGTAGAGAGGGCAAAAGGAAAGAAATGAACTAAAATGGGCGGCGGGGGGGGGGGGAGTTTGCTCCTTCCCCCCAAAGTTCAAAGGGGCTTCCTCAAGGCCAGAAAACAAGGGTCTGGTTCCAGTTTTGTAAATGACATGCCTTGGATAGACAGACTCTTTTACATCTTAGGGCTGTATTCTTTAAAACCTAGAGGATAACACTGCCCCCATGAGGAGATCTGAAGAAACTAGAAGGTGTTTGTGAAGGAAGTTACAAACTGGACTGGATTTAAAATAATTTATGAGAATATGAACAGCTTCTAAATTATGGAGACAGAGAATATCAGAGCTGACAGGGTCTTAGAACATAGAATAAGAGATCTGGAGGGCACCTAGAACACAGAATATGAGAGTTTGGTTTTTGTCCTTTATTCTTGAAGAGTACCAATGACATCAGAAGGGTAATATCTTTTTTTTTTTCTTTTTGGAGGGGGGAAGGCAGGGGGAAGGCATTTTACCTATTTTACAGATGAAGATCACACGGCTAGTAAGTGTTAAGTTTCTGAGGCCAGATTTGAACTCAGGTCCTCCTCACTCCAAGACTGGTGCTCTATTCACTGTGCCACCTAGTTGTCCTGAGGAGGGTGATATCTTGACCTGCAAGGGAATTAGATTTAAGTGAGGCAGGGCTGGGCAAAGACATCAGCCTCACTTTCTCCTCCAGAGTCACTGGAATCCAGTGGCAAGACATAAGTCAAAAAGACTGGCAATGGCCCTGAACAGAAGAGCCAGAAGAGACTTAGAACACAGACTATAGAATGTCAGCTGGAAGGGTCTCTAGAACATGCATCATACCATCTCAGAATGGAAAGGGATGAAAGGGGAGGGATGAAGAATGGGGGAATGAAGAGGAGCTCAGAATGATGGAACTGAAAGGCGCCTAGGATATCATCTAGGTGAACCCCCTCCCATTCTCGGTTTTATAGAACTGGTCAAGGGAGAGCTCTGTTGTACTTGGATGCACAGACATTTCGATGCTAAAATAAATACAAGTGTTTGGTGAAACATATTTAACAACAATCTACAGATTTTATAGAGCAGGAAAAGACCTTAAATGTCATCCACCGCAACCCCTTCCCTCTGTGAAGGAAGAAACTGGGGCCCCAAGATGTTCAGGGACTTGTCCAAGGTTAGACAAAGCCAGCCCTCAAACCTAGGTCTTTTGTTTCAATAACTATACCATGTTACCTCTGAGCTCACTATCTAGGCTAGAGCAAGTGTGAAGGATATATCATTGTGGCTGCACTTGCCACAGAAAGCTATCCTTGCTTCTAGTTTCCTTATTTGGCTGCATAGGGAAGTGTCCTCATAGTCCAAGTAAAACAGGTAAATGGAGCTGTAGTGGCAACCACAATGGCATACCCAGGATGGCTGCTGTCACAGGTTCTTAGATCTGCTTTACTAGGAAAGAGAGCTGTTTAAGGGGTCAACAATCCTTTTTAATTCCATTCTCTAGTTCAGTGCAAAAGTCAGCACCCTGAACTTCAGAGAAAATACAAGCAGAGAAATAAAGCCCAACAGAAAGGGCTCTGACTGGCTGAATCAACTATACACTTTACATATATCCCTGGATCAAGAGAGTCTTTACATCTGAGCAGTCAGGGAGCTCTGAATATATAACCACTCAGAATCTCGACCAGAAAATCACAAGATTCTTCTCATGTGAGCCCTCAAAGCAAAATACCGACTCAGAGTATATATTCACTTCTCAGAGCCAGAAGGCATCAAAAGCCTCATGACTCAGTGCCTAATTAGAAATTAGCAAAAGGTGTGAAAGCCTTCCCACAAGCAAGTTTCCCCAATCAAGCT
The DNA here is from genome assembly GCA_028627135.1 of Pseudochirops cupreus. Taxonomy (NCBI): domain Eukaryota; kingdom Metazoa; phylum Chordata; class Mammalia; order Diprotodontia; family Pseudocheiridae; genus Pseudochirops; species Pseudochirops cupreus. The sequence continues at coordinate 313,410,549 of CM053583.1, read as the reverse complement.
TCCCTTAATGGGCTTTAGGAGAGGCCTCTTAATGGGCAGGGAATATCTTATACCCATTAACAAGGTAATATAAGGAGTCAAGGTAAAAATAAGCCCTACACCACCCAGAAATTCACAGAAGACAAAATCCAAGAAAGGAACTAACAAGGCAACCCTGACTTTGACTCTCAATAGTTCTAAGACCATAAGCACTTGACTGTTTTCAGCCTTAGTTCCCTCATCAGTAATGCTCAGTACACAATTACAACCACATCAAGTGTGGGTTGCAAGTATGATAAACTAGAGATAATGCAAAGAGGCAAATTTGACCTTGCAGGCATCACTGAAATTTGTTGGAATGAGATACACGACTGAACCATGAGTCCATAAAGGTATATATCAAAAAGAACACAACAGGTGACATGGGGAGCACAGGAGCAGCACCAGATACCAAGAAGATGAGATGGTGACAAAGTAAAAGAAGTAGAAGGGCATGGAGGAGTGCCTTTGGGTAACAACTGTGGCAGACAGAGAAGCAGTATTGTCACTATACTGGTGAAGAAGTCTTTCTCAGGTCTCAGTTTGTCTCAGGCAACGCCCATTCAGTGGTTAAGGCTAGGTAAAAAACGAGGCATAGAAAGGCCACTTTTACCCAGTCAAAACAAAATCAATCTGAGAGGGGAAGACCCTCAGGGTTTCTGACCAAAACAGAAAATAACTGCTATTTACACTCACTCTGAGGCAACAGAATCCAAACAATAAACCAAGTAAGGTTTGGGCTGGAACCTGTTGTTAGCCAATCAAGGACAGCCAGAGCAATTTAGGCTTAAGGCATGGCCCCTAAAAAAGAAATCTAGTCTGTAAGCCTCAGGATATCTTGCTACATTCCAGTGTTTAAAATGTATATTCCTTTGGACAGAGCACCTGCAGGAAAGGGTATGATTCCCTATGTAGACAGATGGAGGGTGAAGAGGAAAGGAAAGAAGGAAGAAAGGAAGTAAAGAAGGAAGGAAGGAAGGAGAGTAAGAAGGAAGGAAGAAAGGAAGGTAAGAAAGAAGGAAGGAAAAAGTAAATCTCATTTTATGCTCTTGGACAAAGTGGAAGGGTTTGGGTCAAATGATAATATGGTTAGATGGATTCTAAACTAGTTTAAAGACAGGAACTCATTTACACTGAAAGCTACAGGAGCCTCAAGGCCAATCCTCAGAGCTGAAACCGGGGGTCTCTTCCAGGCTTTGTAAATGATACACTTTGGTCAGACCCCTTCACCTTTTAGGAACTACAGTAGTCTCAACAGGACAGTGCCAATGGACAACACTGCCCTCATGTGGATGTTTGAAGAAACTGTAATGTATTCATGAACAAAACCAATTTGAAGGACCTTTGCCATGTGTAAACACAATATAGAATTTATGAATCATAGAGACATATATTATCAGAGATAGACTTTTCCTGACAACAAAGAACTGGAAATCAAGTAGCTACCAAATTGTAAAGTGACTAAATAAATTCTGAATATTTATTGTGCCATAAGAAATGATGATTCTGAAAAAAATTTGAAAGTACATGGGAAGAATTATATGATCTGATACAACATACAGTAAGCAGAACCAAGAAAATAATAGACACAATCAATATAACAATGTAAACAGAAAAACAAGAAAACAAAATTGAATTCTGTGTAATTTGTGTGATTATAAAAACCAAATAGTTCCAGGAAAGAACTGAGAAAATTCACCTCATCCCTGAAATACAGAAATTGGTGGGATGATATAGAATATTGCATATGCTATTAAAAACAATTGATACATTGGTGTGTATGTGGGGGGGGGGTAAGAGATATATATGAAAGGGATATATTTGCAAATGAGTGTTATATAAAAACAAAAGATACCTTAATTTTTTAAATTAAAAATATCAGAGCTGGAAGTAACTTTAAAAATAGCCTGTCAGAGCTATAAGGGACTTTAGAACTTTAGAATGTCAAAACAAATATTACTTTAGATATCATCTAGGTCAACCCCTCGATTTTTGTAGGAAGAAAAAGAGTTGCTGTGTTTGAATGAGTCAACATTTGTGAGGAAATAATGCCAACAGGAAATGCTAATATTAACCTGAACAACAATGTAAAACTACCTACAACCAATCTTCAAAGAAAATGCTAACTGGGAACAAACCCAACAAGAATTCATAGAAGAGTTAAAGAAAGAGAGAAGAGTGGTAGAGGAAAAATTGGAAAAAGAAAGGAGACTCATGCAAGAAAACTATGAAAAGAGAATTAGCAGCTTGGTAAAAGAGGTGCAGAAATATACTGAAGAAAATAACACCTTTAAAAAGAGAATTGGTCTAATGATAAAAAAGAGACATAAAAATTCACTAAAGAAAAGAAGTCCTTAAAAAGTATCGGCCAAATGGAAAAGGAGGCACAAAAATTCACTTAAGAGAAGAACTCCTCAAAAGCAGAATTGGCTAATAGGAAGAAGAGGTACAAAAGTTCACTGAAGAAAATAATCCCTTAAAAATTAAAATTGGTGGGGTGGCTAGGTGGCGCAGTGAATAGAGCACCAGCTCTGGAGTCTGGAGGACCTGAGTTCAAATCTAGCTTCAGATTTAACTTAACTTCAGACTTAACACTTAGCAGCCATGTGACCTTAGGCAAGTCACTTAACTCCAATTGCCCTGCCTTCCCCCCTCCAAAAAGCAAAACAAATAAATAAATAAATAAAGTTGGGCAACTGGAAGCTTACTCCATGAGACATCAAGAAACAATAAAACAAAGAAACAAAGTCAAAGGAATTTTAAAAAGAAGAAAATGTGAAAAGATGATTTTCCTCGAAAATAGTTTGAGGAGAAATAATTTAAGAATTAAAAAGAACCTAGACATAATATTTCAAGAAATTATAAAGGAAAACTGCCCTATCTACCAATTATTTCCTGATAGAGATCCCAAAATGAAAACTCCCAGGAATATTATAGCCAAATTCCAAAGCTGTCGTGTCAAGGAGAAAATATTGTGAGCAACCAGAAACAATCCAAATATTGTAAAGCCACAGTTAGGATCACACAGATTTAGCAGCTTCCATGTTAAAGGAGCAGAGGGCTTACAACCAAGAATAACCTAACCAGCAAAACAGTAAAATCCTTTGGAGGAAAAAAAATAGATGTTTAACGAAATAAAGGACTTTCAAGCATTCCTAATGAGAAGACCAGAGATGAATAGAAAAATTGACATTCAAATACAAGACTCAAAAGAAGCATAAAGAGGTAAACACAAAAGAGAAATTCTAAAAGATTCAATAAAATTCAACTGCATACATTCCTATATGGGAAGATGATACATGTAATTCCTAAGAACTTTACCATTATTAAGGCAGTTAGAAGCAGTCTACATAGACAGATGACACAGGTGTTAAGTAAATTTTTTAGGATGATATAAGAAAAAATGAAGAGGTAAGAAAGAAGATGGACTGGGAGAAGGAAGAAGGGAGAGATAGAATGGGAAAATTATTTCATAAAAGAGGTTCACAAGAAAGAGCTTTTACAGTGGAAGAGGAAATGGGGGGTAGCAGACAATGCTTGAGCCTCACTCTCATTGGAATTGATTCAAAGAGGGAAGAAAAAATACACACACACATGTGTATATATCTATATATACACACATCCAGTTGGATATAGAAATCTATTGTACCCAACAGGGAAACAAGAGGGTAAGGTAATAAAAGAAATGAGAAGAGGAATGGTAAAAGGGAGGATAGATTAAGGGAGCCAGTAGTCAAAAAAGCAAGATAGACTTTTGAGGAGGGATAAGATAAAAAGAGAGAAAGTGAAGAACAGAAGAAAATAGAATGGAGGGAAATACACAGTTAACAATCATAATTGTGAATATAAATGAGATAAGCTCATCCATAAAATGGAAGCAGATAGAGAATGGGTTAGAAACCAGAATCCAACAATGTAAACAATTGTTTACAAGAGACACACTTGAAACAGAAAGATACACACAGAGTTAAAATAAGGAAATAGAGCAAATTCTATTTTGCTTTAACTCAGTGGTTCTCAACCTGTGGATCGTGACCCCTTTGGAGGTCAAATGACCGTTTCATGGGGGTCGCCTAAGACCATCAGAAAACATATATTTCTGATGGTCTTAGGAACCAAGACACCATTCCTCTATCTGTCTCCAGGCAGGTCCACCCACATGCAGATATCCCCACATATGAGTATTAAAGGATTGTAGCATTAGGAAGGTTGAGAACCACTGCTTTAGCTGAAGTAAAAAAGGCAGGGGAAGTGGCAAACATTATCTGTCATGATCTCAGACAAAACAAAAGCAAAAATAAATCTAATTAAAAGAGATAATCAGGGAAAATACATTTTGACAAAAGGTACCATAGACAATGAAGTAATAAAATAGCAATTTTCTCTGATAAAGGCCTCTTTTCTCAAATATATAAGGAATTGAGTCAAATTTATAAAAATAACAGCCATTCCCTAATTGATAAATTTTCAAGGGATATGAACAGGCAATTTTCAGAAGAAGAAATCAAAGCAATCTATAGTCATGTGGAAAAAAATATTCCAAATAACTATTGGTTAGAGAAATGCCAATTAAAACAACTGTGAGGTACCATCTCATACCTATCAAAAATGACAGATTCTAGAAGGAATGAGGGAAAATAAGTACGTTAATAAACTTTTGGTAGAGTTGTGAACTGGTCTGATCATTCTGTAGAACAATTTTGAACTATGCCCAAAAAACTATAAAATTATATACCTTTGAACCAGCAATAACACTAGTAGATCTCTACCCCAAAGAAATCAAAGAAAAAGGAAAGGGACCTATGTATACGAAAGTATTTATTAGCAACTCTTTTTGTGGTGGCAAAGAATTGGAAATTGAGAAAATGACCATCATCTGGAAAATGACTGAACAAGTTATGGTATCTAATTGTGATGGAGTACTATTGTGCTATAAGAAAGTATGAGGGGGATGGTTTCAGAAAACCACGGGAAGACCAAATGAATTGGTGCAAAGTGAAGTGAGCAGAACTAGGAAAATGTTGTAATGATGATCAACTGTGAAAGACTTAGCTACTCTGATCAATAAAATAAACCAAGAAAATTCCAGAGGACTTATGATGAAAAATGCTATACACCTATAGAGAAAGAACTGATGAATTCTGAGTGCAAACTGAAGTATAGTTTTCTCACTGTCTTTATTTTTCTTGCTTTTTTTTTTGCAATATGGTTAATATGGAAATGTTTTGCATGATTTTACATGTATAACTGCTTACTTTCTCAATGGGTGGAGAGGGACTAGAGGGAGGAAGATAATTTAGAGCTCAAACTTTTAAAAAAAGAATGCTAAAAAATAAATAAGACATATACATGTATATAAAAAAATCAATGTGAATTTTTAGTATTTTATTTTTTCCAATTACATGTAAAGAAAATTTTTAACATTCATTTTTATATAGAATTTTGAGTTCCAAAATTTTTCCCTTCCCCCTCCCTAAGACAGTAAGCCATTTGATATAGGTTAATCACATAAAACATATTTCCATATTTGTCATGTGGTGAAAGAAGAAAGAGAACAAAAGAAAAAAAGCATAAAAAAAGAAAGTGAATATAGCATGCTTTGATCTGCATTCAGAATCCATCAGTTGTTTCTCTGGATGTAGGTAGCATTTTCTATCATGAATCTTTGGAATTTTCTATTGTATTGCTAAGAAGAGCTAAGTCTATCAAAGTTAGTCCTCATACAATGTTACTGTTACTATGTACAATGTTCTCCTGGTTCTGCTTACTTTACTTTGCATCAGTGCATGTCTTTCCAGGTTTTTCTGAAATATACCTGCTCACTGTTTCTTATGGAACAATAGTATTTCATTACATTCATATACTACAACTTGTTCAGCCATTCCCTAATTGATTGGCATCCCTCAATTTCCAATTCTTTGCCACCACAAAAAGCACTTCTATAAATATTTTTGTGCAAATAGGTCCTTTACTCTTTGTTATGAAGATCAATATAAGTGTAATATGATGGTCAAAAAAAAATGAATGCTGTGTTTTATATGTAAATAGGCTATATTAAGAAAGTTTCAGAAGGAGGGAAGGGAGGTGATAGTCTGTAATGTTAATGGGATATAAGATCTTCCCTACCCATTAATAGGTTTCACATGAAGCCCATTAAGAGAAGCTTGATTGGGGAGGCTTGTTTTTTCAGGAAGGCTCACACCTTTTGTTACTTTGCCCTCTGACCCTGAAGAAGTGTG
>CM053583.1:313368722-313396497 GCA_028627135.1 Pseudochirops cupreus | reverse complement strand
AGAGAGAGAAGGAAATGGAGGAAGAGGGAGGAACACAGAGAGAGAGTACACAAGGGAGATATAGTCTTTTCCTTACTAGTCTTTTCCATGTGTACTTAGTCTGAGAAATAGTCATAGATTCAGGTAATTCTGACTGTAATTAGTATGACAGCAAATGCTGGGAACCAATAATAATACTGTCATATTTCAGTATCCATACTCTTTGACCCAGAGATCCCACAGCTAAGGCACATACACCAGGAGGTCAATGATTGAAAGAAAGGGCCAATCCATACCAAAATATTTATAGCAGCACTTTTTATAGAATTGGAAACAAATAGATGGCCATTGCTTGAGGAATGTCTAAACAAATTATGAGACACAAATGTAATGGAAAGTTACCAAATTATAAAAAATAAGAAATATGACAAATTCAGAGAAGCATGGGAGTTAAATGAAATGATAAAAAATTAAACAGAATAGGAAAATACTTTACATGACACCTATAACAATGTAAATTGCAGTAACAAGAAAAAATATTGAACATTGTATAAACATAATGACCAAGCTCAGACCTGAAGAAAAGATGAAAAAACGCCTGCAAACATTCCCACGTCTCCCCATCCTCAAAAAAAAAAAAGTTGATCCACCTTTCCCCATTAGCTATTGTTCTAAATCTGCCCACATTTTTGTGGCTCAACTCCTTGAAAAGGCCATCTACCATAGGCATCTCTGCTTCCTTGCCTCTCATTCTCTTCTTAACTCTCTACACTCTAGCTTCTGACCTTAGTCATTCAACTGAAACTCCTCTCTCCAAAGTTACCAGTGATTTCTTAACTGTCAAATCTAATGGCCTTTTCTCAATACTCATCCTTTGTGACATCTCTGCAGCCTTTGACACTATTGATCACCCTCTCTCTGACAGTCTCTTCTCTCTAGGTTTTTGTAACACTGCTCTTCTCCTGGTTCTCCTCCTACCTGTCTGCTCCTTCTCGGTCTCCTTTGCAGGATCCTCATCCAGGTCATGCCCACTAATCTTGGATGTCCCACAAAGTTTTTGTCCTGGGTCCTCTTCTCTTTTTCTTCTATGCTATTTCACTTGGTGATCTTATCAGCTCCTGTGAATTCAATGATCATCTCTATGCAGATGATTCCCAGATGTTTGTCCAATCCTAACCTCTCTCAGAACCTCCAGTCTCTCATCTCCAACTGCCTATAGGACATTTCAATTTGGATGTCCCATGAACATGTTACATGTCCAAAACTGGACTCATCTTTCCCCCCCTACAAATCTTCCTCTTTTCCTGACTTCTTTATCATTGTCAAAATTATCACTATGCTCCCAGTCACATAAGATATAACTTAAGTGTTGTCCTCAATTTTTCATTCTCTTCGACCCCCACTTCCCATCTCCAATCAGTTGTTTCCCTCTTCATAGTACTTCCCCTATATATCCCCTTCCTTCCCCTAACACTGCCACCACTCTGGTGCACTCCTTCATCACCTCATGCTGGACTCTAGCAAAACCTGGTTAATATTCCTGCCACAAGTATCTCTCCACTCCAGTCCATCTGCCACTAAGCTGTGAAATTGATTCTCCTTAAGCCTGTGTGGGGTCAGACCTTGTTACCCCATCCCACCCACATTTAATTAACTCTAGTAGCTTCCTATTACTGTTGGGATCAAATACAAAACCTTCAGTTTCACTTTTAAAGCCCTTCATAATCTGTTGCCCTACACCCTCCACACTCTTTACACTTTCCTTTCTCAGGATGCTCTATTTCTTAACTCTTAGCATTCTTACTTGCCGTTCCCCATGCCCGTAACTTTCTCCCTCCTCATCTCCAACTCCTGGCTCCCCTAGCTCCCTTCAAATCTCAGCTAAACACATCTGCAAGAAGCTTTTCACAATCTTCCTTCATATCAGCGTCTTCCCTCTAAGATAATCTACAATTTAGCCTGTATAAAGCTTGTTTGCACATAGTTGTCTCCCCCATTAGACTACAAGCTCCTTGAAAGCAAGGATGATTGTTAACCTTTCTTTATATTACCAGCATTTAGCACAGTGCCTAGTTAAAGAAATGACTAATGTGAAAATATGTTTAATATGAATGTAAATGTAACGCCTGTATCAGATTGAATGCTGTTTCGAGGAGAGAGGAGGGAAGGGAAGGGGAGAAAACGGAAAACTCCAAAACTTATGGAAGTAAATGTTGAAAAACTAAAAACAAATTAAAAAAAAAAATTTTTTTTAAAGAACTTTCTACCACTTTAAAAAACAGAGCAGGCTGCCTCATTAAGGAGTGAGCCTCCTATCACTGGAAGCATTCAAGCAGAGAGCTATCAAGTATGCAATTTTCTAGGAATCCACTGGAAAGAGCTCAGATTATTTGACCTCTAAAAGTTCATTCTGACTCTAGAACTGAAGAGAATGAAACTTAACATTCTTTGCTCCCATGTTTGATGATTCTATTTTGTACTTAATAAACACCTACTGATTTTATTTGAAAAAAAAAAAAGAAATGCTTGACTGATCAAGCTTGGCCCTGAAGAAGGAATGAGAAAAAAGCCTCTTCTTTCTTATCCTTGGCAGAGGTGGGAAACTAGAGGAGTGGAACGTCCATAGATGTTTGGATGAGTTTGGCTAAACTGTTTTTTTTTTGTCTTTCTTTTTTATTCTTTGTTGTAAGGAAAGGCTTTCTGGGGAGGGATGAAGGAAAAGATATACAGTATCTTGAAATAAAGGTGATACCAAAACAAAATATATCAATTAATATTAAGATAGTAATATTATCATGTTTCTATAGCACTTTACAGTTTACAAAGCATCGACTCCATAATAATGTCTTTATGTAGGTGGAGGAAATATGATTATCTGTACAATTGAGGACATCAAGGCTCAGAGAAATTAAATGACTCACCTGTAGTCCTAAGCACATAGGTGGAAGAAGTGGGACTCAAAGACCGTCACCCTCTCCACTCCTGATGGCTCAGACCTTTTCTAGCTCTTAACACTTATGGACCGCACCCTACGACCTACCCCATCCTAAGCTACAGGAGCTGGTAACTTCTTAGCAGCAGGATTTAAAGCAGATGTTATTCCAGACACCAGGGAAAGCATCCAGAGCCCACCTAAAAAAAAAGCTCCAGTCCTGACTTTTTTTGGGGGGGAGGGGAGACAATAGGTGTTAAGTGATTTGCCCAAGGTCACACAATTATTAAATTTCAAGTGTTTAAAGCCAGATTTGAACTAAGGTCCTCCGGACTCCAGGGCCAGTGCTCTTTCCACTGCACCACCTAGCTGCCCTACTCCTGTCTTCTCGTTGAATCATTTCAGTCATGTCTGACTCTTCATGACCCCATTTTGGGTTTTGTTGTCAGAGATACCGGAGGGATTTGCCACTTCCTTCTCCAGATCATTTTACAGATGAGGAAACTGAGGCAAAAGGGTAAAGTGACTCATCCAGGGTCACATAGCTAGCAAGTATTTGAGGCTGGATTTGAAGATGAGTCTTTCCCTTTCCAAGCCCCATGCTCTATCCACTGTGTCACCTAGCCCTGACATCTAGGATTTCAAGATAGAATGAAAGATGTCAGCCATGGGGACACCCCACCAACATGGCAGTTGTGCCTTGGCCCCTGCCTATTCTTCCCCCAAGAGACAAGACTTTCCCATCAGTACAGGTAAATAAACCATAGTGATTGCTCAGTGACTCAACCTAGATATTACCATTTGACTGACATCTCTTCTCTCATCGACTAACTTTATGTCAAATCCTAGAGCAAATCTTTTTTCCTCTATAACCTTATTATATTAATATCAATATAGAAATGTAGCTCCTTAATTAGGGCAAATCATTTTAAGAAATGTTACAGCTACTGAAGCAGGAGCAAAGAATATTTCCTTTACGGTGAGGGCTCCTCATGTACTCTGCCTCCGTCTTGTCTTTCTGAGTCCGAGCTCAGGTGAAGGTGAGCAGGACTATGTAATGCCAGCCCAAGCCAGCTCATCTCCCCCACTCCCCACTTTCATTAGCTCTTTGCTGAAGAAAGTAGCTTACTAACTAGTGTTTTTTATCGTACCTGGAAACACAAGAATTGTCTTCTTTGAGGCTTATGATGTTCTGTGACATCCACTCAATTCTTACTTATCTGCATGTGTTTTTGTTTCATCCTGATAAGGTAAATCACTCCAGGTGAAGTAGCTAGGTGGTAAAGTGAATAGGGCACTGCGCCTAAAGTCAGGAAGACATCAATTCAAATCTTTACTAATTGTCTGATGCTGAAAAAGTCATTTGACCACTCTCAGTTTCCTCAGTTTCCTAATCTATTCCTATATGCTATTTCTAAAGTAGGAATAATAATAGCACTTACATCACAGGAGAATTGCAAGGATCAAATGATAATTTATAGGTAAAGTGCTTTACAAATCTTAAAGTGCTATATACACATTAGCTATTTATTATTATTATTATTAGGGAAGTTAGGTGGCACAGTGGATAGAGTACAGGCCCTGAACTTCGGAACATTCATCTTCTTGAGTTTAAATCTGGCCTCAGACATTTTCTAGTTGTGTGACCCTGGGCAAGTCACTTAACCCCATTTGCTTCAGTTTCCTCATCTGTAAAATGAGCTGGAAAAGAAAATGGCAAACTGCTCTAATATCTTTGCTAAGAAAACCCCAAATGGGGTCACACAGACTCGGGACACAACTGAACAACAGCATTATTATTACTAATTCTCTGAGCCTCTGTTTTTTCATCTATAAAGTGGGGATAATAATAGCACTTACACCACAGGATAGCTTTAAGGATCAAATGATTTTATACAGAAAGTGCTTCACAAATCTTAAAGTGCTATATACATGTTAGCTACTATTACTACTTCTTTGAGCCTCAGTTTCCTTATTTATACAATAAGAATAACAGTACTTAGACCACCTGGCTGGCCAGGTTACTGTGAAGCAAGTACTATAATCATACAGGTTTTCACTCTTTCCTTCCAGTCTTACACAAACCCTTGAGGTCAGGTACCATTGTCTCTATTTTACATGAATAAGTTGATGAGGTTGAAGTGATTTGTCCAAAGTCACAAAACTAGTAACTGAAAGAGCTAGTTCTCCTGACTTTAAAACTTGTTCTTTCCATCAAACTAAGTTGAACTTCCAAGTGTGAGATAAAGCAATGTCTGGAAACCAGGAGGAAGATCTCAGCATATAGGATTTAACAGTTTATCCTCAAAGCCACAAAGAAATACTGAGGTGAATGGGGTTAGATGAACTGCCCTTCTGCTACTGCCAACCAGCCTGGCTTAGACCCAGTACTCACATGCACGCTCTAGTCCCCCTACAACGGTGACTTGGAGATAAACTGAACAGAGATGAAAAGGGGAAGACTGGATCTAATCATATGACATTCTCCTAAAGCCCCTCTCTGTATGGCAAGAACTACAAGTTGACTGTCAGCAAGCAGCTGGAGGAGATAAGAGAGTTGGAAAAAAATTTTTTAAAAAAGAGGTTAGGAGAAAAGATCCAGAATTGAATGGGAGGACAGAAATGGATTATGTTGTTTTTAGGAAAACACAGAGGTCTTTTAATGACCCCAAGTTTCTCCCTGAAACAAAACCTTATGTTTTTAATAAGGCTGCATAGTCTACAAATGACTGAAAATGAGAATCTCCCAGGAAGCAATGGATGTTATAAAGAAAAAATTATGAAAGATGTCATCAAACTGGGGTGAAAGCTATCACCAAAGAAATCTATGGACTGGTCTCAGGACAAGATTGAGAGATGCTGATAAAGATGGCAAGAAAAAGAACAAGAGACTGCACTAGGATTTATGGGAGGAAATGAAAAAGTTGCACAAAAAGGGCAGACATCATAGGTTTCAATCTACAAGCTAAGAGAATATGTGAATTGAAAGGATATATGTGAATTGAAGGTATAACAGATCCATTTGAATATTCAATTAATAAAAAAATGTCAGATCCATTCTAAAGGTACAATATCCCATTCTGCATAAGGGCCCAAACAACTCTTCTAATAACCTCTCACAATGTGCCCAACCCAAAACCAACTTGTCATGGTCGAGGGCAAGAGTGAGGGTACAAAGCTTTCTGTATGTGGGTCAAAACGCTGGAAGCTGGGCACCACGTCAGAATGTGTGTGGTTTGACCCAGTTTTTGTTTATGACTTTGGGAAATATTATCTTTTCATTTGTATATAATTTTTTAACTTTTCAAGGAGACTTTTCATCCATTATCTCATTTGATCCTCATAACAATCACACTGAGAAGGAGGCAGAGCTGGAATTTTTACTCCTCCTCTAGTTCACAGCTGAGAAAATTGAGGCATACAGGTTAGGAAATGTTTCAAAGATCACATGTTCTATGGCTAGCTACTTAATGACTAAGCTGGTACTGAAATTCCGTTTTCCCGAACCTCAGATGAGTAGTACTATAAATCTGAAGGCTTGGGTTCTAGTCCTAGCACTACTACTAACTTCTGTGTGAGCCTAGACAAGTCACTTCCTCTCTCAGAGTCTGTTTTCTCATATGTAAAAAGCAGGAGTTGGATTATATAATTGCCAGGATCTCTTGCAGTGCTCATACTATGATTTGTATAAAAACAAGCTGCCCCAATTTCCAAATTCCCTAAAGTCCCAGAAGTGAGAAGCAGCATGTAGATAAAGTACTGAATTTGAAGTCAGAGGACATGAGTTCCAATACTGTAACCTTAGGCATAACAATTAACCTCTCTGGGTTTGTTTCCTCATCTATAAAGTGAGGACTGGACTAGATGGTCTCTGAGATGCCTCCTAGCTCTAGCACTATATGATGCTATGATACTATCTCTTGGTCTTAAAGAGGCAGTTGAATTAACATAAGGGATAGGACATACGTAGAAGGTTATAAAATTCAGCTCCTTCACAATGACAGCCTTCCATTCCCCTAAACCTGCCCAGCCTTAACCTGTCCTTTCTTAGATCAATGACTTCAGGCCAGTATTCCCTGGATCTCAGTGTCAATGCTTTTTTGTGGCTTGGTCCAAGGAAAAGGAAATTGGAGATAATTCAATTCAATTCAAGGAGGGTAGGTAAAAGAATTTAGCACATTTTCAGTAAGCACGTTCACATAAGCCTTGAGAACCCCAAATAAGGAAACCATCTGTCAGGTTAAGGGAACCTCTGGCTCGCTTGACACAAAACAGAATATCACATGGTAATCTTCAGAGCAGTAGCCTTGATAATGTAGCCCTTCTGCAGCTCAGTTTCTTAGCAAATGATGGGGGGGCCACCTCCAGTTGTCCTGATCTATATCTTGCCACTAGACCCAGATGGCTCTAGCGGAAAAAGTGAGATTAGTGACTCTGACCCTCCTTCACTTCAATCCAATTCATTTGCAAGTCATGCCATCATCTTCCTTATGTCACAGTCCTCTTTGTGAATGAAGGACAAACGACAACAATAGCAAAATGATGCAGTCTTCATTTTATAGACAGGGAGGTAGGGAGATATAGATGCCTGCTTCACCCAACCTGCAGGATAAGGTAGAAAGGTACCCTCTGAAGATGCTGAACCAGAAGGAACATTAGATTTAGGATAAGAGAACTTGGATTTAATTCCCAGCTCTACTGTTTACTATCCATTTGAGTTTAAGCAAGTCACTTCCCCTCTCTATACCTTGGTTTCTGCATCTGTTAAAATAAAGGAGTAGAACTAAATGATTTCTAAGGTCCTTTCCCTTTATAATCCTTAGATTATAGTTAGAGGAAACTAGGAGGCACAGCAGATGAAAGCTGGACCTGGAGTCAAGAAAACTTGGGTTCAAATACTGCCTAGTATTTATTGGTTGGGTGGCCCTTGGCAAGTCACTTAAGCTGTCTGCCTCAGTTTCCTCACCAGTAAAATGATAATTACAGTATCTACTTCCTAGGGTCGTAATGGGATAAAATGAATGTCCCAGGAATTTGTCCTTGGTCCTGTGCTCTTTAAAATTTTTGTCAGTGACAGGTAACAGAATAGATAGAAGGCTTATTCAATGAGCAAATGACAAGAAGCTTAATGAAAGAACTAAAAAACAAATGCCCCTTTATTGGATAATGACTAAATAGATTGTGCAGTTCTTGGTAACATTATTATCATTATTATTATTGCGCCATAAGAAATAATGATCAAGAAGAGCTTAGAGAAACTTGGGAAGATTTGCATGAACTAATACAGACTGAAGTAAGCAGAACCAAGAGAACAATTTCATAATTAATGTAAAGGAAAACAACATGGAAAAACATCACTTAAGCAATCAATAAGAATAAGAATTCAGATCACTGCAAGGACCAGTTGTGTCTTCAGGGAACTTACATGTTTCCAGGAAGAGAAGTGGTAGACTACAGAGGCAGAATGAGGCATGTGTTGTCTAACAGGACCAATAGTGTTGATTTGTTTTGCTGTATTTCTTTGTTATAAAGGAGAATTTCCATAATAGGGAGGGGAGAGAAGGAGTCATTGGGAAGTGACAGTAATTTTTTAAGGGAAAAAAAGCCTCAATAAAACATGTACATATTAAGAGAGACAGAGAAAAAGAGACACAGAGACAATGATAGACAGAGAGCTGACTAACAAGTTGAATGACAGTTTGAATCCACAAAGATCTCAACTCACTTAGAATGTTGGCTGAAGCCAATTAAGATAAAATTTAAAAGGAATAAACATAAAGTCTTATACTTTACATTTGTCAATTTGACAAATACAAGGTGAGAGAGGCATGGTTAGAAATCAGTTGCTTTGAAGAAGATCTTGGAGCTCTAATAGACCACAAGCTTCATATGAGTCATTTGCTCAATACGGTAGCCAAAAAAACTCCCCAAACCCAAAAGTGACCTTTAGTCTTCATTGAGATGCATAGTATTCAAGATGGTTGAAGGTGATAATGCTACTGGAGTCTTCCCTGGTCAGACCCTATCTGGAGCACTGTGACTACTTCTGAGTGTCACATTTTAAGTAGGACATTGATAAACTGGGTATCATCCGGAAGAGGGTGAGGTGAACAGGATGATGAAGGGTCTTGAGATCATGCCATATGCTGTTAAAGGAACTGAAGTTGTATAGTGTGCAGAAGAGAAGATTAAGAGAAAATATATCTGTCTTCAAGAGGCAGCTATGTGGCATGCTAGATAGCATAATGGAGTTGGCTTTAGGAACACCCAACTTCTCATGCTGCCTCAGTTTTGTGACCCTGGACAAGTCACAATCTCTCTCAGCCTCAGTTTCCAGGATAATAACAGTATCTACCTCAGGTTTGTTGTGAAAATCAAATGAAATAACATGTAAAGTGCTTTGCTGTCCCTAATGTGCTATATAAACGTTAGCTGTTCTTATTATTAGTTGGAGAAGGAAATGACAAACCAGTATCTTTGCCAAGAAAACCCTAAATGGGGTCATAAAGAGAATGAGACCTGACTGAAACAACTGAATGAAAACAACAATAATTATTATTATTAGGAGGGGAAGTCAAGATTTGTTCTGCTTAAGTCCCAAAGGGTAGAGCAAGGAAGGATGCGTGAAACTTTCAGAGAAGCATATTTAGGCTTAATACAAGGACAAGGATAATTCCTAATAATTAGAGCTATCCAAAAGCTGACTGGGACTCCTCAAGTGGTAACGGGCTTTTCCTCTCTAGAAGACTTTGAGTCAGTTATTGAATATATTGTAAAGAAAATTTTGATTGGGGTGCAGATGTCCTTCCAGGTTCTTTACAAACTTCTGAGCTACTGTGATTCTAGGGCCAGTACCCAGAGTCACCTGGCCCTGCTTCCCTCTACTGCTCACTTTACTGCCTTACTACCCTGCTCTCAACAACCTTACTAGCTTTGTTTTCTAGCAAGAAAACAGTGATGCAGCCCTATAGGAAATAGGGGAATCATCACACAAGTTGGAGCTAAGGACAAACAGCAGGTCTTAAAGAAAAAGCTATGGGTGACTTGAAGCTGAGGGGAGGGCTGCAAAGATCATAGGGTAAGGGTTTGGAGAGAAGGAACTAATTTTCTTCCTCGATTTCAATCCTTCACAGCTGCTGGCTGTGAGAGCCTGTCCACTGTCTACCGTCCACTGTCCACGTGGGCTCCTGTGCAAGCTCGGGAACAAAGAGCTCTCCCTACGACCTAACAGGGTTCAGAAAGTGAAGCAGGCCACAAGGAAGGATGCCGGCCGGCTAGACCACTGGCTGGTTTTGCAATCATCCCGGAAGATCTGGTGGGCCTAGGGAAGGGGGGAGGATTGGCCAGCATTTGTATGGGGAGCTCTTCTCTAGTCTCGGGAATGCAGGGCTATAGAGAGATTAGGGCAGGGGCGGCGGTGGGTGGAGGGCAGGGAAGGCGGGTCAAGGTCACATCCTTGGCAGAGGGGTGTCCCAGGCCGGACTCGCTTCTCTCGGGTGCGGGGGCTTCCTACGTTAGACAGCTAGGGCCGTTCCTTGTCCATCCCCACCCCTGCCTCTCTTTCACGTTCTCCTGGGCGGCCGGGGCCTCCCTTTCCCACTCACCAGAGTTGTAGCGGAGCAGAATAGAGCTAGGCACTCCTCCGTGGGGGAGGGACAGGAGCAGCTGCCTCGTGCCCAGGGTGCGGTTAGCGCCCTGGACGCGGCCACGGCCCAGGAGGCTTCGCAGCGCGCAGCATGGAAAGAAGCCCATTTCTGCCCCCTTGCCCTGAGCCCCGGGCGGCCGGGCTGCTCGCCCTAAGCCCGGCCCGGTCCCCAAGTATAAAGGGAGTGTAGGAGGAAGGGATGGACAGGGCCGGGGGCGGACCAAGTCCTGCACTAACCTCCCGCCCCTATCCTAAAGGGGAGGAGGATGGAGGGTGGGGCGGGGAGTGGAGGGGGTATGGGTGGAAACACAGCTCAAGTTTCAAGTTCCCACCCCTTTCGAATAGCTGTTTTTTTTTCTCTCCCCTCATGCCCTCCCCTCCCCTCTCCTCTCCTCTCCTCTCCTCTCCTCTTCTTTCCTCAGGCTGCCTGTCGGCCCTTCCACGGAAGTACCTCTCTCTCCCCAATCCCCAATCCTTCCCCTCTGTGACTAGTTTAGGACTGGTTCTGTTCATCCAGCTCTACCCCTCCCACTTTCTTTTGTATTTTCCAGGATAGGGTGGATTGTGCGGAGGAGAGCAGTGGGGAACCAACCTTGCTGTCACCTGGGCACCTGAGAGAAAAATAGCGTATAACTTAAAAGTAGTTAGAGATTAGATCTTTAAAACCCCATCAAAGAGTTGGTCTTTGAGCAGGGATAGGGGCAAGGCTTTCACATCCTCTCTTTATTAACAATAATGCTATAAGGTAGGTTATGCAAATATTATCCATAATTAACAGATGAGGACACAGGCTCAGAAAGGTGAAATCAGCTTGAATTATAGCACAAGAGGCTCTCTCCCACCCCCGCACCACAATATCCAAAAAGATCTGTATCTAAGGGACAGGCAGATGTCTCTTAATGCTGGAAGGTTAACAAAAGTTCTCTCTGGCAAGAGAAGATTTGTGTGTAATATTTGATTTTTGTTGTTTGGGGGGAGATGGACTGGACAGAGAAGTATAGGTATGTCTCTTTTCTACTTTTCCCACGCCTAAGTTTCTGGCAGGGGCTGGGCTAGTTGGACTGGAATTAGACACTGCCCTCTCAGCCTCAGAAAGGAGGACCAAGAACTGACTTGTCCTAAATCTCTGTTAGTGGGTTCATGTGATTAGTTCACCTTCTTTCACAGGAAATTGTCCAGTAACTAATATCTGCCTGAGGGGCTGTTTCTTTACATTCTATGAACTAGAGGACACATATGAACTTTAGCTCTGAACCAAAGGAAAGGATTAGGTCAGTCGCCAGACTTTGGGAGAGTCCTAGCCATTTCTGCCTGACATTTCTACACAACCTCATGCTTCCCCCCCCCCACCCCCCATTTCTCTGAATCTTTGCTTCTTCTGGAATAGATGACAACAGAAGAGGGGGCATTTTGACCCTTTCTGAGGAGAGGAAACCTGTTCAATGAGTTTGTGTTCTGGAAGGGCTAAGTCTGTCTATTCCAGTGTTCTGATCTTTAACTTGGAATTCTAGACTTCCAGTTGGAAGGGACTTTAGAAACATCTTGTCCAGGACTGGGGAACCTTTGGACTCGAGGCCACATTTGGCCCTTCTAGGTCCTTGTAAGGGGTCTTTTGATTGAGTGCAAGTTTTACAGAACAAATCCTTTTATTAAAGGAATTTATTTTGTGAAGTTTGGATTTAGTCAAAGGGCCACACTTGAGTACCTAGAGGGCCACATGTGGCCTTGAGGCCACAGGTTCCACACCCCTGATCTTGTCTAATCTTCTAGCCAGTGGAGAAATCCTTTCTATAGCACCTTTGACAGGTAGTCATTCAATCTCTGTTTGAAATCTTATCATGTTAAAAGTCAGTTCATTTCATTGTTGGATAGGATGATAAGAAGTTCTTCCTTATAAGGAGCTGAAATATGCCTCTGCACCCCTCTTCTGCTCACTGGGACCAGAAAAACTATGGCTCAGTCTGTCCATGCAAGGACTACTTCAGTCATTCAACCAATGTAAAACCAATAAAGAGCAGCTCTCCTAAGGACTGCTGCTGTGAATAACTTTAAGAATCTAATTGCACAGTATAGTGAACTATCTATTTGTTCAGCAATAAACTAAAGCACAACGTTTGAGAAACTAAAGCACAACATTCACAAAAATATAACATAACTTATTACTAAGCTGGCCACATAGTCTTAAACAAAGAATAGCATTCAGTAAATCACAATCTCCTCAATCAACATAAAGTAGCCATCTAAAGTCTTCTTTCATCCTGATTAGAGGCTGGCTTCCAATCATCCTTAAGCAAGGGATAATGGAAGTACAAAGGCCCTCTACCCCTAGGTCACAGTAAGTTACAATATCATCAGTCATGACTGAGCATCCAAGTAAAGTTCTCTTTCATCTTGACTCCAGGCTTGCCTCTAAACCCCATGGCTTCTCTTCTATGCTCCCAGCTCTTGCCTGGATTCACCTACTGTTGCCTGGATTCACAGGTAGGCAGCTCTCCGCTCCTGTTCCACATCACAGCACACAGGGACTTCTCCATCCCAAGCTCTTCACAGTTTCTGTTTCTAGGAAAACAAAACTGAAAAGGCTACAACAATATTTACACACATTGCTGGCACTATCATCTTAATTTACTTTCTGTCTGAGAAATCAACACAAATCAACAGACAGAATGCTTCTGTCTGACAGAGTAACACAATTCAACAGGGTGCTTCTGTATGACAAAGTAACACCAACACAAAACAACAGACAGAACAACAGAGTGCCAACACCGCAAACATTAGCTCTTAGCTCTAAAGAGCTCGAGCTTTTATTTGCTGTGCTCCTTCCTGTACCACCCTTCTTGTTCCACCCTTCCTGTTCTGCTCTTTCGGCAAGCTCCTCCCACCATGGGCTCCATGTGATGATGTTAGGCCTATTAAGGGCAGGGAAGGTCTCCAAACTCCCTTAGGCCTATTAAAGTCAACACAATGTATACTGTTTCCAACAAAGACTTGACACAATCAAACAGGAGGCTCAAAGGCACTTGAATAGCTGAAACAAGGAAAGTGCTACTTTGCTTGCCATTATAACCAATAAGCATGTATTAATCACCTACAATGTGTGAGACACTGTGCTAACCCTTGGCTATACAAAAAGAGGCAAAGGACAGTTCCTGCCTTCATGGAACTCACAATCCAATGGAGGTAGAAGGAACAGAAGAAGACTTTGAGTTAAAAAAAAACACACACACACACCAGAATTGTAAAGGTAGTTTGGTGGACTTTGGGATTGTGAAGAAGGCCAGAGACTGAATGGAGTTGAGTGTGTAGAGTGGGAGGAGTGAGAAGTTGAAAGAAGAGAAGATTTAGAACTGAAGGAGGCCTTGAGCTAAGGGTGAAATATTTGAACTGAACAGTTTAATGAAAAGGAGAAAGACTTTACTGAAGAGTAAAAGGAGGAACAAAAGAAGGATTTGAGCTCAAGAAGAACAGGAGGAGGTAATGAGTAAAACAAGGTAAGCTGATAATAGGCTAAGAAGAGGTTACTAACACAAGCGAAAGGAAGTTGGTTGTGGCTGGCCACGGTACTACTGAGGTGAGGAGAGTGACAAGTCTAATATCCAAGACCCCATCAAGCACTCTGCCAAGAGTGGAATGGCTTGTTCAGAAGATAGTGGGTTCCCCGTCACTAGAGGTCTTCAAGTAAAGGCTAGGCAGGTTTAAATCTGCCTTTTATTGTTGAAATCTGTCTCCTCTTTCTAATTCTTGGGCATTTTATGGATGAGATTCATTCATATGTGATTTCCAGCTAAAAGTCTGTGATGCTATGAACATTTCAAGTATTAAAGACAGCAAAGATGGATCTCTCTTCTCAAGGCTAAACATACTTATTCCAAAAACTGATTTTCATGGAACATTTCACCATCCTGATTGTCTTCCCTTGGATATACTTCAGTGTGTAAATCAATATCCCTCTAAACATAATATTCCAGGTGTGGTCTGAGACCCAGAGTAAATCATCTCTTGTTTTAAACACTGTAATTCTGTCAATACTTTCTGAAAATAATAAGAATTTGGAATTACCCAGAGGGCAATGGAAAGATGCATGAGATGGTATAAAACTACCACATTTCAGCAAAGATACTGTATGCATAAGAAATGGCCTTAGAGACAGTATCAAGGACATGTATGGCTAGAAAAGATGAACTAGTTATTTAAGAAGAGAAAAAGATAACAGATGGACAGCCCAGGTGTGGTACTGTTATCCATGAACTATTAAAAGAAAGAACCAGAAGAATTCCATTGTCTCAAATAGATCCTCTATTACAGAGGCTTTCAATCTTTTTCTGTCCTGGACCCCTTTGGCAGACTAGTGAAGCCTATGGACCCTTTCTCAGAACCACATTTTTAAAAGTTTAAAATAAAATATATAGGGTTACAAAGTAAACCAATTATATTGAGACATAGTTTTCAAAATATATATTTTTAAAAGCTAGTTCATAGACACCAGGTTAACGATATCTCTTCTATGGAGAACTTATGGAAGAACTGAAACAAGAATAGCACAGGATGAAAAGATATTGCAATTTCTAATAGAAGGTGTAAAATCAGCTAGACCACGGGGCCCATCTTAACATCAGAAATCACCCTGGAAAGGACCTTAGAGACCATCTAATTGAACCCTTAGCTTAAGCACCTATGTCTGTCTGTTGTTTTTAAGATGGTGATTCTTCGTATTTTTGTGGGTAAGCCTCTATTTCTTTTGAGTTCTGTGTCATAGGTTTATAACTGTGCATAATGGTTCTGTCATTCTTTTTATTTTTTCTGGGTTTTGTTATGATTTCATCTTGCTTCATTTATTTTATTTATTTGATTTTCCACATTTTTCTTTTTAATCAGTGTTGGCTAAAGGTTTATCAATTTTGTTGATCTTTTGGAAGAACAAGATGTTAGCTTTATTAGTCCTATAGTTGGGGTTTTTTTTTTTTAGTTTCTGGTTTATTTCTTCTCTCAATTTCTTATTTTATCCTTATTTTTAAAAATTTGGTGACTTTCTAGTTTTTAATGCACAGTTCACAAAACCTCTGTTTTTTCTATTTTTGTTAATATTTATTTTTAGGGATATTATTTTTCTTCTGAAGACTGATTTAGCTGCATCTAAGCAGAGGAGGAAATGAAGGTACTCAACAGCGACTTGGGAAGACAGTGAATTATAGGTGTGAAATGAGGCTTGTGTTTTCAGACGTGGACAAAGTGTCCTTTGCTTTACTTGTCTGTATACTTATTCCTTACAATGTATAGTCCTATTGAGGAATAACATTGATGGTTAAAAAAGAAAAAGGCATCAATATGTTTTTTCCTACTTAATAGTATTTTATTTTTTCCAATTACATGTGAAGATAGTTTTCAACATTCACTTTTACAAGATTTTGATTTCCAAATTTTTTTTCTCCCTCCTTCCCCTTTCCCCTCCCCAAGACGGCATGCAATCTAATATAGGCTATACATGTACAATCATATTAAACCTATTTCCACATTAGTCGTGTTGTGAAAGAAGAATATGATATGCTTTTAAAAAGAAAACATACTGAATTACTAAGGGGATATAACTTGCCCAAGGATCATGTGATTAGTAAATGGCAACTAGTAGTGAAAGTTTACATCTCTATTATGCTAAGGATATAAAGCTCTTTTAAAAGCAGCCAGGTGTCAGGGGCAGCTAGGTGGCAGAGTGAATAGAGTGCCAGGCCTGGAGCCAGGAAGACCTGAGTTCAAATGTGACTTCAGACACTTACTAGCTGTGTGACCCTAGGCAAGTTATTTAACCCTTAGTCCCTCATCTATAAAATGAGCTGGAGAAGGAAATGGTGAACCACTCCAGTATCTTTGCCAAGAAAACCCCAAATGAGGTCACAGAGAGTCAGATTAGACTGAAACAACTAAACAACAACACCTTGTTCAATCCTGGGAAGCAGTTAACACAAGTATTGTTACTGCCAACTTACAGATGTGAGAAATAGAATCTCAGAAATGCTAGATAAGAAGCCAGCACTCAGATCTAGGTCCTGTGTTCGTTTTACTAGTGATGTCATTCTGGTTGCTTTTCTCTAAGACTTACTCTATCTTTTCTTTTCTTTTTCTTGCCCTCTTTTAAAAATTCTTTTCTCCTTTCCTTCCCTTTATTTTCTTTCTTTGTTTCTTTGTTCCTTTGTTTCTTCCTTTTTTTTTTTTGAGACTGGATCTCCCTATCTCAACCAAACTGGAACTGAAGTGGCCAGTCTGATCCCTCTGTTGACCAGTACGGACCTTCTCCATTTTTCAAACACAAGCCCATTAACCTCTCCTTAAGCATCTTGGTGGTCCTGTTCTCCCTGGACTGAGCTTGTCATATTGTGCCATTGTTATCAAATTTAGTGTGGATACCTGCTTGGCTTTAGCCCTACTGTAACTCAGAACTCTGTAGCTCAAGTGATCTACCAGCCTTAGCCTCCCCAAATAGCAGAAGCTACAGGTGAATGTCACCATGCCAACATTGATCTAGCTTTCCAATGTCTCTTTTAAATTGTGGTGCTTCCAACTGGAGACATTTCTATAGTATTTTTCATTCATATAATACTTTTACACATAGCAAGCACTTGGCTCACTTTGAAGGTTATACAAATATTACTATACCCATATAATATATGAGAAAACAGGATCACAGGAGTTAAATGACTTCTCCAAAGTCAAATATGTGTGAGATTCAAACCCAAGACTTCTGATTCCAAGTCCACCACTTTTTCCCACAACCCCATATAACTAAGTTCCAGATGTGGTCTGATGTGGTCAGAGGACAGAAAGACAATCACCTTCCTCCTTTGGGATACTAGACTTCCAGTTTCTATTTGCTTTGGTTTGTGGTTCAGTTTGGACCAGACCTATGACTTTACTGGTGCAGATAACTTGAGATAAAGACTCTTCTAACTATGCAAATTGGCAGCTCCTCTGCAGTCTATAATCTTAGAAAGTTTCTGGGAGTACTGAAAAGTTAAGTGACTTTCCAAGGTTCACATGGCCAATGTGAGAAGCAAGACATGGAGCCAATTCTTCCAAAAATCTTCTCTCCATTCACTGCAGGACACTTCTTAGACTTCTGTTAGTGGAGTCAAACTTCATAGAACTTGATAGAAGTCGAAACCAAGAACTTGTTAGCTCACTTTTGTTGTTCAGTTGTGTCCAACTCTTTGTGATCCCATTTGGGGTTTTCTTGGCAATGATCCTGGAGTAGTTCACCATTTCCTTTTCCAGCTCATTTTATAGATGAGGAAACTGAGGCAAATAGGGTTAAGTGATTTACCCAGTGTCACACAGTGATTAAATATCTGAGGCCAGATTTGCTCTCATGAGATCCTGATCCCATGCCTGGCACTTTGTCCACTGTGCCACTACAGCACCAACGCAACATTCACAGCACCAACGGTGATCATGAATATTCTGGCACAGTTCTGAATTGCAAAATATAGCAGACTCTTCATATAGAAGATAGAAGCAAAACATTTATTCAGATACCAGAAAGCCAAATTCCAACACCAGGAAACTGTATCCATCATAGCAACAAAGAAGTTAATATACCATAACACAGCAGGGAACCACACTATCCTTTAGCCTTCCTACAAACAAACACTCACAAGCCTAGCTGTCTCCTTGCCTACATCTTCTCTCCTCCCTTCATCCAACTGCTCTGACTCCTAGCTTCCTATGGGCTCTGCTCCAACCGTCCAGCAAACTCCTCCCACCACAGGCTCCATGTGATTACATTCAACCTATTAGGGGGCAGGGAAGATCTTCAAATTCCCATTACCCTTACAGCCACCAGCTGCCCCATTTAGTTCACTAGGCTAGAATAAAATTCTGTCAGAACCTGGTCTCAGCTAATTTGAGTCAGCTAGCTTTGCTCCCAAATTTATTTATTGCTGACAAATTTTTATTTTTTGTAAATAATATTTCCTTTTTTCCAAGTACTTGTAAAGATAGCTTTCAACATTCATTTTTTAATAAAATTTTGAGTTCCAAACTTTTTTCCCCTCCCTCTATTTTCCCCCTACCCCAAAATAGCAAGTAATCTGATATAGGTTATATGTGTAATCATGTCAAACATATTTCCACATTAGTTATATTGTGAAAAGAAACAGAACAAAAGGGAAAACTACAAAAAATTTTAAAAAGTGAAAATAGTATTCCATTACATTCATATATCATAACCTGTTCAGTCATTTCCCAACTGATGGGCATTCCCCCAGTTTCCAATTCTTTAGCACCACAAAAAGAGCAACTATAAATATTTTTGTACATGTAGGTCTTTTCCCTTTTTATGATCTCTTTGAGATACAGACCAAGTAGTGGTATTGCTGGATCAAAGGGTATGCACAGTTTGGTTATCCTTTGGGCATAATTCAAAATTGCTCTCCAGATGGTTGGATCAGTTCACAACTCTACCAACATTGCATTAGTGTCCCAATTTTCCCCACATCTTCTCCAATATTTATGATTATCCTTTTCTGTTACATTAGCCAGCCTTATAGGTGTGAGGTGGTACCTCAGAGTTGATTTAATTTGGATTTCTCTAATCAATAGTGATTTAGAGTATTTTTCATATAACTATTGATAGTTTTAATTTCTTCATCTGAAAACTGCCTGTTCATAGTCTTTGACCATTTGTCAATTGGAGAATGGCTTGTATTCTTACAAAATTAACTCAGTTCTCTATTTTTTTTTGAGAAATGAGGGCTTTACCAGAAACATTTGCTGTAAAAATTGTTTCCCAGCTTTCTGCTTTCCTTCTAAACTTGCTTGCATTGGTTTTGTTTGTGCAAATCCTTTTTAATTTAATGTAATCAAAATGATCCATTTTGGGGGCAGCTAGATGGCACAGTGAATATAGCGCTAATCCTGGAGTCAGGAGGACCTGAGTTCAAATCTAGACTCAGACATTTAACACTTACTAGCTGTGTGATGTTGGGCAAGTCACTTAACCCCAATTTCCCTGCCTTCCCCCCTCCAAAAAGACAAAAAGAAATGATCCATTTTGCATTTCATAATGTTCTCTATCTCTTGTTTGGTCATAAATTCTTCCCTTCTCAAGTTATTCCTTGGTCTCCTAATTTGTTTTTGGTATCCCAGTTTTCAACTTATCTTGATATACAGTATGAGATGTTAGTCTATGTCTAGTTTCTGCCATACTGTTTTCTAATTTTCCCAGGAATTTTTGTCAAATAGTGAGTTCTTATCTTAGAAGTTGGAATCTTTGAGCTTATCAAACAGTAGATTTACTATAGTCATTTACTACTATGTCTTGTGTACCTAATCTATTCCACTGATCCACGACTGTTTCTTAGCCAGCTCCAAATAGTTTTGATGATTGCTGCTTTAAAATAGGTACACAATTTCACCTAAACTAATTGACTTATTCAATGTCATACCAAACTACCAAAAATTATTTTATAAGCCTAGAAAAATAATAACAAAATTCATCTGGAAGAAGAAAACATTAATTATATTAAGGGAATTAATGAAAAAAATACAAAGGAAGGAGGTCTTGCCATACAAGATCTAAAAGTATATTAGGTGAAGTTGTCATTTTTATTATTTCAGCTTGGCCTACCCATGAGCAAGGAATATTTTTCCAGTTGTTTAGATCTGACTTCATTTGTGTAAAAAGTGTTTTGCAATTGCATTCATATAGTTGCTGGGTTTGTCTTGGCAGGTAGACTCCCAAATAGTTTATATTGTCTACAGTAATTTTTAAATGGAATTATTCTTTCTATCTCTTCCTGCTGAGATTTGTTGGTAATATATAGAAATGCTGACATGGATTTATTTTATATCCTGTGACTTTGCTAAAGTTGTTAGTTATTTCAAGTAGTTTTTCAGCTGATTCTCTAGGATTCTTTAAGTACATCATCATGTCATTTGCAAGAGTAATAGTTTTGTTTCCCCATTGCCTACTCAAATTCCTTCAATTTCTTTTTTTCTCTTATTGCAAAAACTAACATTTCTAGTATAATATTGAAGAATAATGGTGATAAAGGGCATCCTTGTTGCACCCCTGATCTTACTGAGAAGGTTTCTAGATTATCCCCATTACAGATAATACTTGCTGATGGTTTTAGATAGATACTACTTATCATTTTAAAGAAAGCTTCATTTACTCCTATGTTCTCTAGTGTTTTTAATAGGATTATATAGGAATTTTTAAAATTTTAATAGGATTATATAATAAAAAATATAGTATGCTATATTTTGTCAAAAATCTTTTTCTGCATTTACTGAGATAATCATATGATTTCCATTTATTTTGTTATTGATATGGTCAATTATGCTGATAGCTTTCCTAATATTGAAATACCTGGATCCCTGGTATAAATCCCATTTGGTCAAAGAGTATTATCCTGCTATAATGTCTTTGCTAATATTTTACTTAAAATTTTTGCATCAATATTCATTAGGAAAATTGATCTGTAATTTTCTTTCTCTGTTTTGGCTCTTTCTAGAAAGTTTAGGTGTCAGCACCATATTTGTGTCATAAAAAGAATTTGGTAGGACTCATTTTTCACTTATTTTTCCTAAAAGTTTATATAGTATTGGAATTAACTGTTCTCTAAATGTTTGCTAGAATTCACTTGTAAATCCATGTGGCCCTGGAGATTTTTTTCTTATGTTCATTGATGATGTTTTCAATTTCTTTGTCTAAAATGTGGTTATTTCAGTATTTTATTTCCTATCCTGTTTATCTGGGTAATTCATATTTTTGTAAATACTCATCCATTTCACCTAGATTGTCAGATTTATTGGCATACAATTGGGCAAAACAGCTCCTAATTATTGTTTTAATTTCCTCTTCATTAGTGGTGAATTCACTCTTTTCATTTTTGATATTAATAATTTGGTTTTTCTTCTTTCTTTTTTTAAAAATCAAATTACCCAAAGGTTCATCTATTTTATTGGTCTTTTCCATAAAGCCATCTCTTAGTTTTACTTAGTAGTTCAATAGTTTTCTTTCTTTTTTTGGTTGTTTTATATTTTTTTTAACTTTCCAATTTATTTATTTTTCAGTTTTCAACATTTATTTTTCTCCCCGTCTTTCCCCTACCCCCACTCCAAAATAGTGAGCCTATTGAATACTCCTTCCCTCAATCTGTTCTCTCTTACATCCTCCTCCATTCCCCTCCCCAACTTTCAGGTAAGGCAAGATGGATTTCTATACCCCAGGGCCTATATGTCTCATTTCCCAGTTGTAAAAAAACAATTTTTTTTCAATATTTGTTTTTAAAACTTTGAGTTCCAAATTTTTTTCCTTCTTTCTTCCTCACCTACACCCCCTGGGAAGATAAGCAATTCAATATAGGTTGTACATATACAGCCACACAAAACATTTCCATAGCAGCTACATTGTGAAAGACCAATCACATTTCCCTCCATCCTATCCCACCCCCCCCCTTATTATTTTCTCCTTTGACCCTGTCCCTTTTCAAAAGTGTATGCTTCTAACTACCCTTTCCCCCAATTTTCCCTCCCTTCTATCATCCTCCCTCTTATCCCTTTTCCCCTATTTTCCTGTAGGGTAAAATACCTAATTGAGTGTGTATGTTATTCCCTCCTTAAGCCAAATTCAATGAGAGTAAGGTTGTCCCATTCCCTTTCACCTTCCTGTTCTTCCCCTTCATTGTAACAGTTTTCTGTTGCCTCTTATATATGAGAAAATTTACCCCAATCGATCTCTCCCTTTTTCTTTCTCCCAATAAATTCCTCTCTCACCTCTAAATTTTATTTTTTAGATACCATCCCTTCATATTCAACTCATCCTGTGCTCTCTATCTATGTAAACATGAACATACAAGTGCCCACACTCACATATATATTTATATACACACATATCATCCTATACATACATATATATGTATGTATGCATATATAAATATACATATATATTTCATTCAGCTATCTCTGAAATCCTCTATTTCATTGAATGACCATATTTTCCCCTGCAGCATTATACTCACTTTTGCTGGGTAGGTTATTCTTGGTTTTAGTCCTAGCTCCTTTGCCCCCTGGAATATCATATTCCAAGCCCTTTGATCCCTTAATGTAGAAGTTGCTAAGTCTTGTGTTATCCTGATTGTGTTTCCACAATACTCAAATTGTTTCTTCCTCACTGCTTGCAGTATTTTCTCCTTGACCTGGGAACTCTGGAATTTGGCTATAATATTCCTAGGAGTTTTCTTTTTCAAGAGGCGATCAATGAATTCTTTTGATTTCTATTTTGCCCTCTGGTTCTAGGATATCAAGGCAGTTTCCCTTGCTAATTTCTTGAAAGACGCTGTCCAGGCTCTTTTTTTGATCATGCCATTCAGGTAGTCCCATAATTCTTACATTATCATAATCTCCTGCATCTATTTTCCAGGTCAGCTGTTTTTCCAATGAGGAATTTTAAATTTTCTTCTATTTTTTTCATTCTTTTAATTTTGTTTGCTTGATTCCTTGTGTCTCATAGAGTCATTAGCTTCCACTTGTCCAATTCAAATTTTAAGGAATTATTTTCTTCACTTAGCTTTTCCATTTGGCCAATTCTACTTTAGAAGGAGTTGTTTTCTTCAGCGTATTTCTCTCCCATTTGATCAATTCTATTTTTTAAGGAGTTGCTTCCTTCAGTCAATTTTTGTGTTTCCTTTTCCAAGCTGTTGACTCTTTTTTCTTGATTCTCTTGCATAACTCTCATTTTCCCCAAATTTTTTTCTACCTCTTGTACTTGAATTTTAAAATCTTTTTTGTGCTTTTCCAAGAGAACTTTTTGAGCTTGAGAGCAATTCGTATTCCTCTTTGAGGCTTCCCATGTAGTCATTTTGAGATTGTTCTTCTCTTCTGAGTTTGTGTTTTAGTCTTCCCTGTTGCCATGGTAGTTTTCTATGGTCAGGACTCTTTTTTTAATTTTTTGCTCATTTCTTTAGTCTATTTTGTGACTTTTAAAATTGAGCTCTGCTCCTGAGGTACAGAGGGCACTACCCCAAGCTTCCTGCACTGGAGGTCAGGGGCCTGGTCACTGGCTTTCTATGCTGGGGCCTCCTGGGCTGGTGGTTTGCCCACTGCACTAGGGTGGCCCAGCCTAGTCATTCCTGTTGTGCCTAGGGTTCCAAGAATAGCAGTTTGCCTGTTGTGCTGGGGCTAGAAGCCTCACAGCTGGTCTGTTCTGCCACTGATCTGCTAACCCAGGACCACAGGGTCTTGGTTGCTGATCTGTGTGGTGGCTAAGAGCTTCTTGACTTGCCAGGACATTACCTTCACTGGACTGCACTCCCCTTTTACTCAAAGGTCAAGAGACTGACCTTTCTCAGAGTCCTTCTAAGTTATTGTGGAATAGAAAAATGTTTCATCCATCTTTTTGTGGGTTCTGTTACTCCAGAATGCATTTAGAGGCTTGATTTAAGATTATTTCTGAGGGAAGCTGGCAAGAGCTCAGGTAACTGCCTGGCTTTTCTCTGCCATTTTGGCTCTACCTCCCACCAACCCCATTTTGTGGACAGACCATAATTCAACTTGGAGAGCCCTTAAGCCCTCAAATCCCAGACCTGAAGTCAAGTTCCAGGAGGGTTACAATTCCATGGGCTACACTGCCCCGCTGAGGTCAGACATGGAACTGTCTTTAGGAAGAAGTAGCGTTAGCTGGATAATCCACAACCCCTTCTACCCTGCCCTGAACACACACACACACACACACACACACACACACAACTCCCATGTCTATAATGTTTTAAATTTTACAAATGACTTTCCTCACAATTATGAAATATTTCTGAAATAGGTTATGCAAATACTGTTATTCTCTTGAGCAAAGAGTCTCAGAAAGATAAAGTAATTGGCCTTGAATCTAACTGCTAATAAATTTCAAGACTAGATTCTAACTTAGAGTTCCTGAATCCAAGGGCCCTGCACTACACCACCACTGCCTCTCATCTTCCCCTTCCACTAGGATATAAATGATGCAAGAACCCTTCCCCTTTCCTGACCGGTGTTACTAGTATTTCTCAATAACTTTCAAGATATTATGATGCCTTCTACTCCTTAGCACCCTTCCCTAGGGACAAGAAGCTAAAAGAAAGCTTCTGATAATCAGCATCAGTTTGGATCAGACCACAAGTTCTTATCATCACTTACTTCCCCAATTCTGAAATATCCTTAGTGGGGTTGAGGGATAAAGCTCATTGCTGTCACAGTATATACCATGAACCATGACTTCTACAGACGTTCATCAATCCCTCTCATTCAACAATGACGGCAGAAGGGGTAAAAACTCTAGACTACTCAGAAGTATCATTTTTATCATAAAGACTTTTCCTCAAGAGGCAAACAGCATAGCAGGTGCCAATATCACAACAAATTAAATGCGTTGCTATGAAGTGATCGGTGATTGGCACAGTGATAATATCAGAATTTATTATCTGAGTAGCCAGAATACTGATCAATCAGACCAAAGCCCAAAATTAACAGCAATAAGAATTAACGATTACACTGAGGAACAAATTAGTCATTGAGGAACAAATCAATGATCAGCACTTCTGACCTATTTAACCAAGCAATGCAGCAGAGGTGATTCCATGGAGCTGGGTACTCGATCAGGCTCCCAGAGGATGGGCATGCACATTGATCTTTTCCCAAAGGAAAGGCATTTCCCTTTACTAGGTGGATGAAGCAATTTCTGATTTCTTGATGTGTCCCTGTGGCTGGGGGTTGTGTCAAAGATGACTATTAATATTCTTTTTTTGGGGGGGGAGGAGGAAGGTAGGGCAATTGGGGTTAAGTGACTTGCCCAAGGTCACACGGCTAATTTTTTGTGGTAAGTGTCTGAGGTTGGATTTGAACTCAGGTCCTCCTGACTCCAGGGCTAGTGCTGTATTCACTGTGCTACCTAGCTGCCCCACTATTATTTTTTTAAAAAACAGAAATGGAAAAGGGGCAAAGATACTGATCTTAATTCTTGCCATTTCCTTCAGAAATGTAACTAAAGTAAAGCAATCACTAAGGCCAGTTACCAGAAAAGCCTTACTCTCCTTGCCAAGCACAGACATATAGCTGCTTAGGGTAAAACAGGTTTAGAATATAAATCCATTTGTAAAGGAAAATGTAGGAGACTAAGAGCAGGTATTGACTTCCAAAACAGTAGAGAACAATGAAGGCAAAAGTAAGTCTTTATAATGTTTGAAGTCATATTATCCCAAGAGCACTCCTAAAGGAAACTGGCAAGAGGGCAATAAACAATTGATGGAAACTCTGTCAAAGTTTTCAATATTTCACTCTAAATCATTAATAATTAAAGAAATGCAAATTAAAACAATTCTGAGGTACTACTTCACACCCATCAGATTGCCTAAGATGACAGAAAAGGAAAATAACAAATGCTGGATGGGATGTGGGAAAATAAGTATACCGATGCACTGTTGATGGAACTATGAACTGATGCAACCGTTCTGGAGAACAATTTGGAACCGTGCCCAAATGATTTTAAAACTGTGAATACCCTTTGAACCAGCAATACCTCTGCTACCTCTATACTCTAAGGAGATCAAAAAAAAGGAAAAAGACCCACACGTACAAAAATATTGATAGAAACTCATTTTGTGGGGGCAAAGGGTTGGAAACTGGGGGATGCCAATCAGTTGGGGAATGGCTGACCAAGTTATGGTATATGAGTGTTATAGAATACTATAAGAAATGATAACATGAATGACTTCAGAAAAATCTGAGATTTGTATGAACTGATGAAGAGGGAACTAAGTAGGACCAAGAGAATAATCTACACAGTAAGAACGGTAGTGTAGAGATAGTCGACTATGAAAGACTTGTTAAATCCAATCAATACAATGATCCACAACAACAAAAGACTAATGATTTAAAATGCTGTCCACCTTTGAGGGTCTCAGAGTGCAGACTGAAGAATATTTTTATTTCCATTCTTCATTTTCCTTTTCTTTTTTGGAGCATAATGGGAAAAGAAACTAGGATTTGTATGACATCACAGTATAATAAGTATCAGATTCTTGCCTGCCTTGTCAGCAGGCAGAGGGAGTAGATGGAGAGAGGCAGAGAACTTGGAAATGAAAATAAACAAATGAAATCAGAAAACAATTTTTTCAACATTTCTATCATTTGTTTTCATTATCAATGACTGTAGAGCCACCACATTTGAACCCTTAGCACTTCAGTCAATCCCAGATGATGTAAAATACAAGGAAGTCATAATGGCCTTTAAAACTAATTAGATTGGATCAGATTATGTACACATAGAAGAAAATCATGCAGGAAGTGACATAATCTTGTAAACACTCTGGGATCATTTTACAAGATATCTCAGGGAGAGATTATAAAGAATGACGAAATTCATAGACAATATTATCACACCCAAAAAGGTGATTGAAAGGACAACAATGAGGGGCGACTAGGTGTTGCAGTGAGTAGAGCACCAGCCCTGGAGTCAGGAGGACCTGAGTTCAAATCTGGCCTCAGACACTTGACACACTTACTAGTCGTGTGACTTTGGGCAGGTCACTTAACTCCAATTGCCCTCCAAAAAGCAAAAAGAAAGAGAGGACAAAACTAGCAATCCATATGCCTAGGATTGTATATGTGTCTGTATGTGTCTCTGTGCATATATGCATATATGTGTCCTGGACATGTACACATACACGTGTGTATATGCATATGTATACATACACACACACACATACACACACATCTAGGTGGCATGGTGGAGGTAGTGCCACACCTGGAATCAGGAACACCTAAGTTCAAGTCCAGCCTCAGGCACCTACTATGTATATGACCCTGGGCAAGTTACTTAACCCTGTTTACTTCAGTTTCTTCATCTGTAAAATGAGGTACAGAAGGAATGGAAAATTGCTCCGACACATTGGCCCAGAAAACCCATGACGTGGCACGAAGAGCCAAACACGCCTAAAACAATTTGAATAACAGCTAACTCTCTCTCTCTAAATAAACGTATATATATAATGTATGTGTGTGTATGTATATATATGTGTGTGTATATGTATATATGTATATGTGTGTATATGTATATATATGTGTGTATATGTATATATACATATGTGTGTCTATGTATATATGTGTGTGTATATGTATATATATATATGTGTGTATATGTATATATACATATGTGTGTCTATGTATATATGTGTGTGTATATGTATATATGTGGT
>CM053583.1:313297810-313368222 GCA_028627135.1 Pseudochirops cupreus | reverse complement strand
ATAAATAAAGTCATTTGCTTCCATTTGCTCCACTCTAATTCTGAAGGAATTATTCTCCTCACTGAGCTTTTGAGATTCTTTTTCCATCTGGCAAATTTGACTTTTTAAGGCATTCTTCTCCTCATTGGCTTTTTGGGCCTCTTTTGCCATTTGAGTTAATCTATTTTTTAAGGTGTTATTTTCTTCACTCAGATTGTTGACTCTCTTTCATGATTTTCTTGCATCATTCTCATTTCTCTTCCCAATTTTTCCTCCACTTCTCTTATTTGGTTTTCAAAATCCTTCTTAAGCTGATCTACAGCTTGTAGACAGTCTTCATGTTTCTTGGAAGCTTTTGGCGTGGGAGTTCTGACTGTGCTGTCTTCCTCCTGTTCCATACTTTGATCCTTTTTGTCCCCAAAAAAAGGATTCTAGAGTTCAGTTGCTGTTCTTACTTTGCTTCCTTTGCCTGCTCATGTTGCCAGTGAATTACTTGATTTTTTAGCTCTGTGGAACTCTGCTTCCAGGGAGGAAAGGTCTGTCCCAAATCGCTGGGGTTTTCACAGCTGCCGGAGCTATTAGGAGGCCACTGCAGCCGCCACCAGCTTTGGCTCACTGAAAACACACCCCAGGACCAGCACCCAAGACCACAATCTGGATCCAGGCCTCTCAATGTAAGAGCACTTAGCCTCTAAATGATCTTTTGGCCCCCCTGCAGTCTGCAGACCATGAGCTCTGAAGCAGCCACGTGGAGGCAGCTGCAGGGCCACCGCTTCTGTCACTTCCTTGCCCTGGAGGCAGTTTGGCCAGACCGCTTTTCTCCCCCAAATTTAGCTGAGCTCCACTGACCTTTCACTTAGTCCTTGTTTCTTATGGCTTGATAATTCTGGAAACTGCCACAGCTACTGCTTATCCACTTTCCTTGAGTGGCTGCTTTCCTAAATGAGCTATGAAAAACCCTCTGACTTTGGAGCTAAAAGGAGCGTGGAAGATTCTGCTTTTCTCATGATAAAGCATAATGGAGCTATGCTAGCAGTATAAGAAAGGAGGCCAAAGCCAGAAGCTGGAAGCAAAGAGTTCAGGAAATACATGCCTACTAGGGCCATGTCAGTAGTGCCCAGCAGAAACCATTGGGGAATAGGCTGATAATGCAATGACATCACCAGAAGATTTCAGTGTCCCTAGGGGACTAGATGTAAAGTTGCTTCTCCATGAATGAGTCTTGGCTACGTGTTTTCACTATATATGTGCTACTCCCCACATAAACCTTGACCACATGTGTTTCCTATTTGTGTTCTCTATGAATATTCCCTATATGTTGATATTCTCCCCACTAAAGTATATTTTTGGGAGGTGGTTTCTCAGGTTGATGTAGGAACTGTTTTATTTCTACTTTTCTTACCATGCTTTGACCCAATTTTATCCTCTAGCCAACTATTAAAGGTCAGCACATCAGTGGGTGTTTGCAAACTAGTCTTAATGGATGTGAAATCCACAGAGAACCTAAAATCTGGATAAGCCATCTCTAGGGAACCTGCCCCATGGATTGGAGGGTGCTAATAATGCTAATATTAATGTTTTCCACTTTTTTTCATTTTAAGTCTTTTATTTTTTCCAATTACATGTAAAGACAATTTTAACATCCATTTTTTAAAAGATTTTAAGTTCCAAATTTTTCTCCTCCTTCCTTTCTCACCCCTTCCACAAGACGGCAAACAATCAGATATAGGTTATGCACGTGCAATCTTGTAAGACATTTCTACAGGAGTCATGTTGTAAAAGGGGAAACATAACAAAAGAAAAAAAACCCACAAAAATAATTCAAAAAATGAAAATTGTATCCTACGATCTTCATTTAGACTCCATCAGTTCCCTCTCTGGATGTGGACAGCATTTTCCATGATGAATCCCTTGGAATTGTCTTGGATCATTGTATTTCAGGAAAGAGCTAAATTAATCATAGTTGCTCATTGCACAGTGTTATTGTTACTGTGTACAATGTTCTCCTGGTTCTGCTCACTTCCCTCAGCATCAGTTCATCTAAGTTTTTCCTGGTTTCTCTGAAATCTGAACGGCTTCCATTTTTAATAGTGCTTTACATTTATAAGGCACTTTTCTCACAAACTTGTGAGGTAGTTGGGCAAGTATTAGCATACCCATACCACTGAGGAAGAAATTGAAACCTGGAAAGGAGAAGTGATCCAAAGTTCCACAGTCTTACTAAATATGTTTACCCTTCAAAGAAACTGTGGTTGAACCTTTTTTTTAATGTAAAGTTTGTTTCTGGAAAGCCCCTGGGTCTGAGGCAAATGCTAAGACATACTCTCCAGGAGGTGAAGCTTTAACCCTGAGTGTCTGAAGCTCCTTCGAATAAGTTATAGAGCTGAGTTCTGGGTCTGAAGGACAGGCTGTGCCTCAGGATAAGGGCATAGCTTAGCAATGGCATCTGCCAGAAGGGCTGAAAATAGCTTATATTCTCAGAAGAGATACTCAGGGTTGGCCTGTGATTTGAAAGAGTCAGGAAATCAAAGAAATTCAATTTAACAAACACGTTAAGCCTACATCATAATGGAAAGAGCTCTGGACTTGAGGTTAGGAGACTTGAATTTTAATCCTGGCTCTTGTTTTGACCTTAAGCAAGGAACTACACTTTTCTGAGCTATAGTTTCCTCTTCTGTACTATCCATAGCATCAACCACACAGGGTTATGGTGAGGAAGGTACTTTGTAAATAATCAAGCACTCTTTTAAAAATGTGAGTTATTATTAGCCTCAGTATGAGTAATAACCATTTATAAGGGTAGAGAATATACTGATTAAATAAGATAATGATCTCTGTCCTCTAGAACAATCTAATAGAGGAATGAGAAATGTATGTATAATGGAAGTTAGAATGTGATTAAGGGCAAAGGAGAGGGCCAGATAACATGCTTTGAGAGATTCAAAAAAGCTAGGAGGACATGGAGGAAGAGATCAAAGAGATGGAAGATATAACATTTGAGCTTAGTGCTAAAGGAAGGGAAATATTTCAACAGGTTTAACAGGCCTCAGCATTGTTGACAGGAAGATGGATAGAGGGAGGGGTGGGAGCCCATTCCAGGCCTGGAGATGATGGGAGAGGGCAGGACCAGAATTGGGCCCCCAGTGAAAGAGAAGACACTAGTCTCTGAAAGGTGAGAAGGCTCCCTCTAAGACCATGTGGGTGTCTAGGTAAAAATACCTGCTCCCTTCCCCCCAGGAAAGGAAAGGGAAAGATAGTTCCTGAGGGTGAAATTTGTCAAGTGATTGCACAAGAGATGATTTGAAGTCTGTGTAATCGGTAGGTAGAAGATTCTCAGGTATCATGTAGTATAAGAGACCTTAGCTATCATCAGTCTCCTCCCCTCACCTGTCAGGAAGGAGATGTGACTTTTAAAGCAGCCAGTGGCTGAGTGGGACTAAAACCTAGAGCAGTGGTACTCAACCTTCCTAATGCTGTGACCTTTAATACAGTTCCTCATGTTGTGGTGACCCCCAACCATAAAATTATTTTTGTTGCTACTTCATAACTGTAATTTTGCTACTGTTATGAATCATAACGTAAATATCTGATATGCAGGATGTATTTTCATTGTTACAAATTGAACATAACCCACAGGTTGAGAACCACTGACCTAGAACAACCAATTCCCCATAGCTATACAACACAAACTGAGATTTCAGAGGAAGCCTGCTGGGGCCATGGGAATCAGCAAGAGATTCAGGGAAGCCCGGAAACAGACTATTACAATATAAAGGCAGTTGGATTTGGTAAAACTTGGTTTTACTACTGATATACTGTGTGACCTTGTCTGTTACCAAACCTCTGTTTCTTAGTTTCCTCATCTGTCAAGTGGGAATCGTCATCATCATCACACCTGCCCTAAACAACTCTCTGGGGTAGGTCAGAGGGGATTATGGGAAGGAAAGCCTTTGGAGAGCATATAAATGGGGAGCATTATTATCTGGACCCTCCTTTGCTCCGTGAATGAATGAACATAGACAATACAGTACACTAATTTGACTGTACACCTAAGAACACAGGACTATGTCTCCAGAGACCTAGGTTCTCATCTACAGTTGTCTGTTTACTTGTCCTCTGACTCAGGGCAAGTTTGCTAACCTCTCCAGGCCTCAGTTTCCTCATCTGTAAGTGGGAATAATAATAATATCTTCCATACCTAGGCAATCTTGAATCGTGATCATACTCATCATAGCTCATACTTATATAGCATGATGTTATGGTTGAAAAAGGATTTTCTTCATAACTCTGTAAAGTAAGTCAGCTTAGAGTGTTTGAGGTTGAAGATGAAACAGGACCTAGGATGATTACCGCCCCCCCTCCCCGGGATGTCCCACCTACTACTTTGGCTCTGGACCTTCCTGACCCCTTTCTTTAGCCCCAAGCTGACGCTATCCCCCTTCCCCCAGCCAGGGTCCCGAGCAGCCTTGGGGAGGGAAGGACTTCCCTTTCCATTCACTCCCACCCTTGGCATGGGATTTGCTGGAGGATCTTCCTTAGCAAAAAGAGCACTCCAGCCATAGCTCTCTTCTCCTTCCTAAAGCTCCCATAGCAAACTCAGCCCAAGTCTCTTCCAAGACCCATTTGCTTCCGCCCTCTATTTCCACCTGCCCTCTATTGTGATAGAGAGACTGCATTTAAAATGAAAGCACCTGAATTTAAATTCTGACTCTGCCATTTAGTATGTGACCTTGGGAAATCACTTCACTTTCCAGGGTTTATCTTTGAGGTTCCTTCTAGCTCTAGACCTATAATCTATGACTCAGTGGATCTAAGGTAACTTCTAGCCTTAAGCCAAAGGATCCCTACTTTTGGAGCCTCTTCTCATTATTAATGCTGAATTATGACCTCTAGCCGAGCTGGACTCTTCTCAGTTTGCATTTGTCTCTTTTCTCTCTCCTCTCCCTCCTGAAGCTACCATTTCCAAGGACTACCTCCCCATACCCCTTTGTATCTCTCTTATCAGTGGAGTTTCCTCACTGGAAGTTCCCTATGCCAATAAAATAAATCTGGTCCAAAAAAAATATGTTATGATATGATAAACGTAAAGTAGAGGTCCAAAAGAACGGCAGGAGAGATTCAGGAAAGCTTCAGAGTGAGGTTGATGCCTGTGCAGAGCCTTGAAGGATAAACAGGATTTTAAGAGACCCAGATGTGGAGGGAAGGCCATAGTAGGTATGGCACTAGGTGTCGCTATGAAGCTGGAGAGTCAGGCACCTGGGTCACAAAACAACAGGAACAGGTTAGGCTTGAACTCCGATGGGGCTGACCGAATGCCTCAGGTTCCTAATTATTCTGCCTTTGGGAAGGTAATTATGAAACATGAGAGGCTCGTTATTATCTCCCCAATTAAAAGGAGAAAACCCTCTAATGATGGGCCTGCAAGCTAGGAGCCCAGCCCTGTACTAGGAAGGTCACTTCTGGGTCATGTGTCACAAAGGGACACAAGGAAAGACACACATTACATGAGTAAATTAGAGATATGTATGAGAAATTAGAAGAGATCAGCTGAATACAATCTCTAACATAATATATATATAATATTTATCTGTATATATATATGCATAAATATTATGTATGTATTATATATTATATTAATTATATAATATAATATACATTATATATAATATAAATGTTAAATTATATATATAAAATTTTTAACATACACAGAAACTAGTGACCAGTGTCATCCAGCTGGAGTACGGTAGGGGAAGGAGATG
This sequence comes from Pseudochirops cupreus, assembly GCA_028627135.1. NCBI lineage: Eukaryota > Metazoa > Chordata > Mammalia > Diprotodontia > Pseudocheiridae > Pseudochirops > Pseudochirops cupreus. Next base: position 313,362,484 of record CM053583.1, on the reverse strand, counting down.
AGGACCGTCATGTTCTCCTCTGCATTCCCTACAACACAATTATATCTGGGTTGGGTTTTTTTTTTTCTCTACACTCCAGCCACCTAAACAAGCCACCCCAAACAGTCTTATACTTTGCTGCTTCTTCCTTTAGCTTTGGCTTGGGCTGAGAGGAACAAAAAACAACAGTCACAAAACTGTGACCAAGGTGCCACCACTCGACCCGTATGGAGAGCTCATAATGATATTAGCTAGTATTCATAAAGTCCTTCAAGGTTTGCCAAGCTCTTTACAAATATAATTTCATTTTATCCTCATCACAGCCCTGAGAGGTGGATGCTATTATTATCCCAATTTTACAGATGAGGAAACTGAGGCACATAAATGTTAAGTGACCTAACTAGGGAAGTAGCATTTATATGGTTTCTACTGTGCGCCAGGCCCTGTGCCACGCGCTTTTGAGGAATATTTGTCTTATTTGATCCTCACAACAATCCCTGAGGGGTAAGTGCTATTATTACTCCCATTTTCCAGTTATGAAAATTGAGACAGAAAAATTAAGTGAGTTTCTCAGGGTAATAATGACGCCAACAGCAATAATAACTAACATTTACCTAGCGCCCGTAACGTGCCAGAGGCACTGTGCTAAGCACCTTACAATTGTTACCTCGTCTGGTCCTCACAAACAACCCTGGGAGCTAGGGACTATTATTATCCCCATTTTACAGATGTGGAAACTGAGGAAAAAACACATTCCAGGAAAACATTCTGGAAGCCAATTTGGGATTCTCTGAGAAAAGTGCTCACACCCTCTGCCCCAGAGAGCTTGCTGCTTTGGCATATGCCCCAAGAAAAGCATAGATAGAAAGAAAGGTCCTATATATATTGAAATATTCATATCAGTACTTTTTCTTGGTTTCAGCTCCCTATTAACTTACAGTTTTGTTCTGTCCTTTCCAGACCAAAAATTATCTCCACAGCAGAGAAAACAAGAGAAAAATAAGTAATTAGAAATAGATACAGGACTGTAGCTCAGTGAATAAGGATGGAGTCAGGGGTAGAGGGTGTATACAATAGACTTGGGAGTCATTTGCACAGATCTGACAACTGAAACCTTGGGAGAGCATGAGATTAGCAAGGGGGAGAGCATAAAAAAATAACAGGCTCTGGGGGATCAACCCCACACTTCAAGGACAGGAAGATGATGAAAGGAATGAAGAGAATTTCACTCATTCCAATGTTTGTGTTTTCCATAATTTTTCCCTCCTCTTTTCATAGCCCTCTAATCACTAGTGTCTATGAAAAGGCTGTTTAGGAAGTTTTCTGACTGGCAGGAGAAGCAGAAATGCCCAAGCAGGCGATGAGCAAAAATAAAATCATTTCTGAGGACAGACTCTTTAGTCACTGGCATCTATAGCCTAGGTAAGATCAGCTTCATCTCCATTCAGTGTGAACCCTCCTCACATGTCCCAGTTAGCCTGCCAGACTTCCTCTTCCTCCATCCAGAGCTTTTTCATACTTTCAAGCTCAACACCATTCCATCCTCTGCCAAGAAAACTTTCCTGCTCACCATAGTCTCAGGTGATCTCTGAATTCAGCCTGGTATGTGTTGCCTGGTACTGTGAGTTATCTTTCATCTTACTCCCTAACTAGACTGTGAATTCTTTGCAAACAGGGAATAGAATTCCCTTCTCTTATATACTGAAAGGGCTTTAACACAGTTTGGGGGCACATAGGAGGTACATACATATATACACATAGAGTATATCCATATATACTCTATGTGTGAGTATAAATAAATACTGTTAGCCCTTCTACAATTGGCTTTCCCTTTGTACTAGAGAAGAAGTATAAATTTTTTTCTTTTTCTTTTATGGGGTGTTTACAGTGCCTTACTGTAAAATTTGGATTAAATATTTGGTCATGGACTGTATGTTGTCTGCTGGTCTTCTCGTGGAAAACTCCCCCAAAATTCCTGCTTAATTTCTTATGCCGACCTGTGATATATCAAAACCTCAATGGGGAAAGTCATGATGTGGAAGAGATAACTGTATACATATTACATACATGTATATATTTATTTAATAGAATTGTCAATAGGCATATAATTCCAAAATGTACTGCATTTAGCTAGTTTGTATATGATGACTTCCATACTAATCCCATCTCTTCCTCTGGAAGAGGAGATGGTTGAAGACATTGAAAGGGGAAGAAGAGTTGGGGGAAAGGAGCAGAGAATCAAGGGGGAGTGACAGAGAAGGCCTCAATCTTTTCAGCAAAGTAAGAAGGAATTGAGTAATTTTCTGAGAGTGAGGGGAAAAGGAAAAGGATTTAGGAGGTTGGTGAGGAAAAGGAAATAGCTGTTCTGAGGAATATGCTTTGCAAACTGACAAGTGCTGTGACAGTGTGAACTATTATTATTGGGGCCCAGAGATGGCAAAAGGCCAGATTCCTAGCTAGTATGGTGTAGGAAAAAGAATGTTGGATTTGGAGCAAAAAGGCTTGGTTTGCATTTCTAATTTTATCATTTTATTAGTGGCACTTAATTTCTTTGGGCCTCAGATTCCTCAGCTGTAAAATGAATAGATTGTATCTGAAAAAAATTGACAAAAAAAAAGCAAAATAACAAATTCTGGAGGGGCTGTGGGAAAACGGGTACATTAATATACACTGTTGGTGGAACTACAAAGTGGTCTAGCCATTCCGGGAAGCAATTTGAGACTATGTCCCAAAAAACTATTAAACTTTGTGTGTGTGTATATGTATATATGTATGTATATATGTATGTATGTACGTATGTATGTGTATATATATATATATATATATATATATATATGTATATATATCTCCTTTGGTCCACTGAAACTGCTACTAGGTCAATACCAAAGAGATCAAAGAAAGAGAAAAATGATCCATATGTACAAAAATATTAACAGCTCTTTTTTTTGTGGTGGCAAAGAACTGGAAACTGCCCGCCAATTGGGAAGTGTCTGAACAAGTTATGGCATGTGAATATAATGGGATATTATTGTGCTGTGAGAAATGATGAAGGGGATGGTTTCAGAAAAACCTGGGAAAACTGGTATGAATTGATGCAAAGTGAAGTGAACAGAACCAGGAGAACAATTTACGTAGTAACAATATAGTAAAAAAACAAAACATAATTTTGAAAGACTTAGAAACTCTGATAAACATTAATGACCAATAACAATTCCAGAGGATCCATGATGAAACATGACACCCATCTCCTGATAGAGAAGTGATGGACCCAGAGTGCAGATTGAGACATTTTTTAGACATGGTCAATGTAGGAATTTGTTTTGCTTGATGATACACATTTATAGCAAGAGTTTTGTTTTTCTTGCCTTCTCAATGTGTGAGAGGAAGAGGGAGAAAGGAGGGAGAGAAGTTGGAATTTGGTGAAAATAAAATTTAATTTAAAAAAATGGTTTGGACAATCAAGCGGAAGGGACTGAGGAGCCTGAGTGATGTGGCTAAAGGATACACACACACACACACACACACACACACACACACACACACACACACACACACACGGATGACAGCTCACCTAACTATTCTTCTAAGTCTATGATAACCACCAAGGAGTCTTTGGTCTCTTTGGCAATGGTACTTCAGAATCAGAGAAGAGATTTATTTTGGAAAAAAACAAAAAGAAAACCCTGATATAAGAAAAGTCAGTCTCATCTTATTCTTTTTGCTCCAGACCAAACTGGACTGTTTGATGTCCTCTGTGTGTGCCCTGAGCTTTCCTGCTCAATTCCTTTGAAAAGGAGTATTTCCCACCTGGCTATTCCTGAGTCTGGCTACAAGGTAGAATTGATACTGCATGGTTAATGGTGATGCTTATCTAAATTCAAACAGAGCCAAGGACGTTTTATCCTTTCATATTTGGTATAATCATATCCATGTTTTTTATAGTAAGTTTCTATAATCAGAGCAAGTGGTCAGTAAAAGATATGAGCATAATGTAAGCATGTGAGATTTTGCTGTTTTCAATCTGAATGTGTAGTCATTTCACATCTCAAATAGCGAGGTAAATTAGTACTTGGGCTTGTCATTAGCCTTCCTGTATAGTCATGTGAAAAATTAAATCCCTGGAATAGGACATTCTTTCTGAATGATATGGGAATAATTAGACAAAGAGAAAAGAAGCTTGTGAAGCAAAGGTACGAATACAATGTCAATCAGTATCCTATAGACTAAGGCTGGGATACATCTGAGCTACTATAATAAAATGTGTTTAAGATCTGAGCTGTTAAGCCTAAAATTATGTTGCTTTCTATATCCTAAACAACTTAGTAAATGAGTATTAGGTCCAGTCATCTGCCTGTTAATTAATTACTTAAAGTGTCCTCCCAAGTCTTTTATTATGATTGGAGTAAAGTTAACCTCTTACAAGCAAATTCATTTGTATAACTATTGAACCCGGGTATGCCAAAACCTTGCAGTTTCATGGTGTGTTTTGGTGACGCTGTCTCAAAGAAGTCACAGTGGGATCACTTCTAAATCCAACTACAGGTGTTTACTGAGGATTGATGCCCCTCAGAAGCGAGCTAGGTTCCAAGAGGAAACAGCGACTTAGTAAACAACACAGGCAAATTTATAGTGTAATGATGCTGATTATACAACAGAAATTATGAATATTAAAAAGGCAGGAGGGATTTGTTAAGGGATTAGGCAATGGGGGAGGGGTCCCTCCTATGGTTTGGTGGCCAGACATCCTGGTCATGCTGCTTTCTGATTGGCTGGCTGTGGTGGTCCTGTCTGGTCAAGATGGATAGTAAAGTATTGTGGTCCTGTCTTTGGTTAAACGGATGATGTGATTGTGGTTGAGTATAACCTATAAACCTATTCAAATATGTGAATTGGATCTGGGGGCAGTGGCTGTATTGAGTATGGGGGTCTCTGGTATGGTTAAAGTCAAATTGCGTTGCTAAATCAGGACATGCCTTGCTCTTCAGTGGGGTCCATAGGGAAGTTAGAATATTGGGGCTGAGGGCAATTTTATTAGGATTCCATCACTGGGGGACTGAGGACATACTGATGAAGGTTCTTGTTCATAGAAAGGCATAAAAAAGTCCATCCATCTTGAATTGAGGTTCTTCAGACTTGGAGAGCACCACAAAGCCACGCAACTCTTTGTCCTGCCCCTTTTGGCCCGCTTTCCAGATACATTTCCACACGGAATCCACAAGAGCACTTCTACCAGAGCCGATCAAGGGATGCATATCAAGAGAATTCTTTCTACTCTGTGGGGCATAAGCAAACACCCTTTTGCTAACTGTTGAATGCCCCCGTGGGTGACTGTCGTATTTCATTCCAATTTTTCTTATTTGTTGGACAATCACTTTCAGTCCTGTCCAACTCTTTTTGACCCCATTTTGGGTTTTCTTGGCAAAGATCCTAGAGTGGTTTGCCATTTCCTTCTCCAGTTCATTTTACAGATAAGGAAATGGAGACAAACAGGGTTAAGTGAGTTGCCCAGGGTCACACACTGAGTAAGTGTCTGAAACCAGATTTGAAGAGGAGGCTTCCTGACTCCAGGCCCCACACTCTGTGGCGCCACTTAGCAACTTCCATTCATTTCAATATTGGACCTAAACTGCTAGGAGAAGGGCTGTCATGTAGAAACTTGATCTCATGGTCGCAGAAAGCAGAATTGGGAACACTGGGCAGAAGGTACAGAGATAGAGACTTAATGAAAGGAAAAATTTCCTAACAAATAGAGCTATCCAAATGTGTAAATACACGGCCTTGGGCCTCACTAAGAAGGCTTCAAGTAAGGGATGGGGACTGTTTTGTTGTCCAGGATATGATAGAAGTGACTCATCCCAGTCCAGGTTGGACTCCAGGGATCCTTCTAACAGCGAGATCCTGTGATTCTGTTCTAACCTCTCCTTGTTCAAGTCCTGACCTTGACTTTCTTTACTATGTGCCAGATATTATGCCAAGTGCTGAAGACACAAAGAAAAGCAAACAGTCCCAGGCCCCCACACTCTTCTACTTTCCATGTATATAGTAGACACACACACATCCTATCTATGATTTTCGCAGACTTTTTGTTCTTTGCATCAGAGTATAAACTTTTGAAGCTTTGTGAGACCTTAGAAGTAATTTTGTCCAAACCCCTCATTTTATAGATGCAGACTTGGTATTGAGGTAGATTGGTGTGTTTAAGAACTCAGTCCAGCCTTTCTACTAGACTCTGAAAAAAAAAGTTTAGATATTTTTCACTTTTAAATCATTTTTTCATCTTAAATTTACCTTCTTATATGTTTATATGTTCTTCCCCCTTCCCAATGTATCAGGTTTCTACTAGTAATGAAGAATAAAAGAGAATGAAGTAGTATAGTAAAACTAACCAAGTCTTACTGGAGAAGTAATAATGATGACAGTTAACATTTACCCTGTGCCAGACACAAACTACACTTATTCTCTCATTTGATCCTCACAGCAGTGCAGGGAGGTGGGTGCTATTATCCCTATTCTACAGATGAAACTGAGGCAAATGGTTTGCTCAGGATCAAAAGGCTGGTAAGTGTCTGAGCTCGGATTTGAACTCTGGTCTTTCCAACTCAAATCCGAAAACTCTATCCACTGTGCCACTTAGTTGTCCCTAAATAAGAAATATGAAATGTCCTGTTTCCATTGTCCCCCATCTCTCCAGAGAAGGGAGGGAGGTGCATGTCTTATCATAAAGCCAAATTCCTGTGCAAATTCAAGTTGCTGCAGTTATTGTTATATAGTCTTAGTTGTTAGATAGATGGGGAAACTGAGGCTCAGATTTTTATTTTTATTTTTATTGCCAGAGAGGAACTGAAGCCCATAGATGACAAGTCTGAGGTAGAAGAACGATGCGACGCACAGGTCGGGTCCCCCGACTCACAGTTCTGCATTCTATCTAGAACCTGGGCGAGTCTTTCCGGACTCGTACAATGCTGGGTCGATGGCCCATTTTACAGATAGGGAAGCTGAGGCCCGCTGCTGCTTCGCTGGCCCTGTCTCCAGGTCTCCCTGCTCCAGGGCGCTACGCTGTACGGCGCAGGGCTGCTGTAAGGGCTATCCCAGGCTGCCCCAGGACGCAGACCCTCCTCGGGCTCCGTGCGCCCCAGACAGGTGGAACCACAGCAGCTGGTCCCCGCGGGGGGTGAATTTCTCCCCTGTCCGGGCGGGGCGGGGGCCGTGCAGGGCAGGGCAGGGGGCGGGGCCTGGCAGGCGGAAGTGGCCCCGGGCTGGGGCTGCGGCGGTCGGCTGGGACCGGCCGCGGCTATGGGAGCCCGGGGCAGAAGCGGCTGCGGCGGGGACTGCGGCGGCCGGGGCGCGGGCGGCTGGAGGCCGGACACGCTGGCCGGATAGAGCGGGGCCGAGCGCGGCGGAGCCATGGGCCGGGCCGGGGTCGCGGCGGGGCCGTTGGCGTGGCTGATTCTCCTCAGCCTCACCCCCTTTGCCGCCGCCACCGCCGCGGTCCCCGCCGGCAACGCGAGCAGCGGCGGCCCCGGTGAGTGAGGGAGCGTCGCGCAATCCCCGAGCCGGATCTGGGCTGGCCGGCGGAGCCCCGGCGCCGGGGGGAGGGGCGGCCCGGGCAGGGGGCCGAGGCTGGGCTGGAGGAGCGGCGCCCGCTCCCCCACACGCCTGCACTCCCGCCTCATTGTGACTTTGCCCCTAATCGTGTATGTGCTGACGGGGCCCGAGCACCTGCCCCTTTCTCGCGGCGGGGCGGGGGCATCCTGATGGTCTGGGGGACCCGGGAGGTTTGGATTTGCCAAAACTGCCGCTTCTCCCGCCGACCCCCTGTGCGACCTTGGACAGGTCATTTCCCCTCCCTGGCCTCAGTTTCCTCTTCTGTAAAGTGAGGGAGGGGGGTGAAGCAGGACTGGGACTCAAGGCACCTTAAGCCGTTTGGTGTGGAGGGAGCAGTGGTCCATTCCTTTGGAAAGTTCTTCCTGGGGGGGAGTCAGCAGAATTTGTTGTGAAGAGGGCAGGTTCCTAATTGTAATTGGAAAAGGAGTATGGGGGGAGGGAACGTTCTTTAAACCCCATGCTCCCGGGGCAGAGATCGTACTTCGAAGCCGGTCTCTGAGGGAGTCTCTGGCCAGGCATTTGGCAGGTTCAGAGGACCTGAAAAGTTCCCAGAACAGGACCTAGAGACCTGAGTCAACAAACACAACAAGCATTTATTAAGCACCTACTGTGTGTGCCAACCACTGTGCTAACCACTAGAGCCCAGGGACCTCTGGAGCAGGTCCAGATAAGTGTCAGATCTCTCCCAGACCAGAGGCTGTTGTAAGTGGTGTATAAGTATTGCCATTTAGCACTCTCTCTTGGCTGTGGTGAGTCTGGTTTTAGTCTACTCCATCCTTCCTTAAAATTAACTCTTTTCAAGGTGGCCTTGCTGAGTGATGCAAGCTTTGAACTTTAAGGTAAGCTTCCTCGGTGTCCCCTGACTTGCTGTAATTTTGAGGTAAAGCCAAGAGGAGTGAAGATATGCTTTGTTTCAGATAGAGACAATAGACAGAGTTTAGGAGTGCTTTGCAAGTAGTAGGTGCCTAATAAATGTTTAATTTAATTGGGTAATGATTTCTTGATTGAACTACTGGAGGGCTGGATTCTGGAATAGAATTCCTGAGATGAAAGTGCTGGGCCGATTTCCTTCTTTGGGCCAGGATGTGGAGGTACCAACAATCTTGAGTTGGGGTGGAGCTGTGACCTTTGAGACTTTTCTCTTTTCCATCCAAGAACCGGATTATAGGGCACTTAAAGGGATTGGGGAGGGAACTGGATTGTAAACTTCAGAAGTGACCTGAAGAAATGGTCTCTTTTCCTTTCTCAACCCCTAGAATTTTCTAGGGACCTCAGGCCCCAGGGAGACTTTGGGGCAATTTCTTGACTTCCTTCCCCATAGCTGTTTCATCTTTTTCTTGGGAGGTATTGCTTCAAAGGATGGGGGAAACCACGTGACAAAATTAAGTGGCAGCTTTTTGGGGGGGAATCTTATTTCAGCTTTTAAATTGGACAGAAAAGTAAAGTGATGGAGTGGGAGGTCTGTTGGCTTGACAATTCAACGATTTATTAAGCACCTGCTCTATATTTAAAGAGTCACAATCACTGGGACTTCAAAGGCAGAAATGAAAAACTGTTTCTGTGACTGGTACAGCTTATACAGATTTTAGTAAACACAGAATTGAGGAAGAAAAGAGGACTGACAGCTAGGGAGATTAGGCGAGGCTTTAACCTATGCTGAGCTTTAAAAGAAAGCTAAGGATTTTAAGAGACTGAGCTGAGGAGGTAGGAAGTGTGTTCTAGGCATGAACGAATGAAGCAAGCACTTAATAAATTCTTACTCAGCACTGTGATAAATACTGGGAATGCAAACAGAACAGCAAGACAGTCCCAGCTCTCAAGGACTTACATTCTAATGGGAAAACGACACACATGGAAGGTTTTGACTTTCAAATCAGATGGAAAGGTCCCAGGGTACTAAGGTGCAGTGGCAAAACACTAAGTGTTAGTACCTCTGCCTTAATGTTATTTCTACTGATAAGTCACTCCTATTTCTAATACAAAGTCATTTGATGGTGACAAGGACTCTTAACAACAAGAACTTTCTTTTCTGAGTCCTGAGTAGCTGTGGCTGTAACACTTGCAGGAGCAGCTGCTAGGCTGCATCTCTGCATGGACTACTTCCCAGGATAATGGCTGAGGGCATTGGGAAGCACTGTTATTCCTAAGGCTCTCAGACCTCGGGTCCTGGGCCATCTCTCCCAAAGTTGGAAATTTGACCTTACTGACATGCTGCTGCTTCCAGTCTTCCCCCTGGGTGCCTTGCTGCTTAATCAAGGCCGACTTGCCTTCCTTGTGTGTGGTAGTTAAGGTGGCTTGTTCCTTTTCCATAGGGGCCATTTCCCCAAATGATGGTTATGGGGGATGGACTGGAAGCAGGATGGGTGGTCTGGCATAGGGAAGGGGGTGCTGCCACTCCCAGGGCTCCTGTGCTTCTGCCTATGGGTAGCAGTTGGTCAGCATCTGTTGCTTGTAGTGATGAGGAAGTTCAGCCCCCTCTCCACCATAATTTATCGCCTCAATGATAAGCATGGGGTCTGGGGGCTTGCTGTTGGGGAGCACTACTGTTCCCAAGGTTTTTGGATGTAGGATGTTCCCATCAGGGTCTGAGAGGTGGTCAGGGTGGTCATTTGGCTTACCTGGCATATGCTGCCTTCTGTCTCTCCGTCAAGGTACCTGTCATAGGGACCAAGCTTTGTGAAGGTAGGAGATGGAATGCTGAGTTTAGATAACTTGTAGAACAGTTGATCCAAATCCAGAGTTTGTGAAAGGGAATAATGTGAAATAAGCATAGAAAGGTATAGGCTGGAGCCAGATTGCAGAGCTTGAAATCATAGGCTTGTGTTTTATCTTAGCATAAATAGGAAGTCTCTAAAGTTTGTTGAGCAGGGAAAGACCTGTGCTTTAGAATTATTTTGACAGCTGTGTGTTTGGCCAGAGTGGGGAGGGGGGGGGGAGGGGGAAGGCAGGGGAGTGGGGGGGGGGGCAGCCCTGAAAGCATATAGAGCAATTAGGAGGCTGTCGATGGCTGCTTAGAGGGTGGCCTAGAAGTGCTTTGATATCCGTACCAGAGGTGGATCAGTGCTTTGGAGTAGTTTATTTTCAACTGTCCCCTTGGCTTCTCTGAAATATTTCTTCCCAGCTCCTGTTCCTTCCAGGAGTTGTGCCTTCTAGGTTTGCACTGTTTGGAATGAAGGTCTGTTTTTCTTCTCTGAGTATTGAATTCCTGATTTAATTGCTTCAGCATCAGTTTCCCCACTTCTCCCTTCTACCCTCCTGCCTCAGGACTAAAGGCCTTGGTAGTTGGGTTACTTCTACCCTGTTCTTGGGGGGAGGCCTCTGTCCCAGAGTGACCCCTCCAGCTGGCCTATTGCTTATCCTTTGTCTCACCTTCTCTCTCTCACCCCCTCCTACCTCCAGCAGTGGGCCTCTGCTTGCTCACCTCCAAATCATATTCTAGACCTGCTCTTGGAGCAAGGCCAGCCCAGCCTCAGGAGAACCACAGGCCTCCGTGGATTCTACCTGTGCCCGTGAGTTGGGCTATAAGCACAGAGAGATTATTATTTTCCTTTGCTTAGTTCTTTCTATCCAACTGTGGCCTAATACATAGGCTGGGGGCAGGAACAGGCCAGAGACTTACCTGAGATTGATGTTTTGAATGGAAACTGGGAGAATTTCCAGACCAGAACTTCTGACCCCTCTGCTCAGCCCCATAAAGGAATACTTGAGGAGGCAGGCAGGGTAGGAGGTGATTCTGGGGCAGGGTTTTCCCTGGCCGGCTTATCTTTCCCTGGTGTTTTTGAGTGATGGCCTGATGTTACTCAGTGGTCTATGTATCCATGAACCAAAGCACTGGGCTTCTCATACATTCAAATCTGGCTAGAGAGTAGAGGGAGAAAACAGAGAAGTAGTAGGGTTGTATATTTGATGTGGCAGTACCTGGGCCCAAATCTTACTCCCTGCTACAAAGGAGATTTTTGAAGGAGTCACTGAACTTGTCTCCATTTCTGGGTCACCTTTTACCTGCTAGACTGCAAGCTAGTGTCTTCTGTATAGTAAACTCTTAAGTGTTTGTTGAATTTGTGGTGGAAAGGGGAGTCTGAGTCACCACCCTCTTATCGGACTGGGATTTCTAGAGGATGTTTGGAAGAGTGAGTTCCTTGACATGAAACAGTGCTATAGAAGTGGATGAGCTTACAAATATTTTCATATTCACACAGTCACCCACAGTCCCGGACTCTCTTTGCCACTGGGTGCCCAACTTGTCATCTTTCTGCCTTTCCTTAATCCAACATATCCTGCTCCTCAGACTACTGACGGTTTGCCTTGTAGCTTTCTTAGGGTGGAGGGCAGGTCAGCCAAGTTTTAATTGCATTTAATTGAAGCTGTCAAGCTGTGGGATTATAACCCTGAGCCCTGTCATGGAGCCCTTTTAGTTAAGGCCCCAGGCTGGCTGGTCAAACACCTTTCCTTCTGGAGTCCCAAGAGAATATAGACTGGATGTGATTGGATTATCTGTCCAAAGCCCTTAACACTGCCTTATATCCTGGAAGGTATTCTCCAAAGGAAACCGTACCAAACTGACCCTTTTGGGAGACTATATATGAATGGCATGGGAGTGTTAAATCTCTGCCCCCTTCAGGGAGAAGGGAGGTTTAAGAAGTAGAAGCTGTTGCTATAGATGTCTGGCCTCTTCAGGCAGCTTTGGAGAAAATCAAGCCTTATCTGTTTTCTCAGCCAGTGTCCTCAAGGGACTCTTTCCTTCTTCCAGCTGCTTTTCCAGGGATGCAGTTTCTGGGACAGCTCCTGTGTCTATTGCTTTAACTTCTTAAGACAATATGATGCTGTTGAAATGTGGCCATTTTTTAAGGGGCTACAGGAAACCCTAATAAGTCAATGCTACCTCTTTGTGTTTACCTGCCAATTACTGTGACTTCTGGTATTGTAGAAGGGGCCATACACCAAGAGAAGCTATGCTAGGGTTCCAGGTTTGGTTTGCAGTTGCTGCTCTCAGCCTTGGAGAATCTGTCACTCTCCCTCTGGTCCCTTTGAAGGTACAGCTATAAAGGCAGATCTATCCTGATGTCCTTAATTTTTTTCTTCGAACCCTGCCTCTAATACTGGGAGGGAGACTTAAAGTGTGATCGAAGAGGTTAGTTATTTTAGATCAACCTAGATTATTCAACAATGCATTTTTATCTGGGATTGTCAGCCCAAGTGCCTAACAGCAGGATTTTACAACATTACTGTAGAGTTGGGTTATAACATATTAATAGCATCATTGGATTGAATTGAAGTACAGGCATATCCATTATAACATTACCCTGACCAACCCATTTCACAACAAACATTTATTTTAGTGCCCTCCGTGTGTGAGAAACAGTGCTGGATATTAGACATAGATGTGACACAGACCAAATGTTCTGGAGGAGGGAGAGAGATCACTTTCAGATATTGAAAATAGGGGAAGAGGTAGGAAAGCCTTCCTGGACAAGGGGGAGCCTGAGTTGTGCCTTGGAGGAAAGGATATGGATTGTAGATGAGAGGAAGTCTATTCCAAGAATGAAGAATGAAATGAACAAAGAAAAAGAGATAGAGACCAAGTCCATTTTGGCTGGGATATAGTCTACTGAAAGAAATATATGAGTTTGAGAGATGGCTGGAAAAGTAGGTTGGAGCCAGATTATCAAGCCTGGCCTTGAATTCTAGGATTAGGAGTTTATTTGTTTGGTTTTTATTGTTGTTCAGTCATTTCAGATGCTTCATAACCTCATTTTGAGATTTTCTTGGCAAAGATACTAGAATGGTTTGCCATTTCCTTCTCCAGCTCATTTTATAGATGAGAAAACTGAGGCAAACAGGGTTAAGTGACTTGCCCAGAGTCACACAGCTAGTAAGTGTCTGAGGCCAGATTTGAATTTAGGAAGATGAGTCTTCCTGACTCCAGGCCCTGTACCCAGGGGTGGGAAACTTATGGCTTCAAGGCCACATGTGACCCTTAAACTTCTCAAGTGCTGTTCTTTTACTAGGTCCAAACTTCACAGAACAAATCCCCTTAATAAAAGGACTTGTTCTGTAAAATTTGGACTCAGTCAAAAGGCCTCACCCAAGAACCTAGAAGGCCACATGTGGCCTCAAGGCCGCTGGTTTCCTATCCCTCCCCTGCAGTATACTATCTACTGTGCCACCTAGCTGCCCCTCTTTGGCTTTAGGGAATCATTTAGGATTTTTTAAAACAGTGACCCAATCAGAGACTATTGTTTGGGATGAAAAATATCCTTCATCCTTAATTTAGTGAAAAGAAATAAACACAGAGATCTCTTAGGATAAGAACAGGACTTTACTCTCTTCCCCGGGAGAAGAGAGCAGTCTTCCCCATGACTCATCATGGAGAAGAGGCACGTCACAAAAGATAGTGCTGGAATTTATAACCTAACTTAGTCAAGACCCCTCCCCGACTGTTTCCCCTCTCATTGGTGGAGAGGCACACTTCACCAAATACTTCCCCAACTGGGACAGCAACGAAAGATAAGGGGAGGGTCCCACCAAGGCGGGAAAACAGACAAAGGAAGATAAAAGTGATTGACAGAAGCAATTTCAAAAGTTAACCACCCCAGATTGAGAAGTTTTCACTCTTCCCATACACTATTGTATAAAAGCTGTTATGATCCCCCTAAAACTGTGATCTGAGTCTTTTTTTTTTTCCTAAAACAGGTGAGTTTATTGATTGTTAACATAAAGAAATCCTGTTGATGGAGGTCATTTGAACAGATGTTATGCTTGTGAAGAAACCAAATTCTAACAGAAAGAATAAAATCCAGAGGCACTCTTGTATTGCTCAAGTAGCCTCAGCATTCAGGGGTCCTGCCTGAAATTTTTTTCCCCCTAAGTGCCCAGGATATAAACATATGGCACCATTAAAAGCCAAGTGATATTTTAGAACTTGCATGAAAATTGAGGCTTGAGCTCTGTTTCAGTAGAAATAGAAAGCGTGTGTTGTGTGAATTAAGCAGCCTTAGTAGGTTTGGACAATTATTGATTTCCTTTTTGCAATCTTCAATATGTTTTCACTGCATTTGAGGACCAATGAAAGACTCTCCCATCTTCCTTTAGAGCTACAAATTGCCCAAGGATAATAAGCTAACCTGCTCTGTCACCTAGTGGTTAAAATGACTACAATACATTCTGAGGCAAAAGGCGGGGGTGGGGGGCAGTGTGTATGGGGGTAAAACCTTGGATTATGCTATGTAGGAATGAATGGAGGAGTCAGAGAATCTCGGAGCCTGAAAAGATCTTAGAGGCCATTTAGTTCACCCCCTGCCCCCTACTTACTGATGAGGAAAATGAGGCCCCCAGAGGTGAAGAAACTCGCCCAAGGTCACACAGGTACTAACTAGTGAGATTGGGATTCCAACCCAAGGTCTTCCAACTACAAATTCAGGGCTCCATGTACTGTACCAAGCTGGCCTCTCCCTGAGAAAGTGTGTGTTAGAAGAGAAGTCACTTGAGGTGTGATTGCCCGTGTGATCTGAGTCTTTGCTCTATTTGTTTCTTTTTTCTTTCTCTTTTTTTTAATGTGGTGCAGGGGGTGATGATGGGTGGTTGGAACAGAAGCTCAATGGGAGAATTCCCTGCCTCCTGGGAGATTCCTGTAGCCTCCCTTTAAGAAAACACAGCCTACCTCAGACCCTCCTGTCTTCTCTGTATCTCCTTTTAATCTATACTATTCACTGCTTCCCTAACACATCTTCTGTACTTTTCCACCTTGTGGCCTTTGTTCTGTTTGCCCCTTCCACCTTTACTTCATTCCGTCCTCATTCTTTTTATTGACAGACTGCCCAGCCTCTAAGGCTAAATTCAAAGCTATGCCCTCCATGAAGCCTTCCCTGATTCCTTCCCTCCTTTCCTCATCAGAAATGAGTCTCCTCTGAAGAACTGGAGCATGCTGTTATATCTCCTATGTCATTATCACACTGTTTGTATTATGGGTTGCTATAACATGATCTCCAAAGAATTGAAGCTGGGGATCACCCAGAGGGTAATGGAGAAGCATGAGGTGGATGTGAGCAGACTACAACCTATTTCAAATGAGGAATTATGCCAAAGACTGTGTAAAGGATGTCATGAGAGACATGTATGACTGGGAAAAAGAGAGGAGTTGGCTGTTGGCTAGAGTGAGAGATCATGATACTCAGCCTGTGTAGTCCATTGGCACAGATACAATGCCAGGAGAATGAGAGGAAACCCCCAAGAAGAGGACCCCCTGTGGCAAGGACATGAACCAGAGTGCCTCAGGTCAGGCTGTAGATGAGTTACAGTGTGGGTGAAGAGGGTCACTGAGGTCGTCGCTGGAAGGAGCGCCCACATCACAGATTTACTGGGGCACGTGTGCATAGTATTCAACTGTGCACCTATTGTTTCCTCTCCTAAACGGTGAGCTCTTTGAGGACAGAGACCTTTCTAATTCACCTTTGTCTTCACCTTAGAGCCTCCACAGAACCATACACATAGTACTTGTCAGGAAATATTTCTTGAACTCAAATTCTCATGATGATGTCCTCAGGTGTGGAGAAGGAAGTGGGGTTGAAGAGGACGGGACTGACTTTGGTTGAAAGCTGACGAGAGCTGAGGCAGGAGGCAAGCTGAGACTTTACCCAGGTTGGATCTGATTGCTTTGTTCTGGGAACGTATGACCAGTATAATGTTGGAGAAAATGATTAGTAATGAGTAGTCATTGGAGGGGCCTGGCCCAGACTGAGAAGTTGACAAGATACCCTGCTGCTCGTCCAGGCTGTGAGGGATGGGGTACTTCAGGCTCAGGGAGAGGAAGACCGGCTCAGAGGATTATTTAGTGGGCTCTATCCCCAGTATCTCTAACATGGAGATGAGCAAACTGGGTCCCAAAGAGGGGAATGGACCTACTGAAGGTCACATGGGGAGCAAGACAGAACTTGGGATTTGGACCTACATCACCCAAATCCTATTTCAGCCGTCTGAAATACCACACCACCTCCTGAACTCAGAGGAACAGTTCCTTCATGGAAGAGTGAGTCCACCATAAAGATTCAAAGAAGAAGACTAGATTTCCCTGTCTTTGTCTAAGGGCCCCACTGGGTGTGCATGTGTATCACAGTGTTTGGAGGATTGATATATATTTGAGCCTGTTGTGTTCTCTGGGAATGAGGACTTGGCTTAGTCTAATCCCTTTGGAGCTGAGTTGGCCCTGGGCCTCACAAGGGCTATGTGAGCTGTTCAGGCTGAGTCAGCTACCCAGGGGACTCAGGCATCCTGACACCTAGTTCTCACTATGCTAGGGGTCACTGCTGTGCTTGGATTTCTGAGCACATTCCTCAGTACTCCTTTCTGGCTCCTTGGGCATGTCAGTGGGTCCCATATCCTCCCTTGATTCAGTAAAACAAATAAAAGAGGCTGAGCCTTCAGCTCATGGGCTGAAGTCCCCAGGGGGAGGCTGGTGTGAGTCACTCACAACTTTAGCAGATCAGGGCTTCCACCTGTGATCACAGAACTGGAAGAGTCTTCAAAGGCCATCTAGGCCCCTCTCTACCTAAAGGAGAAAGCCCCTCCTCTTCACAATCCACAACAAGTTCTTGAATATTGTCTGTGAAAATTGACAGTGAGAAGGAAATACTCTGTAGCAAGGCTTTGGTTTTGTGAAATTCTTCCTAATGTTGACGGGTTCCATAGAACATCCAGCTCTTGGTTCAAGGTTTGCCCTGTGGGGCCAAGCAAAATAGAGGAACACCCCATGGGATCCCTTTACATGTTTTTAGACAAAGCTAATGACTCCACAAGACATCAAGAAATAACAAAAGAGCCAAAAGATATTTTAAAATGATCGTTATGTGCCCAAGTCTCCTCTTCTCCAGGTTCGTTATCCCCAGCTGAGAGGCTCAAAGCTGAGGAGACACCTCCTGGTCCTTGGGGTCAGAAGACCTGAACTTAAGTCTGTCACTGTCTGTTGTGTGACCCTAGGCAAGTCTCATCACTCTGTATTTTTCTCCTTACTTATAAGATAGGAATGATTTTCTGCTTTTCTCAAATATGCTTTGTCCTAGCATCATCTCTGAGACAACTTCTTTGTCAGTTCCCTTGGCCCTAAGGTCACTGGATTGGGAGTCTCCTGGTAATTGGTCCCATGAGAAATTTACCTCTTACTTCCTCTTCTCACTTGTTAGTGCCGTTCAGTCATTGGTCCCAGCCCTCTATTTACCTCCTGCCAGTCCATCCTGAAAGCATTCACTCAAGAAAGTCATTCTCTTCCTGACCCTAGTTGGGTCACGGTAACATTTTTTCCAGGATCCAATCACTTCAGTCATCTCCCTGACACTCTCTGCCATGACATCAGGACTAGGGAAACTGGGGTAGAGATGGATCAGAGACCTTCAAATATGTTCACTATTCCCTTCTCCTCTGGGGTTTTCTGCTAAAGGAATTTGGAAGTCTCAGGCCTCTAAATCTTCTATCCTGGGCATCCCTAATCTTGGTATTGGAGTCTCTGGCTGGGAGAGAAACCTATTTGAGCTAAGCTGATGCCAAGCAAGATCTTTCTTTGCTTCCTGCCAGTCTGACTGGGGAAGAGGGGTCAGAGGGGCACCATGGCCCTGCCATAGGTTGGCTTCAGTGTTAAGGGAGCTTGGGAAAAGTTAAGATTGCTCTCATCAAATTAGGGGTAGGGCTTTATCTTGCTCTGTGTCTCTTTGCCCAGGAGGGCAACCTAAACCCTCCTGGTACTGAATACCACCTGTATTTACAAGCAGGATTTTTAACTGTCCCCTCCCCCTCACATCAGCTCCATGGTGATTAACACTCAGTGCTTCATTTTTTAACCTGAACTCTGGCCACCTGGTGGAGAACAGCTGTTGCTGGTCCTCCAGGTATGGACAAGCTAGGATCTACCACATCTTTTTCCTTTGGGACTTCCTGCTAGAGTTCACTCAGGCCAGGCTAGTAGTCCAAAGGCTGAAAGTGACCCTGGTGCAGCATGATGTGGTAGAAAGTGTTCTGTCTGAGAGCCAGGAGACCTGACTTATGGTATGTAACTCTGAGAAAGTCACATCTCTCTGGGCCTCAGTTTCTTCAATTTAAATGAGAATAGCTCTGCCCTATGCAGTAAAACAAATTCAACAAACATTTCTTCAACACGTATGAAAGACAGTGTTGGGTGCTGGTGATAATTATGACACAGACCCTATTTTCTCAAAGAACCAGCAATCTCTTTGGGAAAGAAGGGGGTGGAAATGAGATATACCCAAATAAGTGTGGTTAAAAAAATTTTGTTACACATAGGGATAATTTACTAGGGATATTCAAAGCAAAGTGCCAGGAGAAAT
Organism: Pseudochirops cupreus; assembly: GCA_028627135.1. Taxonomy (NCBI): domain Eukaryota; kingdom Metazoa; phylum Chordata; class Mammalia; order Diprotodontia; family Pseudocheiridae; genus Pseudochirops; species Pseudochirops cupreus. The sequence continues at coordinate 313,343,570 of CM053583.1, read as the reverse complement.
TTGAGAAGGAGATCATTTTCAGTTGAGGTGGTAAGTCAAGGAAGGGTTCACGGAAGACATGACACACGTGACTTGGGAAGAAAGGAGATTTTTCAACAAATATAGCTGGACAGAAATTCTGTTCTACTATTGGGTGAATATTATCAGAAAAAACACAAAAACAAAAGGCAAGGTAAAGATGGGCAATGGGTGATAGTCCAGTTTGGGTGGCGTGTAGAGTATGTGAAGGAGGATAATAAAAAGATGCAACCAGAACAATAGATAGGAACCAGATCATAGAGCAATTTAAATGCCAGGATAAGGGATCTAAACTGTTTGATAAAGCAGTATGTTTCTGGCCTGTATAAACTCGGGGCTACTAGGTCCTGATGCAGTGCATAGAATGCTAGGCCTAGAGTCAGGAAGATGTGGGTTTAATTCCAGCTCTGTAACCCTGGGCGTTTAAGACACAGTATGGGGAGAATCACTGTGTTATTAGGGCAGAGGTGAAGGGGAACTCCTCTGCCTCAGTTTCCTCAACTGTAAAATAGGAATAATAATAGCCCCTATTCAGTTCCTTTATTTAAAAATACTGCAATATCCGTTTCACAGGGTTGCTCTCAAGAACAAATGAAATAATGTACAGTACTTCAAAAATATTGAAGTGTTATACAAATGGCAGTTATTATTATTGTAAAACTAGAAAGTGCTATTTATATATTAAGCTACTACTATTATTAATAGTGGTAATTTATAAGGGAAGGGGGAAAGAGAATAAGCATTTCTAAAGCACCTACTATATGCCACACATATTTTTTTTGTTTGTTTTTTGTTTTTTTTTTCCCCCTGGGATGGCAAAAAAAAGAAAGATAAATTTGCCATCACTGGAAAAAAACTGAGACTCAAAGAGATGAAATGTTTTGCCTAAGGCCATAAAACTAGTGCATATCAGAGGCAGGATTTGAACCCAGATTTTTCTTTATTCTAAGTCTACCCTCCTGCATAATAGCCCTGTGAGATGAATAGGGAAAGAATTATTGTGCCCATTTTACTAAAGAAGGAAACTGAGGCCTAGAGTGGCCACATGACTTACCAGTATCCTAGTGCTAATAGACAATGGAAGCGGGACTCCAGTCTGGCTTGTTCCACTGTTTCAAAGGTCCGCACACAGGAATATAACTCTGATAGTTAGAGACAGAGTTTACTCACCAATGACCCAGCACCAGTGACTCATACCTGTTGTGCTCAGAGTATACATTGAGGACTTCTCTTCATCCATCTTTCTCAGCCCAGAACCTGATCCTCTGTGTCTCTGGATACACTGGGGAGGTGGGGAGGTGGGGAGGAGGGGGGAGAGGGCTCTGGATGTTGAAGGGGAGAATGGGAGTGTTGTATGAAGCTAATTGTTGCTTGCTTCAGGGGAGGAGCAGTCCTCAACAGACTGTTCCCCCCCCCCCCCCACAAATGACCATTTCTTCTTCTTCCTCAGATCTGATGTATTCATATGAGTACTTTGTCCAGAGCCCCCAGAAGTTGTCCTTCTACAGCTGGTATGGTAGCGCCAAGCTCTACCACTTCCGGGTGCCTTCTGATACAATGCTGCTTCGTTGGCTGCTGCAGGCATTCAAGGGCCCAGGCTCTGAGTGCACAGATGTGGAGATCACCGTGTATGTGACAACCTGATGCTCTTTCAATACTCCTCCACATCTGCCCCTCATGACACCCTGTATCTCTCCTATTGTACCCTTGCCTTTCAGTCAACTTTGCCCTTCACTGGCACACTTCCCATCCCACTCAGCTTCCTGAGGGGGCCTTCAACCTGCATTTTAGCTTTCTCCCTCATGCAGCCTAGACCTGGGCTGACTAAGACCTTGATCTCAGTTCCAAACATTTGTTCCCATCTGTCCTTCCTACTGGGGCTGGCTGCTGGGGAGAGGTAGCATGGTCTTACTCCCTCCCTGTTCTTTCTGCCTCTAGCCACTTCCGTTATGGTGCTCCTCCAGTCATCAACCCTCTGGGCACCAAATTCCCAGACAACACCACTGTCCGGCCCTCATTTTCTATAAAGCTAATACACAACAACACCATCATCAATATCTCCAGCCCTGCACCTGGTGACTGGTTCATTGCAGCCCACTTGCCCCGCTCACCCCAGAAAATAGAAGTAAAGGTAAGAATGAGGAGGTCCTTTCCTTTCTCTACCCTTTCAGGCCCTTCTAGCATGACAGCTTCTCCCTGATGTTGCCTTCTCTTTCCCTTAGAGATTCCACACAAAAGAGTACAGTGACTTCTCCTCTCTCTTTTAGGAGGTCCCCCTTCACCTCAGACCCAATAACATAGTGATTCTCCCCGTGAAAATCCCCACCATGCCATTTCTAAAATACATATCCAATATTATCCACTCTCCCTCTCTTGTCTCTCCCCAGGGTGTGGCCACCCCCTGTACCTACATCTTCCAACCAGACATGCTGGTGCTACGACTGACTGAAGTTACCATTCTACAGCCTGACATACCCCTCTCACAGACCCTCTCTGGCTCCCAGTTGAGGCATCTCAAGTGAGTTGGGGGTCAGAGTCCTCGAGTTCAGGGCCCTGCATTCAAGAGGGGATTGGTCATTAGATCTGATTGAATCATCAAATTTTAGAGGTACATCTGTTGTCTGTCACAGTTCTGTGCCCCCGTTGTCCACCAAAATTCATTAATTTATTAGACCTTCACAATACCCAGTTCAATTCAAAAACATTTATTAAATACCTGTTATGTGCAAGGCACTGGGGTATATGCTGAGGATACAAAGGCTAATAGTCCCTGCCCTCTGGGAGCTTACATTCTACTGGGAGGATACAAGATGTGTAGATACAAAGTATGTAAAAGTTAGATACAAAATAATTTCCAGTAGAAAGAATTCAAACATCGTAGGGAGGCAGTAAGGTGGTGGTGGGAAGGTGTGGATCAGGAAGAGTCTTCTGGGGGAGGTGGCCCCCAAATTGTACTTTGAAAGAAATTAGAGATTTTGAGAAGCAGCGGTAAGGAGGGAGGGTGCTGCAGGCAGGGAGGCAAGAGATAAAATGTCTTGCATGGGGAATGGCTAGCATGTCAGTTTGACTAGAATCAAGAATATGTGAAAAAGAATAATAGGAAACAGGCCTGGAAAAGTTCCCAGGAAATAGGGGAGGTGAAACTTAAGCTTCGGGGGGAAGCCTGTAGCTGGTAAATGATACATTAGAACTAGAACTGGGGACTGCTGACTCTCAGTCCCAGACTGAAACTAAGTGGCAAAAGGGGTGGGAGGGGAGACTGTAAATGATGTGGCAGAGAGAAGTACAGTGGGTGGTGGAGGGAACCATGGAGACTGGTGAAGGCCTTGCCTTAGGGCTTTTCCCAGTAACTGAGAGGGAGGCTGTCACCAAACAGTCCCTTTGGCTTACAGGGTCTTCATCCCAAAGTACACCTCAGACCTCCAACTAGAGCTGAGGAGCTGTGTGTCTAATGGGAGCCAGGTCTGCCCTGTACGCCTCATTGTTGGGCCCAACACCCTGCCCCAGTCCTTTCAGAAGGTCATCAGCTGCACAGACCAGCATGAGCCCTGCCGTCTGCACCTACCTGCACCCCCCTGGGACACTTGGCTACAGGTGACAGCTGAGGGCAGGGCAGAACCCAACGTCAGCGTGACCTTCGATGCTGTTGCCTCCTTCACAGGTTGGCCAGCCCCTGGCTTATCACCATCTTCACAATCCTGACGCTCCAATAATTTTCTGAGGCTTGGGAAGGAGATGCTGCCACCCCATAGCTCTTTATTCAAACCATTCCTTCCCTTCCTGTTCCTTTGGGAATAGTTGGCTAGAGTCACACCCAGTTATTCCTAAATCCCTCTTACACCTGTTCAGCTGCCACTATTGGCTAAATCACATGGAATCTCAAGCTGAAGCACTACCCACCCATACTAGCCATAGTACAACCTGCAGATCCCTCTTGAGAGTTGCTTATTGAGGTAGCCTATTCTCTTCCCCTGATTCTTTCTTGAGATGATTTGGCCCATACCCCTGGAGCTCCCTTTCTTCCCATCTTTGAAAATAATCCTGATCCTCTCATTCTAGACTCATGGAAGCTATTGAGGTTTTCTTTCCCCAAGATATACCCCTTTCCTGCTTGGCCCAAGTGATGCCCTACTGGGCTGAATGACCTACTTCCCTTCCCAAGGCTGCTGATGGTCTCTCCCCTTCCCTCATTGTATTCCCCTTCAAGACCTCTTCTTTCCTGGGTCTGCAACTTCCCTCCCTCCTAGCTGCTGACTTTCATTCCCTTTGTTCTCTGGGCAGTGTGCCGGCCAGGGAGTCTGGGACCCTTGGTTGTCTCCTACATCAGCCTGAACCAGAGTCTCAACGCATCAGCAGCCTCTCTGTCCATGGGGCGAAGCCCTTGGCACCTTGGCAAGAGGATGGGTGTGGGCAGCAGCCCCTTTTCCTCTGTCGGGGATTTCCGAAATGCCTCGGCTCTGAGTGGCTTCTGCCTCCTCAGCTACCCGGTTATTCGGGAGGAGCTGGATGTGGTTTCCGTGCGCTTCTGGCCCCTGAGTGGTTCTGGGATCATTGTGTGGTCCAGTCTGCCCACCCTGTTCCCGATCAATCTCAACACAGGCATGGATAGTGGCAGCACCTTCATCGTCAGCCTGAAGCTCAATACGGTGCCCACCTAGGGTTGGGATTGGAGGGCAGTGGGTGGGAAGAGATTTTCCCTGGAATGTGACATGAGGAACCTTTCAGAGATATTACAGCTCACCAGGGTTGATGTACCCACTGCCAGTGTGCCAAGCTTAGTTCCTGACTCCCTCAACAACTTCATCTCAGTCCCCAGACTTTCTAATATATTTCTTCTCTTTGATGAGAGACTTTTATTTCCCAAAGATATTCTGGCAGAGACCAGAATTTGCCAATTCTTTAAATATTTACCAAATGCCTATTGTGTGTCCAGCCCTGTTGGGGGGAGGGTGAGAAAAGAGGGAGAAAACGTGGTCCTTACCATCAAGGTACTTCCAGTCTAGCAAGGGAAGCATTTGTCCCTACATTTAAGCAGCCATTTACAAAGTCCTTGTTATATGTAGGACCTTGTTCTGAGCGAGCAGTGAAGGAGGTTAAAGAGATGAACAAGCCTTGGTCCAGTCATCCAGGAACTCGCCACCTAAGTGGGGAAGCAGAGTAGAGAAAATATAGAGAAATACTACACAAGGAAGAGTGTGTTAAAAGTAGAGGCATCATAGAACCAAAATGTTTTGAGTCCTGAGGGGAAGGAGTACTAAATTGGTAAGATAAGAGAAACTTTCTGGGAAAAAGGATTTGAGCCAGACCTTTGAAGAATGAGTAGATAAAATTCTACAGAGAGAGACTAAGGGGATGTAGAATTGTGTGGCAGGGTTAGGATTTCAGGATGAGTAGCTGCCTGAGCAGAAACCAAGATTTGAGAAAGCCTTTGGGAGCAAGGTGAATAGACCCAGTCAGAGAAAGAGAGACTTGGGGAGGAATCACCGGGTATGTTTGGAAAAGAAGTATAGGGAAATCAGTTTTGCTGGAAAGTAGAATGAATCATGGGAAGGAGTATGAGATCTGGATAGAGACCTAAGGTGGTGCCCCTTTGTGCAGAGCCTTGAACTGTACCCTCCAGGAAATGGGAAACTATTAAAGGTTTTTGGACCCAGAAATGATGTGCTCCAACCTATGCATCAGAAAGATTCATCTGGTTATATATTCAGAATGAATTATGGGGAAAGAAAGTGGAGGCCAAGAGACTGCCTAGTCCTTTACAGCTGAGTTTCAGGCTTGCTTTTTCAAGGACCTACAGTGGAACTGAGAAGAGAAAAGCTAGCACATACATAATAATTAGAAAACAATATAAGATAGGCTATAATCAGGTATAATCATTCATACATAATTATAGTCTATCTCATATTGTTTATACTCTTATATAAAAGAGTATAGTCTGTTTTATGTAAAAACTACCAAAATAATTTTTAAGGAGTTCAGAAAGAGGAATACCTTTGGGATGGTCCAGGAAAGTTTCATGGAAAAAGGATTTAAAGTGTGCTTTAGAGGAAGGATAAAATTTACATGGGGAGAAAGCAGGGGCTTTAGTAATCAGACTAGACCTACGCCTTTTGTTTCAGGGGTAAGAAGAGGGGAGACAGGGGTGAAATTTTACCCATTTCTCTAACCTCTGAGCTAGGTGGGGAAGGTCTGAGTCCCGGGCCTAGGCTGGGGGTAAACACAGAGGCCTAAGACTGACCATTGGAATCTGTCCCTTGCAGACTCTGAGCAGTAGCAGCATTTCGGTGGTGGGTTGCTTGAGTGCCACATCGCCTGTCCTCAGCCTCAATACCTCTCAAAACTGCACTACAGGTACAGGAATGGAGTAGAAGCCCCTGGGACCTCTTTTTCTGGGGGAAGAGCCACTCCTCAGGGAAGACCCCTGTCCCTGAAATGCCTATACTGTGGGAGGGCATAGGAAGAGCTATTTCATCCCTGCTTTACTTCTGTCAACTTAGCTTGAAAAACAGGAGAAATGGGTAACAGTGTATTAGGGGAAGGAAGTGTTCCATCTTTGGCTCCCCAGTCCTTCTTGTCTCACTGGAAGCCGCACTAACCAACAACACCTCTTTCCCTTGTCCCCTTAGCCTTTTTTGAAGGATACTCTTTGTACCTGTCTGACTCTTCTCGTGAGGCCATGCTTTCTGTCCCCTATCCAGAGACTGGCAGTTGGTACCTCTCCTTACAGCTCATCTGCCCAATGAATGAGAGGTGAGTGTCCAAGGAGATGTGGTCAGGGGACCAAGGGTCCCATGGACAGTCCCAGGAACAGGACAAACTGGATCCTCCCTGAGATTTCCAAAGGGCCAGATTTTGGGGCATGGGCTCTCCCTTTTTGTTGGTTGGAGACTTGTCCCTGCTTGGCCTTTTTTGCCTTCTTTCAGTCACCGCAGGGATATCACTATTAGAGGATGTCAGCAGTTTACTTTTCTCTAGCTCTTTACAGTCTACAAAGCACTTTCTTTTTAACAACCCTGTGAGGTAGGTGATATAAATATTATTATCCCCATTTTACAGATAAGGAAACTGAGGCTCAGAAAGATTAAGTGTCTTGTCCAAAGTCAAACAGCTAGTAAGTATCAGAGCCTGGACTCAAACCCAGGACAATTGGCCCCCATTCCAGTGCTCTTTTTATTGCATTACACTCCACCTTAATAGTACATACAACAGGGGCTTCCCTACCCCTTTTTCATTGCCCCAGGAAGCTGATGTAGGGAGGGGCAGCCTCAGTGGCTAGAACACAAAGGGGTGGGAAGATGTGGAAGGCCAGACTGACCCAGAACGAGGCACAGAATAGAGAGGATATTGGGTCAGATTGCTGACTAGCTGGTAGCTTCTAAAGATCTAGGTTTATTTTTGTGTCCCTCTGCCCTTTACAGTGAGTGTCAGCAGGTTCGAGCCAGTGTGGAGGCTTCCATCTCCCTGACCCCCTGCTTCAATGATTGTGGCCCCTATGGCCAGTGTAGGCTACTCCGAAGACATGGATACCTTTATGCCAGCTGTACCTGCAAAGCTGGTGAGTAGTATTTGACTCTTTCCTGGGAGAGCATGAAAGAAACATTCTAATTGGTCCATGGGTTAGGAATTATCATTAATATAGAGAAGGAACCAACATATCCCCTAGAAAAAGAGGTCCCAGGGGCTTCTAATTCTCACCCAGAAAGGACCCTGGGATGTAGGACCAACAGTCATAATTTCCCCCAGGTTTCTAGGACCTTGGGCATACAGCCGTCTGTCCTCCGGAGAGTGTGGAATAGAGTAGAGAAACCAGAATTTTCTCCTGGGAGATGATTCCAGGAAGTGGAAGACGTGTAGCCACCCCAGGGGCATGGCCAGAAGACGGGGAGCCCCTTGAGAAGAAAGGCAGGGCTAAGGGAAATGTTGGAAGCCTTCCCTGCCTCTTCAGGGCCCCGTTTATTTTGGGGTTTGGTTTTTTCCTTTCAGCATCCTGCTGTGCTTTTCTTAGGGACTTTCCTCATTTCTGGAGCTGCTAAGATTTTCCACCTCATGACCCAGACCCTATCCTGGTAGACCAGGGAGAAGAGTTCATTCTGCTGATGGGGAAAATGTGGGGCTGAGAGGCCTGTCTTGACACCCCATCTCAGGCCTTTCTTCCTCCCCAGAGTAAGAATTCCTGATTGGAATTCCATCTCTGCTCCAAACTTTCCTGTTTCTGTTGAGGTTGCTGCCGTTTTTCTAGTTACTCAGCTTTGTAATCGTGGAGTCACCCGTGGTTCTCTTTCCCTCTCCCTGCCTCTTACCAGTTGCCAAGTCCGATTTTTAAATGTAAATTTTAGTGATATTTTTTGTCATTCACCTCCCGTACATTTTTATTGATATATTTGTTTTTCATTTCCCAGTATATCCTTCCCTCCTTCCTTTATGTCTTAAAGAAGAAAAGGATGGGGACAGGGGAGTGAAGCAATATGACCCAACCTATCTGCGAAGGAGGGAAGGCGGAATATTCTCATATCTCTTCTTTGGGGCCAGTCTTGGTCATGGTACTTTCACAGCATTCAGTTTCAGGTTTTTGTTGTTTTTCCCACATCCGTTGTTGTAACTATTTTGTATGTTGTTTTACCAGTTGCCAAATGCTCTTACTATAATATCTTTTGTGCCCATTCTCTTCTCTCCATTCTCACAGGCTCTACTGTAGTTCATTACCTCTCCCCAAGAACATTGCATCAACTTCCTACTTGATCCTCCTTGCTTCCAGTCTCTTCTATTCAAACCTTCCTCCACAAAGCTTCCAGATTGATATTCCTAAACTACAGACTTCACCAGGTTGCTCCCTGACTTCAGTGGTAGTTGCCTCTAGGATGAAATACAAGATCCTCATTCTGTCATCTAATGCCTTCCACAATATGACTCTCATCCACCTTTCCTGAAGTACTATTTCATGTTATTCTCTTTTCCAATTAAACTGGCTCTCTAGCTGTTCTCTGTACATAACATTCCACTTGGTTGCCTGGCCTAGCTAAGTCAAGATCTTGAAATCTCAGATTTAGAAATCAAGGGAGAAGTGTATTCACGTGACTTCTAGAGTGTTATTTTCATGAGGCAGCTACAGAGGGCAATAATTAGAGCCCACTACCCACTTCCCTCCATGTAAATATGTTAATAAAGAAAATACCTATAATCTTAATGGAGCTGCCATATTCCTTCTGCAGGCCTGGCCCCAGGCATTCATTGGAGGGGGTTGAGGGAGAATGATACTGTGAAAGACATTTCCTATGTCCCCTCTATTTCTCACCCTGCAGCCTTGGGAGCATAATCTTACCAACTGCCTAAGGTGCTATGTACTGGAACATGCTCCCTCTCCAGTGGTGAATTCAGGTCTGTCAGAGCCTTTTCCCTCAGAGTGAGGCTGAGGTCTCTAGGGAGCAAGCAGCATCTGGGAAAATGCTGACCTGCGTCACATCCAGCTCTAGCCTCAAGGCTGTTCAGTCACCCTTGCTGATTGGAACTGAAGGAGCGGAAAAGGACTTGGCCAGCTCAGACCTCCTTGCTTTCCTGGTGATACAGGAGGGAGGGCTAGCCCATGGACCAATTTTCTTAATTCAGGATTTCCAAAGAAAACATTTTGGAAGGTCCCTATTCTAGGGCAGAACAAGGCAACTGCCTGGTCATTGGTCCCTAGGTTTGGATTACAGATGGAGAAACTGATAACTTGGGAGAGATTTCAGATATGGCTTTGAGGGGTCCTCAGAGGAGGATTATCTGACTTGACCTTTGCCTCCTCTGCAGTATCCTACTGGTCTACAAGTATGATTAAAGGTTCCTTCCCTAATTGTTATAATTGTGAGTTTATATTATTATCTCTGTAATAACTTCATTTATAACTTTATAAAATCTCTTGTTTGACCTTGAGTAGGTGCTTCCCTAGAGGGGCATGTAACAATCTAGCTTTCAAATTTGGAAGTTAGTAGCTAGACTGGCACAGTTGGATAATGTTTAATTGAATCTCTTTGGTGCCTGGAGGTATCCAGGCCGCAGAACTTGCTGAGAGGAGAGTAGGAAAGGGACAGTTCTGGAAAGGCCCACTCCAGAGGAAGCCAAGCCCAAGTGCTAAATAGGAATGAGGGCTGATTAGTTTGGAAGCTGTACTGGCTTCTGCCACAGAACGTCAGTATTAGGAAGGACCTCGGTCATCTAGTCCAACCTGTATCTGAATGGGAATCTTGTCTATAGTGTCTCTGACAAGTGGCTATTTGGTCTCCGTGTGGAAACCTTCAGTGAAGGGATATTTGCTCTCTCCTGAGGCCATCCATTCCATTTTAGGACAGCTATAGGTGTCAGGAAGTATTTCTTTAAACTAAGCTGAAATCTGCCTCTACTACTTAGATGCTTTGCTCCTGGTTCTGCCCTCTACAGTCACGTGAAATGAGACTAATCTCCCTGTCTTGTGACATCCTTCTATATTTTTGTATATCTCTGTCCTGTAGCTGCTAAGTATTTCCTTCATCAAGCTCAGTATCTCTCATTCCTTCAACCAGTCCTTATGTGATCTGGTTCTGCCCTCTACAGTCACATAAAACAGGACTAGTCTCCCTGCAACGTGACACCTTTCTATATTTTTTTACATTTCTATCCTGTAGCTGTTAAGTATTTCCTTCTTCAGACTCAATAATCCCTAGTTCTTCAACCAATCCTCATATGGTCTTGAGGCACCTTGCTTTCCTAAATGCTAAAGTATACATAAGACAATGTTTAGATTTTTTCTCTTTTTTTTATAAAACTTAAAATTCCTTTCTAAGGTTCCCGTCATTTCTACTTAAACATGTAGGTCCTCCTTGCTGGTCACAATTAGGTTCAGAATATCTATTTTCTCCTTCATTTTCCTTTCAACTTAATAAGAAAAACACCTTATTTTTATTAATATCTTTTATCTTTATATTATCTTTATTTCCAAATGTGTTCTTCCTCTTTTCCTAACCAACACATTGACTAATACTCCCACACACACACACACACATACACACCCCTTCCTGTAGGAAAAGAGGGGAAGATGCATTTTCTGAACTCTTTTCCAGGGATAGCTTTAGTAATTTTAATTACACATCATTCAGTTACTTTTTTTGTTCTTCGTCTTTACCTTGTAGTCATTGTGTCTTTTGTTTTACTGGTTCTTCATATTTTACTCTGTAACAGTTCATGTAAAAGAGAAGATGAAGAGAGGATTTATATGAACTGATGCAGATGCTTGACTCGGGCAGAAAGCTCCAGCAAATGTCCAGTTAATTAAATTCCTTCCTCCCAACTATAATATGCCTCTGTGGCAAGTTTGTGACCTCTTTACTGAATTGCTCTTCTGTTTTCCTTCTCTTCTCTGGGTCATCATTGTGTATTCCCACAAAAATATTCCTTCTCTTTCTCTCTCCATTGATCTTCACCCAACTGCTTTCTTTGGTTTCCCTCGCTGATTCTTGATTTCCTCACACATGTATAATTTTATATGCTGCTACTTACCTTTTCTTCTCTTCTGTTCCTTTTAAATACCTTTCTAACAGCCATATATATTCCAGTCGAGGATCCCATCCTGTAAAATCTTAGTGCTATGCTTATGGGGTTGGATTTTTCTCCTTACATAAGGATTTTTAGCTCACCTTCTTTCTTACCTGTATTTTGTGCATTTGTGTATCAACATCTGAACCCACAGGTTTTGTTGCTGATTTCCTTCTAGAATATTGTCTCCTGTGATTGCTGAACTTCTCATTTTATATTCTTTTTATGCTTTAGTTATGACTCTCTATGATATCTGACTTGGCAGATCTATGAGGGCAGTTTCTTCCTCCTCTTCCTTTTTTAGTTTAAAGCCCTGTTGATCAGATTTGTGAAATCCTAGGGAAACATATCTTAGTATAACATCCCCATGCTCTGTATCTTATCAATTCTATTCACCTTAAGTTGTTTGATTTTGCTTTTTTTTTTCCTTAATTTGCTAGAAAAGGCTTAAAAAAAACCCTGACCTCTGACTAAAGTGAGCTAAAGGGAAGAAAGGAAAAACTGAGTGTGCCTAGCAATTTATTGGAAGTCAGGTAGGGACTGAAACCTACCAGTTACCTCACAGGGTTGTCAAGACGATCCAGTGAAAGCCTATATCTAAAGTACTTTGCAAACCTTAAGGCACTATACAAATATTAGCTATGATCATCATCACTATTATTATAGAGAAGGAACCAACATCTCAATAGCACTAGGGAGCAGGTCCCTTTTTTGATTAAGGGATTTCATTTATTTACAAATAGCATAACATCTCCAACTATCAAGGTTCTTACAGTTGAATAGATTAGTGAGGAAACCTTAGGTAGGATTTAGCCTGGGGATCAGATTTTAAGAACTAGCTTCCCTCCTATTTTGGGACATCTCTTGTCCTTCTCATCCTAAATTCCAGTAGTTACTGAATGAGTCTTCCCTTCCATCCCTGCAGGCTGGCAGGGCTGGAGCTGTACTGATGACACCAAGGCCCAAACGGTGGCACAGCAGAACGTGGCCACCCTGCTGCTTACACTCAGCAACTTCATGTTCCTGCTCCCTGTCACCATCGCTGTCTACCGCCACTACGTGGTTGAAGCATCTGTCTACGCCTATACCATGTTTTTCTCTACGGTACTGCCTGTCATTTCTCATTCTTTCTTACTGTGCCCGTCATATGTTTTTTTCTTTCCTCCCATCTAGCCTTTCCTACTCCTTGGAAAAGGCTTTCCTGGGAGTCCTTCTAAAGCAGTGGTTCTCAACCTTCCTAATGCTGCGACCCTTTAATACAGTTCTTCATGTTGTGGTGACCCCCAACCATAAAATTATTTTCGTTGCTAATTCATAACTGTAATTTTGCTACTGTTATGAATCGTAATGTAAATATCTGATATGCAGGATGTATTTTCATTGTTACAAACTGAACATAAACCACAGGTTGAGAGCCGATGTAAATCTAAAGGCAGTTTGTCAGGTATGAGCATCTCTTTAAAGAACTAGTGTTTCAAAGAAGGCCCCTCCCCTCACACCAGAAGGGTATCTCAGAACAAGGGACCTTCCCACAGGTTAGCAGTAGTATTTCATTCATTCATACAATAGCATTTACTAAGCATAAGGTGTGTACAAGGAATGTGGCTAGCCTGACAAGGATGAATATGAACTTGGCCTTCCTAGAGTTTACACATGGCTGAATATCTACAAGAGACTGTATTATACAGAATTGAATAGGAGAGGCAGGAAGAAAAAGTGCCCTGGATGTCTGCAGGAAGGAAATACAATCACTTGCGCTTGGAGATTAGAAGAGATCTCACACATGTGGTGGTGATGCTTGAGGGAGGAGAAAGGCACAGGGACCAAAAAGTACAGGAGGAATTTAGAAGTCAGCAAAGAGTCTGGTTTGGCTGAAGTTTCAAGTTGTACACAGGAGAGTTGTGAGATAAAACTGGAAACAGAGGTAATAGATTCAGGTACTAGAAATAGAGGTAATAGATTCAGGGTTAAAAGGGACCTCAGAGGTCATCTAGTGGATCTAACGCCCTCATTTTACAGATGAGGACATTGAGGTCCAGGAAAGCCAAGCGACTTGCCCAGAGTCACGCTGGTATCAAAGGTAGGATTTGAAGCCAGGTCCTATCTCTTCAAATTCAGTGTTCATTCCATTGTATCATATTGCCTCCTTGACCTTTATGGAAATTATGGAGAGCCTCAAGTACTGGGCTAAGGATTTTGTATTTTATCCTCTAGTCAATAAGAAACTGTTGTAGCAGAGAAAGATTAAAAGGAGGGAGACTAGTTAGGAGACTGGTAAACCAGGTGAGAAATACTGAGGGCCTGAGTTAGGGTGGCAGCAATGGAAGTACAAAAGAGAAAACAGAAGCAATTAATGGATATAATTGGATATGGGAAATATGAGAAAGAGTGAATTAGAAATAGTCCTAGGCAAAGGGGCAGAGAACCTGGCATTGGGGGACTGGAACCTGACCTCTGACCTCCCCTGCAGTTCTATCATGCCTGTGACCAGCCTGGGGTGGCAGTGCTGTGCATCATGGACTATGACACGCTCCAGTACTGCGACTTCCTGGGCTCTGTGGTGTCCATCTGGGTCACCATCCTCTGCATGGCTCGAGTAAAGACTTTTGTGAAATATGTAAGTGTTGCTGAAGTCAGGGACCTTCTGGGAACCCCTTAGGGCAGTTTTGGAGAATGGGGAAGGGCAAGAGATAATACCCAGAGAGCATACTCAGCACTGTTCCCTGTAAGGGACTGAGGAAAAAATGAACATCAAGACCCTGCCTTGAAAAATCATGCTCACATGAGACACATTTAAATGCTAAGCATAAAGGGTCAGTGAAACTGGGGTCACTATTATTGGGAGAACAAGGGGAAGAACAGTCACTCTGGTGGCATTTAACTCATTTCCTGAAGGGAGGGAACTCTGATTCTTGGCATTCCACAGCGGAGGAAATAGTGCTTGTTAGGTGGGGTTGGGATGTGCTTAAGAGCACCTTCCTCCCCAACCTCCCTTTCTGCTAATTCACACCCTACCTGCCCTGCCCCCAAGCTTCCTGGTTCAGCTTTTTGTGAGTTGGCTTTAGACTAGATCAAGAAACCAAGCTAGTCAAAACAAACTAGTGAGGTGGGAGAGGAAGAGCTGCTTCGCTTTGCAAGGCCAGCTGAGAGGAGACTCCCCGCTTCTGCCCTGAAGTTTTCCCTGGGTATGGGCCAGGGCTGTGGCTCTCTCTGGCCTCCAGTTCCCAGAGGAGAGAGGGCATTCCTACTGCCAGAGCCATTTCTTGTCTTTGCTTCCCTAGTAGGATGCCCTGGAAAAGCCCTGGGGCCAGGGAATGTGCCTAAGCCACCTACATTTCTCAATCTAGCATGATGGACCAATGTTGGGAGCAAGAAACAAATCAATTTGTGCTTCATATAATGAACTCAGGATTTGGGGTCAGAAGACCCAAATTCCAATTCTGGCTCGATCATTTAGCAGCCATATGACTTTGGGCAAGTCATGTTACCTCCTTACATCTTAGGTATACTCATCTCTATTCTCCCTACTCACTGGACTGTTGGTAAGAGATAATGTGTCTACACTCCTGGACCACCTGGCCTCCTGACAGTTGAAAAATGAATGGCCAGCTCCCTTTCCTAGTACCTACTCCAGCAAAAACATGAAATCTGCACCAGAATAATGATCAAGAAATCCAGTGAGAAACTACGGTGACTTCCTCTGCCCCAGAACTGCACAAAATAGCAGAAGCCCATAGGAAATGTGGAGAGAGCTGCCCACACCAACACAATCAAACAAGCCAGTAACCAGAGACAGCAAAGAGCAGAGGTTCTCCAGAGTGGGGAGCTTGAAAGCCAAGGGGTTCAGCATCAACCATTTCAGCATAGCACTGATGACAGCTTTAGCAGAGGGGTTCTGAGGCACCTAGTGCTGTGTCCAGTGATGCCACAGAGGACCCTGAGGATCCAGTGCTCTGAACCTCAAAGATCCAGGGGGGCCTGACTCTGGGAGGGAGAAGTTGGTGCAGGAACCTAGGGAACCCTGGGTGAGACCAAGCTGTGCCAACTACCCCTCACCTCTAAATATGGCAGGGGCACAGCCGCCCTGGTACAAAGCCCTAATTCAAGAACTAAAGCTGGAAAGATGAAATAAACCAAAGAAGTTACCAACAATATAAACAATTATTATAGGTCTAGAGAATCCCTAAAAGAAAAAAGAATAATTGTAACAATTGTAGATTTAGACTCAAAAGTAAAAAAAATGGATTTTCTACAAGGACTACTTGACTACCTACAAGAAATGAAGCAAGATATGAAAAAAGAAATAACTCTGGAGGAAAGACTTGGGATGAATAGCTTAGATGGAAAAGTAACCCACTCCCTAAAAACTAGAATAGACCAAAAAAAGAATGATTTTATGAGACAACAAGAAAAATGAGAATAAAATCAAAAGTAGTGTGACCCATTCTGTGCCTCTCAAAGTGCCCAAATCCTATACGTAGTTCTGAATCACTCAGCTAGGGTTACAAACATCAAACATGGATTTAATTTTCATGAAGGAGCAGGGCCAGTGATAGGAGAAAGGGGAAGACTGCCAGCTTCATGCCTAAAGTATCCCAGTACCTGGACCCACCTCACTCTAGGCTTTGCTTATCTGAGGAGGGGAGGGACACAAGAGGGGCCTGCATTTGGATGAGATATGTAAATGAGCTAGGTCCTTAGTGGTATTTTCTGAACCCTGAGAGAGGACTAACCAGCCGCTCTTAAGTTCAGCTTGACCTCTTGCTACAGAAGCCCAGAAGTTCTTTGGCTGTTCTTGAGTGAAGGTCTTTAAGAGTCATCTGACAGTGTGAGCCTGTATCATTTCAGGAAGAGGGTGGGTACCCAGACCTAAGAATTAGACACCTAGTCAGCAAGTTTTAGTAAACAATAACTTACGTCAAGCCTAACCCTCACAGAACTCGCCGTTTTGTCCTAGCATGCCAACATACTTAGCACCAACCAGGTAACTAACCAAAGGCCAAATTTCAAAGGTGGAAGTGCCTAGAGAATGCAGAGCAGACTGGCTAAGCATAGAAAGCCCTATGGATAGATAGGGTGAATCCTGGGCTGTCATATCTTGAAAAAGGACATAGATTGTATCTACCTTGCTTTCTGCAGTCAAGTGGTCTATGATCATCTGATGGCAGAATCACTTCGGTCTCAGGCAGATCTCAGGAGAACTGGCTTCCCCTAGCTGCAGGTCTCCCCTATCTACAGCCTCTCTGTGGTGACTAGTATATTCCTAATAAGATTTAATTTTCCTTTTATACTATGGGCAAATTCTCTGACCTCAACTCCAAGAAGTGAGGCAGGAAATCCTAAGATTTTGAAGCTGGATTAGACCTTAGAATATAATTGGCTTTCAAAGTGAAAGGAACCTCAGAGGTCCAGTAGTCCAAGCTGTACCTAAACAGGAAACCCTTTCCCCAACAAGTGGGGAACCCTCACTATCTTATGAAGTAATCATTCTACTTGGGGATAGCCCTAATTGTTAAAAAGGTTTTTCTTTATGTAGAGCTGAAACAGATTATAGGATATGGAAACAACTTTTGAAGATTATTTAATCCAGCCACCTTATTTTAGCAATGAGGAGACAGAATGAGAGGGAGGCCATATATCTGATAAACGCTGTAGAAGCTGAGTCCTGGGGCTAAGCCTGAGGAGGCTGCTCCATGGGCTAGAACTGACGGTCTGTTGACATTCTACCTGTAGGTGCTCTTTGTCCTGGGGACCCTGGTCATTGCAATGTCCCTGCAGCTGGACCGAAGGGGCATCTGGAACATGATGGGCCCCTGCCTCTGTGCCCTCATTATCATGATCAGCATGTGGGTAAGGATCTCATGGGGTGAGTTGAGGGCTAGGGTGGGACCGTATGATGGAACCCAGGCCCTTGGAATTCCGCGTTCTTTTTGAGACCTCAGATGGAGCTACTTAGTCTGACTGAAGATTTCTTGTCCTGTATTTTTTCTTCTTTGATTCCGTGGATCTCAACACGGGTAGCTTGGCCGCTCACCACGCTCACCCTGTAGTACTCCCCAAATCTCCGTTGTTACCCTAAGTCTGTCTACATTTGCCCTCATAAGGGAAGTCAGCAATTTGAAGGGGCGGTCAGTAGAGTGCTGGACCTGGAATCAGGAGGGCCTGAGCTCAAATTTAGCTTCAGCTACATACTAGCTTTGTAACCTTGGGCAAGTCATTCAATTGCTGTTTGCCTCAGTTTTCTCATCTGTAAAATGGGTGTAATAACAACATCTGCTTCCCAGGGTTGTTATGAGAATCAAATGAGATCATTGGAAGCTGCTTAGCAGGGTACCTGGCGCATATTAGACAGCGTGTAAATGTTAGCTGCTATTATTATTTGCTGTATTTAGTCTGGTCAAAGTTTAATGCTGGTAAAATCTACAGATATTCAGATCGTATTAGAAATTAGTGCTATGACGCTATGAAAAGCAGAAGAGTCTAGGACTAGGGTTCTCATTCTAATTCCTAACTCAGATTGGCTACTAGGTCATCATTTGTATGTAGCTCATCTATAGATAGATAGATAGATAGATAGATAGATAGATAGATAGATAGATAGATAGATAAATAGATAGATAGATAGATAGCTCACTTGCTGTCTCTTTAGGGTTTACCAAGTGCTTTACTTACAGCAACCCTACACGGGAGGTACTACAAGTAATGCTATATCCCATTTTACAGAAGAGAAAACAGATACTCTCCAGGGAATAGGTTTATCCTTGTTGAAGGTTTCTGCACAGAAGCAGGAGAGCTGCTCAGGTGTGGACAAATCTCCTTTCCGCTATTTCTACTGCATCACACTCTTAGCACAGGCCCTGGCTTTGTTTGTTGTAGTCTTCAGGTCATTATAGGCTTATAGTCTAATTTAACAAGCATTTTTTAAGTCCCTCTTAGGCATCAGGCAGGCTGGTACACAAAATGTTCATCATCAGTTTTCCCCAGTTTACAAAGAAAACTCATTTATTTACAAATCAGTTTCCTTCTGAGGAGCTCCTTGCCATAAGAACAGTAAGGGGTCAGAGCCCAAGGGTTATTCAGTAGAGAGCCCTGACCAAAGATATATCTTTGCTTTTTAGTCTTTGCCATGACCAGTTAACTTAAGTAGATCCTATATCTAAATGCAGATAAGTGTTAAATGAGTCACTTTTTATGGAAGACTAATTTTTCCTGATCAGATTTCTCCAATTTCAAAACTGAGAAACCTCTTTAAAAGTTTGAAGTGTCCCCTCCATAGCCTAGCACCATATTGGACAACGTTATCCAACTCACTTGAGATCTTATGAGGGTCAGGAACGTAGGCTTTTAGGGGGACAGGATGCCCCTGGTGCCTGGGCAGAAGCTGGTGATGTACCTTCTGTGCCTCTAGGATGCGCCCACTGACTGGTGTTCCTTTGATTCATCATTGATCAGCCCTGGGCTAAGGAGGAAGCACTGAGACAGACTGATAATAGCTGTCTAAAGAAGATGGGTCTTCAGGATCATAGTCTTGGTGACCACCTTAGTTCAGTTCCAGGATGAGGACAAGTGTGTGAGAGTGAAAATAACATTGGACTTAGAGTTCATTCAGATTCCAAATACCACATCCTAGCTGTGTGATAGCTAGTTGCTCCACATCTGAACATCAGTTTCCTCCATGAGATGGAGATAATCATCATCATATTATCTACCTCACAGGTTCAGTGGAAAGCACTTTGTAAACTATAATATTAATAGAAGTAATGGTACAGTAATGGTGCTGTAATTTCCCCCCAATGCGGGCTCCCCCAGGGACTTGCTAACGACTTGCTAACTTGTCATTCTCTGAAGATGGAAGAGAATCTATGGTCTCCACCTATCTCAGTGAGGAAGGTGACATTTCACAACTGAGAAGTAGGGATGGGGATCCAGTCCCTGATTTCCTCAAGTCCTAAGGCAAGGTGTCCCCATCCTTCACTCCCTCCCTATCTGTATGGTCCCATGTTGTACTTTACAAAGCTCTTTGCTATCCTAATGTTTAATAAACTTTTTGCCTTGCCTTGCCAATTGTTTCTCAGAACATTGCAGCCAAACAAATTATTAATCCTCATTTGACAAAAATGAGCCCAGAAAAAACCCAAAGACACTAACTCAAACTTACATAACAGGTTAGTCACTAGGATCCAAATCTTTCTCCCAAAGCAATGAGACGCTTTCTCTTTCGTCATTAATAGATCGTGTCTTTTCTTCTATGGCTTAGGTATACAGATGTATTCATCGACATCACTGTTATCCCACATCATGGAAGCGATGGGCCTTCTACCTCCTCCCTGGAATCTCTCTGGCATTTGTGGCTATTGCCATCTATACCTTCATGGGGACCAATGACAACTACTTTTACACACACAGCATCTGGCATGTGCTGATGGCCAGTAGTGTGGCTTTCCTTCTACCCCCTCGTGACAAGAACACAGAACCCTGGGCCTGGTCACAGAAGCTCACCTGCCGCTACCAGCTCTGTAAGAACACCCAGGAGGAACTCTATGCAGTGACGTGAAGTTACCTGGCCAGTGGCCCAGCTGTTCTTCTGCAGCAGGGACTGCCAATGATAGGCTGACTCCACCTGCCTTCCAACTCAGCCCACAGCTCCCACTTTTCCTCTCTCTCCAAGAATAAAGGAGATATGCTTCCTATTTGATTTCTGTCTGAATAAAATTGTCCTCAGCACAGTTTTTCTATTTCTGCAAAGGGAAGAAATATTCTTCTCTTCCCCCCACCCTCATATCCAGTTCCTGAATCCATGTTGGTTGGATTGCTCAAGAGGCCTAGGGGATCTAGGCCTAGGTATCTGCTATCATGACACCTGCATGACAGTCTGCTTGGGACCAGAGCCTCTGGCCCTCCTGACTGGTCAAGGGTAAACTTTTGGTTTAATGGGAGATTCAAAGAAATCCCATGGAGACGTCCAGCTTCCTGAACTGTTGAACTGTGCTAAGGGGTAGATCATAGCTCAGAATTTCAGACACTCACCAAGTTTGTGGGCAGGTCCAGAGATAGAGGACAGAGTAGAGGAGAAGGAAAAATGAAGGTGAGTCAGAACTACTTCTACCTTTTTCCCATCTTCTATGAGAAGCAGAACCAGGACACGCATGTTCTTGACTTCAGGGCTGGTCCTGGCCTCTAGCTACTACAGCAAAGCCACAGGGTTTACCCTATCTCATGCCCTCCTACTTACCTCTGAGACTGAAGGAACCAGCACTTTAGATTGGGCTGTGTTGGAGTTTTCACTATAATCTTTGTTCTGGTTATTTCCTAGTGGAGTTGTCCTTTTTTTGCCCCTGCCATTGTGTCCTCCCCACCTTCACCCCTACTTCCCCAAAGCTGTAGGGCCCACTCTCTGGAAAAGCAGCTGTATCCCTTAGAGCTAGGTGAAGGAGGCTAACTAGGGGAATAGTGTGTAATGGAGCCATTGGGATGATGTGTAGAAACATCACTTCTCAGCCAGGAATCAAGACCAAAGTTTCTGTTTATGGAAGTAAAGGCAGGTCAGTGAAGTGGAATCAGTAGGGAGCTATGTAGATATCGTCCCCCACTGGGGAATTTACTTAAGCACTGTCATCCTGCAGAGAAGCAATTCTTTGTAACAGATAGAGAGCCAGCCGCTGTCTAGAAGAAACAGCAGAACCAAGTTCTACTGACACTGGCTGTGACCCAGAACAAATCACTTTATATGTTAGTGCTCTAGGCAGTTCTCAAGTTATGGAGAAGGTGCCACTATGGTACTAGAAGGCAGCAGCCAAGATGCCTATATTGATGAAATCTTGGGTCTGGTCTCTGTACCCCCTACCTCTCTCTACTGTCATCCTTATCTGTAAGGAATCAGTCTGTATCCTGGAATAGAGCTCAACTGAATTCAGGACTGTCTGGAATTGAGACTAGAGGCAATTCACTTGCACACACAGGAATACTCCTTTCTTCATTCAATGTATATTTATTGCTCCCCTATCATGTGAAAGTCTCTGGACGAGGTGCTGGACTGAATCAATGTCCTTGACTTTAATTAATACTGTTAAAACTGCTAAACAAAGGTTTAAATTTTAACCTAGGGGCAATTGAGAGACTCGAGCTTTTTTGCGCAGGGAAATGATAAAGTAGTCCTGTGCTTTAGAAATACTCATTTGGCAGCTGTGGGGAAGCTAGGGTTGGATGGAGAAGGGAAGCCAATTAGCTATTGCTGTAAGGGATTTGAGCCTTTATTAGGGTGGTGGCCTTCTAAGTACAGAAAACAGGAAGAATTCCAGAGATGAGGCAGAGATAAAATTGACAAAATTGAAGTAAGTTGGCCACTCACTATAGGAAATGAGAGAGAGAGAAGACTTTAATGAGTTTTGTTTTGGACATGTTGAGTACAGGTGGCTGTTGGAAAGGACGGGATATCCAGATGAGAGGGCCAGGTAAGAGCGTGTCCTCTTTTGTTGATCTCATTCAGGGTTAGATATCCTGCCTGGGATCAGGTGGTGGTAAAAGAGTCACAAAGGAGATGAAACGTGTGGGCAGAAATAGGAAAACCAGCCGAGTATGGAGTATCTGAAACCCAGAGAGAGGGGTGGTGATGGTTTGCATTGTCAAATGACGACTGTAGGTCAAGTTGGATTGAGAATTGATAAGTCACGATTTGGGAATAAGGAGGATGATCTCGGGTGGCTGAGCCGGACCAGGCTGGTAACTTCTTAGAGAAGGAGGCAGGTTGTGACCGGGGAGCGCGTGGCACCTCCATCCATTAACCCCGGGGAGGCAAAGGATGCAGCACGAAAGACAGCTGAGAGTGAATCTAGGGCTTTGGGGGAGGGGCCGAGGGGGAGCCTCTCCTCTTCCGAACCAGATAGCTTCCTCTCACACCCGCCTCTGAAGGGACCCTCCCCACCTCCTCGCGCCCCGCCGCGCCAGCTCCAGCCTCCTATAGATAAGCATTTCCCACAATCCCCAGCGGAGAGGGAAGTGGGGGGGCGGGGCCGCGACGGAGATGGACAGATGTCCCAGTCTATCAGAGAGAGAGGAGGCAGGGGACGCCGGTCTCGACTTCCGCTTCCTCCAGGCTGCAGGTGCTTGTGAGTTTGGGGTGTTAGGGAATTCCTAGGGGTCGGGGGTGGCGTCCTGGGTGCTACCTTCTCGCTTCTGAGTCGAGGTGAGGACTGCTCTGGACTGAAGAAACCGGGTGCTCCAAGGTGCGGGGGGGAGGGATACGAGTATAGCACTGAGGACTCAAAGCTCTTTCCCTGCGTCTGTAGGTAGTGAGCCTCCCGTCACTACCCAAATTAGACAGTTCTTTGCTCTACCAGCTAAGCACTCAGAGATCTTTCTTGCTCTGTTTAACTACTTCTTATGATCTGTAAACATAAATTGATCTCTGAGATCCCCCTTCCCCGCCAGCTCTGACACTTTGGTACCATGGCCTTGGTGGTGGTGGATTATACTCCTGCGTGCCCCCAGCTAGTATCTTGCTTCCCCATCCCAAAATAAACATAAATAAGTAAAAGTCACCCCACCCCATCAATATCATGCTCTTTTAAATTTTAATTAACGTTTGTTGTCTTTCCTGTACAGCGCCATGAGAGGCGTAGGGGCCAATGGTTACAGTTACCATCTTTTAGTGGGAAAAACTGAATGGTCATGTGACTGCATGATTGCCTTCTATTGATAAATAAGGGAGAATGTCACCTGTTAAATAAAGTTCAAAGCCTCTTCAAGGGGCAGAGCATAGTCCAATTTAGAACAGTTAGAAATGGCAGAGTCAGAAACTATAGAATTGTCAGCACTGGAAAGGACCTTGGAGGTCACCTGCTTTAACCCCCTCACTTTGCAGGAGAAAAAGGAATAGGTTGAGAAATAGGACTGGAGAGGGGGTTCAAATCAGTTTGCCCAAATTTATACCGTGTGATCTATAGGCATCAAATTGTGGAAGACATCAAGGGCTAAGCTAAAAAAGTTCAGTCTTGATTCTTAGGGTGTCAGAGAGTAATTGGAATTCTTTTAGTAGGAGAGACATATTACCTAAACTTGGGTCTCTGGTTCCCACTACCCTCTTTACGTAGTCATTGTTAACCCTAGTTTGTTTGTTGTTGTTGTTTTTAAACCTGGTAAAAACATGTAGTGAAGCAAATTGATGTCATGGAAAAAGTACTGGATTTTAAATTAGAAAGACCTAAGTTCAAATCCTAGCCTGACTGCTTATTACTCATGTGAAAGTCACTTTATCATATCTGGACCTTACTTTGTTCAGCTGTAAAGGAGATCTGCTGGATTAAAGATTCTTAACTTTTTTGGTGCCATGAATCCATTCTCAGAATAATGATTTTTTTTAAAGAAATGCTCAATTTCAACTAGATGTTAATGAAAATAAAGATGTCATTTTTTTCACATCCAAGTCCATAGACCCTGTGAACTTTGTCCCCAGACCTGTAAATCTTAGGTTGAGAACCCTTGGACTAGATAATATCTGAAGATCTTTCTAACTTTAAGTCTATGATGTTATGAGTAGTGATATGAGTGATGGTACTAGAAATAATTTAGGGTATTCTTCCTTCACAGTAACTCTCCCCCTAATGCCGTTGCACAAGTACCCTGTTCAACTCTGGAATACCTTGAAGCTGAGGCAGGGGATTTATTCTCGCCTGCCTGCACACTACCTCAAGTCACTGCAGAATGAAGGGAAACCCACAGCAGTCCATTATAAACCTCATGGGGTCAAGTTTAAGATAAATCCGAAGAATGGACAACGTGAGCTTGTCCAGGATGTTCCCATCCCACTTTACTTTCCCCCTGAATCCCAGAAGGGACTCTGGGGTGGTGAGGGCTGGATCTCGGGTTATAGATATGCCAACAATGACAAGGTACCTGTGCATATGTGTGTGTGTGTGTGTGTGTGTGTGTGTCTATGTTGGAGGGAGGAGGTATGGCTAAGGAGGGTGGTCTAGTATGGGCCCAGGAAAGAGTAGAAGGGGCTGGTCTGCTTATTTCAAGTCCATAAAGTGCCTAATGCTCTGGCTCCAATCATTTACAGAGATGTAACTCAAAGTTATCTTCAGTTTTCTTCAGTGAAGCAGAAAATAATTATTCTGCTAACTGAATGTTGCTGTAACTTCAAAAAAATAAAAAAATTGTAACTGTTTTGATGACATTCTTAATTCTTCAAAGTAGAATTTTTAATTTTTAAAAAGAATGTTGCTATTAATAACAGTTATATTCATGTAGAGATCCATAAAGCATTTTCCTAACTATGACCCTGTGACCTTTTTCATTTCTGTGTTTGTATCCCCATCACCTAATATGATGCCTTGCATACAGTAGGGACTTAATAAAATGCTTGTTGGATTAGGTTGGAGGTAGGTGGTACAGATACAGTTGTCCCCATTTTACAGACAGGGAAATGCTTTCTGAGAAGGAAAATTACTTCCATTGTTAATTTTGGATCATTGATGGAATGAGAGCTTGGATTCTGGTTTTCTGATTCTACAGCAAGTGCTCCTTCCATGGCTTCACAGTTGCCTCTGTGGTGGGAAAGTGAAAGGCATTTCTCTCCCGCTCTGGTAGTGGCAGGTACTTGGATATTAGAAGGGTCTGGAGAGAGAGAAGAGTAAGCCTGCCCATGCTTTCCCTGTTCTGCCAAGCAGTTCTTCTCACTTTTAGTTGTTGCTGAGCCAATAATAACATAATGTAGAGGAATGTCTGTGCTGGTCACCTCCAAACTGCCCCTGCCCTTCCTGGTGTCCTTTGGCACTTTTTTGCATAAGCTTAGCCCTTAGACATCACATGAGCTTTAGTCTCCCAGTCTTTGCACATGCTTGGTTATTTGGAATGTGAATACTAGTGAACCATGATACCGGGTTTAACGTGTCTCTTGTAAGATGGAACTTGTTGAAGGTCATTAGTGTTGAGAGAAGGACATCAACTCAAGGAGAAGGCAGAATGGTATTGACCCCGAGGCAGAGCCACTAGGAGTTCAAAGATATGAATGGAGATGAAAATGGCAAGAGTCGAGCCGTGGACCAGGACCCTATTTTAGGGGGATACAGAGTAAAAAGGTGACAGCTGGCTGGGTTGACAACATAGTCTGTTAAAACAGGCCCTGTTTGATAGAGTATAACTAGCAAGGTGACTTTTTACATTGACCCTCTACATTTCCTTCTATACATTAAATAGATATAATATTATACATATATATGTATATAGTATGTCTGTATAATATAATAAATAGATATACTAGATATCCATAACTTCTTTCAGATAGATCCCAGTATCCTGGGCTCTAATGAACCCAAAAGCTTTTGTACTTGGTGGCCCATTAGGGCTTTTCCCTTGAGCTAAAAGAACAGGAGGGATGACAAAACTACACTTAAGGAGACAGGGAAAGAGAGGAAACAGCAGACCTTGAGCGAGATGAGGAAGTGAGTGCAGATGGGCACCTGGACTGAGGAAAGGAAGGAAGGAATACAGAGTCTGTGTGTGTTGGCAGTTATGGAGGGAGATGTTGCTTGTCTTTCAGGAAAAGGATTGGTGATTATGTGAGAACAGCTTGCTCACTCTCAGAAACTTTTTTCTGCCTTCAGCTCTCAAGGCGTGTGAGAAAGACTTGGAAGCCCCATCTATATGAACGAGAGCTTTACAGTGAGATCTTGGACAAGAAATTCAAAATAGTGGTTACCATGAGAACTCTGGATCTAATTGATGAAGCCTATGGATTTGATTTCTATATCCTCAAGGTGAGGCCTCAGGACTATGAAGTGGGAAAAAGAAGAGTCAAATTTTTGTTTCAAAGGCAGGATCAAAACTAGGAACAGAACAACTTCATTGTGCCTATTTGAAGTTAGATTGGCAGCCATAGCTGCTGCTTGACATTAAACTAGAGATTTAAGGTTTAGTATCCATTGCAGGATCGTGGGGAATGGGAATCTTGGTGTCTACCCTGTATTACAATGTTCAAAACACTTTTTAGGAAGGATGTTGAGAAACTGGATCATATCTTAGATGATGGGGGAACTTAGGTTATGTAATGTGAGGACCAATTGAAAGAACTGTATTTAGCTTGGAAAAGAGAAGACTTGATGGGGGATGGGGACAACATATGGAAAAAATGACACAGGGTAATTCTCTTCCAGTATTTGAGCTCTATATCTCAGGAGCCTTTAATCCTCTGGGCAGTTGTGTGGAAAATGGGTTCCATTATTATCCCCCTTGGCAGGATGGGTGGAGAGCTGGCCTTGGAGTCAGGACAAATTGGGTTCAGGTCCAAACTCTATGTGACGCTTGCCAAATTTTTGAAACTGTCAGTGCCCCATTGCAGCTTTCTAAGACTATAAATTACAGAATGGTTCCTGATATTCATTGGTAGAGGATTTTCTCATGGGGAGCTGCCTATACAAATTAAACTTGTTCTGCTTGGCATCAGAGTGCAGGACTAAGACATTGTTGCAGAGAGTCATATTGCAGCCTGATAAAAGGAAGCACTTCCAGACAGTCCACATAATCCAAAAGGAAAGATTGGACTAGACCTACCTTGGGTAGTAATGACTTTTCTGTCACTTAGAGGGTTTCAAGTTGAGTGTAAATTACAGTATCTTCACATCCCAGGATGTAGTAGAAGGAGTTCCTGAATAGGTACAGGTTGAAATAAATGACCATTGAGGTCACTCTCAAATTCCCTTATTTTCTGAATATGATCCAGAACTTACTGAGCAGTCCATAGATTAGTCTAGGATGAAAGTTACTCCAAAGAATGTTTAGTTGAGTTGAAGATATTTTCCTATATTTTGCATGATTTCACATGTATAACTTATATCAAATCACTTGCCTTCTCAATGAGGGGGTTAGAGGAGAGAAGGAGAGATTTTGGAACTCAAAATTTTTTAAAAATGTTAAAAATTGTGTTTACTTGTAATTGCAAAAAATAAATTTATTTTCCATTACTGATGTGAATCTGTACTCAAATAGCACAAAAAATTACATATTTTAATATGTCAAAATAATTCTGATTTACTCAGGCAAACTGTTTATGTGTGTCTTTGTATATGGAGGAGGGGACTGTATATTGATGTTCTGCAAAGCCCTTGATTGGAGCAGCCAGGTGGCACAGTGAATAGAGAACTGGCCCTGGAGTCAGGAGGACCTGAGGCTCAAATCTGGCCTCACACACTTAACACTTACTAGCTGTGTGACCTTGAGCAAGTCACTTAACCCCAATTGCCCTGCCTTCCCCCCTCCAAAAAGCAAAAAAAAAAAAAAAAAGCCCTTTGATTAACCTAGAAGTTTGAGGAATGCTAGACTAGAGAAGTAACTATTTGTCTAATCCCTTTAGGCCTCAGCTCTGGCTAATTTTTATTTATTTTTCCTCTCATGGAAAAATGAAGTGGGCCCATATCTAGTCTGTAAGAGACCCTGACCATCCACATTAGAGAGTGGGAGGGCTGAATCAAGTCTGGATGTGGCCTGGCTCTCTTCAATACAGAAGTAGGTACCTGTTAAAGGCTCTATGATGATGATGTTTCATTTGCATTCCTGAAGATCGTTGAAAAATCAAATTAAATTACATGATTAGCGCTTGACTTATGTGTATGACTTTACCACCAGACGCCAAAGGAGGATCTGTGCTCCAAGTTTGGGATGGATTTGAAACGAGGAATGTTATTGCGTCTTGCCCGGAAGGACCCTCAGCTCCACCCAGATGATCCAGAAAAGAGAGAAGCTATTTATAACAAATACAAGGTGAGCAGCCAAACTGATTATTTTGGTTAAATTCTGCACATCCATTTGAATTAACTCACCCAAGGATCATCCGGCCCCATATGCCTGAGGCCTCCTTCACTCCTCTTCAAATGGGTGTTCCCTCTTATTCTGACAACCTCTGGCATAACTGGCTGCTCCAATAAACTTAATAATTATATTCTTCTGTAATTTAGAATAATCAAAATTATATTCAGTTCAGGGGCAGCTAGGTGGCACAGTGAATAGAGCACCACCCCTGGAGTCAAGAAGACCCGAGTTCAAATGTGGCCTCAGACACTTAACACAAAACTAGCCATGTGACCTTGGGCAAGTCACTTAACCCCAATTGCCCTGCCTTCCCCCCTCCAAAAAAAATACAAAAAAATTATATTCGGTTCAACAAATATAGTCTATTAAGCACCTGCTTTGGGCTAGGCAATTTATAGTGTGTAAAATGCTTTCCTCACGATAGGCTATGAGGTAGATAGTGTGACTGTTTATCTTCATTTTACAAATTAGAAAACTGAGGTTTAGAGAAAGGGAATGTCTTGCTTTAGGTAGTCCAGCTAGATAGTGATAGAGCCAAGATTCAAACTCAGCTCTTCTAACTCCTAGCCCAGTGCTCTTTCAGCTGTGTTTGTAAAGCACTTTGCAAACCTTAAAGTGCTGTTTAAATGGTAACTCATTTTTATTATTGTTGCCACTCTACCTCACAGGATCACTGTCTGCATTTCCCTTTTTTTCCCCTTATACTATAGGATTTTGTGATCCCAGAAGAAGAGGCTGAATGGGTTGGGCTGTCATTAGAGGAAGCAGTGGAAAAACAGAGACTCCTGGAAGAAAAAGTAGGTATCAAGAACAGTCTTTGAAGGGCCAAGGGCAGTGTCCACTGTTGTCTACGCTCTTGTTTCAAGCTGTTTAGGACACAAGAGAGGTGACTTGGGAGGGGGCAGGGGCATCAGGCATCCCCTCCTCTCAAGCTTATGGGTGGGAGACGGGCAAGAGGAGAGTGAAGCTATGCAAAAACTATGCCAGTTCTGGCCAAGGAACAGGAGCAGGCCAGGTCCCGATTTCTGTTCTGGAGCCTTCCTGCTTTCTCAGCAGAAAGTTTTTATCAGCTCTTAGGGATTGACTTTGCTGCACCCTCTGACCCAGTGCTGCAGCTCCCCTTCCTCCCTGTGTTGGGACCACCCTCCTTACCCCTCAGCCCACTCACACATCAGTTTAGCATCTTTATTTACAGTAGGCAAAAAGATCAAACTATACAAAATGTACAGTCTAGATAGTGTTACAGAAATACTGAGTATAGAGCAAGGATCCCATCCCAAGACCCCCAAACCATGTATAATTTGGACATCAAAGCACTTAAAGGTTTCCTTTGTATACTGCCATGTGCTAGGTGCTGGGGGAAATACTAAGATGAAAGACAGGGTCTTCTCAAGGAATTTATAGTTGAGTAAGAAGCATTGAATATGCACAAATGAGTATGGTAGATGTTACAAAATGGTTAGGTCTATTGGAGAGGTCTGATTCAGAGAGGAATGGATCGCTTCCAGTTGGAGGGGTCAAGGAAGGCTTCATGGACTAATCTAGCATAGTGGCTTGCAAAAGTAAGCATTCAATAATAAATTTGTTGAATGAGCCAGCACCCAAGCTAGGTTTTGAAGAAGGATGACAAATAATATCAACTCGTGTAACACTTTGCAGTTGCTTTCCTTACAACTTTTTGAGTTAGGGAGCGTAATTTTATAGGTGAGGAAACTTAGGCTAAGTGAGATGTTCCTCAGAGACTTGTCTAGTCATACAGTGAAGTGTTAGAATCTAGACCTCTGCCCTCCCAGTCCTGTCCTCTCTTCACAGCCCCAAGTTGTCTGTATAGACATTGGAGAAGGACTTGTTCAGATACATGAAAGAAAAAGATAAGGATAAGCTGCCTCATCTACCAAACTGGTCCTGATCTGTGTATTTCTTTTCATACTCCTCCTGGTTTACTCTTTCAGTGACTATCAAGCACCTCCTATTTGTGAGGTCTTGAGAATATTAGTGAGGGAGATAGAGGGAGAAATAAGTCAAGATCCCTGCCCTCATAGGGCTTACAGTCTAATTGGAATAAAATACACAGACTGAGCTCCAGGCCTACATCACCAATTGCCTCTTTGATATTTCCAGCTACATATTCAATAGGCATCTTAAATTCAGTAGGTCCAAAACAGCTCATCTTCTCCCCTCCCCCAAACCCTCTCATCTTCCTAACTTCGGTCACCATTAGCCTCCCAGGCGCCCAGGTTTGGGTCATAGAAGTCTGCATCATTTCTTCCCTTCCCGTCGTTTCCCATATTCAGTCAGTTACCAAATGTTGTTAATTCTGCCTTCACAAAGTCTTGAGGCCATCCCCTTCTCTCCATTTGTGTAGCCACCACCCTAGTCCAGGTCCTCAGTACCTCTCCATTGGACTAAGAGCCTTCTAATTGGCCTCCCTGCCTCAGGCCTCTTCCCCCTCTCAGACTGTCCTCCGTAGAGCTACCAGATGATATTTCTAAAACACATCTGTTCATGTTGTTTCCCTACTTAGAAAGCTCCAGCGGCTCTTTATTCTGGGTTAAAGCACAGACTTACCTATTTGCCATTTATAGCCCTTCACAGTATCTCCAACCTCTGTTTTTAAGTTTCTTGAATGTTTCTCCCCTTAATTCACAGTCTGTTCCAACCAAATCAGGCTTCTTACCACCTTCATCCACAGCATTTCATCTCTGCATGTGGGCCTTTGCACAAGCTGCCCCCCTCCCACCTCAGGCCTGAAATGTATTCCTTCACTTTCTCCTACAGGAGGCCAGCCCTGATTCTTCCCCCTAGTACTAACTTAGCGTGTGTTTTGTAATTACTTGGCTGTGTTCATGCAGCCTCTTTGCACAGAATGGAAACTTTTTGAGGTCAGGAATTTTATTATTGTTTCTGTATCTTCAGTGCCTTCCACAGAGCCTGGCACATAGCACAAATGCTTAACAAATGTTTTGAAATGTTAACAGTAAATGTAACACAAATTGGAACATGATAAATGCAGAAGAGGGGCACTTATTAGATGAGACAATGGAGAAGTTGTTTATAGGTGGGGGATGGAGGAGGAGGAGGGCCTTGGAGAATGATGGGTGGGATGTTTGTAGGTAGAGACTGGCTTTCCATCTGTGCCTTACAGAGAAGAGAAATGTTGAATCCAGTTCCAGATAGAAAGCTGGCAGCAGGGTAGTGACAAGGTTTTCTAGCTCTTGTTTAATCTGTCGAGCTACTCCACCTGGGCAGATTGCTGCCCAGCTCAGGAGCATGGTCATTGTTCACCAGAGCCATCTCAAGCCACCAAAGCATTCACAGGATTCCAGACTCTGAAGAGGAGCCCAGTGCTGCTCAGTACCTCCCTCACATGGTTTGAGTTTTCATGGGGTAAACTGTGGCATCAAAGGGCAATGTCTTCTGGGGAATGTAGCTGCTGATGAGTTTTGATGGGGGTGACAGTCACTGAGGCTGGAGGGCAGAGACATCATCCACTTGTGTGTTTCTGACTCCTTGAATTCACTTCAGCTACTCTTGTTCTACTCTTGTGCCAGCTGCTCTGCAGGAACCTCACCCACTGTTTCTCCCCTTTTCAGGACCCTGTCCCTCTGTTCAAAGTATATGTGGAAGAACTCATTCAACAGCTTCAAGACCAGGCACTCTCACAGCCAGCTGTGATGCAAAGGAAAGCCTAGTGGGCAGGAGCTTCCCAGAGACCAGACTGTTTGATTAAGAGGCCTCTTCCTCTTCTTCCTCCTCTTCCTCCTTCCTGTCGTATCCACCACAAACCCACTGCTGCATATTTCAGGGGGAATCGGGAAGCAGAGTATATGAAGACTTTCTTTATCCCCCCTTGCTGACTGCCCAGCCGAGTTCCTGGCCTGTCTCTGGAGTGACTAGACCAGCTAGAGTGACAGACCAAATCATGGCATTCCCTGAGCTCCTACTGATGCTTTGAACTCAATACCTTTATTTTTCTGAGACACAGTCATTCAAAAGAACAATAAACAAACCCATCCAGTGATCCAGTTACTGTCCCAATGTGTCCCTTAAGCCACCCACACATGCCAGAGTTCTGCCAGGGATTAAGCTAGTGAGTGTCTTGTGCAATAGAACCACTGTCTGGAGCTCGTCACATACCTGTAATCTCTTGATGTGAGACTGATACTGTCGACATTCTTGGAAGCCCTTTACATAAAGTGATGAATTTGATGACTTCTGACATTCTTTTTTGTTGTAAAAATTCTGTAATTCAAAGAACTATAGAAGCTTCAGTTTGACAAAAGCACATACAGTGTAAAGAGGGTAGAATTTGAATCAAAGAGCCTGGTTTTGAAACATAGCTCTGCTAATTATTTTTGTGACCTTAGCAAGTCACAATCTCTCTGGGCCTCAGTTCCTTGTGTACAGGATGAGAAGGTTTGGATGAAATGTGTGATTCTGTGGACCAGGATCCCATGGTTTTCCACTGTCTCAGGGAGAGGTTGCCTCCCAGACAGCCTGTGTCCTCATCTTCTTACATTAAGGACCAGTGCTGTGTACTCTAGGTTGTGTCTGATACAGGGAAGTGTCCTAGTTCATGTTGACAGCTTTCCTTGATCCACAAAACAGAGTGCTTGAAGGCATTACCCAGTTTACTCTCATAGTTCTTCGAGTTGTCTGTGGAATCTCCCCCTTGTTTCCGTTGTATGTATAGGCTGGTGAACCAAGGCCTAGGGGCGTTACAGAGAAGGTGATGTCAGAGATCCCACAAGAAACCAGTGACAAAGGAAAAACAACAGTAAGCTCCATCACCCAACCCAGTCTGCTGTGTGGTGGTGCTCTGATACTGAGATTAATGCCACAGGATTTTGTTTGACTGGCGTTTAGCCTTAGTCATTGCCTCTGAGCGACTGTAACTAATGATAACACCAACTCATGTTTACTTAGTGCCTTTTCTATCAAAGCACGTTCTGCCCCACGATTAATCAGCTGGGACCAGGGAAATGGTTCCCAAAGTTTTTATATTCCGTGCAGCCTCTGTCTTTGGCCCCGTCCTCTAAAACATTTTATGTTTTAGTAACAGCTAACACATAAAAGGCAGCTTAATCTGATTTGGAAATGGCCCAAAGCTGGGAAAGAGATCTAAGAGAGTCAGTGTGGTGTAAGAATAATAATAATAATAATCTCAGCTTCAGTGTCCTCATGTCTAAAATGGGAATGACAATACTCCAGCTACTACCTGGGGGTGTTGTGAAGAAAGCTCTCAACAACGTCGTAGAAAGATGAACATCTTTTCGTGCTTTCTTAGGGTTTCCGACCGTCGGCTTGTTAAAAGTGCTTTCCATCCCTTCCTGTAAGTCTGGGGCTTTTTCCCTGTGGGTGGCTTCATTAACTCTTGCCTAAAGGCAGGAGAAAGATGGGGCCCTAATGAGCCACTCAGGCACAGCTGGTTCTGTGCCTCTGCTTTAGAAAGGTGTCCCAGGCAGCCTCTGTTTTCCTGTGCTTTGTGTGCTTTGCTGGGTGACAGGTGGCCTGAGCTGCAGGGCCCAAAAGTTCCTGACACTGACCCTTGGCCCCACAGGAAGCTAATGATGTTCCCTGTAGGAGGAACTGGCAGCGTTCTCCGATTCCAGGGAAGGCAATTCAAGATTCCCTGAGAGCACTCTGCATCACTGTTGTCTTCAGCATTCAAAACCACAGCCCTCTCCCTGACCATTCCTGGCTTGGCTGACCTGACTCCTGCCCAGAGAAGCCCCGTCATGAATCTGACCAGCTAGATCATAGAGGAAAAATCTCTCAAGGTTACATACAGCTTGGAGCCCCAGACTGCTACTGAAACCAGGACTGAAGTGAACTTGGACAAGTCTGAGGTTTCCTCCCTGGTTTCCCCATGTAAAATAGGGGAGTTGGGTCCAATGGTTTCTATGGTCTGTTTCAGAATTAACGTTATATGTACCTTCTTGGCCTGTCTACATTCTCAGAGTTGTTTGTCCTTCGTTCACAGAGAGGATCATGGTATCAGGAAGGAGATGGCCATGACTTGCAAATGAATCCAGTCTCACTTCCTCCTCTGGAGTCATCTGGGTCCAGTGGCAAGATATAGATCAGCACAACTGGAGATGGCCCCAGATGCACAGTCAGTGTTTGATCATAGCTTCTTGAAGAGACACTAGTGTAGTGGGCAGGGCTCTGAGCCAACCGATAAGACTGGAACTAGGGCTCTACCACTTGACTTTGTAACCCTGGGCAAGTAAGTCACAACCATCTTGATGTTATCTCATGTTTAATTTCATAAGATTAAAACAGAAGCAAGGTTCTGAACCAGATGGTCTCTTCAGGTCCCTAAGAGAGAACCATGTTGTGGTCTACTTAGATCTTTCCCCACTCCTCTAGACCCTTTCCTCCTGATTTCAGGAGAGAAGGAATGCAGGATTCTCTGAACAACATCCACAGACATTTCTTGATGACAACTTTGAACTGATTCCCATGGGGCAAGGAGAAGTTAGCACCACCTAAAGCTCCTTGGTTAAGAGACCTCTCTGGCTTCCACAGGGGCCTGAGGGAGAATTAGGGTTCCCCCACTCCACTTTCCTATATCATAACAAGATTGACAGGTGTCCTGGGCCAGGCCCTGGAATTATCTAAGACCCCAGGTTTGTTTCCACCCAGAAAATCATGGAACTCTGGGTAGTCCAGGCAGTGTTTGAACTTTCTGTGGTGAGCGAGGTGATTTCTGATTTCAAATTCAGTCTTTAAATTATCCAGAGCATTTTCCTCACAGCTCTTCTTGAATACTCCATTCCTGGAGTCAAGCTAGGAGAGAGGAAAGGACCCTAATTTGTCTAATCTACATGCTTTTGAACAGTTTGGGAGAGAATGGAATAATAAAGAGAAGTATTGAAGAATGTAGGATCTTTAAGTCAAGCAAGGACTGTTTCATTTCTGCATTTGAAGAATCAACTTTTGGGTACAGGTGTGGTGTGGTGGAAAGGGCTGTCACATAACCTTGGCTTCAGTGTCCTCATCAGAGTCCCACTGAAATGAATTTTTTTATGTCATCTGGGATTTTCATTATCAGTTTTCTCTCTGTCCTCTATAGCCCTTTCTTAGCTGACTTCAAATTCCCTGACCCATTTACCTTTCCGTAAGGAAAAGAAATACTCAATGCTTCATTCAAGGTTCTATAGAATCCCCTGCTTCTATGGACTTTTTTCTGACCTAATGGGTTTTCTCTTCAAGTGAGCCATGACTAGAAGCTTCCAGACACTAACAGTGTAGAGTATTTCTCTCTGTATAGAGGCCAGACCAGGCTAATAGGAAGCTAAACCCAAGGCCTTTTGAAAGTAAAGAGGGAAAGAGAGATGATTATCTCAGTCTTGGCCTTCCAGTAACCCAAACCCTTTCCCCTTTCTCCATCCTTATTCCCTAATTCCTGACTCCTTTCTGGATCATCTTCCCCATTTGCTGTAAGGATTGAATCCCTGAGTTGAGCTCAGGCTGTGGACTTGGATTGTAAGGACTCCCCCATTTGTAGTAGGAGAATTGGGCAATGCTGATGTTGTTTCCATGACAACAGAAAATCATTTGGAACAAGCGAACTTCAAAGTCAAAATGACAGCTTGTCAGAAGGGTACATCCCTTGAGCTTGGACAGACCTGTGCGTGTACACACACACACACACACACACACACACACACACACACACACAAAATATCTTTTCTCTTAACCCTGGAGGTACTGGGATGTGCTTGAAATTCATGTGTCAGTGAGAAGCCAAAGAAGATGTCTACTGTAGCTGAGGTTGGGACTGGAGAGTCTCACTTCCTGCACCTGAGGTATAGGGAAACCTAAGGTCTCCTTGAGGGCTAACATGGGAAGCCACAAGATCTTCAGTTATCATGCCTACCTGCCTTACAACTTTATAGCACTTTTTTCTAAAGCCTCTTACACATTTGATCCTCACACCAACCCTGGGAAATAGGCAGAAGAGTTATAACCATCTCTATTTAACAAATGAGGAAGCTGAAGCCCAGAAAGGTGAATTTAACTTACCTGCCTGTCACACAGCAAGCCGATGGCTGTATTAGATCTTGAATCCAAGACTTTGGACATAGAGTCCAGTGGCTTTGTGGTTCTGATTCAGTGGGTTGGGGTTTTGTTTTGTTTTGTTTTAATAACCTAAGGCCTAGTATGCGACAGTCCCACTAAACCGACATTTTCTTTTTTTGGTCTTGACCCATGACTTCTTTGGGGAATTCCCACTGTGGAGATTCCCTCCAGTTTTGCAAAAGTGTTTAGTATCACCACCATCTTCAACTTACCTTCTCAGAAAGTGGCCTGGGATAGCTGAAAAGTTAAGTGATGTACTCATGGTCATATAGGTAAGTCGCAACAAGACATGAATCTAGGTTTTCCTGACTAAGGCCAACTTTCTATCGCTCCACACTTTCTTTTTTTTTAGGCAATTGAGGTTAAGTGACTTTCCCAGAGTCACAGAGCTAGTATGTATCTGAGGCTGCATTCGAACTCAGGTCCTTCTGACTCTTGGGCCAGTGCTCCATCCACTATACTATCTAGCTTCCCCTACTACCCTACACTTTCAATCTATATAGAAACACCTTTTGAAAAGGGCCCCCAATTGAGCAGCTTAGCAGGATATGATCCTGCTCCCCTCCTCGTTGGAAGGGGGCCCAGGTATCAAGAAAGTGAAAATGGATTTCCTTGCTTGGTAAAATTCCCCAACCTTACCCTATTTAGACAAAGGCCCACAAGAGACAAGTGGCTTTCTTAAGTTTCCCTTGCAAGCTTGTCCTGAATCCAAGTTTCTGAATCTAGAGGCCATATCTCGATGACACCCAAACAACCAGTTATTTCTCCTAATTGAGCAGGAAAGAATCATCTGAGGAGGGCTTGGAGCCATGCTGTGAATGACTGGCAGATTTTTTTCACTTTCCCTGCAGGTTTATTGGCATCATCTGGAGACAGCCACAGGGGGCCAATTCTTATTCACAAACAAGTCAGATCTTCCTTGTCTCTACAGTCACAATAAGCACCACAAGACACCCTGGAGTAGTAAAATGTATGGAAAAGGATATTGAATCTGGAAACTCAACTCTGATTTCATGCTGGTTATGTGACCCAAATCACTTACATCTCTGATGCTTTTTCTTCATCTGTAAATTAGAGGTTATAACAGATCATGGGAGTTGAAGTTTGAAGGTACCTTAGCAATGATCTAGTCCAAATCCTTTATTTTATAAATGAAGGAACTGAGGTCTGAGAGATTAAATAATTTGCCTGAGGTCACAGAGGACCAGTGCCAGGACTAGATTCAAAGTTCCCTAATATCAAATACAGGGCTCTTCCCACTTCCCCTACTGACGATACCAAACACATGATTTTTTGGGTAAAGTTCAAATGAGATAATGCATCAAGTACTTTATAAACCTTAAAATGCCATGCAAATGTCAGCAATTACTATTATTGTCCCTATCATCCCCATCCCCACCAGTAAGTATCATGAAATATGAACCCCTGTCAGGCATAGAGTTAAAGAACTCTACTGAGATCATCCTTACCTTCAGGAATATCAGTGAAGAGAAGACTGACAAAACCCTTCATGAAGAACATTCTCAAGCAGAAGCCTCCAGTATTCGCTGCTGATGTAATTTACCACAACTCCCCCAGGATCTAGAGGGGAGCCCTGCGACCTTGGGATCACAGCTTCATGCCCTTCTTGACCCTCTCAAGCACAGCTTACAGTTTAGAGTAGCACTTTAGGTTCAAATTGTAGACAGGTGGGCAAATCATTGCAACACATTTTGGTTAAAGCTTTTTCCAACTTTACCCATGAATCAGACATCTTCAGAGCTCCACTGTGCCTCATACTCAGGCCTACCAGATACTCTCTCTTACACTAGTCCTTGTATAAAGGAAGGCCATTTCTGCCTGCACTCTAGGAAGACTAAACTAATGTCAAATTGAAATTGCTGCCTGAAATGGGATAGCTGGATGTCTTTTCCTCTTCCTTGGCCCCTATGTTCAGAGTGTCCTGAGCTTAATCTTCCTTCTGAGCTCTGAATGTATATCAAATGCTTACCTGATGTTCTGCCAAGCGCTGTTCTGAATGGAACCAACAGAGTGTAAACTTTTCAAGAACAGGAACTGTCTCATTTTTATACTTGAACACCTAGAGGCTAACACAATGCCTTTCAAGTAACTAGCACCTTAATGCTAGTTGAATTGATTCAAATACTTTTTAGTCTTTTAAAAAAAAATCTCTTTTTCTATTTCCCCAGACATCTTCTGCCTTGCTTTGCACTTCTGAAATAAAAAATGTCAGAGCTGGAAAGGACCCTTATGATTGTCTAGCCCTACTTCCTTCTTTTAAAGTTGGGGAAGCAGGGTCAAAGAAGGTCAGACAGTGATGTAATAATTAATAATAACTATCATTTATATAGCACTTTAAGGATTGCAAAGTGCTTCACAAATGTTATCTCATCTTAAAATTTTATTTATTTATTTATTTGCTTTGAGTTTACAACATTCAGTTCCACAGACTTTTGAGTTTCAAATTTTCTCCCCCTCTTACAGGCCCGCTCCCCCCTTCCCCCCATGGCGGCATGCAATTCAATATGGATTCTACAAATACCTTCACATTGAACATTAGTCAAGTTGTAAAGAAGGATTATAACCAATGGAATGAACGAGAAAGAAAGAAGAAACAAAACAAAACAAAAAAGAGAGAGAGCAAGTAGTCTGCTTCCAGACTCTGGAAATCTTTCTATGTGGATAGCCTTTTCCATCATGAGTCTTTTGGAGTTGTCTTATAGCCTTGCATTGCTGAGAGGAGCCCAGTCTGTCAAAGTTAGTAATCATACATATGATGTATCTGTAATTGTGTACAAATTTCTCCTGGTTCTGCTCTCCTCACTCAGCATCAGTTTGTATATGTCTCTCCAGGTTATTATGAAGTCCGTCTGCTCCTCATTTCTTATAGCACAATAGTATTCCATTACATTCATATACCACAACCTGTTCAGCCATTCTACAACTGAAGGGCATCCCCTTGATTTTCAGTTCTTTGCCACCACAAAAAGAGCTGCTATAAGTATTTTTGTACATACGGGTCCTTTTCCCACTTGTATGATCTCTTTGGGATAAGCTCTAGAAATGGTATTGCTGGGTCAAAGGACATGCACATTTTTATAATCCTTTGGGCATAGTTCCAGATTGCTCTCCAGAATGATTGGATCAGTTCACAACTCCACCAACAATGAGTTAGTTTTCCAGTTTTCCCACATGTTCAACAGCATTTATCATTTTTGATACTATCTGATTTGATCCTCACAACCTGGAAAGGTAGACACTATCATTATCCCCATTTTGCGGTTGAGGAAACCAAGGCAGAGGTGAAGTGACTTGCCCAGTCACATGTCTAAGGCTGGATTTGAATTGGGTCTTCCTGCTTTCGAGTCAAACACTTTGTCCCCTTATGCCATCTCACTGCCAACTGATCCAGGAAGATGCATGGTGCCTGCCACATAGAGACATGGACTGGACCTGCAATTTCATTGGTATGAGGAACTCCCAGGGAGGAAACTTC
Source organism: Pseudochirops cupreus (assembly GCA_028627135.1). Taxonomy (NCBI): domain Eukaryota; kingdom Metazoa; phylum Chordata; class Mammalia; order Diprotodontia; family Pseudocheiridae; genus Pseudochirops; species Pseudochirops cupreus. The sequence goes on along the minus strand of CM053583.1, from coordinate 313,303,621 downwards.
CTCTAACAATGTAAGTAAACATCTTCTGAAAGAAGAGTTACCTAGTACAGGATATAAAAAATGATGCCTAGTGCATGCAGGCCAAATCATGTCATTGGGAAATATTTAACAAAACAAATAAAAATAGAGTCAAACATAAATAATGTTTTCTAAGTCAATATGACACCCTTAGGGATCCTTGTATGTTGCTCAGTGACCTTCGTTTCTATTTGAATTTGATAATACTGATTTGAGGTATTACCCAGGTTAGGGCTCCCAGAAGAGGAAGGGCACAGGCCTGAGTCTGCTGCCACCTGACTCCCTCATCATTTGTTCTCCTCATTGTTTCTGGTCCTGGCAGGTTCTATGCTAAGACTGACTAGTCTTTCATTGTTGTTCTTCAAGTTGCTATGCCAGTCACCTCCCAGGCCTGGCTGTCAGCCTTTGGAAGGCTCACTCTGGCACCTTACCTGATAGTGTTACTGCTTTCTGTGTGTGTGTGTGTGTGTGTGTGTGTGTGTGTGTGTGTGTGTGTCTGTGTGTCTGTCTGTCTGTCTGTCTGTCTCTGTCTGTCTCTGTCTGTCTGTCTGTCTCTGTCTCTTTCTCTCAGGCCCCTGGGGCACTGATTGACTCAGTCCTATTCATAACTTTCAGATTTTCTACAGAAAAAAGCTAGCCTGGAGCCCCACCCTCTATACACAAATGGTCTTCTCAGGTGGCAGTGGGAATGTTCTTTCTTGGAATGCTCCAATGAGTTTCTGTTTTCCCCTCTTATGAAGCCCATGGAAGTGTGTCTTGTTTACCTTATCCCTTTCCTAGCACAATGGGCCTCCCTTTCAGTACCTCCTACCAAGTCTTTTTGGGTTCAGAGAAGTCCTCTTGCTCTCCTTTTGTCTTACTGTCCCCTGATTTCCTGGGGTGGGGTGGGGTGGGGGGTGCTGCCAAAGGATCCAGTTATGCTATGAGGCAACTAGGTAGCTCAGGGGAGATTGTTGGCCTTGGAGTCAGGGAGGCCTAATTAGGTCTTACTACCTCCGTGACGTTACTGGGCACATCAATTAGCCTTGAAGTCTTAATTTTTTCTTCTGTAAAATGGGGATGTTAATAACATGGGGTTATTGTGAAGATGGAAACCTTACTGGTTGGTATCATTACCCTGGCTTATTTCTCCAAGAACTGAGAGGGGGAGTGGGGGCTGGGACAGCTGGCCCTGTGCTACTTCCAACACAGCCATGTACCTATTCCTCAGAGCAGGAGAGGATACATGTGTGTCTACATAAGATTTATGTCCTAGAAAAAAGTCCTTGTACTGTCAGCCTGGAGGGAAAGAGGCAGATGGGGAAGGTTTGAGATTGGATTGTGAGTAAATTGCTTCCTAACTCTTTTTTTTTGTTTTGTTTTTTGCAGGGGGGGGCAGGGCAATTGGGGTTAAGTGACTTGCCCAAGGTCACATAGCTAGTATGTGTTAAGTGTCTGAGATCAAATTTGTACTCAGGTCCTCCTGACTCCAGGACCGGTGTTCTATTCACTATGCCACCAAACCGCCTCAATTGCTTTCTAACCCTTAAAGGCTATGGAAATGTAAGTTACACATGTGCATGTGAGGGAGGGAGTATGGGGGAAAGAAAGGTTAGTGGAATCCTTGTTTCAATAAAAATGTGAGGTCTTAAGTACTCTAAAGCATAGCAAAGCCGGTGGTAGTTGCTTTGCAGAGCAACTATGCATCAGAGCAAATATGCCTCTACTCAGGTGAATTAGATATCTATTTGGGAGCTCCCTCCAAGATGCAGATAGCAACCCATCCACACCTGCCCATCTTGTGCTATTCTCATCCCTGACTTCCCCAAAGTTCACCCTTGAGCTGAAGGCTTCCCTGGATTTCTCCTGACATTGAGAGTGGAGCACTCTGGAGGTCCATCTATCATTCCTTGATCTCATCACAGAATCAACCCATCTTCTCTTTCTGTCATACAATTCTTTGGTGATCTGCTTTATTCCTTCCCTTTTTCAGAGTTCCTTGTTGGTTACACATTGTATCGCCCTCTGTGTGATGCTTATCTTTAGTTCCCAGTTGTATTCCAGGTTTCACTGCTGCATAGCGACACTAGAAAAATGTTTGCACTGGAAAGGCAGATCTGCTGTTAAGAGAACCTTACAGGTCTGTAAAAGCGCTTACAACATCCTGGAAGCAATCTAGCCCACTTTCCTCTTTTCAACTCTGGGCCCAGTCTGATTTTGTCTGTCCCAGTTATAAATACTATTGTCTATTCAGATGTGTATTGAAATCTGAGCAATTGACATTCTTCATTCATTTAGTCTTTCCTATGTAGATGGACAGTCCACGCTCCTTAGAGTGATTACAGATCTTTTCTAGGAAGCTCTGCAGTATCTTAGGGCTTGATGTAATTAACACAATGTCTGCAGAAAACAGGAACATTTGGAAGATCTCACCATCAATCTCTGTAGGAAAGCTCTCTTCACCTATATGCTGAGCAAGATCTCCATCACAATAGTGAAGACTTTTGACAAAAGTATTAGTTTATTTTATGTCTTACCTGATGTTTATTATCAGAGTGACTGAACAGGATTAATTCTGTTGTTACACTTTCTCAGGAATCCTGAATGATCTTGAGAGACACTTTGTTGTTAAAGAACCTATAATGCTGTGTTTTGTCTTATTCAGTCAAATGCTTTTTTGTAGTCAACAAACACAAAGGAACCTTATATTCTCTACACCTTTCAATCAATATTGACATGGAAAAGATTACATACATTGTTATATTTCATTTTCTGATGACTTTTCGGTCAAAACTAAAACCCTCATAAAAATTGTGTATAGATGGGTGAGTAGCTATATAGATTGATAGTGGCTGATGTTCACTCTGAAATCTTTTTTTTCTTAATATGTATCAGGAAAACCCGTTACTTTTTCCATGCCTTTGGTATCTTTCTCTTGGTTAGATATATCTTATAAATTCATCTCTCAATGACTTCACAATTGCATTGCCTCCAGCACAGATCTCCTCTCCGTGCGTTTCCTCCAGTCTGGCTACTTTCCCCCATCTTTGCTCTCTAGTACCATTTCTATTTCCTTCAGAGACTGTGATGTTAGGTTCCAGTTTGGTGGCTCCATTATCCATGATGAAGAAACAGTTATATTTTTTCAAACCTTTTCTGTTTTTCTTATGTTTATAGTCTTCTTTCTGTTTTCATCCTTAAATGCCCTTGGGATAACTCTGTTTTGTTGGTTATTTGCCAAGATTTCTTTATACTTACTTCCACGACTTCTCTCTGCTTCATGAGAATATACTGCTTATAATCATTCATTATCCTTCTTCATAAGATTTTAGAGATAAATTTATACACTAAACTTTCCCCCCTTTGGCAGCCATCTTTATCCTATTGGCAAGTAAGTAAAATATTTATTGATTAAGTCCAAGTATTATAATCACAGTTTTACTGAGACCTCCATAGGCTCCTATTCTGTTGTTTCATCAGTGTATGGAGGTGAACCTAGATTCTCAAAAGCTATTACAGACAAGCATAAGTCCTGGCAGATTCTACCATACTGGAAAGTCTTCAGGTATGAGCCTACAAGTGGTTCTACTTTTTAGGACCAGCCTAACTAAATACATAGGATTCTTAGGCCATGGTAACCCATGAAGAAAATAAATTAGTCCTCAGTGCTGTGAGGGCCCCCGTCAGCCTCTGCAGTGATGGTGACAGATTGGCAAAAGGGAGGGCACAGGGAACTAATAATCACAAAATTTTCAGGCTACCTATGAACATTGGCTTTTGGTGCTTAGAATGTGAGATCCTTATCCAAGGACCAACAAGTAAGGTATCATAAGAGTCGCTGAATCATATCAGTCTGAACATTTGCACTATAAATGAAGCCAGAAGAAAAATGGAAAGTATAGTTAAACAGAGGCCAAAGACTTATATATTACACAATCAATTTTATGTGTGTATATCTATAAATATACACACACATACATACACACATGCACAAACACACACTGACACACATACACACACAAGGCAATTGGGGTTAAGTGACTTGCCTAGGGTCACATAGCTAGTAAGTATCAGATTTGAACTCAGATCCTCCTGACTCCAGGACTGGTGCTCTATCTACTACATTACCTACCTACCCCACAAAATCAATTTTAACAGACAGAAAAAGACTTTAAAAAAATAATTAATATGGGAGAAGTCTTGTGGGAGCTGCCACCTGCCACGTCGAGGCGTTGCAAGGAGCTATAAAAAGACTGCAGCCCGTGAAAGGACATTCCCAAAAAACCCATTGACATTTGAAGTGAAAGAGGGAGAACTTTGGACTAAATTATATTCCATGTAAATTTGGAGCCCCCAAAATGCAGTCACTATCAAGCATATGCAAGAAACTTAAAAGGTCAAGTAGGTTTTTTGCAGAACTAGCTCCTTCTGTAGGTTTCTCTACTTCATGTTACTTTTGTAGCCAGAAGAAAAAAAACCACTTATCAAGAAGTCGACCAAAATAAATACTCTAATTTAATATGTTTTATTGTAACAACCAAAATTAGTTCTCAGACACCAGAATCATTGTTTCAAGAAGATGATTTATTATATGGATCTGTGAGTAAATGTCCAAGAGTCCAAAAGAGTCCAAGAACAAGAATCAGGACCAATTGTTACACAATATACAATTCTTCTCCTCAATCAAGAAAAAAAGAAGTGGATCAAACACTCTTAACTGATTTGTCGGTTCCTTTGAAAATACCTTTGCGGGCTATGTATAACCCTTCTAGAGTTGTATCCCAAAGAGATCAGAGAAGTGGGAGGAGAACCTATATGTACAAAAATATTTATAGCAGCTCTTTTTGTGGTGGCAAAGAATTGGAAATCAAGGGGATACCATGAATTGGGGAATGGCTGAACAAGTTGTGACATATGAATGTAATAGAATACTATTGTGCTATAAGAAATGAGGAGCAGGCGGACTTCATAATAACCTGGAGAGACTTACATAGATTGATGCTGAGCGAGAAGAGCAGAACCAGGAGAAATCTGTACACAGTCACAGACACAACGTATGTGTGATGACTAACTTTGAAAGACTGGGCTCCTCTCATCGATGTAGGGTTATAAGACAACACCAAAAGACTCATGATGGAAAGAGATATCCACATCCAAAGAAAGAGCAGCAGAGTCTGAATGCAGATTGAAACAAACTACTTGCTCTGTTTCTTTTTCTTGTTTTGTTTTGCTTCCCACTGATCATTCCATCAGTTATAATACTTCTTTACAACCTGACTAATGATTAATGGGAAGATATTTGTTGACCCTATATTTGATTGCATGCCACCATGGAAGGGGCGACTGTAGAGGGAGGGGGAGAAAATTTGAAACTCAAGGGACTGTAGAACTGAATGTTATAAACTAAAAGTAAATAAACAAATGAATAAAAGAAATATCTTTGCAAAAGAATAAAATGCCTAGTGTTACTAGAATCCTTGAGCAAACCATGACAGCAAAGCAAATCTTAAATCTAGAGAGGTAGAAACAGCGAATGATTCTGGAGCTGGGAGAGGATGGCTTTGCAGAATATACTTCAGACATTTTGCAAGGAAAGCTTCCACGAAGCGTTAGAAGCCATGCTTTCATCCCAAGAGCAATTAAGGGAATTAGATGAAAAAACTATTAGCTCTGGTTATGTAGCAAGTGTCCAGCATGTCTTAAAAGATATAGGTGGAGGCCATGGTGGGGAGGGGGAGAAGAGAGGGGAGAAAATCTGAAACTCAAGGGATTGTCGAATTGAATCTTGTAAACTAAAAGTAAATAAAATAAATT
>CM053583.1:313275441-313297310 GCA_028627135.1 Pseudochirops cupreus | reverse complement strand
ATATATAAGTGAAGTAAGAGCTCTAGAAAGTGCAGTTCATCATGAGATCCTTAAGTATCTGGGCCTAATGGACTATGTGGCTGAATATCGGGGTAAGCTGTGTGTGATTGATTGGAAGACATCAGAGAAACCAAAACTATTGACAACTCCTTACAAGTGGTAGCCTATGCTGGATGCCAACTATAACTTTGAGGTTCAATGTGGTTCAATTGTGGTGGCCTACAAAGATGGACCCCCTGCTCACACACATTTCATGGACTCAGAGCTCTGTTTCATATATTGGTCTACTTGGACTCGAAAAATATACAGAAAAAGAAAAGAACCAAACTACTCTGAATCCAGACTAGGATACAGGATACTGTTCAAGGCCATTTTACCCTTTCTCACAGTTTGGGGAAAAGGATGCTTCAGTAATTTAGTGAATCCATGATCTCATTGTGGGAGTACCCCCTCCAATTCATTCACCTCTTTGCTATCTAATGAAATCTAGAAGTGGTCATGCTTAAAAGTTGAATTTTTTTTAATGTTGATAATGGCTACCTACCACACTATCACCAGCAAAGGTATCATTGATTTTTAGTTGTGAAAACATGGATTTCCAGTCAGTTCACTGAAACTGAAATGAATGAAAATCTAGGATACTTTTCAGTTGAAGAACTATCCATCAATACAAGAAAAACCAGTTGTATCAATTTATCTTGTGTTAATGTAGCAATCATTATTTCCCTGAAAAGAAAGAAAATAGGCTGAATAAAGACTCTAGCTAATCTCGGACTATATTGTAAAACTTTTTATGTCATTTTCATTTTGAGCATTAAAGGACTATATCCTAATGTGGCCAAATGTAGGAGCTCAAGAAGTCTTTGTTGATAGAATTCAGTGAACAAAGCCTATGCCTAGGTAACATTTATATTTTTTCCAACTACAAATGACCACTAATAAAACTTGTGAATTGTGAAAAAAAATTAATGTGAGTCGTCACTAAATCAGTTGCCTTTGTACAATTAGACTGCTAACTTGTCTAACCAAAGGCTAGAAGTAGTAAAAATAAAAAAGAAAGAATAATAATGAGAAAAAGACATGGCAACATGTAGTTGATAATGAACAGAACTGAGGCTGGGGGTGGAGGGGAATTTTAGAGTAGAATGAAGAATTCTAATATCAGGATATAAGACTCAGTAGACTGGCCAGAGCACACTTGGTATTTAACTTTCTCATTCAACAACTTAAGTCAGCAGTAACCCTTTCATAAGGTGTTCATTCCTATTGATCAACTAGTCAGCAAGTACATATTAAATGCCCACTATGTGCCAATCACTTTACTAGGTGCTCCAATACAAAGAGTAAAATGAAATAGTCCTTGCCCTCATGGAGTTTACAATCTATGGCAAAACACTATGTCCATATATGAGTATATATAAAATAAATAAAATAAAAAGTAATTCTGGGACAAGGGGAGAATGGGGAGCCACTAGCAGCTGAGGAATCAGGAAAGAAAAGGTCTAGTTTTACCTTTCTTAAGGTCATTAATATTCTATTGAATGATGGGGAAGCTAGATGGCCTAGTGAATAGAGCACTGGCCCTGGAGTCAGGAGGACCTGAGTTCAAATGTGGCCCCAGACACTTGATACTTAACTAGCTATGTAACCTTGGGCAAGTCACTTAACCCTAATTGCCTCAACTTCCCCCCCCCAAAAAAAAAATATTCTACTGAGTGAGACTTTTAAGACAAAGAGTTTCCTGCTTTACCAGAATCACTCAGAAGCAACACAGAAGACATATGGAATGTATGCCAGGAAAAATATATGGATAGCAAATTTGTAGAATGAATTTGTGAGACAATGGTCTGCAGGTATAGCCCAGGGTGGTGTTTAAGATATCCATGCAAACCTGACCACTGAACTTAAGGATACAGGACATAACTCTTGTCTCCCCCAGAGTAGAAATGAAGATTATCTTCCACCCCCCTTAGTCACTTTGACTGGATGAGATGACCCATGACTGTCCTTTGCAGACAACATTTGGATTCCTCCGTTTCCATAGCAGAAGTATAGTTAAAAATCAGATCTCAGTCAGAGAGTGGCTCTAGGGGCAGCTAGGTGGTGCAGTGAATAGAGCACCAGCCCTGAAGTCAGAAGGACCTGAGTTAAAATCTGGCCTCAGACACTTAACATTTACTAGCCATGTGACCTTGGGCAAGTCGCTTAACCCCAATTGCCCTGCCCTCCCCGCTCCAAAAAGCAAATTAATTAATTAATTTTTTAAAAAGAGAGAGAGAGTAGCTCTTGTTGCTAGGAATAGAGATTTTTAGATCTTTACCAGAGCACCGGAATGCTGCTTGAGAGTTTTATCGTTGTATTTTTTGATCAGTCCTATTCAGTAAATGGAATTAATCATTAATTTATAATTTATTGATGATTTACAATGACCCATAATTGTGGGTCACTTGTAATTTGGAAGATTAAAATGTTCAGTGGGAATGAGGGTAATTGAATCAAATAAATTGTTTAAAATCTTTGAGTTTTCAACCTTCGAGTAAATGAGACCAGATCAAAGGCTCTAGTAAGCTGGAAATTATGGAGACCCAGATGAGGTCTTTTCAGGTAAACAAGGGATCAGGTAGGCTATTCACATTAGGGAATGTACACTGGGAACGGAATCAAACTTAGAGCACCACCTGGTGGCTCACGAAGAGACTATTTGATGAGCTTTTCCTGACCACTCCTCTGCCTTTCCCCTCTTAAGGCCACAGTATGGCAGGTGTTCCTAAGGACAGGAGAATTCCGGTACCTTATTCTATACCGAATCTTCACTCTTATATGGTATGACTCTGTTCTTCAAGTAGAGAACTAGTTAATACTGGACACAATGAACAATAAATAAAACACAAAAATAAAATTGATTGTATTTTGACAAACAGATTAATGATACAGGAATCACTTCTGAATAAATCATCTGTGTACAGACAAATCACTGACTTGTTAAAGCAAAGATCAAAATTAATACCAAATTAGAATACCACAAGTGAGAAGAACGTATGATGGACAATTGAGGCAACTCTCCAACGTAACTATTTAAAGAGTCTATTGATTTAGAAAAACAGGAAATGGTTAAAATAACAAATATTAAAATAGAATATCACCATTTCCTAAGGAAGTTCAATTGATTTAAATCAAGGAGACTAAAAGAGTGTAGAAACCACCAGACCCATCAATCTCCTGGCCAAATGTGGCAGCCAAAGGCAACACTGATTTGTTACAACTGATGACTGATTTGTAATACTCTATAAAGGAGATTAGTATGCCACTACTAGGTCTGTATCCCAAAGGAATCATAAAAAAGGGGAAAGGACCTACACGGGCAAAATCGTTTATAACGGCTCTTTTTGTGGTGGCAAAGAATTGAAAATGAGGAAATTCCCATCAGTTGGAGAATAGCTGAACAAGTTGTGGTATATGAATGTAATAGAATACTCTTGTGCTATAAGAAATGATGAGCAGGTGAATGGAAAGATTTATATGAACTGATACTGAGTGAAGTGAGCAGAACCAGGAAAACATTGTACACAGTTAACAGCAACATTGTATAATGATCAACTATGATCGCCTTAGCTCTTCTCAGCAATGCGATGATCCAAGACAATTCCAAAAGACTCAAGATGAAAGATGCTATCCACATTCAGAGAAAGAACTGTGGAGTCTGAATGCAGATCAACATGACTAATGTGAAATACGTTTCAATGATTGCACATATATAAGCTATATCAGATTGCTTGCCATCTTGGAAAGGGGAGGAGGGAAGGGAAGAAGGGAGAAAAATTTGGAACTCAAAACATCATAAAAATGAATTTTGAAAATTTTGCATGTAATTGGAAAAAAAAAAACCAAAATACCATTTACAAAAAACAACCAAAAAACTCCAAAGGATATTGGTAGAAGATTATGAGAAGTTCTGCCTCAAAAAAAACAAGAAGCAGTTGAGGGAAAAACAAGTTTGTAGAGTGTTTATCAAGAGACCCAACTAAGCCAAATCATCCCAATGGCATTTATTGATTAAACAAGATAGAAAAGAACAAAAAGATGAAAAAGACCTTTGAATATTTGTAAACTTTTTTGCCCACCAGTTATGGGGAAGTCACCACTTTTAGACCTTAAATGTCACAACCCCTGATATGTTTTAGGAAGAAGTAAAAATGGACCATAATTACATTTGGAAATTTGTTCTTTTAATGGCTCCCAAGCTTCTCCTTGAAACAAAGGCTCATATTTTTAATATCTATAATCTTCCAGGGATGCTATATGGCTGTGAGGGATGGAATATTACAATCACTGAAGAATTGAAATTAGAGGTAAACAAAAGGGTAATAAAAAAGCAAGTGGTAGGTGAGAGCTGATCACAACATATTAACAGTGAAGAATTGCATAGGAAAAGAAGTGTGAAAAATATCACACACACGTTGGATTGATCTTTTGTGGAGGAATTATCATAAGACATGGACCAGAATTGCACAAGATAAGAAAGTGTAAATAGGTTGCTATCTGTGCCACTGGAGGGAGTGGCCATATCAATGAGATCTCAAATCCATTGATGCATCAACATATCAAAAGCAGTAGATGAGATCACCAGGAAAGAAAATGTAAATAAGCCAAGATAGGGGTAAATAGAACCCCAGGAGTTGGGAGGACCTGAGTTCAAATCCTGCCTCAGACGCAAAAACTAGCCATGTGACCTTGGGCAAATCACTTAACCCCAATTGCCCCTCTAAAAAAACAAACAAATAAATAAGAGAAGATGGTCCAAGATTAGGCTTGAGGGACATGCAAAATTAGAGGTTGGGACATGGATAGTGATCTAGCAAAGGAGACTAAGACCAAGTGGTTTCACAGTAAGAGAAGAATAAGTGAAGAAGAGTATCACAGAAGTCAAGGGAGAAGAGGATTCAGGAGGAGGGAGTAAGGCTAAAAATTGTCAAAAACTACAGAGGTCAAGAAGGATGAAGTTTGAGAAAAGGTTTAAGTTTAGGTTTAGCAGTGTAATAGAGTAGAGAAAAGCACTAGATTTGGAACCAAAGACTCTGGGTTCAAATCTTGGCTCTACCACTCACTACTTAGGTAAACTTGGCCAAAGTCATGTGATCCTAGGACCCTCTTTGAACCTCTCCATTTCCTTATCTATAAAATGAGGTAGTCAGACCATGTGATTTCTGAAGTCCCTTCCAGCTCTAAATCTATGATACTATGATTATTGGTTCCCTTGGAGAGAGAATTTCCAGTCATCAGAAAGAGAGAGATATAAGAACAGATTGTGATCAGAAAGGGAAACCAGAACTGGACAACATAGAGATCACACAAGTTTTATAAATGAGGGCAATCTATAAAGTTGGTTTAACCACCCTCTTTTGCACATTGTTGAGGTAGAATGAAGATATAGGCCATGGGAGCTAAGGAAATTGATGAACTTGGAGACCAGGATGTTTAAAAGGACGTCAACATATATATTAATGTCCCTGAGTATGATGACAGGAGTAAGGGTGGAGCAGAAAATTGAATCAGGTAATCGCCTACTTAAGAAAATAGTAAAATGATGGTTAATATATTATGGCAACATAAATGACCTAGGAAAGAATTCTGTATTTGATTACAACTGTTGCTAAAACTGGAAAGTAGTCTAGCAGAAATTAAGCTTAAACCAACATCTTGTATCATATGCTACAATAAAATCAAAATGAATATTAAAGGGCATGCTATGTAAAAAAAAAAACAAACCTAGAAGAAAAACAGATCATGGACTATCATATTCCTGTAGCTATGGCTCTCAGGAATGAATTCTTAATCAAACAAGAGACAGAGGCAATTACAAAATAAAATAGATAATTTTGATTACACGAAATTGAAAGGCTTCCATAGGTACAAAATTAATGTATGCAAGATAAAAAGGGAAGTGCTCAACTAGGAAAAAAATTTTGTATCAAATATCTCTGATAAGGGATTGGTACACAAGAAATATAGACAACTAACAAATATATACAGTCAAAAGCTATTCCCCAATAGATAACTAGTCAAGGGATATTAACTAACAATTGTACACAGTTAACAGCAACATTGTGTGATGAAAAGAATTGAAAACTATTAACAACTATATAAAACAATGATCTAAATCACTAATAATAAGAGAAAGTGATTCAAAACAACTCAGCAAATTGACAAAAGATAGGAATAGATAAAGTGGAGGGGTTGTGTAATAAGCACCATGGTGATGCTTTGTAGTTGGAGTTATGATTTGATACAACCATTCTAGAAAATCATTTCAAATTATTCAAATACAGTAACTAAAATATACATACCTTTTGATCCAAAAATCCCACTGCTAGGGATATGTGCCAAGAAGATTCATGTTAAAAAAAAAAAGTCTCCATCTATACCAAAATATTCATAGTAGCAATTTTTTTTTTGCAGTAGTAAAGAAGTGGAAACAAAGTCAATGCCCATCAACTGGGGAATAGGTAAACAAATTGTGGCAAATGAATGTAATGGAATAGTACTATGCTTTGTGAAATGATGAACACGATGAATACAGAAAACCATGGACTTAGATGAATTGCTGTAACATAAAGCAAGCAGAGACAAAAAACAATAGGTACAATGACTTCAACAATGTAATTGGAAATAACTACCACATCATCATAAAAAATAAATTCTATGAAATTATAGAGACCCCAGCTTGGCCCCAAAGGACAGGCATGAGAGGACACATCTTTCCCCTCTCCTCCTGTTTTCTGCAGAAGTGGTGATCTATTGATGTGAAATATTGCATATAAGTATTTTAATGTATTGGTTGGTTTAGCCGATTTTTTTTTCTTCCTTTTAAAAAAACAGTTCTTGGCAGCTACATGCTGTGGATAGAAAGAATACTGAGCTTAGAATCAGGAAGACTCATCTTCACGGGTCCAAATGCAGCCTCAGATGTGTACTAGCTGTGTAACCCGGAACAAGTCATTTAACCCTATTTGCCTCAGTTTCCTCATCTGTAAAATGAACTGAAGGAAACAGCAAACCACTTCAGTGTCTTTGCCAAGAAAACCCCAAATGGGAATCACAAAGAGTCAAACAGACTGAAAAACTACTGAACTGAATTTGGTACAAAAGATCATTCTCAGGGATGGAGAAGGAAGTATACAGAAGGAAATGTAGGTGATGTAAAAACAAAATGTATCAGTAAAACTATGTTTGAAATGGATAATGACAGTAAGTATCTAGGTAGGCAGTGAATCTTAAAGAGGAAAGGTGCAAAGTGAAGGCAGTAAAGGAAGGGTCTAAAATGGCAAAGGGAGCAAAGAGTAAGTTGACTCCTATTCTTGCCTCAGGGAGAGGGAGTTAAGTAAGACAAGAGGGGATATTGGACAAGGTGGCCAGATGGTGAAGCCCAGTCTCTGTGGGTGTCCGAAGAATGTGAGATAAGGAGATTTTAAAAGGGGCAGTTTGTTAACAATAGAGGTGTCATTCAGTCAACAAGTATTTATTAAGCTCTTATCATGTGTCAGTCTTTGTACTGAGTGCCAAGGATACAAGGAAAGGCAAAGGTCCGGTCCTCACCTTCAGGGAGCTTGATCAGGGCTGACCACAAACAAATAACAAGACAAGTACTGTTGCAACCTTAATGTCTATCTATGAGATAAATGTATAATATGGAGCCCAAATTCATAGTAATTCTGCCGCTAGACTTTGTTTCTACTTCTTTGCTACCGCACAAGTGTAGTTCATCCTCATGTGAAGAGAACAAAAGCCTTTTATAATGAGCTATCGGCGGAGACCCCAGCCGTGTCCTCGGAAAGGTCTTTCTTTCCTTTGTGGCTCCCAGTGTGTGCTCTCATGCCATCACCAAAGGGTCACAAGCACCTACTACGTGCCAGTCATTACGCTAAATACTTAACAAATATTCCATCATTTGATAGTCACAACTTTGTAAGGTAGATACTGTTAATGGACTAATAACAACATAAGGACAGAGCTGACCACAGGTATTTATGAGAAATAATAGTAATCCAGCAAATGTACTCTTTAGCACAATAAATTTGAGAAAACAAATAAAAATAAGACTGGGGAAGAGCTGGGTTGCCCATTCCTCTCATTCTCAGATCCTGCTACAGGGCCAGCAATAAAACACAATTCTACAGAGATTCCTAAATTCCCAATTGCACCTGAAATTGCTGATGGCTGCAAACTTCCCAGATTGTCAAATAAAAGACATTATAATAAACAGTTAACTTTTTCAGCATTTAATACCTGGAGTGCAGTTAGTAACTTTTTTCATATAGCACGTTGTGTGTATTTGGGGGTGGGGGTGAGGGTTGAGAACTGTAAAGTTCATTGCAAAGCAGATACCTTCTATCTTTTCTTTTGCATAGCAATCAGAGTTGAAATTTGTTTGGCAACTTAAATAAAATAAGGACATTTTTACTAAGTAGAAATAAACAAATATGTCAATTATTACACTTTTTTATTTTATACACAATTTTATTTTATGCCAATTATTACACATATTATTACACACACTTACCAACCTTTCCATTTAGATAGAGGTCAACTCTCATGGTCTTAAAGAAGGGAATCATAAAATGTGGATGCTCCCCCAGTCATTGCAAAAGGATTGCCTAAAATAAACCTCTTCTTTCTCCACCTGCATTGTCAGAGAGTTGATCTCACTCAATTTCTTCTCTTCCCAAACTGGGAAAATTACAAATCCGAGGGGGTTTCATATCTGGACAACCCCTCACCAGGGGTTTTTGCACACTACAAATGAAAGGTAATCTGGGAAAGGAGGAATGAACAGCAGGGAGAACAGAGAGAGGCATCCTGAAGATAGATTAGAGCAGAGTCTTGAAGGATGGGTATTCCCGAGGACAGATGGGTATTCCAAGGGAATGAGAGGGCAGAGAATGAGAAGAACTATGATGAGATAGTGCTGAGGTAGACAGGAAGGAGACTGCAGGAAAAACAAAAAAGAATAATTTTCTCTGTGGGCAGCAACTATGAATCAACAGGATTAGAAGAGCAAAAAGGATATGGAGTTTGTCAGCCAAAGGATGGGGGAAAAACCAGTTGTTTGAGCCTTCCACTCTCCTGGGTCTTGTGATGTTTGAGCACAATGTCATAGTGGGAATGTTGGTATCTACTTCCACAATCTGTCACTCCAAATAGTGAGAAGTTGGAGGTGGAGGTAATGGGGGAGGGAGCTGAAAGCTCTGGGGTAATAATTACCTGATGATTTGGTCACCAGGACTGGATTGAAATCATACTCTGAGCTAGCTCTGTTGTCTTATCTCCAAATGAGACACACCCATAAAATTCCTCATACACAGAACAAGCACTGAGTTCCCCATCAGCTCAGGTTTCTCTCCCTTAACATTCTGACACTTGGAGTTTCTAATGGATCTGAATTTCCTTTGGCCCAAGACCTTTAGTAAGTACCTTTTGGTTCCAAGAGGCCTTGGATTTCTGACAGTTCTTAGACCCTTCAAATGGATATGAGATGACTACTTGACAAAGATGTTGTAGATGGAGTTCATTAATTGTATAGGGATTAGACAGATTACTTCTGAGGTCTCTTCTCTAAGATTGTAATTCTTATGTCACCCTCAGATTTGCCATCTTCATCAATTCAAATTAATTCAATAAATCCCAGAATTCAAATGTGTAAATCCCACTTAACCAGTTTTTGGCTACTCTCTTCTGCCATTTTGAGGAGTCATGGACCATCTTATAACTAGAATCTAAGAATAAAGCAGGGAAAAGGGAAAAGCTGAAGAAACAGAAGGGTTGGGTAGTACAATGGAAAGGGTGCCCAACTGGGAGTCAGGAGGCTTTAGTTCTGCCACTGAAAGATCAACTCTGACATTAACTTTGAAACCCTTGTAAATCATCCCCTCTCTCTTGGCCTCAGTTTCCTCCTCTATAAAAATTAAAAAGCTGGGGAAAATGGACTCTATGTTCTATATGGCTCCTGAGTCATCTCTTTAACATCCTAACAGCCCCTTCCAGCTCTAACATGTGATATTTTATGTCCTAAGTTCCCCTCCAGATGTGACATTTTACATTTCTATGGGACAGGAGAGGAGAGCACTGTGTGGAAGCTCCAATATGGAAAGATTCAATGAACTAAAATAGACAAAGCCTAAGAGGTAGGAGAGCCTTTGTCTCTGACTCAAAAGCCTCCCTAGGATGAAATAAGAAGAGTCAGACCATAGTGGATGATGGAGTTCTGGTTGACTTGGGCTCTGCTTACTGAATAATAGTAAATGGGATTGTAAAGAAACACCCTAAGTGGGAAAGGGGCCTCAGACTCTTCTCTGTGAGGCTCTATTCATTGTTTAGTAAACCTCCACCTGAAATTTGTTGGGACCACAGATGTCTTTCACCGACTTTTCCTGGACCCCAGGGTACCTAGATTCCCTTAGTTTTCCTGACCTTGGGAGGAGAGAAGGGGGAAAAAAAAAACCTTTCCTTAAATCTACTGGAATATTTATTGGGTTAAAAGAATATATGTTATTTAGGAGCTTCAGGAGAGAAATAGCAAAAGACAACTAGGCTAAAGAGATAGGTTTTTATTCTGTATATACTTATATTTGTACATTTTGTGTCCCCTGATAGAATATAAGCTCCTTGAGGGCGGGGACTGTTTCATTTCTTGTCTTTATATCTACTGTGGTTAGCACAGTGCCTGACACATACTCTATCAACAAGAATTTATTAAGCTTATGTGCCAGACACTGTGCTGAACACTAGAAATAGAAAGAAAAATGTTCCTGTTCTGAAGGAACTTACATTTTAATGAGGAAACAACATATAGATTAATAGGTAATACAAGGTATATACAGAGTATGTGGATGCTAACCATGAATGGAGAAATGGAAGGAGGTAGGGTTAGAT
The DNA here is from genome assembly GCA_028627135.1 of Pseudochirops cupreus. Lineage (NCBI taxonomy): Eukaryota > Metazoa > Chordata > Mammalia > Diprotodontia > Pseudocheiridae > Pseudochirops > Pseudochirops cupreus. Next base: position 313,286,384 of record CM053583.1, on the reverse strand, counting down.
GTATGGAAGGAAAAATGTATGGACAGAAGGAGGAGGGATTGGTAGACACCAAGGTTTCCAGTTCTTTAACTTGGATCTCTGCGTCAGTATAAGAGCCCAGTCTCCCAATCCTCTCAACCCCAATCACACATTTCGTTCCCTTCCTCCAAGTATCTCTGGGATGATCAGATAGCTTAGGTTCAGCAGCTCCTTTTTCAAAGGTTCATTTACACAATAAAACAGACTGACTTGTAGAGGAAAAAGAAACATCTTGGGAAAGAAAAGCCTCTTCTTACCTGGCTTTTCTTACCTGTAAGTGGCACACACCCAAGAATTCCTCACAAATTCACTTGGGCAGCAGTCAGATAGTGACTAGGCTGCAATGGACAAGGCAGGTGACATCATAGTATGAAGAGCACCAGGCCTGGAGTCAGGAAGACCTGAGTTCAAATGTGGCCTCAGACATTTAGTAGCTGTGTGACTCTGGGCAAGTCATTTAACCTCAGTCTTCCTTAGTTTCCTTATCTATAACATGGGGATGATAATAGCTACTTTCAGGGTTTTTGTAAGGATCAAATGAGATAAATCCTAGCTATTTAAGGTAGAGAACCAAGAGTCTCAGAAAAAGTAAATGATAGATAGACTTGGAAGGGTAAAAGGAATCTAAGAGAACTTCTGGTCCAGGGGTTATGACCTGGGGGTTATGACCTTTAAATTTTTTTTGATGATAACTATGTTTCAATGTAGTTGGTTTCCTTTGTACTCCTACATATTTTATTTAATACATTTAGGAGTGTTGTTCTGAAAAGGGGCCAAAAGCTATTAGACTTGCCAAAGGCATCCAAGACACAAAAAAATTTAAGAAACTTGATATAATCTGACCTCTTCATTTTACATATAAGGAAACTGAAACCCACAGAGGTGTCCTTGGCAGCAGAGTTAAGATTCAAAACCAGGTCTTCTGGTTCCAAATCCAATGCGTTTTCCATTCTGCTATAAAGAGAAAGAGGCCAGGGCTATAGAGGTAGCATTCTGTGGAAAGGTTTTCTCCCACTCTGAGCCTTTTGGAGCAAGGGTGTGTGCTGATACCAGAGAGCTAATTGTTCCATTTTCAGTGTGAGCATTTACCCCCTCAGAAATCAGCCCACCCTCAAATCAGGTCTTGGTTTACTGTTTGTTTGTTTGTTTTTACAGTCTAGACTTAAGAAAGCGATGAAGGAAATGTTAATGGCTCTGATAAATCTTAAAAGTATGTCTTGGGTACATTCCCTCCTCTGTCCTCCAGTTGTTAAACATTTACCAGCATACCCCTACTTTGCAGGTAATTTTCTTTAAAGATGCACTTTCCTACCTCTTATCCCTTTCCCCTTCCAGTTGCTAAGAAGCCAAATGAGCACCAACTCCCAGATAGAGGGGCCTGGATAGACCCTCACAAATTTAAAGCCCACTGAACACTTACCACCAAGCCCCAGCCATTAGTGACCCCCACAGACCAGTCCAGAAACTAAATAATCGCCATCAGGGGAAAGTATTACAAATCATAGCTCCTTTTTAGTCCTTCGGGCACCTAAGGGACTCCAGATTTCACAGAATAAGACTATTAAAACTGGATCATCTTGAACAAACCTCTCACTTTTAAGACTGGAAAACTGCAGCTTCTGAGGAAGAGTAGTGACTTGTCCAAGGTCACATTTCTGGCACAGATGGGATGGGATGCAGAACTCACAGTATGAGGCTATGAATACAGACATCTGTGTTGTGTATAAATATTTATATTTTGGGCATGCACATGCAGATTTTTTTTGATGGGCAATGGTAGAGGGAGAGAAAAGGAAGGAAGAGACCATGGCCTAACTTGAAGCAGCCCCTTCTGAATTGCTAATGTCACTGGCCACAGGCCAGCCCTGACCTCAGTCAGCCCTGGATGAGCCAGTGTGAAATCCCCATGAACAGGGATATGCTGAGAACCACCTGCCTGCTTTTCTACTCTAACTCTGTCTCTCCTCCCATTTTCTGGTTCTTTCTCTCTGCCCTCTCTCCTCCCTTCATCTGTCTCTGTCTCTGTCTCTGTCTCTGTCTCTCTCTCTGTCTCTCTGTCTCTCTCTCTCTTCCCCAACCCCCCAAGCAGATTACATACAGCAGGGCCATTATCTGCTCAGGGCCACATGGCCATGGCTGAGGCTTGGCTCAGCTTGGCATGAGTCTGGAAGGAGCTAACTGGCAATCAGCTTCCTCATAGGAAATGAGAGCAGATGCTCAGGGAAAATGCCCCTTCACAGGATGCATGTGTGTGGGGATGTATGTATGGGTAAGCACTCATTTATACATATACACACAGACACATATGCATGAACATACAATGCAAGCACATCCACAAACATATACATTTCCAATCATACAGACACACACCCCACCAAACACACTCAACAGCTATTGTCCAATGAGAGATCTGGCTCCAACATTCTTGTCTGACCCCTCCAAGACAGTAAGAACATCCCCCCTGCCTCCCCCATTGGGCTGGAGTAGTCGGTACTACTAGCCTGTTTACCCAGCAATTAGAAGTGACTCCGTGGCAGGGTGTCTAAAGGGGCTGGTTGCCATAGTTACGATAGGATTCTAAGGCCCATCATCTGGTCCCCGCCTCAGCCAATCGGGTGGGGGAGCCCAAGCAGCAATATAAAGTAAGGATTCTCATCTTCCAGCCACACAGTTACCAAGAAAAGGGACTCGCTTCCTGGAGTGGCTGAAAGTGCTCTGGACGGCGGGCCAGGCCCATCATGGCGGACAGCGGGAGAGCCGGGCAAGAGGATGCAGCACGAGTGAGGCAGGTGAGGCCAAGGGGAGTCCTGCTCTCCCTCCTCTTCTTGCTCATTGTTCTCCTTGCCACCACACTGTCCCTCAACCCCCCCTTGGGTATCCCCTTTCCCTTCCCGGATTCCCAGCTGGCCGTCTGGCCTTACCCCACCCTCCGCCCCTCAGTGTTTGCGCGCATACACACACACATGCACTCATAACTCTCCCCAAAAATAACCTGAAAAATGGGCTTTTGGAGGAGAAACAAAGAAATCCATACGGGGGAGCGGGGTGGGGGGTCAATTGGTGGTAAAAAGAAATCCCACTGCAGGATGGTGCCCCTAAAATCGTTCTCGTCGGCCTTTCACATCAAATTTCGCATCGGGGCCACATCAAAGACCCCCGGCTGGGCTGGGCTCTCCCGGGTCCTTCCATCTTCCCCGCCACCCACTCACCCCCCCCCTTCTCCCCGGTTACCACTTCTTGGACGATGTGACATTTCATTGTCAAGTCAGTTGGGCTTAAAAAGCGGGTTCATGGAAAGAAAGAAGGAAAAAAAAATTTCCCACCTAAAACAGGGGGATGGCGGCCCCCAGATGCCCAAATCTCATTACTCGGGACTTCTGAAGAACCCGTCCTTCCAAAGGCTGCTAGCTATTAAGAGCTTGTAAATGGAGTCTCTTTCCGAGATCAAAGCGAGGACGCATTTGTGTGCGTGTGTGTGTATGTGTGTGTGTGCTGTTATGATCCAAACAGAGGACTGTATCTCTTCAGCCTGACGGAAGGGGGAGCTGGGCATCCGCCTTCCCACTGCTGCCCTCCATGTTTCCTCATGTCATTACTGATGTGCGTGCATCTTGCGGAGGTGCACTCTGGTAGGGACAGAGGCCGAGAATAAATCCGATGGTCCCTGCTAGAAGGGAGGCAAGCTCCATCCAGCAGCCCCCTCTCCCCTCCCCCAGGAACAAAGCCACACTCGACTGGCATTTGATCCAAGAGCTCATTCCAAGATGGGTTCTGCCTGGGGTGCCTACCATACCCTGTCGGCATTCCATTGCCTCATCCAGAAACAGCCACTGTCTCTGGGGATGGAAATGACACACTATCCTAGAATTCCTAGTCACCTTTCTCTTGTTAGACCACCCAATAGACTTGGAGAGGAAACCAACGGGACATGGCTGAAAGGAAGATAAGGATGACTTTGGCTAGCCCAGTGGTGACTTGTGTTTGGGGATAGGGAATCAGGAGAAAGAGAGAGCTGGAGCCAGGGGCCATGTGTAATCACTCCCTGAAAACTCTCAGTCATGTTTGCACAGCAATGGAAAGCGAATGCACAGATGGTGAAATAAGAGAGTCATGTAGGTTTCAAAGCCTCCTTCTATGTCAATTGTTACATTATTAGGTAAACTCTGAGAGGCAAATCTTTTAATCCACTGTGGCTAATCCAGTGCACTTTTGTTGGCCACGACATATTCAATAGCAACAAAGGACTGCCGGGGACGGACATCAGCATACATAATCGTGTATTTGTAACTTAGCCAGGGCCAGGTTTCTAGGCAGCAGAAAGAGACACATCATAGGGCGGCAGGAAGCAAAAGAAGAAGAATTGAGCTGGGTTGGGGTCACTGGCATGGACTTCCAATGCCCCAGGCTCTAAATTTCTCCAGAGGATCCTGGTCAAATAAAGCCAACAGATCATGGTGGGGGAAGGCTGGGCCAGGGTCCTTCCAAGGGGGTGGGGGTGGGGAGGCATGGATATGACAGGGCCCCAGGTACTCATAGTATAAGTGGAATAAAGGGCTGTGTCAGGGAAGGGGTGTACTTTGCCCTAGCAGGAATCTTCACTTTATTGCCAAGATGAGCAGAGGGATGGAGATAGAAAAGCACAAGGCGTGTTTGATGGCCTCATAAGTAATCCAGAATGGATGGAGTATAGGGTACATGAAGGGGAAGAATTCGAGATAAGGTTAGTTAGGTCAGGGCTATGTGGTAGAGGGCCTTGAATGTCAGACTGAAGAGTCTGAGCTTTCATCTTCTGTTGCTATGGGAAGCTATTATTTCTTAGGATAACTTAGGTAAAGTCTTCCCCTGGCTTGGCTTATTGCATTTGGTCTAAACTGAGGTGGAAGAGGTGGAGAAATCCAGTCCAATATGGCCACCAGAGAAGAGATTAGTGGAAAAACCACAAATGGTGATGGGGAAACCAACAAGCCTTTGCCCCACTGGAGACCTCTTCTATCTGCTTCTGACATTTGCAGAATGTCTGAATTTGAGACTTTATCAAGGGGCGGATACCAAGAGGTGGTCAGGGACCGATTTCTTGGAAGCCAAGATCTTATAGAATTTACTACCAATGGCTCAAGGACTTGAAGTGAACTCAGTGGCAGTCATAGTATTAATTCTATGGCTTCTCTTAGTAGTTTTCCAATGTAGTAGTTTATCAAGCTGCTTCTCACAGAAAGGTTATACATCCTCTTTTCCCAGCCCTGTGGACTTTGTCTTTCTCTAGCAATAAAGCAATCAACAAGTCTTTGATGAGCATTTCCTGTGTGACCCACCCTGATTAATTGAGTTTGAGGCATCATTTAGGAATGGGGTAAGGGGAATGACACTCGGGAGAGAAGGTCCCCTCGTGGTCAGAATGAGACACTACAGTTTACTAAACCAGAATCGTCTGTAATCATCCAGAATCATTCCCAGCAACTGGCCCCTGGAGATTGTTTAGCACCCCTGGATTCTCATGGGATCACAAGGCTTTGAATTACAGATTCATAAGGTGGAAAATGCAGACACAGTCAATACTTCCTGCTTCTTAGAGGGAAAATGGTTACGGTTGTCTCTGGGGAACACCAGGATGCTTCTTATTTCTGATTGGGGATTTGGAGGCTGGTCTCCATATATTACCCATAGGCCAGTGCTGATAGCACTGAGCTAGCTATCCTGGGACAGCTCTCTTGGGGTAAAATATTAGAAATGATCAGGAACAACCAAGGAGCTGCCAATAAACCCAAGAAGATCTCAGCCAAGACCTAAGAGGAGTCTGTAGTGCCTTCTAGGACCTCCATAGAAGGGAGTGCTGGATCTACAGACACCTCTAGGAGCATCTGCTGGGGCAGTTCTCAGGAGGTCATGCTGTCAAAATACATAGAATAAGATAAATCTTAACAGGAATAAATTAAAACAGAAAGTCATGGGGTGTCTAGGTGGGACAGTGAATAGAGCACCAGCCCTGAAGTCAGGAGTTCCTGAGTTCATATCCGGCCTCAGACACTTAACACTTACTAGCCATGTAACCTTAACCGTGTGACCTTGGGCAAGTCCCTTAACCCCAATTGCCCTGCCCTCCCCCCTCCAAAAAACAAACAAAAAACCACAGAAAACCAGAAAGTCGTACAAGTAGGCAGATATCTTAAGGAGATAATTATATATATAGGCAAGCAAGCAGACAGATAGACAACCGTACAGGTAGACACAAATTGACAGATTGTCATATAGATGGGTTGACAGTTATATAGGCAGATATGTGGGTAGTCCATTAGCCAAGGAGGCAAGCAGGTAGGTAATTAGACAGACAGAGTTGTCCAGAAGATAATCATATAGGCAGGCAACCCAACATTCAAATAGGCAGACAAACTTTATCAGATAGACAAATGTACAACCAGAAAGCTAGTCAGCCAGTAAGACAGACAGCCAAGCAGGGAACTGTAAAGGCAGACAGGTACTAGTCATACTGGCAAATACATTGTCCTGAAGTAAGGTAGTAAGTAGACAGACAAAAAAAGGTAGGTTCTACTTAAAAAAAAAAGTCTTATAAAAATTCAGAATTTTGGTTTACAGACTGACAATTGAAAGGGCAAATAACCCTATTGTTGTGCAGACAAGCTGATCGGTATAAGGAAGGAAGGAAATAAATATTTGTTGTTATGTGCCAAGGACTGTGTTAAGCACTTCACAAATATCTCATTTGATCCTTACAACAAATGTGGGAGGTGAGAATTCTTATGATTCTCATTTTACAGTTGAAGAAGCTGAGGCAAAACAGAGCCTAAGTGACTTGCCCAGAGTCACACAACTAGTAAGTGTCCAAGGCTGGATTTGAACTTAGGTCTTCCTAACTCTAGGCTCAGCATTCTGTCCACTCATTCACCAAGCTACCTGCTAGTTAGAACAGAAAGAGTACTGGACTGGGAATCAGGAGATATCTGAATTTGAATCCTAGCTCTGACATATTTAATAGATGGATTACCATGGATCACCACGTCACTGGACCTGTCTGAGCCTTAGTTTCCTCATCTGTAAAATAGGAATGACCCCTGTAAATTCTACCTCACAGAGTTGTTGTGAAAGTCAAATGAGATAATGTATACAAGATGCTTTGCAAACCTTAAAGCATTGCACAATATATGTATGCATGTATGTGTGTATGTATATGCATATATGTATGTTAGTTATTGATAAAGTGGTCAGGTAGCAGGCTGGAAGGTAGATAGTCATACAAGCAGACAGGCAAACAGATGATTTTTCAGACAGGAAGATGGATTGACAAACAAATAGAAAGATAGGGAGACAAATTTAGTAAAATCTTGTGGCTGGCACATTTATGTGTGTTTGAAGTTTGGCCTTAATTTTTCTCTAGTGAGATCAGATTTCTGGTTGTCTGGTGTCTGTCGAATAACCAACAGAGCTCTGTTTCTACTGAGGACTGAATTAAAGGAAGCAAACTTAAGCTGTATGAGAGAGGCTATTGTATATTGAAATGGGGGACCAAAGGGAGGTATGGAATTCACTTTCCTGGTTCAGTGTTCTTGCTTTGTTTGTTTGTTTGTTTTTTTAAGATACTACAGAAATCTTCCTCTAACTTCTTCATAGAGAAGATACTTTTCAAACTTTAAAGCATATAAATGTGGGTCGTTGATCTTATTTATAGAAGCAGGATAATGGGTAAAATGACCTGGGGTGGGGTGGGGTCATCTTGAGCCCTGAGGAGTTTTGAACCAGGTCAAGGTTTGGGGACACTTAGAGTTGACTTTATGACTCAGTTTGATTGACTTTAGTACCTAGTTAGCAAGAATAATAACTAAAAAAAGGGTAATAGTGGAGCACTTCTCTCTTACAAAAGATCCCCCAGGTTCCAAATTCATTCAAAAACCAAAACTCAGGAGGCCCCCCCAGTGGGTTTAACTAGTCAGCCAGTAGATAGAATTACTTCAAGTCAAAGGTTTTTAATAAAATTATATATTAAGATATGTAGCAATAGGGTATTTCCCTCATGACACTAATATACTATTGGTAGAGTTGTGAACTGATCCAACCATTCTGGAGAGCAATTTGGAACTATGCCCAAAGGATTATAAAACCATGTATACCCTTTGACCCAACAATACCACTTCTAGGTCTGTATCCTAAAAAGATTAAAAAAAAAAAAGAAAAGGATCTATATGCATAAAAATATGTATAGTATCTCTTTTTGTGATGGCAAAGAACTGGAAACTGAAGGGATGCCCACCAGTTGGGGAATGGCTGAACAAGCTGTGATATATGATTGTAATTGAATACTATTGTGCTATAAGAAATGATGAGTGGGATACTTTCAGAAAAACTTGGAAAGACTTACATGACCTGATGCAAAGTGAAATAAACAGAACCAGGAGAACATTGTACACAGTAATAGCAATATTGCACAATGATCAGCTGTGAATGATTTAGCTATTCCCATCAATATAAAGATCCAAGACAACTCTGAAGGATGTATGATGAAAATTCTGTCTACCTCCAGAGAAAGAACTGAAGGAATCTGAATGCAAATCTAAACATATTGGGGTTTTGTTTTTTTTTTACTTTTTTTCTTGCTTTTTTTGTCTGTTTTTTCTCTCACAGCATGACTAATACAGAAATATATTTTGCATGAGTGCATGTGTATAACCTTTGTCAAATTGCTTGCCTTCTCAATAAGGGGAAAGGGAAAGATGGTGGGAAAGAATTTGAAACTCAAAATTGTAATAAAAAAGCAAGGTTAATAATTATTTTTACATGTAATTGGAAAAAAGAATATTAAAATTAAAAATAGAATATTTTCCCCGTAAGTTTTGGACACATTCTCCCATAAATACTCCCACCATCAATGGAAAGAGTAAACAATCATAGCAGAGGAACGGTGTATGCTTCTGGCACTGCATTGTCAGACCTGACTTCTTGCTGATCTCAAGTGATGGTACTGAGATGTTGCTTTTCTGGTCTCATGTCTTCTGATAACGTCTTCTAGGCTTCAGGTTGCCTGTTTGGCAGTTTTAGTACCTTTCTTGAGATACAACAATGAGAAAGATTCTTCCTGTTAAGGACAAGCTGATGGTTCTTTAGTCCTAGTCTAGGATGTAAGCTACCATTCCCATATAAAGATCAAAAACCAGGCAGAGTACCCCAAAGTTTAAACCTGTCTTTTGAATTTCCTGTTTCTGGGATTGAAACACAGGCCATTGTTCTATCACTGTTTGACTTAGGGTTAGAACTTCCAAACATCTTCTCTGGCTTATCATACAAATTAATTTAGGCCAGAACAAGAGCTAATCAATAGATCAATAGATTTCCTTGGGAGCAACTTCTCCAGCAGTAGCAGCATGGAGTTCTAAAGTAACTGTCTTAGTATCTTCAACTAGGAGCACTTTTTGGATCATTTGCCCAGGATGTTGTTTAGGGCACTTATCCCAGCTACAAAAATGCCTTCTTGTGCCTCTGCTGGCTTCTACTACCAGGGCTTATCAGAAGTACTGCTACTATTGGTACTATTACTTTCTAGGATTACAATTTTGGAGACACCTTTGACTTTTCCATGTCATTCATGCTCATAGCTAAACAGTTAGCAAATCTTGTCAATTCCACTTCAGAAAATATCTGTGGTATCTATCCTGTTCACTCCATTCTCATGCCTACCACTATATTTCAGGACTTCATTACCTCTCACCTGGACTATTTTAAAAGCTCTGTTTCCCACCCACTCCCCTCCAGTATGAGCTACATACTTGTGTGAAAGCAATCTAACTAATGCACAAGTCTGATTAGGTCATCCCCATGCTCAAAAATCCTCAGCGGTTCCTCGTTGTCTACCAAATAAAGTGTAAATTCCTTAGCTTGGAATCTAAGGCCTTTAATAATATTTCTCTCCTAATTATCCAACCTTATTTTTCCTTCTCTAGAACATACCCTCTGCTTCATTCAGGTTGCTCTTAACTATTCTCCCAATATACTAGACTCATTCTTGCCTCTGTGCCTTTTGCTCAAAAGGTTTCCCACTTCTGGAAAATCCTTCCCCAATCTCTGTGTCTGTCTAATTCCTACCCATCTTTCAAGCATCATTTCAGTGTTTGCCTCCTCATTGGAGCCTTCTATAAATATTCCTTTCCCCAATGATCTCCTCTTTCTTTCACTTCCTCTAGCATTTCTAATCTATACTATTCAGTCTAGTCTAGTCTGGTCTATACCATTTAGCACTTAAAGATAATATGGTCTTTTAATCATTGATTCTCAGAATCTCAGAATTGGAAGAGGTTCCAAAGGTCACGATGCAGTCTAACCAGTACCTGCATAAGAACCTCCTTCCATCACCACCTTCAACAGCCTTAATAAGTGGTCATTCCAGCTCTACTTGAATAGTGATTTGGAACTTAATATCTCATGAGGTAGTCATTTTGTTTGGTTCTGGGCACTGTGATTTTTATTTAAAGTTTTACTAATGTCTTTTGCAGTTATACAACTTAATTTTGAATATACCTCCCCTCCTTCAGCAATGAGTGAGTTTTCCCTTGTAATAAAAAAAAATTTAAACAGTTTAGCAAAATCAACCAACATATTGACTGTCTCTGACAGCATGATCAACATTCCACATCCATAGTCCTCCCTTTCTTCAGTGAAAGGACATTGATGCATTTTCATGTCTCCAGAGTTAAATTTGGTCATTATAACCACACAATGTTCAGTTTCATTTGACTGGCTTTTCTGTTTATGTTGTTGTAGTAATTGAATATAATATTTTTCTGGTTAATCCTACTTGCCTCTTCATTATCTTCCCGTGATTTCTCAGAATTCCTCATATTCATCTTTTCTTTTTTCTTTTTTTTTAATTAATTAATTTATTTTTTAATTTTTTTTATTTACTCATTTACTTTTAATTTACAAGA
>CM053583.1:313254234-313274941 GCA_028627135.1 Pseudochirops cupreus | reverse complement strand
CGAGCTGACTTTAGTGGGAAGTATCTTTGTGTGCGTTTTGGAGTTCCAGGATTGGTTTAGAGTCCTATTTTATGGGTATTTTGGGGTGGCTATGTGAGAGCTGCGATATGTTGCTGCTTCTACGCCGCCATCTTGGCTCCGCCCCTGATCGTTACCAATTCTAATAAAGTTTGTAGATAATGGTAATGTTACTATGCAGAGAAAGTACAGTTATCGAAGGTGCCCATACTCAACCTATTTTTTCACCAACATAAATTTTTTATGTACTAAAATGATGACTCTCTGAAGTTTGATTAAATGCAAGACCTCCTACAGAAGTTTATAGTCTCTAGTAGTTAATAACATCATTCTTTGATTCTGTATTTCCTACTAAGTTTGTCTTTTAAAGTTTCAACAAAAATTAAAAGAACTTTTGTTAATTGTCTTCTAAGGCCTGTATTTTGAGTTAGTTGGAAAAAAAAAGCAAGGAAGATGACCCTTTATTTTATGGTGATGTTAAACTATAAAAAATACCAAGGACCACTAAACCCTATATAAGTGTACCTGTGGTCCACATATTGACGTAGAAAACTACATATTAACATTATCTCTAGTCTATTGTATTTTTATTTTGTTAAATATTCCCAATTACTTTCAATCTAGATGGGGCTACACTGGGAAGTTTGATACCTCTGCTTTACTGTACTAGATTTTAAACTGCTTGAGAACCTGTACAATTTTATATTGTGGACTGTGTTTTCCAATTCAGATTACTTCATCAAACATATGTTAATTAGAACCTACCATGCCCAAGACACAATGATAGACACTGGAAGATACTTTAGATAGGACTGACGTCCTACCCTCAAGGACTTAAGGAGCTAATGGGAGGAAAGACAGATATACGGATAACTATAACCCAAGGAAGTGATGTGACATACTATGAGATATTTAAGGATCATTTTTACCAGGAAGAACAGGAGATTTTTTGGAGTAGGTGACACCTAGAGACTATGAATTTTTGAAGAAGGAAACAGGTTAGGGGGAAGGTTCAGTTCCAGGCTTGGATGAAAACGTAAGTATAGAAATGGAGATAAGAGATCTGGGCAAGAAAAGGGGATGAGGAGTAGACGAGGTTGCCTGGAACATGGAGTGGAATGGTGTGAGTGAGATAAGGCTGCAAAGGCACCCTGAATGCCACAGTCAGGAGGTTATATTTTTTTGATAGGCACTGAGGAACCAATAAAAATTTTCTAATAAATGGTGATTGTCGTAGCATATTAGAAAGGTTACTTGGGCATCAGTGTAGAAGGTGGGCTGGAGAATGGGTAGGTTGGATTCAGGAAGATTATTAAAGGTATTGTGATAGTCTGAGAGAAGGCACCTCAGCTACAGCTGTTGAGTGGGAATAGAGAAGAAGAATTAGGTATGATATATATTTTGGAGATGGTAATACCTGAACTTAATAGCTTCTTGGAAATAGGGGATGAGGAGAAGACAGAAGAAACAAAGGTGACTTTTTTTTAAATTTAATAAAATTTATTCTTTATTATTAACATTTTTGCATCTTTTCTAGACATCAACAAAACAATAAATGAAGCATTGATTGGTAGTGTCTGCTGATTTCAATGAAATGAACACCCCCGACAACAATTTATTATTTTTTCTTTTTAAACTTTTATTTTTCCAATTATATGTAAAGACAATTTTTAAAATTCACTTCCTAAAAAATTTGAGTTCCAAATTATCCTCCCCTTTCCTTCCCCACCCCTCTCCTTAAAATGGTAAGTTATTTGATATAGGTTATATATATGCAGTCATGTAAAACACATTTCCATATTAGTTATGTTTTGAATGAAGAAACAGACCAAAAGAGGGAAAAAACATAAAAAACAAAGTGAAAGTAATATGCTTCGATCTGCACTCAGACTGCATTAGTTCTTTCTCTGCATGTGGGTAGTGTTTTTCCTTCATGAGTCCTTTGAAATTGTCTTAGATAATTGTATTAAAGAGAAGAGCTAAGTCATTCATAGTTGATCATTTGCACAATATTGCTGTTACTATATACAATGTTCTTCTGGTTCTGCTCATTTTGATTTGCATCAGTTCATGTAAGAAAGACAACACTTAAGATTCCAAATCAAGGAGAGGATGGTGTTATGAACCATTTAATAGAAATAGGAATCAGGAGGGAAGTTAGAAGGGAAAATAGAATCTTAGATTCAGAGCTAAAAAGGACATTAATTATTATGTAGCTCTAGCCCAACACTTCATTTTACAGATAAGGAAACCAAGTGTAATAGTAATGATTTCATACTATCATGTGAGAAATGTAAAAATTATTTTCTTTGAGAACTCTAGTGTTTTGCTACTAAAATTTGTGGTACTCTGAGGACCCCATCTTTCTGTCATCCATGTTAATATTTGTTATTTTGTTGAATTCAGATGGTAAAAGACTTTGATCTTGGGCTGGGTCCAGATTAGCAACAGGGACATGCCTAATGGTGATCAAGAGCTGAGCTGTAGCATTGATGCCATGAATCTAGACAGAGCTAGAGTAGATCCCAGCATCTCTGCTGAGGATGCTGGTTGACTTGAGCCAGCCACTTGGTAGCACCTCCTGGAATATTAACCTGGGATCAGAAAAGATAATATATATCAATTTTTAAAAATTTTATCTTATGGTTTTATTGACATATTTGGTTTTTATAATTACCTTCATTTTCATATGTATCCCTCCCCCTCTTTACTTCCTAAAGAGTTATTCTTATAACAAAGAAGAAAAAAGAGGAGAAAAAAATTATCAAAACTTGCCAACGTCAGCCAAGTCTGACAGCATTGCATTGCTCATTTTCTGTATTCCCCAGCCTCTTCAAAAAAGGAGGGAAGTACATCTTCTTATCTCTTTTTGGGGTCCAGACTTGGTCGTTGTAATTACATAACATTTAGTTATTTTTTCTTTCCATTTGTATTGTTGTAATTATTGTGTATGTATCAAAGCTGTGGCTAAGGGAGAATTCTTAATCAAATCAGGTATTGCTGCAATCACAAAAAAATAAAGCAGTATTCATTTTGATTATGTAGGACTGAAAAGCTTTTGCATGGGCTACATTGGAGCAGCTAAGATAAGAAAGAAATCTGTGGATTGTGGTGGTTGTGGGCATTTTTACATTAGATACCTATTAAGAAATATCCAAACTATACCCAAAGGGCTATAAAATTGTGCATACCCTTTGACCCGGTAATACCACGACGAGGTCTGCATCCCAAAGAGATTGTTTTTTTAAAAGGAAAAGGAAAAAAACCTATATGTTTAAAAATATTTATAGCAGCTCTTTTTGTGTGACAAAGAAATGAAGATTGAGGGGATGCCTATCAGTTGGGGAATGGCCAAACTATTGTGCTATAAGAAGTGATAAGCAGAATGCTTTCAGAAAAACCTGAGAAGACTTACATGAACTAATGCAAAGTGAAATGCGTAGAACCAGAACATTGTCCGCTATAACAGGAATATTATATGATGATCAGTTGTGAATGACTTAGCTTTTCTGAGCAAAAAGTGATTCACAACAATGCTAAAGGACTTATGAAAAATTCTGTCTACCTCCAGAGAAAAGAATTGATGGAGTTTGAATGCAGATTGAAGCATACTTTTAAAATTTTCTTTATTTTTCTTGAGTTTTTTGTCAGTGTTTTCTTTTTGCAGCTTGGCTAATATGGAAATATATTTTGCATTACTGCATATGTATCATCTACGTCAAATTGCTTACCTTTTTGGGGTGGAGGGGCTCAAAACTTAAAAAAATAATTGTTTTTACATGCAGTTGGAAAAAATAAGGGAAAAAAGATATCCAAGAATTATGGCAAGCTAATATATGTATATGTATATATGACCAAGGTCCATTTCCCAGTGAATAAATGGTCAAATGATACAAACAATTTTTAAAAAAACCAAATTAATAACACTATGAAAGACTTCTCCAAATAACTAATAATAAAAGAAAGACAGATCAAAACAATTAGGAAGTTTCACTTCGTACCTACCCAGTTGACAAAGATGGCAAAATTTGGAGAGAGTCAGTGTTGTAGGGGCTGTGGGAAGATGGGCACATTAATTAATATTCTATTGGTAAAGCTGTGAAGTTGTCCAACCATCCTGGAAAGCAGTTTGGAATTGTGGTTAAAAAAAAATGACTAAAATGTCCATTTCTCTT
Source organism: Pseudochirops cupreus (assembly GCA_028627135.1). NCBI lineage: Eukaryota > Metazoa > Chordata > Mammalia > Diprotodontia > Pseudocheiridae > Pseudochirops > Pseudochirops cupreus. The sequence continues at coordinate 313,270,748 of CM053583.1, read as the reverse complement.
AGCCAAAAAAATGCTACTATTAGGCATATAACTCAAGGAGATCAAAGATAGAAAAGTAACCATATATACTAAAACATATCTAGCAACACTTTTGTGGTAGCAAATTACCAGAAACAAAAGATATCTTTCGGTTAGTGAATAGCTAGATAAACTGTGGTACATTTGTGTAAATGTACTATTTATTACTTGAATATAGAAAACTGACTATTGAAGAATAGAGAGGCATGGGAAAGAATGAACTGTTGCCAGTGGGTAGTAAGCAGAGCCAGAAAAATAACATACACACAAAAAAGCGATTTATAAATTGTAAAGTTATATAAATGTGCCCTACCACTGAGCTAACCCAGCTGGCATGGACTAGGGCATGACAAAATCATTGGAATAAGTGTATGACTCCCAGAATGACTGCTTTGAAGGATGTACTGCTGAGTTTTTTTCCTCTTTAAAATACTATTGTATGAATGACTCTGGGAAGGGGAGGGTTATTGGAAATAACTCTGATATAAAAAACAGATGACATCAATATAACTTTTTTTTTTAAAGAATTCTTTGGTCATTTCAAACTTATTTAAAAAAACATTGCTCTTAAAAGTACTCTAGTGCTACTAGTATGTGGATGGTGAAGAAAGTCAGTCTTCTCCTTATTCCATTTACTTTTATGTTTTTAAATTGCCAAGCAGCATTTTAAGTTCATCTTTCCTCCTCTAGTTGGAGACCAGCCTTACTTACTGATTTCAACTCCACAACATTTTCCTAATTGAAATGGTAAACTCTCCAAAAAAACAGGTAGGTGTGTCAAAACAGATTCATGTCTTATTTTACTTCCCAGAGCTCTTTCACACCAGTCAGATAGCATCTCAGGTTCTCAGTTTTTCCATTAAAAAAAAATGATCATACTCCATTCATATCATTTTGTAGATTTTTTTTATTTGAAATATCTTATAGTGATAATATTACATCTCTCCAAAATTCATATATTTGCCTTTTGTCATTCTCTTGATATCTTAAGAATCACACAGTTGCCAATTTCACGTTTAGAGAAGACATTGGAAGTCATCATGCCCAATTCTTTCATATTACCTTTTTTTAAGGGCAATTGGGGTCAAGTGACTTGCCCAAGGTCACACGGCTAGTTTTTGTGTCAAGTGTGTAAGGCCAGATTTGAACTCAGGTCCTCCTGACTCCAGGGCCGATGCTGTATTCACTGCACCACCTAGCCGCCCCATTTTCATATTAGTTTTGAAGGATAAAGGACCCAAGGTGATGAAGTGACTTGACTAAGGTTACAAAGCCCAGGGATAGCAAATCTGAGGTCTGTTTTTTCCACAAACCATAGCTTCCTTATATACTATAGAGTTTTTGCCTGTCTGATTTGGAATAATTTTTCCTTATCATTTCTTTAGCCGGAGGCACAACCAATCTCTTAATTTTATCACCCTTCATGTGGTGGTTTTCATGTGAGGATCTGGCACGGGTGGCTTAAAGCTTTCGTATAACATGGTAGAACATATAACACTGTGCTCTGTATTATAAGAAGACTTTTTAAAAATTGTGAGTGGGCAGGAAGAATGTTAGTGTTTCCTTACCAAACTCTTGTGGTAGGGCTGGCTTTTGTTTGGAGTCTGTGCCTCGGCTGGGGAATGACTGAACAGGCTGTGGTGTGTGAATGTTCCCTAAGAAGTGAGGAGCAGGAGGACTGCAGAAAAACCTGGAAAGACTTGAATGAACGGATGCTGAGCGAGTTGAGCCGCACAAGAAGAACATTGTACACAGTAACAGTGACATTGCGTGATGACCAGCTGTGACAGACTTAGCTCTTCTCAGCAGCGCAAGGATCTGAGACAACTCCAGGAGACTCATGACGGGAAATGCCATCCCCGTCCAGAGGAAGAGCCGCAGTCTGAGTGCAGGTGGAAGCGGACGACTTGCTCTCTGTTGTTGGTTCTAATTCTTCTTTACAACATGACTAATGTGAAAATATGTTTAATATGAATGTATGTGTATAGCCTGTATCTGATTGCACACCATCTTGAAGAGGGGAGGGAGAGAAAATTTAGAACTCAAAACCTTGCAGAAGTGAACACCAAAAACGAAAGATAAAGAAATAAATAAATAGCAGCGTATGAAGGGAATTATTTTTTTCTTTTTTTTGTTTTTATTTTTTTTATTTTTTTGAATGACTTGTTTATTTACTTTTATTGTACAAGATTCAGTCCCACAATCCCTTGAGTTTCAGATTTTCTCCCTTCCCTTCCCCCCGCCCCCATGGTGGCGTGCAAACATGTACAGGATCTGCAGATACTTTCACATTGTACAACAGTTTGGTCACATAGAAGGGTTGTAACCAGTGAGTGATCACTGGGGAAAAAAAGCAAAACCAGACATGAAAGAGAACGATAGTGTGTGGGAATTATTATTAAAATCCTGTTAAGTGGAAAGAGCGATAGATTTGGAATCAAAGTACATTGTTTCCCAATTCTGCTGTTTAATATGCCAGTCACCTTGGGCAAGTCACAAAACCTTTCTGGGCCTTAACTTTCTCATCTCTATAATGGGGGAATTGGACAGACTGATGTCTAAGGACCCCTTCCATCCCGAGGTTTCAGTTACCTCCTGCCTCTGTAGTTTTTCAGAGGTTTCTGTGTTTGGAAGCTTTACCCTCCTCACCTCTTGGAACCCTCCATGATTCAGCTCAGGTGCCACCTCCTAGCAAAGACCTTTCTTTCTTTACTGTCTCTCACTATCCACCCTCCACTCTGTGACTTTTTGTTGTTTTATATTTGGTCATTTGTGCCTGTTTCCTCCAAGTAGAATGTAAGTTTTTTGACAGTTAAACCTTTAGAATAAACAAAAAGCAACTTTGTACCCCCTGTGCTTCTCATAGTACTTGGTACCTAGTAGGAATTTAATAAATGCTTATTGAATTGAATTAAATTGCTTACTTTGTGCAAAGTGCTGTGCTTGACAGAGGAGCTTAGATTCTACTGAATGGATACACTGTAAACACAAGTTACTATTAGGAAGAAAGGAGGAAAAAGAGGCTAATCAAGACAGGGCCTTAACTGAAGGGATGTCATTTGAGCCCAGTTTTTAAACCAATAAAGTGGGGGGGGGGAGAGGGGAAGACAAGACAATTGGAGTGAAGTGACTTGCCCAAGGTCAAGTGTGATCAAATGTCTGAGGTCATGTTTGAACTCGGGTTCTCCTGACTCCAGGGCCTGTGCTCATTTCACTGCACCACCTAGCCTGCCTCAAGATAAAGATTGTGAAAGTCTCTTTTGTTTTTCTCTTTTTATCCTAGTGTCAAGGACACCACTTTCTACATGGTAAGCAATAATTAATTGGGAGGAGGAGGCTGGCTTCTTCCTTGCTTCTTAGAAACTTGCCCATGTTTATTTCATCCTTAAAAACTCCTTAAATGGCCCAACTCAAGTTACTTCATTTTCCTTTGAAAGCCCTTACATAGTAAAAGCTGACTACATTCGTTGCCTCCACTTCATCTCACTTCTTACTGTCTTTCAGTTGAGAACCTGATGTTTCTCAGTATAAATGTAAATCAGATGTAAATCAGTTTAAAATACTCTTTTCAAAATTATTAGTGATCTCATAATTGCCAGCTCCTACTTCTTTTTTAACTTCAGTGCAGTGTTTGATACTGTTGACCAGCCTAGCTTGCCTCTCCTCTCTGGGTTTTCTCTGCTATTTTAGAAGTCATATCTTTTCCAGGGAAAATAAAATGTATTGCCATGAATAATTACTCCTTAATCCTGCTACTAAGAAAGAATCTTATTTTTAGGTCTTTAACTTGGTGTCATAAAGACTGTTAGTAACATCTGCCGACTAGCAACACACAGCAGGTACAAGGCAGTTACCAAGGGAGAAGAAGAAACTTGACTTTGTCTAATATGCTTACACCTGATGGGGGGAACAAGCTTAAAACAAAAGAAAATATGAGATATAGACCTGTACCTTTGTGTTTCCTCACATGACTTACTTTATTATAGTAGTTGGTGATAAATCATTAATCTTAAATCTTCCCAAAACAGATATTTACTTCAGAATATTAGACATACTGATGTCACTGCCACACTAAGTACTTCTAATTTCTAGTCTTTAATGGTGGTAGTTTAGTGAGTACAATACTATTAATTGGTTCTTCCAGATTTAATATTAGTAGGTATTCCTGGAAAATGTTAAGATTATCTCAATAATTTTGACATTATATTAAATTTGGGCTTTAGCATTTATATATGAGCTAAACTGTTCCTAAAATAAATGCTTGTTAATTCCTAGTAGCTGGACTAAATTAATGACTGGAAAGATGTGGACAATTAGAGAAGACTCCATGGAAGAGATTTCCCTACTTTAAATAGGGAAATAGTTAAACAGAATTTTAACAGAGGACACTTTTTTTAAAGTGATAATCTTGGCCAAGCATCACTAGCAAAACAAAATTTTTTCTAAGTTGATAAATGGCATGTTTAGGAATTATTGTGGCATCATATTCACCATAACATGGTAGTACTTTTTGGGAATACACAATCCCCAAATATGGCTGTTTTTCATCTAGGCTTTTTTTTTTCTCAGAGTACTTCAGATTTATGAGTAATTCTTTTTACTTATAAGCATTTAATACCATGGAAGTTGGCAACATAAGATAACATAACTACATATCAACAAAAAGGAAATGCAGTAGCACAGTCCATAGGCATGTAACTAGTGTGTCTGAACTGGAAGAGCCCTTAATGATGGATGATCTTATCCAGCCCCTTCATTTAGGAAGTCCAGAAGCTGAGGCACAAAGAGGTAAAAGGAGTTGCCCAAGTCCATACAGTTTTAGAAAGTAGCAAAGCCAGGAGTTGATTTTAGGCTTTCAGAATCCAATAAAGTTTTCTTAACCATTACACCACATTGTCAACTTCTGCACTTTCCACTGGGGTATACATACCATTCTGCCCCAAAGAATACCTCATAACATAATCATTTGGAAACCATGATTTTCGGTCTAGATCCCAGAAGCAATATTAGAAGGAAGTTCTAAAAATAGTATTACATGTTGTCATGTACACAGTAGTTACACTATCAATTTTTCTCCCTAGGTTGTTTTTTTATAAGTGAAGATGCATTTAAAAGGTGTTTGTTTTCTGCCTATGTCTATATTCTATATATGTTGTACAAATTTCATCTGTGTGTTTACTCTTCATTAAATTCATCACCACAGAACTGTGTTTGAAGATAAAGAGCTATTACTGTTCTGTGCAGTTTACATTTTCATCCTGAAATGTTCAGAAGGTTCAGTTCAGAAACTAGCTGTCATTCAGAGCTACATTTTTATGGGATTATTTACAAAGCCTAATCTACAATAAAGGCTTGACGTTTGAAATAAGACTTTCTGAAATGCTAATGGCATTGTATTCTTATAAAAACTCTGTAAACCTCCCCACTCCCATTTTCTACCTTTCCTTTCTTATTTCCCCCCAATTACGGTACAGTATTTTAGAATGAAAGTAGGTATGCATCAACAGTCTGTCAGAAAGTAAAGATGGCACATAAAGAGAACTTGTATGCAAAATTCTGTCGTAGTCAGTGGATGAGCATAACAGCTGTCTTGGAAGGGAAAAGGATGTCTTCACTGAAAGAGTGGTAAGATTGAATCTGAACCATTTTAAATCCAACAACAGGTGCACCGAAACTCGGGTCATGATTTACCATTTTACAGAAGAGGACTTGAAATGTAAAATATTCCTGTTTGAGATTATGTCTGTGAGTAGAATATGAATAAAGATGAGTTGGTCAGCTCTTTGAAAGGGGCCTGTTACCTATGTTTAGTTTGCAGTTTAGAAGAGGCAGGATGGTATACTGGGTTTACAGTTTGGAAGACGTAGCGTTTAGTTCCAGTTCTAAAGTTAAACTTGTTGTGTACTTTTAGCAATTCAGTTAACAAAAAATCAAGTTTTGCCTCTACAAAATAGAAATAAAAAGGCTATAATATTTGCATAGCCAGCTTGACCAGTTTATGAAGAAAGTACTTTGTAAGTTAGGAAGTACTGTAGAAATGTTAGTTATTTTGATGAGTTATTTTCTGGTACTTCATGCAATATTAAAACTGTCTCCTAGGAAAGTAGTACAGAGTACTACTACTCCATAGTAAACATCATTTCATAGATGAAAGGTTTTTTAGTGTTACTGACATATTTGGAGGAGAACTCTAATTGAAATCACATCTAATAGTTTATGTCACTCCTATGACTATACTAGTGAGTAAGGTGAAACATGGGTGATGCAATATTAAAATAGTTATCCCTGAAGAAATGAACATTATGCTTTGTTTGATAGAGTTTCTGTTGAGTGGATTTAGTTTTGGACAATAATTTCCTCTTCTATTTTGGTTTTAATATTTCTTTTTAAATTCAGGTTTCTTTGAGTAGTCTTTTAACATTTGAACATGACTACGATAGAATTTTAGAGCTAGACTTACTCGTTCGACAACCATTTATTGCCTACTTTGCAATACGATATACTAGATGGTGAGAGAGGTAGAGATAATTAGCACATGATTCCTGATTTCATAGAGCTCACAGTTTGGCAGGGGGTGAACATGACCTATATACATCACGATAGCTCTCTTTTCAGGTTATTTGGAAAGCTGTTATGTGCCCAAGGGATTGTTTTACTTGACCCTAGAGATCAGAACAAGGAGGAATATGTGGAAGTTGCAGAAAGGTAGATTTCAACAATTAAAAAAAAAGCTTTCCAATAATTAGAGCTATCCAAAAGTAGAATGGGATGCCTTGGGAAGTGTTAGACTCTCTTTCACAAGTAGTTTTCAAAGTCTGGTTGATCACTTCTTGGGATGTTGTAGAGGAATTCTTATTCAGATATGGACAAGATGGCTTCTGAGAAACCTTACAGTTCTGAGATCTGTGAAGTCTCTGTTGTGTAATACTGTACAACAAATACGCAATAAACAGATATAGAGAATCTAATGATAGAGAATCTAATGATTCTCTCACTGGAGCTTGAGATCGTTGTTTAAGATTCAAAGAAAGGTCATTTTTTTATTTGGGGATGGACAGGTACATATAGACTTCAGAGAAGAGATGGGATTTGAGCTAGACTTTGAAGGATAGGTTGTATTTCTTTTTATTTATTTATTTGCTTGTTTGTTTTTAGTTTTCAGCATTCATTTCCACAAGATTTTAAGTTTCAGATTTTCTCACCTTCTCTCCCCTCTTCCCCACCACAAGATGGCATGCATTCTCATTACCCCTTCCCCCAGTCTGCCCTCCTTTCTATCATGCCGCCACCCCCCCCCAACTTTCTTGTAAGGCAAGATAGATTTCTAAACCCTATTGCTAGATATCTCCCATTTGCATGTAAAAATAATTTTTAACATTTGTTTTCAAAACTTTTGAGTTCCAAATTCTCTCCCTTCTTCCCTCCCCATCCACCCTCATTGATAAGGCAAGCAATTCAATATAGGTTATACATGTGTAGTTACGCAAAACACTTCCATTATAGGCATGTTGTGAAAGACTAGCTATATTTCCCTCCATCTTATCTCACTCCCACTTATTCTATTTTCTCCTTTGACCCCATCCCTTTTCAAAAGTGTTTGCTTCTGACTACTCCCTCCCCCAATCTGCCCTCCCTTCTATCATCCTTTCCCGCCCCCCACATCTCCTTCCCTTTTACTTTCCTGTAGGGTAAGATACCCAATTGAGTGTGTATGTTATTCCCTCCTTAAGCCAAATCTGATGAGAAGAAGGTTCACTCATTCCCTCTCACCTCCCCCTTCTTCCCCTTCATTGTGAAACCTTTTTCTCGTCTCTTTTATTTGAAATAATTTACCCCATTCTCTCTCTCTCCCTTTCTCTTCTCCCAGATGTTCCTCTCTCACCCCTTGATTTTATTTTTTAGATATCATCCCTTCATGTTCAACTCACCCTGGTGCTGCTCTCTGTCTATACATGCATGCATATATAGATAGATAGATATACGTGTGTGTGTGTGTGTGTGTGTGTTTTTCCTCCTGAATCTGAGAAAAGTCTCATGAGTTACAAATATCATCTTTCCATGTTGGAATGTAAACAGTTCAACTTTATTAAAGTTCCTTATGATTTCTCTTTCCTATTTACCTTTTTGTGGTTTTTTTTAAAATCTGGTATTTGGAAGTCAGATTTTTTTCTGTTCAGCTCTGGTCTTTGCATCAAGAATGCTTGAAAGTCCTCTGTTTCATTGAATGTCCAGTTTTGCCCCTGAAGTATTATACTCAGTTTTGCTGGGTAGGTGATTCTTGGTTTTAATCCTAACTTCTTTGACCTCTGGAATATCATATTCCAAACCCTTTGATCCCTTAATGTAGAAGCTGTTAGATTTTGTGTTATCCTGATTGTATTTCCACAGTACTCAAAATGTTTCTTTCTGGCTGCTTGCAATATTTTCTTCTTGACCTAGGAACTCTGAAATTTGGCTACAATAGTCCTAGGAGTTTTTCATTTTGGAATCTCTTTCAAGAGGCGATTGGTGGATTCTTTCAATTTCTTTACTCTCTGGTTCTGGAATATTAGGGCAGTTTTCCTTGATAATTTCTTGAAAGATGATGTCTAGGCTCTTTTTTTGATCATGGCTTTCAGGTAGCCCAATAATTTTTAAAGTATCTCTCTTGGATCTATTTTCCAGGTCAGTGGTTTTTCCAATGAGATATTTCACACTATCTTCTATTTTCTCATTCTTTTTGTTCTGTTTTATAATTTCTTGATTTCTCATAAAGTTATTAGCTTCCATTTGCTCCATTCTAATTTTGAAGGAATTTTCTTGCGTGAGCTTTTGAAACTCCTTTTCCATTTGGCCAATTCTGCTTCTTGAGGCATTCTTCTTCTCATTGGCTTTTTGGACCTCTTTTGCCATTTGGGTTAATCTGTTTTTAGATGTTGTTTTTCTTCAGTATTTTGGGGGGTTAATAGGTTGTGTTTCAAGACAGATATGGGGGTGTGAACTGGGAAGGGGGAAGAGGACCTGAATGAATTCCAGGAGTAAGGTAATGCATGGTAGTACACTACAGAAATGGTAACAGTTTTGGTACTATATTGATAATTTGGACATCTGACAATTTAATGTTGGCTTTATTTTTTTTAATTCCATAGGTATAAATAATATTTTTTTAAAAAATAAAGCATCATTGTTTTGTAGCAAAAGCAGTGTTTCTGAAATTGCAAACCACTAGTTTTCTAATCAGTATAGCTATCAGTTATTGCACAGAATGGGAGGCAGCACCAAGTACATGATCCAGGAGACCAAAATTGTCAGCATTTTCAGGAAAAATATTTTGTTGCTTTAAATTTACATCCTGTTGGGTAGACCAGAAACACAGAAATTTCCATTTGCCAGTATCCTTCTTTGATTCTTCCCTGAGCAAGTGTCCTGTCTCTACATAGATGTCTCACTTGATTTTGTGGATGCATAGTAATTGCTTCCCAGCTTACTATCCAATAGTCCTTTCAAACCAACAGTGACACTTCAGTGTCATTCCCTGTTGTTTGGGCTAGAGATAATTTCTGAGATACTGTGAATTTATTTTGATAAGATTTGTGGTTTCATTAATGTGGATGCTGCCTTTTTCAGTGCATATTGCTATCCCTCCGAGATGTTTCGTGAGTTTCTGTGGATAAAAAAAAAATGAGTCAGAAAGATAGATACATAAAACCATCATATCATGTGCTGGGCATTATACAAAGTAAGAGGGTTTGAAGTAAAAAAGCAATCAAGATAGTTCTTGCCCTCAAGGAGCTTGCTTTCCAAGGAGTGAAGATATCTCCTGAAGAGAAGTTAGAAAAGGAAGGTGGGGATGCTGCATGGAATGGAGATGGTGGGAAGTGGCCCAGAATTCTAGTTCTGAACATGATAAGTGGAAAGCTCACCACTCAGAGCTGGTCATCCCAGGGCAGAATCTAAGATTCTAGTGGGGTGAGTTTGGTTTGATAACCAGAGTGAAATCAGCATAGTCAAGAGACAGAAGACTAGAAATCCTTTATCAGTCATCTTGCTCTCTGAATTTAGCTGCTCCATTTCTAGATCCATATAAAAACTTTTTCCAGCCTGATAGAACCTGCAAAAACTTGACTTTGCCTTTGAGAATACACTGGCTGCTTCTTCTACAATGAGGCTTGAGAATAAGGTGGTGTTATAAACAATAGAATAAAAGAATTATGAAGCTCTTATTTAACACTGTTGTGATTTTTTTTATCGCAGAAACAATAATATAATAGTTATTTCAAAATTTTTGTCTCATTACTAACTTTTAATATACTTTTTGAGAGCGTATATATCCAATTCACCTTATCACTTTATAGAAGAGGAAACTGAAATCCCAGAGCAATTCAATGATTTGTCCAAGGTAAAACAGCTTATTAGTAGTGACAGATATAGGACTTTTATTTACTGATGGTGTAGGTACTGCTGATTGCAACAACATTCTGTCTAAGAAGTAAAAGTATAGAAATGATATGTACTATAAAATGAATCCATTTAGAAATAACTGGAGTATTTTTTTAAAATAGGTTTTTATGAACAACTTTTGCCTTGACATAGCCAGAATTTTCCCGTGTAGTCTTTCTTCTTTCCTGGAGAGCTATCCCGTAACAAAGAATGAAAAGGAAAAAAAATACATCAAAAATGTCTGACTATATATATATATATATATATATATATATATATATATATATATATATATATATGTATGTATGTATGTATGTGTGTATATATATACAGTATGCTCTTACTTTTAGTCCCCTCCTCTGCAAAGAATTGGGTGAAGTACCTTCTTTTATCTCTTCTTTTAGGCTAAGCATGACCAATATGATTCTTCCAGTTTCACTTGCTTTGTTATTTTTCTTTCCATGTATGTAATTATAATAGTTATATATATTTTCTTAATTCTTCTTACTTCACTTTGCATCAGTTCATTTGAGTCTTCTGTAGTTATCTATATCTGTAATATTCATTGTTTCTTATAGCACAGTTGTATTCCATAACTGGAACATTTTCAAAAGTTATCTTAACTATACTGTATTGCTTAAATGGCTTCATATTTATATCTCAGAGTTTTGTTTATTGTTTATATCACTGTTTCTTTCCAGTGCCTTCTGTTCCCCTATAGACTCCTCTCTTGTAATAAATTAAGTGTAATGAAAAACAACAAATTCGTTAATTGTCCCCAACTGAAAATGTTTTTCTCATTCCATACCTATTTCATTTATTTCAATTTATTTCATACTTCACATACGTATTTCAATTTGTTATGGCTTAATAATTATTCCACAATATATTTAGCCATTCCCTTGTCAATGGGAACCCACTTTTATTCTAGTACTTTGCAATTAAAAATATTTTTGTAAGTCATATTAAAAACAAAAACATCCAGAACCACGATTATCTCAACAAGTGCAAAAAAAACCCTTTGACTAACTATAACACTAATTAATGCTAAATATGCTACAAAGAAGAAATTTTTGAATGTCATAAAACTGTTTAAAACCAAAAGCAATCACCATATGCGGTGGGGATATACTAGAAATTTTATCAGTAAATGCAGGAGTAAAGTAAAAATGCCTATTCTCTTTCCTGTTCTTTGATAGAGTTCTAGAAATGCTAGCTTTAGTATTAAAGTAGTTGAATGAAATTAAAGATGTAAAAACAGACAGAAAGGAGGTAAAATTATTCCTGTTTGCTCATGAGGTAATGGTTTAATTAAAAAAAAAAACTAGGACATCAGCAGCAGATAAGTGAGACAATTTACAGTACTGACAAAATCAGAAGCTTCAAAATAAACCCTCAAAAAATATTTCTATAGAATAATCAAGTTCAAAAAAGCAGTAATTAAAGGGGAAATCTTAATCAAAATAACTACAAAATGCCTAAAATTAAAAAAAAAACCTATCAAAGTACCTTATCAAAATGTCTGTTGATTCAATTATAGAGTGCACTTTAAAGAAATAAAGAACAACTCAAAGTAGCTGGAAAAATAATGCCAATATAATAAAAGTGGCAATACCACCGAAGGTAATTTGTCATTTTAATACTATGTTAATCAGGCTCTTAAAGGGATGCTTTACAGGACTTGACAAAATAATAACAGAATTAACGTGGAGAAAAAGATCTAAAATGAAATATCAAGATAAATAATGAGGGGAAAAAAAGAGATGAAGGGGCAGGACCACATCTCAAATTATATTATAGAACTGCAGTTATAAAAACCATTTGATAATGGTTAAAAAATTAGAGAGTTAGATTAGTTGAACTTAATACACAAAGGAGAATTAGAAACAAGACTCAATCCCAGATTTGATAAACCCTAAAACACAAATTACATAGGAAAGAACTCCCTATTTAATTAAAAGAAAACTGGAAAACAGTCTAGCAAAAATTAAATTTAAACCTACATATTGCATAAAAATTTTAAAATGGCTGTATGACCTTAGTATTAGAGATCAAAATGTTAAAAAAAAAATGGAAAGGAGTAGATCACGTGCCTTTTACAGCTGAAGGTAAGAAATCGATACTTAACCAAACAAGGGATAGAGGTGACTGATTACAGAAGGTAAAATAAGCTAACTTTGATTACATGAAACTGAAAAGCTTATATACACATAAAATCAATGCATCTAGAATAAGAAGGAAAGTGGTTGAATGAGAAAAATATCTTGGTATTAAATTTCTCAGATGAGAATTTATTGTCCAAGATATACAAACAATTAACAGATATGTAAAACTAATACCCTTTCCTCAGTAGATAAGTGATCAGAGGATATTAACAAACAGTTCTCAGAAGAATTATAAACTGTTAACACTCATATGAAAGAATGTTCCAGGTCACTAATAATAAGAGAAATGCACATCAAAACAACCCTGAGGTTTTATTTCACCCTGAAAATTGGCAGAGATAACAAAAGATGGAAACAGTCAATTCTGAAGGAGCTTTGGGAGGGTAGGCATGCTAGTGCATTGTCAGTAGAGCTGTGAATTGGTACTTTTTGGAAAGCAGCTTGCGATTATGTAAATTGATGAAAATATCCAAAGCCTTTGATCCAGAGATTCTGCTGCTAGGCTTATACCCTAAGGAAGTCATTAATAAAAAGAAAGCCTTCTTACATACCAAAATATTTTATAGCACTTCTCTTTGTGAATTAGAAACAGTGTAGATTCCTATCAATGGTAAATGGTTAAACTAATTGTAGTACATTAATGTAATGGAATAGTACTGTGTTGTAATAAATGAGAAATGTAAGTACAAATAAACATTAAAAGACTTACAGGACACGATATAGAGCCAACAAAACAATACACACAATTACTGCACCAATATAAATGGAAAGAACACAAAAAATCAAAAAAGAGTGTTACACCAAAGAAAAGATAAAAAAGAGGATACCAACACTCCACTTCTTGGCAGAATCGGAAACCCAAGTACAGAATATTGCATATATTTTCAGACTTTTTCAGTCAATTTGCTGCTTTTTTCCCCCTCTTCTTCCTCGATGTCTTAAAAATATTGTTTATGTGTGGGATGGCTCTCTGGGCATGGCAGGGTAAAAGGATACTGAGAGAAATTCTTGTGATGTTTTTTTAAAAAAACTAAAAGATATTTTTAAAAAGACTCTGTGTGTGTGTAACACCGTTCCCTGTACCTTTGACATCCTCATAGATTTCTCTCTTGGTCATTTGTGAAACTACTAATATTTGTATGAAATGTTACTCCTTGTTGCTTATTAATTACTGGAAGGGTTATTGTGGCAGGTATGATTCTTGGAAAGTTTTCAAAGTTAAGATAACTAAATTTTAAATTTTTATTTTACAGGCATGGTTCATGGAGGGAACCTGTCAACCCTTACTATGTCAATTCTGGTTATGCCCTAGCACCGGCCACCAGTGCTAATGACAGTGAACAGCAGAGTATGTCCAGTGATGCAGACACAATGTCCCTCACTGACAGCAGTGTGTAAGTCGTTTTAATTTCTTTTGGAAATGAGACGGTATCAAAATCCTCATTAAAGTACAGCATGCCTCCCCTTTACATGACTCTGCATGTTTACTCAGTTGTTTTGTCACCATATTTTCATATCGATATGTGAACATATTCCATTTGATTAATGGAGAGTGAGATTTAAATTCTTCTATCATGTATTTCATTGTTCCCATTATATGAGCCCTCTTAGCTTATATTTTGATCTAGTAAGTACACTTTGTTATATTTTCAACATTTGTTCTTCATTATGACGTTTCAAGGAGCTTTCCTAGGTAAGTCATTACATTTTATTAGAAATTACTGACATTTCAGAACATAAACCTAAAAGAATTTGTCCCAAGCTAACTAAATACAGCAGTATGTATATACCTAAGCTCCTTTACCAAATTATCCTGTACCTTAAAGTCCCTTTGTTTTGATGGAAATTTATTTGGTAGTAGAAGTTTTCTCAATGAGCCTTTCAACACTTTAGTTAAAAACTCTTTTCTAAATAGTAGGATTCAAAAAAGTTGAAATTTTCTACTGAAATTCCTACATTACTAGATTGCCATAACTGATTTCTTCAAAGCATAGGCATTACATGTAGGCCTAGAAATAACCAAGGGAGCTTAGTGGTACATGGGATTGAGCACTAGACTTGGAATCAGGGAGACCTGGATTCAAATAGACTCCAATAGTTCCCAGCTGTGTCACCTTGACCAAATTTCTTAAACTCTGTCTGCCTCTATTTCTTCTTCTGTAAAATGAGCATAATACCTCAACTCCCGAGAGTGTTGTAAGGATAAAATAAGATCATCTTTGTGGGGTGCTTTGCAAATCTTAAAGAACTATATAAATATGAAATGTAAAAAAAAAAATTCATGTTTAAGAGAAATATCCTGTACCTTCACTTTTCATTTGGGGTTAAAACTCAGTTTCATTGAATGGGCCCGGTATTTGGCCATGAGACTTAAAGGGAACATGGCTGTTTCATCCAGTAGAACTATACTTTCCACCTTGTCTTCACAAGCATGATTTCCTCATCCTTGAGGGTACATGAAATTTTTATGTGTGTAATCACCAGTGGATAATAAACATAAATAACTTGGTGATGGGAGGCAGAGCTAAGATGGCAGAAAGGAAGCAGTAGCCTTTCCAAGCTCCTCCAAGAATTCTGTTGCTAAAAGCTAAAAAGTGAATTTGAACAGATTTAAGAGTGACAGAACCCTGCCAGAGTGTGACAGATTCCCAGCCCAGCAAAGTGCCTACTCAGATCTGGGCAAGGAGAACACAGAGCACACAGGAGCTGCACCAACATGGATCTGAGAACAGAGTAAGGCAGACTGAGAAGAAGTCCCAGCCAGCCAGCAGACTCACCCAACTAGAGGGGTTTGCAGCCATCTCACCACAAGACAGAGGATCACTGGAACTGGGTAGGAAGAAACTCAGAGCCCACAGCAGGGTCAGCAGCTTTTCCTGGGGCTAACAACTCGCAGCCTGGATATTTAAAGTTACATACCCAAACTTCCAGAAGTCAAGATGGAGGAATAAAATTTTGTTGCTCTGATCCCCCCTCCCTGACCCAGAAAAGTCCGGAGTTAAATGCCCCACCCAGAGTAAAATCTTGAATTAGAGGAAACAGCCTCAGCCTTGGGTGTCACTGAGAAAAGGGGAAGGGAGACAGTACGGAGTCTAAGCCTAGGAGGGTGGAGCCAACAAGCCCTAACAACAAAACCCCATGTGTGCTTTAGCACCACCTGGCCAATCAGCAAACTACAACCCTGCCCTGCCCTCCTGTTGGCCTTCTGCCAGAGTCACAGAGGTGGAAACCTGAAGGAGCTAGACCACCCCACCCCCATAGGTTACTCTGTAAGCCTCAGGTTAACTCAGGGGAAACATTGAGAGTCCTGGCCTTGGCCTCAGTCTACACTCTCAGAGGCGACAGCTCATGAAGTTAACAACCAAACCTCTACCTCCCAGCCTGAGAAGCTCAATACTTCTGTACCCCAGAAGCAGACATCCACTCTAAAAATCCAGGACATAGACAGCCACAGTGGTGAAGAAGGAAACTACAAAGGCTAGGACCATCAAATCCTTTTATAGTGAGCAAGAACAACCAAACTCAGAAGGCAACACAGACTCCATACACACACTGGAAGCCACAGAAGGAAATGTGAATTGGTCTCAAGCCCAAAAAGCATTCTTGGAGGATCGCAAGAGGGATTTTAAAAATGAAATTAGAGAGGTAGGAAATAAATTTAAATCTACAGTGACCAAATTGGAAAAAAAAATCTCACCAAAGAAAACAAATCTTTAAAAAGTAAAATTGGAGAATTAGGACAGGAGGTCCAAAATCTAACTGGAGAAAATACCTCCCTAAAAATGAAAACTTAACATATGGAAAAGGAGCTCCAAAAACTAATTGAGGAAAATAATTCACTAAAAATTAGAATCAGTCAGATTGAAGCCAAGGACTCTATGATGCAACAAGAGTCAGTCAAACAAAACATAA
>CM053583.1:313237925-313253734 GCA_028627135.1 Pseudochirops cupreus | reverse complement strand
CGCCACAGGCTCCACGTGACCACATTCAGACTATTAGGGAACAGAGTATACTTTCAAATATCCAAGGGTCCTCAGGGTCACTTAGCCACTTTAACAAAGGGCCTAGGGGCAGGGAAGATCTTCAGATTCCCATAACACTTCCCTCATCTGCAGAATGGAGAGAATAATGGCAACTAACTTACAATACTGCTACAAGGATTAAAGGAGAAAATATGTAAAGTGGGGTGCAAACCTTAAAGTGCTATATAAATGCTAGCTATTTCTAACAAAGACTACTAAAAACAACATGAAAGAATACTACAAAAAGTAAGTAAATACATAGTGATTTTTGAGTAAATAGTGGGCAGTTTTAAGAAATATACACTAAGCATATAATTGGTATCATGGTAAATCTAGTAACTACAAAAGCAAAGTATAATTTACAAATAAAATTTATGTCACAGACTCAGAGTTGGAATTTTTACTTAGGTGGATTTTTGTATGAAAGGATTAGACTTGCTCTGGATGGTGCCAGAGGGCAAAACCGGGACACCCTTATTAGCACCTTTTCTTAATTACATCCAATTTTACAAGAATTAAGTACTTAAGTGTAATCCCCAGTGCTAGAATAGCCTTTGTTCATATAGCACTTTATGGCTACAGAGTGCACTGACATATATCTTTTGTCTCACATCTTTTTTCCTCTAGGTCTTTTCTGAACAAATTTCCTTTAGTAAACTGCTCCCTGTTTATGTGTATGTATATAAACAGACACACATTCACACATGTACATGCAAATGCACATGCACAGATATACATACACACTCCTATGCATGCCTTTCCTGTCTACTTTACTTTGGTTGGCAGATGTATTCTTTTCTCTCTTCCTCTTACAGGAAATCATAAGATTTGTTAATATTTTGTTTCCTTAACAACCTTCTTTATCTCTCCATCTCAAGTTTAGAGATCCTTTACTTTCCGGTCACTCCATACTCAATTAAAATTTATTATGTCTAAAACAAACTCCATTTAAGTTACCCAGACTATCTCTGCCAAACAAAAGTTGGTAGATACGTAATCTCATTTGTTTAATACAAAGGAGTTTTCTTCACAAAGGTATTAACTTTTACTGGTTACTTTAGCGACTTGTTCAGTGGACTTAGGAGGTTGGGAAAGGGCAGGAGATGGAGTAGTTTTGTTATATGAATAGCAAGGAGGGCAGTGTTAATGGACTGAAGAATAAAAGTGGGGTAGGGCAGGAGATGAAGTTTTGTTACAGGAATAGCATGGAGGTCAGTGTTAATGAATTGAAGAGTAAAAGTAATCTGTAACAAGACAGGAAAAATGCATGGGGGGTGGGGGGGAGGAGGAAGAGCTGTGAATGCCAAACAAGACTTTATATTTGATCCTGGAAAGAACAGGTAGGCATTTAAGTTTATTAAGTGAGGGGTGACACAGTCAGATATATGCTTAAAGAAAGTCACTTTAAGAGTTGAATGAAAGATAGACTGGAGTGGAGAGTGATTTGTGCCATTGCAACAATCCAGGAATGGGGTGATGAAGGCCTGCACCAGGATGGTGGCAGTATCAAAGGAAGAAAAGCAAGCATATTCAAGAAAATAGAGGTAAATTCGACAGGTGTTGGCAACAAACTGAATATATAGGGGATAAGGATGTGCAAGAATGAGGGGTTGAGTTTGACACTGCTGGGTTTCAAGCCCTGGGATTCTGGGAGGAAGGTGGTAGCCTTCATAATAATAGAGAAGTCTGAATAGGGGGATGGTATGAAAGGAAAAATAATCATTTTGGTTTTGGCAATGCTAAGTTTGAGATGTCTACAGGACACACAGTTCAAGATGTATGACAGGACATTAGAGATATGAGCGTGGAGGTCAGAAGAGAGGTTAGGACAAGAGAAGTAGATCTGAGAATAATCAGCATAGAGATAATTGAATCCATGAGCTAATGAGACCATTAAGTTAAATAGCACTGGGGGTGGGGGTGGGGGGCAGAAGGAGAAGAAGAAGGCCCAGAATAGAGCACAATGAGACAATATTGGTTGGGAGGTCATGACCTGGATGAAGTTACAGCTAAAGAAACTGAAAAGGAATAGTGATATACATAGGAAGAGAACCAGGATAGAGTGGTGTCATGAAAACCAAGAAAGAAACAAAGAGAAGAATGTGATAGTGTCAAAGGCTACAGAGAGGTCTTGAAGGATCTAGATCAAGAAAAGATAATTAGATTTGGCAATTAAGAGATCATTAATAACTCTGGACACAGCAATCTTAGTTGAATGATGAAGTTGGATGCCAGCTTGTAGAGAGTTAGATCTGTGGGAGGTTTAAGGAGGGATGAAAGGGTTTGGAAAAGCCAAAGTGGTTAAGTGAGATAGTGGGGAGATGTGTAAGGACTGCCTTGTTGCAGTGAGGTTCCAGTTGTGATTATACAACACAAACTTTTAGATGACCTAACTCAGCATGACTTCATGATTTTCTCTAGCTCCACTCAAACAGCAAGTGCATAGGAGCAAAGGCAGTAGATGATAGGGAATGACCCAAGGCTGAGGTTTGGCAGTGAAAGACCAGCAAGATGACAAGGGGATGGAGGACAGGATGGAGAGATGAGGACAGGAGCTGAACTAGTTCAATAGGGGTCAAAGTGGAGAATGGAGGAGAATGTGGCTACTGCTGGGGTGACAGTCTAGGAAAGAACTGAGGAGCAGAGGGACTGGAGATTAATATGCAGATAAAGAACAGGGCTTGTGGTAGGTAGGGAGAAGAGGAATACCAATAAACTGTGATAAGAGAAAGGAACTTCTGAGTTTGTGAAGAGGGAAGTGGTATAGTGGGTGATAAGTAAGATCAAAGATATGACTATCTTTGTGTGTGGCTGAGGTGTAGTGGAATAATAAATCATGTAAAATAAGTAAGTTGAGGAACTGGGAGTTCAGGGTGTTTGAGGAGTTATCAATATTTTGTGGAAGTCTCCTAGTTTGAGGGCAGAAGTTGGGGAGGAGAAAAAGATTGTAATTCAGGTACTGAATTCATCTAGAAAAGAAGAAGAGAATCCTGAAGGTCAGTAGACAATAACTAGCTACCAGAATTCTGACTGATCACTACGTTGGGATGGTCAAGGTACAATATGTCTAACTGTGGCTGATCAGACCTATATGAGTTTAGAAGGCTCTAACACAGATAAGGCACAAATAGTCAATATGAACATTTGGAGTGAAGATATCTCTAAATGTGCATATCTTATGTTTCTTTTGAGTTACTGAACTTCTGTTTCGCTTCTTGGATGTGGCTACACCAAGATGAGAGGTCCTGTGCCAGTGTCTCCCAAGTCTTACAATCAATTCTAAAGTTCTTCCAAGAGACTCTTGTACATACATTTTATTCTTGTATTGCTTCCTCTGACCTCTACTGTGTGGTAGATAAGGACTGAATGGACCTCAAAGGAGGAGAGATTATTGAGTGATGTTGACAGAGGGAAAACTTTAAAGAGACAATGAGGACAAGAAATATTCCTATTCTCCTACCTTGACCAGTAAGTGGGGGCTGGGGGGGGGGGGAGAGGTGCTTGGGGGGGGTGATAAGCAGCCAATGCTGGAAGAGCTGTCAGAGAGGTAATGCCATCAGGAAGGAGACAGGTCTTAGTGAGAATCAGAAGTTGCAAAGAGTAGGACAGAAAGGGTTAAAATGAAAGCAAGTTTACAGCCTACAGAATATTAATTCCACATACCACAGTGGAAGGGATAGGAAGCTTTGGAGTAGGACACTGCAGAAAGGAATGGATTAAGGGGAATGGGAATAAGGGATAGGAAGGGAGACATGGTGGAGAATGAGTATGAATGATGCACTCATGGGGTTCAGAACCACTGGAATGAGATAAGTTTATTAATAATATTATTACATGTAATTATAATAATATTAACAAGGGAAGATTTTAGACAGATTTTCAGTATCTATAGGGTTTAATGTATATAGGTCTCAAGATGGAGCCCTTTCAAAACTCAGGCAACTCAGGAGAGGCAGAAGATCAAGCAGAATTTTGTGATGGAATTGTGTTCTCTCCCAGCAGGAGACTGGTGTGATGGAATGGATAAATTCTTCTGTTGTTCTTATGTCATTTGAGATTGGATGAAGAACTACAGAAGATCAAATATAAGGATGGAAGCAGCTTCTTGTTGTCAGGTTTTGTGCAGGAAAACAGCTAGGCTTCTTGCACCAGCTTGTAGCACAGAGTAATAATGGGGCGTGGGGGTGGAAAGATGAAGACAAGAGTATGCTTTCTGCCAAATAATTAATTTTAAATGCCAGTTGCTCATGCTCAATATGGTGAAAATGGGTACTAGGCTGAGAGAAAGGTGGGGGTGATGTGTGAGAGAGCAGATCTCTACCTGGTTAACTTTCACCCCACAGAAAGAAGATATTTTGCTTACAAATACCAGTACTAGCAAACTATAAAATTAAACCCAGAATTTCAACAGCTTTTCTTGATTAATGTTAGCTTCAACCAAGCCACAGATTCATTTAATGACTAAACCAGGCAAGCAAGCACTTTGTTTTCCAGACAGAGAGGAACCTTCTTAACAGGATCCAGGTTTTTCAGATATGTAAATAAGTTACCTAATGTCCCATGGATAATAGCATCCTTTTCCTACAGAAGTGCCATGATATTTTAACTCCTGAACTGACTCTGATAGATTTACCTCTTAAAAGAAGAAGTCCAAATTTTTTTGACATAAATAATTCTAAATCTAACCATACCATTCTTTAAGGTATGAAGAAGAATTTTATACAGTACTAAAATGTTTCTGAAGGCTTTAAGAATAGTTGTTATAATGTAATCACCAACCATGGTGACAGAGGCCCAATGATTAAGCATGCTATCTACCTGTTGACAGAAAGGTGATGGACTCAGGATGCAGGATAAGACATTTTCTGGACATGGCTGATGTGGGAATTTGTTTTGCTTTACTGGATATATTTGTTAGACAAGTTCTTTTTTTATGGAGGGAGGGAGAGGTGAGAAGGCAGATTTTGTTAACTGAAAAGAAATAAAAATTAATTAAAAAGTGAATAACTATAATATCAGTCTTCTCAGAAAATGGGGGACTACAAAGAAAGGTTCCCTGTTTATAAAGATGTGTCTCCAGACCAGTAACTGTCACTGCAAAGAGGGATTTGTAGTATCTTATTTCCAAGGTCTTTTCCATCCCTAACATTACGTTTTATAATTCAGAATCTACCTAGTTCACCCTAAGACCAAACAATTCATAAGTTACCCACTATTTTTACTTTTTTTCAATGAGGCTATGAGGTAAAAAAACTAATTTATACAAATTCAAAAGGGGAGGAAGGGGAGATTTGGGAATATACAAAGACTTGAGAGTTGGAGTCAAAGAACATCAGTTGCAGGGCTGGTTCAATATTAGGAAATCTATGAGCATAACTGAATATATCAGTAATAAAAACAATAAAAGTCATGATTATTTTAACAGATGCAGAAAAGGTTTATAACAAAGCAAAATATCCATTCCTATTAAAAATACTAGAAAGCACAGAATAAATGGAACTTTCCTCAAAATGTTAAATAGCATCTATCTAAAACTAAGAGCTAGAATTATTTGTTATGGGGATAAAATAGAAGCCTATCCAGTAAGAACAGAGGCAAAGCAATTATGCATTATCATCATTATTATTCAGTATTATATTAGAAATGCTAGCTGTAACAATAAGACAAGAAAAATTAAAGGAATAAGCTTGGGCAATGAGGAAACAAAACTATCACTTTTTGAAGATGATATGAAGGTTTACTTAGAATCAACCAAAAATTTAGGTGCAACAATTAACTTCAGCAAAATTACAGGATATAAAATAAACCTAGACAGCCCATAAGTATTTCTATGTATTACCAACAAAATCCAACTGGAAGAGATACAATGAGAAATCTCATTTAAAATAACTACAGACAATGTAAAATGCTTAGGAGACTACCTGCCAAGACACACACAGGAACTATATGAACATTATTACAAAACTGCTTGGAAAACTAGAAAACAGCCTTGCAAAAACCAGGCATTAGCATCTCACACTATATACCAAGATAAGCTCAAGAAGGGTATATGATTTATACAAAGGTTGATATCATAAGCAAACTGGTGGAACATAGAAGAAATTACCTACCTATGAATAAATGAAAAGTTCATGATTAAACTACAGACAGAGAGGTTTGTGGGAGATAAAATGGATGTTTGATTATATAAAGTTACAAATGTTTTGCACAAACAAAATCAATGCAGCCAAAATTGGAAGAAAACCAGGAAACAGGGGGAATAAACTTTGCAGCAAGGTTCACTGATAAAGGTCTAATTTCTCAAACAGGTAGGGAACTCAGTCAAATTTATAAGAATAAGAGCCATTCCCCAACTAATAAATAGCCAAGGGATATAAATAGGCAGTTTGGAGGGAAAGAAATAAAATCTGAGGTACTACTTCACATCCATCAGATTAGCTAAGATGACAGAAAAGGAAAATGAGATGCTGGAGGGTATGTGAGAAAAATAGGTACATTAATGAACTGTAATGGAGCTGTAAAATATTTAACCATTCTAGAAAACAATTTGGAACTATGCTCTAAAAACTATTAAACTATGCACAGTCCCTACAACACCACTACTAGGTCTTTACTCCAAAGACAGCAAAGGAAAAGGAAAAGGACCCATATGTACAAAAATATTTATAGAAGTTCTTTTTGTGGAACTGGAAACTGAGGAGATGGCCTTCAGGCTGAACAAATTATGGTATATGAATGTGATAGGATACTTTGGTACTGTAAGAAATAGTGAAGGGGATGATTTCAGAAAGACCTAGAAAGGTTTATATGAATTGATGCAAAGTAAAGTGAATAGAAGCAGGAGAACAATTTATAAAGCAAAAGTGATACTGTAGAGATAATCAACTGTGAAAGACCTATTAATTCTGATCAACACAATGACTCACTAAAATTCCAAAAGATGGCTAATGAAAAATGCTCTCCACCTTCAGATAGAGAACTGATTAAATCAGAGTAGAAACTGAAGCATTTTTTTCTTTTTCCTTTTTTTGGGGGTGAGGGGGAAATGTGGCTAATTTAGGGTGTGGAGTTAGAAGGGAGGGACAGGACTTTTTACCATTCCCTAGCCAGTGAATGCCTACATTGTTTGTCATTAAGACAGGTAGTGGAGACAGGAATAAAACTGGGGTGGGGTGGGGTCTTCTCACTCTAAAACTGGTGCTCTTTAGTTTCTTTCTTTTTCTTTCCTTCCTTCCTATTTATCTTTATTAAATTTTATTTTCAGTTCCAAATTCTCTCCTTCCCCTCACTACTCCCCAACCCTTCCAGAGGGCAAGAAATACAATGACATTACACATATCATGCAAAACAATTCCACATTGACATTGATCTGAGGAGGAAGAGGGGAAGGACAAGAAAAGAAAGAGAAAAAGAATATGTTTTTACCCTTTGTGTAAATCTCACCTCCTTTTTGAACTTATTTTGGTATAGTGTGAGACCCTAATGCCTAGTTTCTGCAAGGCTATTTTTCAGTTTTCCAAGCTGTCCTTTTCCCAATAGCTAAGATCTTTAGGTTTATAAAACACTAAGTTTCCGTGCACATTTGTTTCTATAAATTGTGTGCCTAAATTGTTTTACTCATCAACCTCTTCATTTCTTATCCAGTACCAATAATTTTGATGATTACAGCTTTGTAGTATAGTTTGAGATCTGGTATTACTAGGCCCCTTACCTTCCCATATCTTTTTACTGACAGAGGTTTTAATACATGAATGTAAAGGAATAACACTATAATATATTATTAAAATGATGAATTTAAAGAAGGATGGTAAGTCTTCTACGAACTGATGCAAAGCATAGTAAGGAGAAACAGGAACATCCTACACAATGACTGCTTCTATGAAAAAAGGAAAGTACAGCATAACAATAAAACAATTGAAATTCGGTGCTATAAAATGATACAAAACCAACCTAGACTAAATTTTCAGAAAGAGAAACACATTTCTGGACATCGCTAATATGGGAAATTATCTTGTTTGGTCATAAATATACAAACACGCAGTTAGTTGTGTATATATCTGTCATGAGCATTTTCTTTTTCTTTCTCTTTTTTATTAGCTGCACGAGAAATGGGAGGGAGGAAAATAAATGCTTGGTAATTGAAAATAACTAAAAACTATAATGATCAAAACTGGATCCAAAGAGGAAATGAGAAGAGAAGCCTTTCCCTCTTTGCTTTGGAGATGTGTGGAACTTTGTGTGGAATATTGCATTTAAAGTCAGATTTCTTTTTTTATGTGTTAGTTATGTTGATTTTTTTCCCCTCTTTTATTCTGTTATAAAGGATGGCTCTCTGGAAAGGGAGGAGAGAGGGAAAAGTGGATCATATAAAAATAAAAGACTACTAAATTTTTTCTTAACTTCTAAAGTAAAAGTCTAATTCTTTAGATCCCTTAGTTAGATGGTATACAATTCTTCTAAATTTAACAGGGGTAGAGAAATCTGACAAAAATAGAAATATGAGGGTGATGAAAGAAACAACATAAAAAGTAATGGACTGGAGGTCAAATTACAGACCTAAATTCATGGAGTGTCTCTGGAGTTACTGAGTAGAACTCCCAGCTCTGCTATTTACTGTAAGTGTAGCTGCGCAAATCATTTAACCTTTTTGGGCTTTGATACCTCATCAGTAACAAGGAGATTTTAGATTAATTGGTCTGAGGTCCCTTCCAGTCCTAAATATATGATCCTACTATCCACTAGCAGAAGAATATACTCCAAATTATTTTTCTAAAAGCAAAGAGTCAGAGATTTAGAACTGAAGCCAAAACACAAAGGTAGCTCTGGTATATGGGTAGTATGAGTAGGACAAGGAATGGTAATGGCATGAGTGAATATAGAGATAGTTAGGAGGGTGGGAGTGATACAACTAAGCTTACAAGTATTATCTAGATGTAATGCAGAATTCCGGACTTAGGACACTTCAGTTTTCTTATATCTACAAGGATAACTACCTATACTACTTACCTTTGTTATTAGGAATCTTAAAGCACAACAGAAATGTGAATTATTACAGAAAGAAAACTTTTAAGAAGTACTGCACTAAATATGAGCTACTAGTATTTGCATGGCACATAGGGAAGTAATTTGTGATGTTGCTTTCTCCTAAAAGCCAATCAACTCTTTATTATTGAATTATTGTTGAAGGAGGAAAAAAAGTAAATGAAAGCCTATTTATTTACTTTCAGGGCAAAAGAAAAAAAATAGATTCAATTTTCCACTTAGTATTTTCCCTTCTAATACTCCCCCCGGGCAATGAAGGAGTTTATTTTCAGATTGGAAGAATGAATTAGACATAATGGAAAGTAAATAAGTTAAATCTATTTTAAGAAATATACTAGACTTTTAAAGATGTCCCATTTAATACATTAAATATGCAGAAAGAAGGATCACTATTTCCAAATGTTTTAGTCATAATGAAGACATTCTATATTAGCAAATTTTCTTCAAGGAATCTGACTTTATTTTGCTGGAGGAAAGAATCACTAAGGAAATGAGATTTTTGGGGGCCGCTAGGTGGCGCAGAGAATAGAGCACTGGCCCTGGAGTCAGGAGGACCTGAGTTCAAATCCAGCCTCAGACACTTAACACTTACTAGCTGTGTGACCTTGGGCAAGTCACTAAACCCCAGTTGCGCTGCCTTCCACCCTCCAAAAAGTATTAAAAAAAAAAGATGAACTTTGTTTAAAAAAAAAAAGAAATGAGATTTTTTTCTTCTTCTGTAACACCAACACCCTTCTTCTCTAACACTCCATTTATCCTGAAGGGCCTAAAGAAAAAACCTACTGGGCAGTTAAAAATAAATACATCTGTATCTATAAATATAAAGATATATATATATATATATATATATATATATATATATATATATACACACAGAATGAGAAAGAGAGCATAATTTTCCTAAAATGGTTAGATTTCTTATCTCTAATTATCAAATTTATTAAAATATCAAATTTAAAAGCTAAGCCATGTAAAAAAAATCTATGAATTTAAGTTTCAATGTCCTGGACAGAGCTAGTCTGCCTATACTGCATAAGAGAATTAAAAAGGCCAATATTCGGAGGTTGATTTAGAAGTATTAAGGAGCTATAAGATATTATTGGCTGTGCAATCAATTAAGATATGAAGAATATTTTTCTTGTTGTTCCCTGGCATACAGAGAAATTAGAAATGATTGTTTTCTCATTCAACTCAAACTCCACCCAAGTCATACATCAACACCTTACTGTAATTTTGAAGGGGCTCTAGATTCTTAAAGGCAATGCTGATGGAATATAAGCTACAGCAGGTCCAGCGCAGCTGGAAGCTGGAAAAAATGGTCGGAGAAAGAACTTAGCAAAGTTTGTAAATGTCCATCACCAAAAGGCTAACACCAAAAAAAGGATTACCTTGGGTTCAGTCTCTTAAGAAAAAAAAATTTTTTTAAATATTGTGTGTAATTAAAATAAGTCAATTGCTTATTATGTGCCAAGCACTGTGCTAACTTAAATTAAGTAATGATGTAAAAATGGGAAATGGATGGAGAAAAGGATGTCAACACAAACAGTTTCACACAGAAATTTAACTGATATTCTGATACAAATCGAATGCCATAAGACTGATACACCAAATGAGTCTAGAAACTGCCTCAGTCAGCAAATAATCTCCTTGCGTAGTATGGAGCTATGATGGCCCTAAGGACAACACTGATTTAAAACATAAATTTGTAAAAATATTATAGAAAGAGGGTAGAAGATTATGAGCAATATTCTGCACCAAGAGTCAGAGAGAAAAACAAGTCAATAAAAATCATATGATTATCTCAACAGATACAGGAAAAGCTTTTGACAAAATACAAAGTTCATTGTTATTAAAAACACTAAAAGCACAGGAATAAATGAAATTTTCCTCAAAAGGATAAGTAGTATGTATGTAAAACCATCAGCAAGAAGTATCTGTAATGGGGATAAGCTAGAAGCCTTCCCAAGAAGATGAAGGATAAAGCAAGGATGCTCACTATCACTGCTACTATTTACCATTGTACGAGAAATGCGAGCTATAGCAATAAGAGAAGAAAAAGAAATTGAAGAAATAAGAATAGGCAATAAGGAAACAAAGTATCACCCTTTGTAGATGATATGATGATACACTTAGAGAATAAACTAAAAAATTAATTGAAATAGTAATTTAACAAAATTGCAGGATATAAAATAAACCCATGTAAATCGCCAGCATTTTTATACATTACCAACAAAGTCCAGCAAGAAGACGTAAAAAGAGAAATTCCATTTAAAAGAAGTACAGACAATAAAAAACCACTTAGAAATCTACCTGCCACGTCAAACTCAGGAACTAGATGAAAACAATTATAAAACACTTGTCACACAAATACAGTCACATCTAATTAACTGGAGAAATATTAATTGTTTATAGGTAGGCAATCCAATAAAATAAAAATGACAGTTCTATCTAAATTAATTTACTTATTTAGTGCCATACCAATCAAACTACCAAAAAATAATTTTACAGAGATAGAATAAATAATTTTAAAAATTAATCTGGAAGAACAAAAGGTCAAGACAGAATATCAAGGGAATCAATTTTTTAAAATGTCAAGGACAGTGGCCTAGTAACACCAGATCTCAAACTATATTACAAAGCAGTAATCATCAAAACAACCTAGCACTGAATAAGAAATACAGTGATGGATCAGTGGAATAGATTAAGTACATAATACACAGTACTAAATGACAATAGTAATTTAATGTTTGATAAACCTAAAGATTCAAGCTTTTGGGACAGCAACTGACTACATGACTAAAATTGCTGGGAAAACTGGAAAGCGGTTTGGTAGAAACTAGATACAGACCAACCTCTCACATTGTATACCAAGATACGGTCAAAATGGGTATATGATTTAGACATAAAGGGTGATATCATAAGTAAATTAGGGGAGCGTGGAAACTAATTCTTCCCTAAGGGAAGAATTTTTGACAAAACAAGATATAGAAAGCATTATGGGATATAAAATGGATAATTTTGATTACATTAAACTAAAAAGGATTTATACCAACAAAACCAATGCTGCCAAAATTAGAAGGAAAACAGAAAACTTGAAAAAAAACATGATGAACTAATGAAAACTGAAGTAAGTAGACCAGAACATTACACAGTAACAGAATACTGGATGATGATAAACTGAATGACTTAGTTATTTTGAGCAATACAATGGTCTAAGACAATTCTGAAGGAATTATGATGAAAAACACTTTCCAATTTCCAGAGAAAGAACTGATGGAGTCAGAATGAAGACTGAAGCTTTTTTTTAAAAACTTTTTTTCCCCTGGGGGGTAGGGTGGTGGTTATTTCTGTTTTCCTTTACAACATAGCTAATATGAAAACACATTTTGTATGACTGCACATGTATGTAAAGGAGGGAGGCAAAGAAAGAATTTGGAATTTAAAATTTTAAGAAATGAATGTCTAAAAATTTGGTGCATCTAGTTGAGAAAAAAAAATGAGAGAAAAACCAAAATAAATATAGGTTTTTTTTTTAAAAAAAGAAAGCTTAGTGAGAGACCCAACTAAATAAAGTTTTTCCAAGTGTATTTAAGGCTTATGATGAGTGAAATCTGAAATAACTGAGGAAACAAAGATTCAAGTGCCCAAGCAGATTGATTTATTAAGCAATGCTTGCCAACTGCATAACAAATTGGGAGAAGGCCTCCTTAGTTTGGCACTGGACCCCAAATACAGGAAGAGATAGATTTTTATGCATTAAAAGAAAATAATTAACAGGATACATACCAGGATACAAGATCAGGTAATCTGATTTCTCATTGGAGAAAAGATTAGGGGCTTTCTGAATTGGGAGAGGGATAAGTGAGTTTCAAGAGTTAGGAGGGCGGAAGAGTGAGCAGGTGGCTTTTTCCAGATATGAAACAGGATGTCATTCAATTCCCACCATTAGCAAGCAGGTGCAATTTATAGTAAAATTAAACTTAGTTCTCAAAATGGAGTCAGTTTTACAAAATGGAGTAAGTTTGGTTCACACAATTCCCACAATTCTCTCAGATCCCCCCTTTGATTCATAAGGGAGGAAACCAATGCAATCCTCCCACAGATCATTTATTTAGGAGCCAAATTTATAAGATTTTTAATGAGCTTATGCTCACACCAACATTACATACCAAGAAAAGGCCACTGGGAAGCATTCTCTCGCGTAACTCAGTACAACAGCTAACACAGATCTGAAGAATAATAATGATGATTTACAAACCTTGTTAAATAGACTCTGTAAGTATAGTAACTCAGGCTACAGATTAAACTACTTAGAGGTCTCACAATGGACTAATTTTGAGAGGGGAGATTTACATGTCACCAGGAATACTCAGCAAATATAAACACCATAAAACAAAAGGTCAAAGCAATACAATGATGATCCATCAATATTAAATAACATCAAGTCCCTTTGTGTTCTAATAACCCGCTCCCAATGTCATCATATTTTGTCCTGAGTCCCAGATGTCCCCTGTAGTCCTCTGGTCCCTGGAAATATTTTCTCTTGAATATTCTAGAATAGGCCACATTTTCATATCAGCTCTGAATGGGGCTCTGTTTCTCTAGTCCCAAATCACTTGAAGAAATCTTTAGATAATTGTTACAATTTGCCAGTAACAAGACTTAATACAAGGTAGTACAACTCCTAGCAGGAAAGCTAGGTAGTAAAGTAGATAAAGTGCCAGACCTCTCTGGAGTTCAAATCCAGCCTCAGATACTTACTAGCTATATGGCCCTGGGCAACTCACTTAACCCTGTTTGCTCTTAATCAGTCTCTCACAATAAGTCCGCTGTGGAGATGTTCTGCATAATTACACATGTACATCCTGTATTGAATTGCTTGTCCTTCCAGTGGGGGTGGGTGATGAGGGAGGAAGGGAAAGAATCCAGAATTTAAAGTTCTATAATCAAATGTTAAAAATATATATATATATATGTATATATACATATAAAATTATTATTATTAACTACATGCAACTGGGAATTAAGATATACAGGCATTAGGGTAGGGAGACCCATCCTGCCCTACCGGAAAGTCAGAGGGGCGATGGGGGAAGACATAGGAGAGAGTAGATTGGGGGAGGGGCTATACAATGGGATGGCTGTTTTGAGGTGGTAGGTAGGGGAAGATGGGGAGAAAATTTGTAACCCAAAATCTCGGAAATGAGTGACATAAACAAGAAAATAAATAAATTTATTTATTTAAAAAAAAATGCTTGTTGTGAGATAGAGCCAAGATAGCAGAGAAGAAAGAGGGCAGCAATCAGACCACTTTGGGATGGATCAGACCACTCTGGGAATGCTGAAAGTTAGTAGGTCCCCTGCCTGAGCTGTCCTTGAGGTAACAACACTCAATATCACCAAGAAAGAAGCAGAAGGATCAGATCAGACATTAGCTCCAGAAACTGTTAAGAGCTTGTCCCTAAAGTGAAGTTTAAAATCAGGGGAAGGTTGGAAGAATGAGTAAACAAACTTCATTAGAGTGACAAGGATCCACAGGACACAGACTCAGAGGAAAATAATCACTCCAAAATGTCTACAAAGCTTCAAATAAAAACACAGGCTGAGCACAATTTAACTAGATTTCCCGGAAGATATAAAGCTAAGGTTTAAAAAAAAGAGTTAAGAAATGTTTTTCAATGAAATGAGAGCTCTAGATAAAAAACTGGAAAAGAAATGAGAGCTAATGAAGAAAAAATTGGAAAGCAAATTGAAAATTAGAATGAACCCAACAGAAGCCAATGATTCCATAAGACAGTAAGAAATATTAAAATGAAACCAAAAGATTAAAAAAACAGAAGAAAATTAAGTTCTTTCACAATAAAAATAATTGATCTGGACAGCAGATCAAAAAGAAAATGTAGCATCAATGGATTATCTTAAATCCATGACCAAAAAAAGGAATCTAGACAACATAGAAGAAAAATGTCCAGAACTTTTAAAACTTAAGAGCAAAAGAGAAAAAGAACGAAAGCACTGCTGATTGCCTGAAGGAGACCCCAAAATGAAAACTCTTTGCAATATTTAGAGACAAAATTTAGAGTTTTCTAATCAAAGAAAAACGAATGCAGCTAAAAGCCGGCAAAAAGACAGAATTCAAGTACCAAGGAGACAGTGAGAATCACACATGATTTAGGAGCAGTCACCACTAACAAAGAAAGTGAGAACGTAGAACATGGATGTCAAAACTCAAATACAAATAGATGACAGCTGCAGAGTGACTCAGAAAACCACAAATTAACATTATCTATGTTGTATTGTATTTTTATTTATTTTGTAATTACATTTTAATCTAGTCCAGAACTGCTGCAATGGGCCTCAGGTTTAAAGCCTTTTAGGCAAAGGATATAGGCATACAACCAAAAATAACTTGCCCAGGAAAACTGAGAATAATCATAAAGGAGAAAAAAAAATGAACCTTTAATGAAATATAGCAACTTCTAAGAGTTTTTTTTTTGTTTGTTTGTGAGAGTGCTTTTTAAAAAAAAATTTATTTTAGTTTGCATCATTCATTTCCACGAGATTTTGAGTTATATATTTTCTCCCCATCTTTCCCCTACCCACCGCCCCAAAACAGCCATCCCAGTGTATCCCTCCTCCCCTAATCTGTTCTCTCCTATGTCTTTCCCCCTCACCCCTCTGACTTTTCGGTAGGGCAGGATTGATCT
>CM053583.1:313191917-313217693 GCA_028627135.1 Pseudochirops cupreus | reverse complement strand
AAGGGAAAGAATCAACCTTACTCTCACTGAACTTGGCTTAGGGAAGGAATGACATAAACTCTAAACTGGGCATCTTGCCACAAAGGAGAATAGGGGGAATGGGGATGAGAGGTAGGATGATGGAGGGGAGGGCAGGGTAGGGGGGAGGGTTGATGGAAGTGCACACTTCTATAGAGGGACAGGGTAGAGAGTGGAACAGGGGGTGGGGGGGAGGATAGGAAGGAGGGACATGTAATCAGTCCCTCACAATGTACCCACTGTGGAGAGGTTCTGCATAATTACACATGTACAGCCTGTATTTGATGGCTTGTTCTTCCAGTGGGGGTGACTGACAAGGGACGAAGAGAAAGAATCTAGAATTCAGAGTTCTATGATCAAATGTTAAAAATATATATACATATACATATATATATACAATTGTTATTACTATTATTATTAACTACATCCAACTGGAGCTTAGGATACATAGGCACTGTGGAAGGGAGATCCATCCTGCCCTATGGGAAAGTTAGAGGAGTGATGGGGGAGGACACAGGAGAGATTAGATTGGGGGAGGGGTTATGCACGGGGAGGGCTGTTGGGGGGGGGTAGGGGAAAGATGGGGAGAAAATTTCTAACTCAAAATCTCATGGAAATGAATGATGTAAACTAAAAATAAATAAAATAAAATATTAAAAAAATAAAAATTTCAAATTCTGTCAGATTAAAGTGATTCATCAAGAAATCATTCTTCATGACCACCTGGATTTATATGAGATGAAAGAGTGATGTAACATTAGGAAAACATAATTAATCATATTGAAAAGAAAAACATTCAAAACCACATGATTATCAATAGATGTGGGTGAAGTAAAGCCTTTGACAAGTAAAACATTAATTTATGCTAAAAAAAAAAAAAAACCTCTATAAAATGTAGGTATAGAAGCATCTTTTTTAAACATGAAAAAGTATATATCTAAACCCCAAAGCAAGGATGATATGCAATGTAGATATGCTACAGTTATCCCTTCCACATGGCAACTTTCCCCATTACAGTTTCAATATGTCACGGATCAACATAAGAAATTAAAAGGGAATTTAGGGGGAGTTTCACAGAAGCTGGAGACAACCCACAAAGAACAGCAGATGAAACAGAAAAAATTTAGCAACTCAGAAACACATAAAATACACGTAGAGTATTGTATAATATCAACCCAAATTTTACATAAGGTACTGTAAACACCTCATAAAAGAAAAAGAAGAAATTCTGACTTCTTCTTTGGTATAAAGAGAGAGCCAAAAAATCTTAAGTGGATTTTCCCAGATCCAAGGGCCACTAACCCTCAGGATGCAGTAGAGATAACCATAGAACCTTTCCCAATAAATGCAAAAGTAAAGCAAGGATACTCACTCTCCTACTATTATTTTATATATTTGTAGGAATGCTAGCATTAGCAAAAAGACAAGGGAAAGATATTATAGACATAAAAATTGATAAAGATAGGTAAAACTACCTGTATTTGTTGATGATGTGATGGCTAACTCAGAAAATCAATAAAAATACTAGAGGAGATAATTTTAATGGCTTGGTTTCAGGATACAAACTTTAACCTGAAAATTCAACATTTCTATATAATAACAAAATCTGAAATGCAATGATAAAAAGGGAAATCTCATTCCAAATTACTACAAAATGCATAAAGCATATGAGGATCAATCTGCCAAAGCACAGAAATGCTTGTATAGACAGAATTACAAACTGCTCCTTAAAGAAATAAAGAAAAACTTAAATAGCTAGAGGAATTCAATGTTCATGGTAGAGCCATGCCAATATAATAAAAATAATACTATCAAAGCTATAGTTTCATAAATTTTTATACTATATTTTATAATTTTAATGTTATACTAATAAAGCCATCAAACGGACACTTCGCAGTAGTTGATAAAACGACAAAATTCATTGAGAAAAGTAAGAGATCTAGAATTATAAAGACATAATAAAAAATATACACATAAAAAGGGAATAGCACTTCAGACCTATATTATAAAGCAGTAAGCATCAAAACCATCGGATACTGGTTAAAGATACAAGAGATCAATTGAACATACTAGACAAGGTAGAATCAGAAACAAAGGTACTCAATAATCCAAGGTCAGGTAAGGCATAAAACAAATTGCTAGGGGTGACTAGATGGCGCAATGAATAGTGCACCAACCCTGGAGTCAGGAAGAGATAACTGTAGAACCTTTCCCAATAAAGGAATTAATAAAAATAAAGTTATTAATAAACTATCATTAATAAAAATAAAGTTCTCATATACTCCAAAATATTTTAAAGGCCACTTTTTGTGATAGCAAAGAATTAGAACAAATTAGATGTCCACTGACTGGGGAACAGCTAAACAAATTGGGGTACGTGAACATACAAAAATGACTGTAATATAAGAAATGATGAATGTGAATGAATACAGAAAAGCACAGAAAGATCCACATGAACTAACCTAAAATAAATGAAGAAATATGAGCAGAGCCAAGAAAATATATACAATGAAAACAATGTCAACAGAAAGAACCACAAAAACAAAAGACATCAATCAACAACTTATTTTCAAAACGACAAGTAGCAGGATTCAAACCCATTTCTTCCTGACTTCAAGTATTAACATTTAAGAATGAAAAAACTAAATACCATTTTTATTATAAGCTGGTAGCTTCAGCAAAAGATTTTATGTGAAAGACATTAAAAAGAAGTTTCTGAATTATGGTAGGCATACTCAATATAAAATAAATACTAGTTAAATACCTCCTCTTCTATTGCTGAGCATTAGCTCACTGGGTATACTAATTTATATTAACTAATCTCAACTGGGCCCTCAATGTAGCAAGGCAATTCTTTTATTCATCCTTAACTGATTTCCTACTCCCTACTTTCTCTTCATAAACAAATTAGCTCTGGATATTTTCTCTTTCCTACTAAATCAATCCAATATTTTTCCTCCCATATCCTCAACACCTTAACTAAGGAAATAAATTATTCATGTCCCAAGTTTCTTCCCAATTTTCCTGTTTTGTTAGGCTCAGCTATATTTTAACTTTTACTAAGTCATAGGATCACAGGTTCATATGCTTAGAACACAATTTTAAAGGTCATATAATCCAACCTTCTTATTGTTACAGTTGAGGAAAATGGAAACCAGACAGATGAAAAGCTTTCCCTAAATCACATAGCTACTGAGTGACAGTACCCAGATTCAAACACCAGGTACTCTGATTCTAAAGCCAGTACTCTTTAGTCTGTACCACACAGCATCCTTATCTTAAGTGTAGATGACAAGCTGAGAATGGGCAAAGTAAAGGGCTAAAATGGGAATTTGGTTGGTTTTGATACTCTTTTATTTATTTACAAGGGCAAAGAGCCCCAAGACCATAGCAGAGATAGACTGCTTAGTGAACATAGTCTTGGCCACCAGAGTAAACCTAAACAAAACTATTCTGTGAACCAGCTGCAATGCCATCTAATTGTAAACATCCCACCCACTAAGCTCAAAGGCAGAACTTCAGTGGGTGGCCGCAGGACAAGAATCCAGATAGAAAGTTGTTTGGTTTCTACCTAATCATTTGTCTTTTTTTGGAAGGTACAACTTTACCATTATCTTAATGTATATTTTGGTACTTCATATCAAATTAGGAAAAATGGATCAAATACACAGGAAAATAATATTATTTGACCAGTCTATTAAAAGAATAAAAGTTTATAACTAGCAAGAAAGCATTACTTGCCAATTCTTTTTGAAACTATTAAATACAAAAGTCCCTTTAAGACCTAAATTAAGCAATTACATGAAAAGACTGTCTTATCTTCATTTCTGACTGTTTAAATCCAATGAGAAACTTTCAAAATCCAGGCTGGAGAAGACAGTAAATGGCTAGAGCTAATAAGTACTAGGGATTTTATTTCAAAGCCTGTTAAAAAACTTTAAAACAGAGCATTTCAGAAGGTAATTGCATGATGGTTTGTCAATGGATAGCAGGCAGTTTTGAGAAAACTGGCACTGAGCAGACAATTTGCTCTTTTACATCTAGCTAGAAAAGAAAAATAGAGCTTAAAAATTAAAGAAAGAAAAAAATGTCACAAAGAGAAGTAGTATGATATAGTAGATAGTGCAATGGCCTCTAAGTTAGGAAGACTTCAAGACTGGGACTCATTTTCTATGGTCCTCTGATGCCTCTGATGAATACTGGCTAAGTGATCAGGACAAATCACTGAAACCTCATTGCTCAGACAACTCTTTTAAGATTGTAAAATGAAAAATAGGGAGTTTTCTCATTAAAAACTCCTTAAACTAACCAATGAAGTCACAGGTATGGAACATGTGCA
This sequence comes from Pseudochirops cupreus, assembly GCA_028627135.1. Lineage (NCBI taxonomy): Eukaryota > Metazoa > Chordata > Mammalia > Diprotodontia > Pseudocheiridae > Pseudochirops > Pseudochirops cupreus. The sequence continues at coordinate 313,213,336 of CM053583.1, read as the reverse complement.
TGTGCATACACACATACACACACACACACACACACACACACAATTTCAGAACTGAAACAAATCTCAGAAGTCACTCCATTTAGACTCATTTGTCATTCAGTCTTGTCTGACTCTTTGTGACCCGTGGACCATATTGTCCATGGGGTTTTCTTGGCAAAGATACTGGAGTGCTTTGCCATTTTCTTCTCCAGTGGATTAAAGCAAACAGGTTCAGTAATTTGCCTAGGATCACATAGCTAACGTGTCTAAGGCTGGACTTGAACTCAGGTCTTCCTAACTCCAGGCCCTGTGCTTTACACACTGAGCCACTTAGCTGCCTCTCATTTAAACTAGTTCTAAAAAAGTTTTTCTTATTTAAAAAAAAGATTAGCTTTTGGTTGAGCCTAAAGGTCAGCACTAGAACAAGTAGGTCATAGGGAAGCAAATTTTGGTTCAACACATGCTTCTTAAAAACTAAAGCTATCCAGTAATGGGGCAGCTAGGTAGCACAGTGGCTAGAGTGCTCAGCCTTGAGTCAGAAAAACTTCTCTCCCTGAGTTCAAATCTGGCCTCAAACACTAGCCGTGTGACTGGACAAGTCACTTAACCCTGTTCTGTTTGCCTCAATTCCTCACCTGTAAAACAAGGCGGAGAAGGAAATGGCAAACCACTCCAGAATCTTTACCAAGAAAATCCCAAAGGGTGTCACAAAGAGTCACACAAGACTAAACAACAACATCCAACGATGGAGTGAACTGCCTTGGGAGTCCATTCTCTGTTTAAGTTAAGACTCAATGAATATTACCTAACCAGTATGTTCCCATTTCTTTGGAGGAAACACTGATCATCATAAAGTTTTTTCCATATATTGAGTCAAAATTTACCTCTCTACTACATACTAATCCTAGTTCTGCCCTTTTGCTTCTACTAGAACACAGAAATCTAATCTTTCTTTCTTATGAAAACCTTTCAAGTACCTGATTATAATCACAAATATCATAGTCCTAACCTCTCTCTGTTCCACTGTAAATATGCTGAGTTCTAGTAGTCTTCTACCTATAGGAAGAAAAAAAAAAAGAAATGACTAAAGTAACTGAGAATGTAACAGCCCAAGAACTGCAATGACATCCATGAAAAAGAACCAAATTAAGTCTCCAACATGTTGGGCAGATTGTTTATGGAAGACTCATGTAAAGGCATGGACAAGAATTGAAAAGGATGACAAGATATGGATGGAGAGCAATTTGTACCTAGGGAAAGAGAATACCTATATCTATAAGATCACAGATACATCCAAGAAACATTTTTCTAAGAGTTATTAGACACCTGCAAGACTGAAGGCCAAAACTCAGAATTTGCTGTATGAGGTATACAAACATGAGCACATCTTTGCAAGCAGCAATTTGTACAAAGCAAGTCACAGCTATGCTGGAAATACGTCAGATTTATTCATCTTACTACCTACAAATGAAGAAAGAAAAGTAGAGCTGTCCAAAAGTAGAAGAGGCTGGATCCCGCCACCTTGGAGATCTTCAAGATGAACAACCTCTTGCTGGATGTGTTATTTATTGCTGGGGATTCCTAATTTTTATTAATTGTATCCCCAGTGTTTAATACAGTGTCTGGCACACAGTAAGGGTTGATTGGGTTGGGACAGTAAGAGCAGATGGTACTGACATCCCTTCCAACTCAAACTGTGTGATTCTAAGAAATGAGCTAATAATGAAATAAATTAGTCAGATAAAATCAAGTGATTATACAGTAAGGGCAAACCCAAGCAAACTAACACCTGAAACTTTTCTGAAATCCAAACATAGTTACCCTTTTCAAAGGTTAATCTTTCCCAAAGCCCAAGTCTTTGAATTTACTGGGTACTGCTGAGCCATCTGTTCCTAAAAGTCCAAATCATTTACAAGGAGAAAGCAAGAAAAAAAATCATAAGTAAATAGAATATCTAAGCTCTATTTCAGAAAAATACTCCAAATTTTTGACAGAAAAAAGTACTGAAGAGTCAACTACAACATTATTTTAAACTTCTCTTATAGACTTTACTTACTGAAATTATGAAAACCAACAATTTACATTAAAAAAATCTATTTCATGTCATTCATTACAGTACAGTTCACGAAAATATCAAAGCTCCTTAAAAAAAAAGTCTGGAAAAAAAAATCATTACAATAGATACAATTAGAATCCCCTAGTCTGAAATTACTTACAACTGCCTCAATTCCAAAAACAAGGGTTCTTAGTCTCCTTTGTGTCACAGACACATTTGGCAGTCTGGTGAAACTCAAACTCATTCTCAGAAAAAAAAAAGTTTTTTAAATGCATAAAATATATAGGATTATAAAACAAATCAATTATATTGAAAAAAAGATAATTTTTCCCCCAGCCAAGCTCATGGACTCCCTGAATTCTAGTACTCAAACCTTAGATTAAGAAACCCTGCTTAAAATAAAATGCAAATCACTAAGTCAAAGATACAACATAAATAATTTTAAACTAATATTCCTGTTTTGAGTTGTTATTTATGTAAATGTGCATGTGTTGATGTGTCCCTCCCCACAGAAACTACTAAAAACAATAAGAGTGTCCCAAAAAGTCTTTGTGCCATTTCCAGTTTTAATATTATTAAATTTATATCAAATCATTAATATTATTGATGCTACTAATATTATTTTAAAAAACTGTACTTTTGAGATACCTTGGTTTTTTTTTTATTTTATATCCAATATTTTATATTATATCAAGAAGTTGAAGTCTCATTTTCAGAAGGCTAGAAAGAAACCCCAGAATCTTTTCCTCTCTCAAGTGAAATATTTACTTCTACCCTAATTATAAGCAACAAACACCACACTGTTTAGTAGTTCCAATCAAATGTTTGTGAGCAATGACTGGTGATTAGGGTAAAGCTTACCTCATAAGAGGAATGAATTTCAAAACCCCAACCCCCATCTTATAAATCTATTATGAGTTCTATTTATAACACAAACATTTGGTATAGGATTCAGGAGTAGCAGTAACAGGTGATGTAATATGCTGAACAAACAACATTGTATTCATACGGTGGGAAAATAAAACATATTCATAGCTTCTTTGATCACACTCTAAACAATCAGATTAGAACTCAGAGATAAACTCAGTGGGTTAGGAGATGAAAGGCTTAAAGGAGAAATAAATTACCAGTTAGGTATTAAGCAAGATCTTTTTTGCTCCACAATCAAGTTATCGGCCACAAAGAAGATTGACCAAGTGGTTTCAAACCACTGCCAGGCATGTTCTTTATTTTTATAATACCCTGTAGCACCCCACCCACCCACTCTGAGTGAACTTTGAATTGCACAACACATCAAAGACACTTTATGACCAAAATTAAACAGTAAGATAAGAGTGACTGTGTGTTCTACAGTATACTGGCTTGTCTCCTGGGCGCAGCAACGGCAACTAGATAATGAGATCCAAGGTAGGGCCATGGGTTTCAGCAGTTAACTTTTACTAATACTTAAAGGGAAGCACAACAAAGAGAAGGAAAGATTTAATTTAGGGTTGCCCATTGGTTCAAAGTTATGCCTTGTAACCTTAATTGTGGACAACAGGACAGGAACTGGAGGAATCTCAGGTCCCTGGCTAAAATTATGTCACTGTTGCTACTTGTGTGACTTCACTTTGTTGGGCCTCAGTTTCTTCATGTGTTAAATGAGGGGGGTGGTCTAGATGCCTTCTAAATCTTAAGAGTCAATGAACAAAACAACGAGTGGACAAAATAAAAGTTTAAATTTAATATGTAACTATACCCTTAAAAAAAATCACAAAAATGCACATAGCCTTTGACTCACTGAAAGCACTACTAAGCATCAATTTCAAAGAGATAAAAGAAAGAGGGAAAGGACCCATATGTACAAAAATATTCATCTCCAGACTCAGGGCGTTTTCACTGACTATTTCCCTTGCCTTGAATTCTCTCTCTCCTCATCTCTACCTCTCAGCCTCCTTCAAAACCAAGTTAAAATTTCACTTTCTACAAGAAGCCTTTCTTCCAAGAGCCAAGATGGTGGGATAAACAGTAAATCACTGTAACTCTCCCATATGCACCTCCAAACAACCACAAAATACTGCCCCAACATTAATCCTGTAACAGCAGAACTAGCAAAATGCAAGGTGAAACAATCTTTTAGCCCAAGAAATTTTGAAGATCAGCAAGAAAGATCTATCTCATTCAGGCAAAAGGGGCACATAGTTCAAGACAGGAAGCATCCCACCAATCCAACAGCAAGCCCCATCTCAGCAAGGCAGTGTGAGATCCAGAACCCCAGTGCAATGGAGCAGGCAAACGCCAATACCAGGAAGCTCCCACATGCTTCAGCATATCCAGGAGAATGTGTAGACTCCAGTTTCAAAAACTAACAAGTGCTTCAGCATAGCCCTGGACAAACAGACTGCCACCAGCAGCAGGACCACCACGTGCTTCAGTATAACTAGGGCAAACAGGCAACCTCCAGTGGCCAGACCACTACAGGCTTCACTATAGCCCCAGGAAACATAGAAACATTTCACCAGCCTCAGCACATGAAAGACACCAACACTAGGACCCCAGTTTAATACCAAGGAATCCCTGCCAGATCCCTACAGTCTTCAGCAGCACCAATAACCCCCCACAACATGCCCCCCCAGCACAGCACCAGACATGAGGGTCCCCTGTAGGCCTCAGGGCAACATCAGTGCAGTACCAGGTAAAAAGCAAGGGCCTAAAGCCTCTGGCACAAGAAGCCAGAGACAGTGCCCCTTCCACCCCAGGAACAGATGTAAAAGAAAGGGAAAAGACCAAAAAAGATGAACGAAAACAACAAAATAAGAATGTGACCATAGAAAGTTATGGTGACAGGGAAGATCAAAACACAAACTCAGGACAACAAAGTCAAAACACATATGAGCAAAACTCCAAAGAAAAGTGGGAAGTGGTCTCAAGCCCAGGAAGCACTCATGGAAGAGCTCAAAAAGAAGTTTCAAAGAAAAGAAATGAGAGTAATGCAAGAGAATTATGAAAAAAAAGTCAAAAGGTTGGAAAAAGAAAACAACTGTTTAAAAAGTAGATTTAGCCAAATTGCAAAGGAGATACAAAAATTCACTGAAGAAAACAAGTCCTTAAAAAGTAGAATTGGCCAAATGGAAAAGGAAGTTCAAAAACTAATTGAGGAAAACAACAACTTAAAAGTTAGAATTAGGTAAGTAGAAGCTAATGACTCCTTGAGATGTCAAGAATCAATCAAACAAATTCAAAAGAATGAAAAAATATAAGAACATATAAAATACTTCATTGGAAAAAATACTGACCTGGAAAATTGCTTCAATAAAGACAATGTCAGAATCAGACTACGTGAAAGCCATAATCATAAAGAGGACCTAGACAGTGTGTCTCAAGAAATTATCAAGGAAAATTCCTAATATCTTGGAAACAAAGTGCAAAAATAGGCACTGAAAGAATATAGTGATCACTTCTAAACACAATACTTCAAGAGGGAAAAATGGTCATTCAATGAAACAGGAGTTCAAGCTTTCATAAGGAGAGGACTAGAACTGAACAAAAAATCTGATCTCTAATATCAAGACCCAAGAGAAGCCTAAAAAGGTAAGAAGGGAAAAGAAAACAAGGGATTTAATGGGGCTAAATTGTTTATATCCTTACATGGGAAGATGATACTTGTAATTCTTAAAAATTATACCACTAATAGTACAGCTAGAAGGAATATATATAGAAAGTACAGGTATAAGGTGAATTTGAGGGAACGACATAAAAAATAATTAAGAGATGAGAAAGAAGAATACACTGGGTACAAAAGAAAGGGAGAAGTGGAATGGGGCAAATTATTTCACATGAAGAAGCATAAGAAATCTACCATACTGAAGGGAAAGATGGGAGGGTGAGCAATGGTCATCATTTGAACCTTACTCTCATCAATACTGGCTCAAAGAAGGAATAATATACACAATCAATTGAATATAGAAATCTGTCTTACCCAACAGGAAAGTAGGAAGAGAGGAGATTAAGTAAAGGGGGAGTAGGGTGGCAAACTGACGGAAGAGAGGTCAGAACAGGGGAATTAGAAGACAGAAGCAAAACACTGCCATGGAGGGAAAGGGTGAAAGGAAAGAGAGGACAAACAGGAGGAAAAATAAGATGGAGGGAAATACAGTTAGTAATCATAACTGTGAATGAGATGAATCCTCCCATAAAACGGAAGTAGACAGCAGAGCTGGTCAAAAACCAGAAACCTACAATATGTTGTTTACAAGAAATACACTTGAAGGAGAAAGACACACACAAAGTAAAGGTAAAGGGACTATAGCACAATGTATTGTGCTTCAGCTGAATTAAAAAAAAAAAAAGGCAAAGGTAGCAATCCTGATCTCAGACAAAGCAAAATCAAGAACAAACCTAATTTAAAAAGATAATGAAGGAAACTACATCTTGCTAAAAGGTACCATAGACAATGAAGCAATATCAATACTAAATATATATGTACCAAGTGGTAGAGCATCCAGATTCTTAAAAGACAAGCTAAATGAGTAGGTTCATAGCCAAACAAGAAAGAACATTTCAAAATGCAAAACAGATCATTTTGATTACATTAAATTAAAAAGCTTTTGCACAAACAGAAGCAATGCAACCAAGATTAGAAGGAAAACAGAAAGCTGGCAAACAATCTTTACAAGTGTCTCTGATAAAGCCCTCATTTCTCAAATATATAGAGAACTGAGTCAAATTTCTAAGAATACAAGTCATTCCCCAATTGATGAATGGTCAAAGGATATGAATAGGCAGTTTTCAGAGGAAGAAATCAAAGCTATTTATAGGCATATGAAGAAGTGCTCTAAATCACTTTTGATTAGAAAAACACAAATTATCTCACACCTATCAGACTGGCTAATATGACAAAAAAAGGAAAATGATAAAATGTTGGAGAAGATGTGAGAAAACTGGGACACTAAAGCATCAATGGCAGAGTTGTGAACTGATCCAACCCTTCTGGAAAGCAATTTGGAACTATGCTCAAAGGGCAGTCAACTGTGGATACCCTTCGATCCAGCAATACCACTACTAAGTCTATATCCCAAAGAGATCATAACAAAGGGAAAAGGACCTACATGTACAAAAATATTTATAACAGCCCTTTTCATGGTGGCAAAATATTAGAAACTGAGGCAATGCCTATCAACTGGGAAATGGCTGAACAAGCTATGTTATATGAATGTAATGGAATACTATTGGACAAGAAGCTTTTCCTGATCCCCCTTAATGTTAGTTTTTTCGTCTGCTGATTATCTCCAATTTATCCCATATGTATGATGCTCTAACACAGCTGCTTTCAGGCTGTACACCCCATTAGACTGTGAGCTCCTTGGAAGTACAGCCTGTCTTTTCCCTTTTTTTTTTTTAAATTCCCAGCACTTAGCACAATGCCTGGCAAATAGTAGGCACTTAACAAATGCTTACTTACAGACTCATTGAGTAAATAACTAGAAGCTAAAGGGGTACTCATCAATTGTGGCATGGCAAAACAATTGTAATCTGGTTTGTTTTATTTTGTGGTGTTTTTGGGAGGGGGGGAGAGGGAAAGGAAGGGCAGTTTGGGTAAGTGACTTGCCCAAGGTCACATAGCTAGTAAGTGTTAAGTGTCTGAGGTCAAATTTGAATTCAAGTCCTCCTGACAGCAGAGCCCATGCTCTATTCACTGCACCACCTAGCTGCCCCAAAACAATTGTAATCTGGATGCAAAGGAATATTATTGTGTCATAAGAAATGACAAACCAGAAGTTTTGAGAGAATTCTAAGACTTGTATGAATTGATGCTAAATGTAGGGAAAGAAACCAGAATGATCTCTACAATGGATAAAACATTATAAAGAAAAATAACTTTGAAAACATTAAAAATAATCAATTATGACTCCAGAAGACTGATGATGAAGCAAGCATGCCGCTCACCTCTTGCCAGAGAGGTTGAGATAAGTGCAGAATGAGACTACACATTTTTAGACATGGCCAATACATTTATTTTGTTTGACTATGTATATTTGTTACAAGGGAGGGATATTTGGGGGTGGAAGAATTTGAAAAAAAGAAAAGCTCCAACAGTGACCTAAAAGGAAAAAACCAGGAAAAGAAAGAAAATAGAATAAAATGGAGCAACAGAAAGAACAGAAGGAAGTTCAAAGGGAGACAAAAGCAAGATAGGTTTAGAATTGATGAAAATTATGTATTTTTTAAAAATCCAAGTTGCATGTAGTAGAAATGTATAGTTTCATATATAATCCTCTCTGTTCTGTGTGTAAAAATGTTCATGTACTATGCTATAAAAAATGATGAGCAGATTGATTTTTGAAAAACATGCAAAGACTTGTATGAAATAATGAAGAGTGAAATAAGCAGAACCAAGAAAATGTTGTATACAGTAACAGTAATATTGTTCAAATAACAAAGAACAACTAAGTTATTCTGAGTATTATAAATACTCAAATCAACTACAAATGACCTATAAAGGAAGATGTAATCCACTTCCAGAGAAATAATTGATAAATAGAAGTATGCATAGTACAGGGTTGTGTGTGTGTGTGTGTGTGTGTGTGAGACTGTGTCTGTATTAAACGGTAGCCTTCTCTAGTGTGGGGTGGAAAAGGAGGGGGAAGGGAGTGAGACAGTTCAGAACTTCAAATGGACCAAAAGAAAAATTAAATTTTTTAAAAACCCGCAACAAAAACCAGAGTGATATTAAAAGCTACTAAGTACAGAATCACATATTAACCTAAAGCAACAGTATCTATTTTTTTAAAAAGCACAATCTGGTAGGTACCCAAACCTGAAACCGGATGAACTATTGCAGTTCAAGATGCAGGAGAACTAGAAGGAACTTCAGAGATCACCTAGTTAGGAGATCCTCACCTGAGCAAGGAAGGATGGAAGAAAGGAAGGAGAGAAGGGCCTGAGAGAGTAATGAAAAAAGGAAAAAAGGGAAGAGGGAAGGGAGGAAGGACAAAGGAAAGGAGGAAGGGAGGGAGGAGGGAAGGAAGGAAAAGAGGGAGGGCAAAGGCTAGAGCAGGAGAGACATATATATTTTTAAATTTTATTTTATTTTCAGGTCTGTATTCTCTCACCTGTTAAATATTTATTGTTTGTAGGTAAGAGAAGTATGAATGTCACTATCCAAATGAGGTAAATCACAGCATCTACTATAAACAAAAAAAAATTAAGCTATTCTGACACCTCTGTTTTGAAAACACCAACATGATTGATATATTAGGGAACAGTTTTAACATAACACATATTTCATGTTTGTTTATAAATGACTTGCAGGGTGTGCATAGAGTGGAGGTGAGAGCATGCAGGGGACCTGTGAGAAAAGAGATGTCTGGCTCCGACTGATGGACAATGCTATTTGTGATGAGAGCTACTGGGAGATAGGTATAACACTCTGGGTAGTGAAAGATGGGGCCCTGGAGAGGCAGGTATGGAAGGGAGGGAATGACAAAAGGATCCTCAATATACTCCCATGCACCCCAAAACAGGTGTAACAATGACCTCAGGCCACTCTGACCCTCAAACTTGCCCAGGGAAAAGTCCCACCTTAGTGGAAATAGGTCTAAATAGCATGTGCCCCAGGGGACACTTCCATGCCTGAAGGTCTTCTGTTCCCTGCCACCTATAGCCTTCATGGAGCATTAGAGTAGCCGGCATTATAGGTGGTGACCCATGACCCAGATCCCACAGTGGGAGTTCCCCTTGTCAAGTGACTGCAGGTGGCATCCCCTTGGATCCTGTTTAAGTGTTGGTCTCCTAATCCCATGCTCCCCATAAGTCCTACGGCTTTTATTTCAATATTTTGCATAGTTAGGTGATTTTTAGGAACTCATGCTAAATTACAGCAGAACTGCCTATAACTGCATGGACGAAAATAACTGAAATTGTTTCTGTGTTTTAATTATTTCAAATACATAATACCTACACTTTATATGTCAAGTGACCCAAGTTTATAAACATTCATTTTTACTTCACCTAATTCAAAAGATGTGACAGATATAGAAAAGCTGGAAAAACAGCAAATAAAATTGTTATCTTTCTAATAATTCTTAGTGAACTCTTTTATTTAGCATCCTCCTAATTGGGCTCCCAACTTCTAGTCTCTCACACTTCTAATTTGTGGCTTATAGTGCTATCAGATCGATCTTCATAAAACACCAACATTAGGATGTCAAATAGCCTACTTAAAATAATTACTCCCCATAGGATTAAAGTTCATATTTCTTAAAATAGTATTCAAGGTCCCATATAAACTTCTCTCAACCTACCTTTCCAGAATTATAACCCGCTGTTCCACTTTGCACAGGGGTTACCTCTATAATATAGGAAGGAAACTTTGGGAGAGAAAAAAAAGCATCTTAAAATCAAAGACTGTAATCTTTTCTTCATTGCTCACAAACTCTCACACTTTCCATTTATCCACTGCCTGGTTTCATTCAAAGTTAACTCATCTCCCTGAACTACAACAGAGAAGAATTTTATAAGGTAGGATTTTAAGAAATATCCCAAAATAAGTCTACAAGAAATCACATCAGCCATAAGCTATGTACAATAAGTAATTTTCAAATAGTTGGACTAGATAATATATTATATAAGGGAAAGGGCACAGATCCAAATGTCAGCTTTACTGCTCATGACCCTAAGGAGAGGTCGCTTCACTCCTTTTTGTCTCAGTTTCCTCATCTTAGGAAATAAAGGGCTTGGACTGAATGATCTTTAAAGTTCTTCCCAATTCTAAATTTTAAATGATTCTAGTTGTTATCATTGTGCACATGCAGCCAGTAAAGTCCAGACTTCCATTTTAATCCCCTTACTCCAAAGACAGCACCAGCAGACAAAGTACTACCTGCTTCAAATAATTAACCAATCTTTTCAGAGGCTTCCAATTAAGAAATGGACAATTACATTTTACAAGTTCAAGACAATCAAATGCTTCCTCAAATATTCACCTGTTGCAGTAACTATTTAGAAATGGCAACTCCCAACAAATTGCAGGTAATTTAGAATCATTTACATAGATGACATCTTTTCCTATCTCTACTCGAGTCTCTGTTGCATAGGAATACAGGAATGCTTCCTCCTTGATTTCAAAATGATATATTTTACTGACTTAGCCTCATTCTCTTTAATAGAAGCCTGAATCACAGTCATTATACAGAAATGGGATTCATCCAGCTTATATTCAAGTCCAAGACAAAAATTCACCTCAAACAGGCAGGCCACAAGAGATGAAGGTCAGGGTTTACAAGACTATGAAGTGATTTTCTTCCAGAATATAATTAACACTAGCCAAGATAAAAATCATATCACTGTAACTGTCAAGAGGGGGTATGGTGTAGTGAAAAAGAGAACTCACTTTATGTCAAACAAATTGGTATTAAGTTCAGACTCTCTTCCACTTCACAATAACAATAACTTATTTTATATTATATTATACATTATGTACAATTATATATAACTATATATTTATATATCATACATTATAATAACAATTAACATTTATGTAACGAGTTAAGATTTGCAAAGCACTTCACATACATTATCTCACCTGATTAACTGTATAACTGTCAAGATACAATTTTTCTAAGCTTCAGTTTCCTTGGGTGTCAAATGGGGATGCTACTTGTACTTCCCAGAATTGTTTTGAATTAAATGCTTCATAGGTCTTCGGTTGCTATATAAATACGAGTTATTACTCGCTCTTTAGCAGCAGTATTATGTATGTCACAATATAGACTGTGCCTCTAAAACGAAATGTCTTTAAAAGAATAAAAGAAAATGTACATTGAAACAAGCATAAGCACACAACATTACCATGCATAGCAGCTTTCTTTGTTGTAGCAAAGAACTGGAAACTATGGCTGCTTCTCATCAACTGGGGAACAGCAGAAAGAATTAAGGTAAATGAGTGTAATGGAATATTACTGTGCCCTAAGATAGAATAAAAGGGATGGCATAGTTTTATAGAAACCTAGGAAGACTTGTATGAACTGACACATAGAGATGTAAACAGAATCAAGTGAATAATTTATATAGTAACAAAACTGTAAAGATAAGTAATATTGAAAGACAAGACCTTTGATCAATGCAATAACTAACCACAATTCCAGAAGACTGCTGATGAAGCATGCCACTCACAAGAAGTAGAATGAGACCTACATTTTTGGATATTGTCAGTGAGGGAATTTGTTTTGCTTGACTATACATATGTATAACAAGGATTCTGTTTCTTTCTGGGGGTGGGAGTGAGAGGGGCATGAGGTGAGAGAGGGGAAGGAAGAAAAAATAAATGCCTGCTGACTAAAAAAGGAAGAAAAAAATTTGAAAGGGCCTGTGTAAAGGCAGAGAAATGGCTGAGGCTGCAGGGAATTATGGTCTATCAGCTTTAGTATTAAATCAAATAAATGTTTTCAGACTATGGGAAGATTAAATCAGAGTTCAAGGATTTCAAAATTAAAAGAAAGATAATTTCATGGATTTCTCTCATAAAAGAAAGAGGAGTCACTGAGGCTCTGATTTGAGCCATTAGGAACTGAAAGTGAAGACTCCAGCAGGAGAGAAGATAAGGGGAACAGTTAAGAAATCAACAGCAGAGAATTTAAGACACCAACAGCAGTAGGTGACAGGAAGGTTTCAACTGTTTTACATGAAAAGCTTCTGATTGGCCTGTTTGTCCAATGCAAGCCTTACAGATACCTAGGCTCCTTAAGAGTCTGCCCAATATGGTGAACTTTCAAAAAACTTTGCTTTTCTTTGGCTGAGAGAAGACTTTGAGTTGAATTCTTTTGGCAGGACCCAGCATGTTGGTATTTTGGGGTCTAGAGCACCCCTAACCCTAACCTCTTCACTCCTACTTTCTCCATCTCTCACTGAATTTGGGGCAAACATCGAGGCTGAAGGAATTCTAATCCACAGAGTAGCACTATGAGTCTGCAAAAGTTGTTTGTGACCCTGGGCGAGAGAGATTTTACTAGAATATCAGAATGTTACCTTGATACATGATCTGCAAGAGTTATCCAGCATGTCATAATGCAGGCTGCCAAGTGCCAACTCGTTCTGAGATGCATCCAAGCATTTGAGATGGCAATCAACAATAAAATAAGCTCTGATTTGTATACCATTTGAGATTTCTGAATAGTCTATGTCAAATCTAATTTCTCCCATGGCAAACTGTCCCAACCCAAACTACATATGCTCTAAGCCTTATCCCTGTGCCTTCTCCACCAGAGACTTGGACTCTAACTTAGGAACTATCCTGGGCTCAAGCACAATAGTATGCCATCAGATTCATATGCCACAACTTATTCAGCCCTTCCTCATTTAATAGCACTTTGACAAAGATTGAACTGTGTTCTGAAGGGACTCAAATTCTCCCTAGTTTTCAAGGTATCCACCTTTGCCTCCTCTCACCAACAGTTCTTCCATCCTCCCATTCATGCAACAACCATTCACCTCAGGACCACTGCCTCAAACTCCTTCTATTACCAGGCTTTGGAAGATCCCATCACCAGTAAGTCCATGTCTTCATATTTTGACCAAGATGATGCAAAATTGAAGAACTTTGCCAACTCTTTCCTATACCAATCCCACAAGGAGAGGTAACATGCTAATGAAACTTCAAAACCAATGAGGCAGCCATATTTTCCTTTAAGACATCAAGAAATCAGACCATGATAACTCAGAGAGTGGGCTGAAATCAAAAGAGCACCTGAGGAAAAAAAGCGTTAATTCAGTCATTATTGGAGTTGCATAAGCTGGTAACTGACAAGAATGACAAAATTTGTGTGATTTCACTGAAACCTACCTGAATGGACACGCAAAGTCCATCAAGCAAATGCATGACCAGAAAACCAAACTGGAGACCCCCAATTCTGGCATGGTGGAAAATCTTTTCAACAAACACTCTTGATAACAGGGACAAGGACGTTCAAGTCTCAAGCTGGCTTACCCCACAACTGGAAACTGTGGGCTTCATACCTACCATCTTTCAGCGCATGTATATTTCAGTTATCTGATCTCATAATGTGTACCAAAAAATACCAAATGAAAACAAATGAAAAAAAAATTAACACCATTTACATCCTAAGAAAGTGACTTGGTACTAATTTAAAAAATAGATCGCAGAAGACAAAATGAATAGCATGGTCCTTCAGGCATTTACATGGAATTGAAAAACTTTTGTATGGACAAAGTCAGTGTAACTAAAATAAGAGGAAAAATTGTTAATTGGGAAAGTCTTCAGCAATAAATTTGTTGTATGGGTAGCTGATAGGTATATAGGGAATTGAATCATACATATGTAATCAAGTGTTATTCTTCAGTAATTGGGGGATCAGGAGATGTCAACAAGCAGTTGTGAATAGAAGAATTATGACTTATTAAAAGCCATATGAAGGATTGCTCCACAAAAAAAAAAGAAAAGAAAAGAAAAGAAAAGCTTCTGATTATGAGAGAAATATCATTTAGAGATTGGCTAGGAACCTGCTGACTGGATTAGATACTATACTCTAACGCAGTTTCAACTACTAGGCTTCAAGGCCATCTACAGTTTGAAAAGTGAAGGCCCTCATATGTACCTGGTAGCTCTTTGCTGCACACTTTTTAAATCTTTTTTTGCACTTAAAAAAACAGTATTTGATTTTTTTCTAATTACAAGTAAAGACAGTTTTCAGCATTCATTTTTTATAAGATTTTGAGTTCCAAATCTTTCTCCCTCCCCCACCCCAAGACAGCAAGCAATCTGATATAAGTTATCATGTTAATATTTCCATATTAGTCATGTTATGAAAAAGAAACAGAACAGAAGGGGAAAAATAACCAAAAAAAAGTGAAAATAGTATGCTTTGATATGCATTCAGACTCCATATTCTTTCCCTGAATGTGGATGGCATTTTCCATCATAAGTCTTGTTGGAATTACCTTGGATCATCATATTACTGAGAAGAGCTAAATCTATCATAGTTAATCATCACACAATGTGGCTGGTACTGTGTACAATGTTCTCCTGGATCTGCTTACTTCACTTAGCATCAGTTCACTGTCTTTCAAGGTTTTTCTGAAAACTATCTGCTCATCATTTCTTATAACACAACGATATTCCATTACATTCATATACCACGGCTTGTTCAGTCATTCCCCAATTGGTGGGCAGCTCCTTAATTTCCTTTCTTCCCCACCACAAAAATAGCTGCTATAAATGTTTTTATACATATAGGTCCTTTTCCCCTTTTTCTGAAATCTTTGGGATACAGACCTAGTAGTGGTATTGGCAGATCAAAGGGTATGTGGTTTGGTTGCCCTTTGGGCATAGTTCCACATTGCTCTCCAGAATGGTTGCGTCAATCCACAACTCCATCACTAAGGCTTTAATGCCCAATTTTCCCACATCTTCTCCAACATTTAGCATTTTCCTTTTCTGTCATATTTATTCAATCTGAGAGGTATGAGGTGATATCTCAGAGTTGTTTTAATTTGCATTTCTCTAATCAATAGTGATTTAGAGCATTTCTTCATGTGACTATAAATGGCTTTAATTTCATCTGAAAACTGCTTGTTCATATTCTTTGACCATTTATCAACTGGGGAATGACTTGTATTCTTAGAAATTTGACTCAGCTCTCAATATATTTGAGAAATGAAAGCTTTATCAGAGATACTTGCTATAAAGATTGTTTGCTAGCTTTCTGCTTTCCTTCTAATCTTGGCTGCATTGCTTTTGTTTGTGCTGTACAGTCTTAAACTAATGGGAAAAAACAGATTTTGCAGCTGCTTTGCTATGAATATAATTCAACAATGCAGCATCCTGCTGAGTGGATAACTGGTTGTTTGTATTGCCCAGAATGTCAACCTAAGGAGTCTTCAGGGAGCTCTGATCTGTTGTAATGAGAAGTTGATAGCTACTGGACAATGCTGGAATCCAACTAAGGAACTGGATGCACTTCTTTGCATTACCCAGAGAGCCAATCTAATAAACTTTGAAGTTCCTTGGCATAATGGAACTGCTTGTTAAAAAAATATTATAACATTTTCTCAACTCCCTTTTAAGTTTAATTGTGAATTAAAAGAGCTAGTCCCAGTCTTATCATTTTCAAAAAAGAAAAGGAGAAAATTGGTTCAACAAGAGAGTGATGAGGACAAACAGGGGAGCAGCTAACAGAGCAGCAGCTTTGTGGGGGACAGATTTTTCCTAAAAGGAACAAAGGCATCAAGGTCTGCAATGTGGTTATGAGTGGTCCTGATTACACAGGTTCTCTTCACTAATGTACCTCACCTCTCTGCTGGGTTTGTATATGTATTTGTATATGTTTGTATATGTGTGTAAACTGTAATGTATTATTATTTCATTACCCTTATACTGAGTAACTGTGAAGTTATAATTACTATTTATTTTTTGCCTTATCTTTTAGTAAATATTTTATGTTGAAGAGCTGATGATATCATTGTGATCGATTTTTTGTGTAGGAGAAGCTTATCTATATGGGCTCATGAGCTACAGTGACAAATACTTGCAGTATCATACACGCACGCGCACACACACACACACACACACACACACACACATATTCTTTCTCTCTCTGTCTCTCTCTCTCTTTTTCTCTCTCTCTGTCTCTCTCTCTCTTTTTCTCTCTCTCTGTCTCTCTCTCTCCCTCTGCTAGGACCCTAAGAGCTTGAGTTATGGTCAAGTATTGCAGTCCTTCTCTAGGAAGACAAACCTGCTAGTTTGAGACCTACCAGTAAGAGGGTAGGTGGTAAAGGAAAGACAGTCTAGAGAGACAGCTGATCTAAGTCTTTAGTCAGGGGCTTCAGATGTTATCTATCTTAATTAAAATACAAACTCCTTAAAAGTAGGAACTGTTTCATTTCTGCCTTTGTAATCCCAGGGCCTAACATAATAGGTAATGAATAAATATTCGTCTACCGATTTACTGGGGGAAAAAATACGCCTTCTGTGAAGATATAGTATAGTTGAGGGAGAAAAGCCGGGGGAGAGGGGCCTCTAAGGAGAGGGGCTCCAAGACCTTGCTGGCAATCATTCAAAAGTTGGCAATTCTCATAGAAATTAAAATACAAATTATACATAGACCCTGCTACTTACCACAGAAAGCTAGGGACAAAAGTCAACCAGAACACAATTATGAACCTCAGTCATGTTTTGTATAAGCCAGACTTGGGCAGGGGAGAGAAGGATGGTAAAGACTGCATTTCAAAAAATACAACTTACTACTCTAAGTTCCCATTTTTCATTTCTTCTAATATAAGTATGTGGATAAGAGTTCAGACAATATGGAGGTGGTGGAGGAATAATTCCATGGATAAACACTGAGGAAGGAACAAATAGCCCATCACCAAGGAGAAATAGAATGACAGAAGAAGTGAGTTCCCAGAGACAGGAGGGGATTGTTATTAAGGGAAAAAGAGTAAAAAAAGAAAAAAAAAAACCTTGCAATCAAAGAAAAGGACCATTTTATCCTCTGAGAACAGAACAAAAAAAGAGAAGATCAGTGAGGATGTGGTGAGGTTCTGATGAATAGAACAGAGACGAGAGATCATGGGATCAGAAACTTAGAGCTGGAAGGTGCCTTAGAAGTCATCTTCATTTTACAGACAAGATACTAAGGACCAGAACAGTTCAGGGACTTGTTCACTGTCATACAGGATTAGAACTTAACTGCCTGGCTCTCTTTCTACTATGCTGTGCTACTTTGATTGAAAGTCCAGATTTCCTTGATGAAGTATGAGATAAGACCTTCTACTGAGAAAAAATACAAGTCACAAAGCCATAGGTTTAGAGTTGGAAGGGAATTTAAAGGCTACCCAGTCCAACCTTCTCATTTTACAAAATACAAACTGAAGCCAAGAGGGGCTGATTTGTCACAGAGAAACTTAGTGTCTGAGAAAAGAGCTGAACCCAGGTCTTCCTGACTTTAAGTCCAGCACTATACCATACTTTGTTTCTGGGAACCTGAGGAGAGGGAAGGCTTTAGGAAAGTTGTTGCAGAAAAATGATTCAGAGTCAATCAGTGATGAATAAAGATTGCTATGTAAGTTGAGGGAACAGATGAAGTTGGATAACGTGAAATTTGAAACGTTCAGTTGCATGACTTCTTCCAATAATATTCAGCAGTTTGGGAGAAGCAGAAATGGTAGAAGGTAGATGGTGAAGCTGCCCCAAGGTTAAGGACTAGTAAGACATGAATGGGGACAGGACAAGTATGCAAGAAATTCAAGGAAGGACAATGATACCTTGAAAAACTAGTTAACTATTGGGTTAAGGTTAAGCTCAACACAATGTAATCTGACAGTCATCCTAAAAAGAGATAATCCTTATCTTGGAAATGATTCTGATCCAAACACTCAACAATTATAAACTGCTGAGGCAGCCTTTCATCAGGTGTATAAACACTGTAGGTATTAAATGTCAGTGTTTCAAGAAATTTTCTCTGAAGTGTTAAATAATGAACACTTTAAAAATTAAATAAAAATTTAAAATAATTACACATGAAGCATTTTTGCAATTCCATACTTCAGTTTCAATACATGTCAAACATTGATGTATCAGTCAAAGGTTACTAAATCACCATCCAAGCTCTAAGTATTCCAAGTAGAAGCCATGCTACACACTCAAAAAGTACACTTTGTGCCTATCATGACTAACACACATCAAGTTCCATACTGCCAAATCAAATCATTGAATGACAAAAAGATTTCCAAGCCCCAGACAGAAATCCACCAACTTTATGCAATAATGGATAAAGCCATATTTAAAATACAAACTATATTTACAATTCTTTGAAAAAGAGCTGTCTTGGGGTAGCTAGGTGGCACAGTGAATGAGCACTGGCCCTGGTGTCAGAAGGATTTTAATTCAAATTCGGCCTCAGACACTTAACACTTACTAGCTGTGTCACCTTGGGCAAGTCACTTAACCCCAATTGCCCTACCTTCCCCCCTCCAAAAAAAAAAAAGACAAAAAACCAACAAAAACACAAAAAGAAAGAAAAAGAGCTGACATACCACAAATCCTGCTTCCATATGTAGGGATCATTACTTTTTCTGTATCATGGACCACCTTCGGCAATGTGGTGAAGCCTTAGAAGACCCCTTTTCAGAATAATGTTTCTAATGCACAAGAGGTATAGGATTACAAAGAAAATTAATTATATTGAAATACAGTTATCAAAGTATACGTATAAAAAAGGAAACAAGTTCATGGGCTCCAGGTTAAGAACCTCTGCTCTAGTTGGTTTATTCAGGTTAGTAATGGAACATAGGATGAAAGCAAAGACTAGGTATAAAAGCTTGTACTGTCACTGGCTGATTCCTAAACGAGCGATCAAAGCAACACAGTCCCTAGTATGGCTATAAAGTGCTTATATAAACAAGATTTTGAATTGCCAGAGATCATGCAGAAAATCTGAGAGACAAAACAGGAAAAAGGAAAGTAATTTAAAAGAACAAAAAAGGATGTAGGAAAGAGAACTAAGGCTAAAGACAAAAGGATCAAACTGTCTTATGGAAGATAAATTTGACACTGAAATACTACACAAAGAGTTAATTATCAAATTTGGAATTTTCAGATCTGTGAAGTAGTTTGCTAACTTGCATACTTCAGAGATTTAAGAAAATCATTACTGAAATGCAACAGGGTCTCACAAAAGTAGAATATGAATTTATTTAAATTGTATCTCTATGAACCAAAAAAAAGTTTCAGTATTAGCTGAGGGAGAAATGAAAATTATATTATTCAATGGAAAAGAAAAGAATAGAGTAACTTTACACTTAATTTTATTTTTGTATCTCTGAACAATTTTTATGTAAGGTTTTCAAGACTCTATTACTTGTCAATCACTATGACAGACAAACAAGCCTGCCTGATTCTTCTATTCAGTAAAGCTCTTTGAACAAAGAGCAGTAGGTGTTTTTCTCTTTGTACCTGTGTCTCTCTTTAAGATGATTTATTTCCATTATTAAACTTTCACCACCATGTAGAGGATTCGCAGGCCCCCAAAACCATTTCCATACTTCCAACAGTCTCCATGAGGAAGCATGTAGATGTTACTTCAATAGCAATCTGTCCAAACCCAAACCTATTACTCCCCCTAAACATTCCCCTTTTCTTAATTTCTCTATTTCTGTTCATGGAACCACTATCCTTCCAATCATTAGGCTTCAAAATCTTATTTTTTTGAAGTTCTTCCTTCATTTTTGCTTTTCCCTTCTCTCTCACTTTGTATATCTAATCAGCAACCAAGTCCAGTCAATTCTACCTCTGAAATCTCTTCCATATTAATTCTCTCCTTTTCCACTCCTACCACTCAAATAAATTCAGGATCATATTGCATTTTACTTCCTAAGTGTTCTCCCTAACTCTAAGACATCTTTTACACTGAAATATAGCTAAGAATTCTACCATACACAGCTTTGTTTATTAAACTTTCAATAAAACCTTTCCATTGCCTTCCAAGTAAAGTTAAAAAGGCCTTAGCCCATTCAAGGTCTTTCACAATCTGACTCTAACTAATCTTTCCTTATCTTCCCAGCTTGATTTCATATTACTTTTCTTCATGTACTCTTAACTGCCACCTTAATGATCCTACCAACTATACTACTCACCCTTTTGTTTCTTTGCAGTATCTCCTTCCTTCCCTCATTCCTGGAATTCATAAGGCCAAGCCTCCAACCCAATCTCTGACGGCTGAAATCGATAACACACATCTTTGAAAATCCAACTGCAAGCCAAGATGGCGGCATAAGAGCAGCAACATATCGCAGCGCTCACATAGCCACCCCAAAATACCCATAAAATATGACTCTAAACTAATTATAGAACTCCAAAACGCACGCAAATTTACCTTCCACTAAAGTCAGCTCGGCTATGAAGAACCATATCAGCCCTGCAAACCGAAACCAGCCTAGCCTGAAACCGCGGCCCTGCCCTAGAGGCGGCTGCACAACAGGAGCCGAGTCCCAGCCGGAGCTTCGGGTGAGCGGAGCAGCTCTGGCAGTATCCAGTGGAGCTTGCGAAATCGGGAGAGAAAAGCGGTCCTACCAAAACGGCTCCAGAACAATGAGGCCGCAGAACTGGAGGTCTTGCAGCCGCCTCCACACTGCTGCTTCAGAGCTCTCAGCCTGCAGACTGCAGGGGGACCAAGCGATCGTTCAGAGGCCAAGTGCTCTCATGTTGAGCAGCCTGGATCTGGATCGCAGTCTTGGGCTTTGGTCCTGTGGTTTTTTTGTTTTTTTTCAGTGAGCCAGAGTGGGGGAGGGAACCAGCAGCCGCCTAAGAGCTCCAGCAGGTGGGAAAACCCCAGCGATTGGGGACAGAGCTTTCCCCTCTGGAAGCAGAGCTCCAGAGATTTAAAAAAAAAAA
>CM053583.1:313164553-313183718 GCA_028627135.1 Pseudochirops cupreus | reverse complement strand
AGATCTTATTAATCTCATCTTAAACTGTAAGCTTGCTGAGGGCAGGGATCTTTCTTGTCTTACTTTAATTTTGCCTGTCACAATGTCTATTAGAATAGTCTGCATACAGTCGCCACTTAATAAATGTTTGTTGAATTGGATTTAATATGGAACATGGATCACATCTGGAGTGTTGTGGTCAATTCTGAGTGCAGCATTTTAGGTAAACCTTTAAGGAAGTGTAGAAGGAGGATAGGGAAGAGAACTGGAGGTCATGTTTTATGCAAAGACTGATTGATTGTGGAGACTAGGAGAGTTTAACTCCAAAAGAGAAGAGTCAGAAAGGATACCACAAGTATTCTCAAGTATTTGAACAGAAGAAGCAAAGGATAGAAAGTTCTAATCTCTGCTAAAGTGAAAAGAGCTCCTTTCAAGGGCTAGTAAGTTCTTTATCAAAGGAGAGAGGATAGATGATCATCTCTCTGAAATGCTGGAAAGTAGATCTCTGCTTCAGCAAGGGGTAGAGTAGATGGTATCTGACTGAGGTCCCTTCTAATTCTGAGATCCTGTAATGCTGCATTTCTATTCCTTCCAACTCTCAGACTTTAGGATTCTGTGCCTTAAGATAGTGACTTTCAATTTCTTGGTTAAAGTGCACAGTTCCTTCCTAACTCCCCAAACAAAAGTTCCCATACACACCACTCACCCAAAATAAAATGGGATTATGCCTGTTTGAGAAAGGGAATAAAGAGTTGGGCTCTGGGGAAAGGAGAAAGTGGAAGCCAGGTGTGTGAAGGGCAAGTGCCGTGAGCCATAATAATAATAATGGCTCACTTTTATAAAGTGTTAAAAAATGTTTTCCTCATGACCCCTAGTGAAGTTAAGTAGGGGCAAACATTATCTCTATTTTACATATGAAGAAACAGATTCAAAGAGGTTCTAGGACTTAACCCAATGTCACCCAACTTGTGAATGGTTGAGCTCCAGGGATGAGAGAGAGAGACAGAGAAGGGGGGGGGGAGAGAGAGAGAGAGAAAGAAAGAGAAAGAGAGAAAGTCAATATGCCCTATGAATAAAAAGTAACAGATTTAGAGCTGCAAGTCATCTTTGAGATTAATTAGTCCAAGTTGAGCCTCCATACCGTCCCTCCCCTTTATTTTACCAATGAGAAAACTGAAGTCCAGAGAAAGGAAGTCTCTGGTGAAAGGTCACAAAGGTATTGAGTAGCACAACTAATATTCAGTACAATACAGCCAGTATACAAACACCTTTGAATAGGTTCTCTGACTCCAAATCTAGTACTCTTTACACTATACCACACTTAACAATTGATCAACTAGTTTTTATTAAGTGCACTGTGTATAGCAGGTGTTTGAAGGACTTTTATATGGAAGAGGGATTTGACTTGTTTTGCTTGGTTCAAGAGGGGAAAACTAGGAGCAATGAAGAAAGTCACAAAAAGGCAGGTTTGTTTTTTTTTAATTTTATATAAGGAAAAAAGTTTCCTAAAAATTAGAGCCATCAAAAACTAAAATGGCTTGCTTAGGTTAGGACTCTAATCTTCATTTTACAAATGAGGAAAGTGGGGCACAGAGATGTTAATAGCTTGCCTGTGATCACATGGAAAGTGGCTGGGCTGGGCCTTGAATGTAGAACACTACGCATCACATTCTACTGGGGACTAATAAAAAATAAAAATTAGAAGGATAGGTTGGGACATTTAGTCTTTCTGGGATCCCATCCCATTCACCCACCTTCTTCCTGTCCACACTTTAAGAAATACACAACATGAATGAAACGCATATGCACAGAATTACAGGAAGCCATTCAGATGGAGAACAACACAAATGGAGAGTATTTTCCACTCCTTGTAGGTCCTATTCTACTTATCTTCCTGCTCTACTTAGAGTTGCGTTAAAGATCTTTTGGGAGTGGAGCAAAGATTGTCCACTAGTTGGATTTCTGTGCTCTGGCTAATTAGCATTCAGAAGATTGTTCATAAACTCAGGTACCAATTAGCACTACTAAATCTTCAAGAACATCTGGAAAATAGGGACTTCATTGATAAGAACTTGTGTCCAAATAGAGTTTTTTCACTGCATAAGCAGGAGGAATCCGGCCTCAAATTTCATTACTGCTGGACTTTGTTAGTAATGTAGAAATACTGATGACTTATGTGGGTTTATTTTGTATCCTGTAACTGTGCTAACGTTGTTAATAATTTCAAGTAGTTTTTTAGTTGATTATATAGGATTTTCTAAGTATAACATCATATCTTCAAAGAGTGATAGTTTTGTTTCCCCATTGCCTATTCTAATTCCTTTAATTTCTTTTTCTTTTCTTATTACTATAGCTACCATTTCTAGTACAATATTAAATAATAGAGGTAATAATGGGCATGTTTGCTTTACCCCTAATCTTACTGGGAAGGCTTATTTAAAAATGGCAATGAGACAATATGTCAAAATTTATGGGATGCAGTCAAAGTGGTACTTAGGGGAAAATTTATATCTCTAATTGCTTCTATCAATAAAATAGAGAAAAAGCAGATCAGTGAAATGGGGATGCAATTAAAAATACTAGAAAAAGGACAAATTAAAAATCCCCAATTAAAGATCAAATTGGAAATTCTGAAAATCAAAGGAGAGATTAATAAAATTGAAAGTAATAATATAAAAAATAAAATAATAATATAGTAGGATTATAACCAAGCATCACCTACTCAGCAAAACTGAATATAATCTTTCAGAGAGAAAAATGGATATTTAACAAAATAGAGGACTCTCAAGCATTTCTAGCTTATTCCCATTACAGATAATATTTGCTGAAGGTTTTAGATAAATATAACTTACCATTTTAAGGTAAGTTCCATTTATTCCTATGCTCTCTATGTTTTTGAATAGGAATGGGTACTGTATTTTGTCAAAGGATTTTTCTGCATCTATTGAGATGATCATATGATTTCTATTGGTTTTGTTATGGTCAATTATACTGATACTTTTCCTAATATTGAACCAGCCCTGTATTCCTGGTATAAATTCCACCTGGTCATAGTGTATGATCCTTGTGGTATATTGTAGTATGTTGCTGTAATCTCTTTCTAGTATTTTATTTAAAATTCTTGAATCAATATTCATTAGGGAAATTGTTTTATAATTTTCTTCCTCTGTTTTGGCTCTTCTTGGTTTAGATATCAGAATCACATTTATGTCTGAAGGAATTTGGTAGAACTCCTTCTTTTCCTGTTTTTCCAGATAATTTATATTATTCAAATAAATTGTTCTTTAAATGTTTAGTAGAATTCACCTGTGAATCCTTCTGGTCCCGGAGATTTTTTCTTAGGAAGTTCATTAATGGCTTGTTCAATTTCTTTTTCTAAGATTGGGTTATTTAAGTATTTTATTTTTTCTTCTGTTAATCTGGGTAATTTATATTTTTGTTGCTATTCATCCATTTTATTTAGATTGTCAAATTTATTGCCATATAATTGAGCAAATTAGCTCCTAACAATTGTTTTAATTTCCTCTTCATTGGTGGTGAATTTATCCCTTTTATTTTCAATACTAGTAATTTGGTTTTCGTCTTTCTTTTTTTTTTAAATCAAATTAACCAACTATTTATCTTTTTATTGGTTTTTCCCTGTAAAACCAGATTCTAATTTTATTTTTTTAATATATTATTTATTTATATTATAATTTTATTTTTTATATTATTACTTTCAATTTTATTAATCTCTCCTTTGATTTTCAGAATTTCCAATTTGATGTTTAATTGGGGATTTTTAATTTGTCCTTTTTCTAGTATTTTTAATTGCATCCCCATTTCACTGATCTGCTTTTTCTCTATTTTATTGATATAAGCAATTAGAGATATAAATTTTCCCCTAAGTACCACTTTGACTGCATCCCATAAATTTTGGCATATTGTCTCATTGCCATTTTTAAAAAATGAAATTATTGATTGTTTCTGTTATTTGTTCTTTGACTTACTTGTTTTTTAGGATTAGATTGTTTAATTTCCAGTTAATTTTTAATCTCTCTTTCCATTGTCCACCATTGAATGTGATTTTTATTGCATTATTATCTGAAAAGGATGCATTTACTATTTCTGCTTTTCTGCATTTGGTTGTGAGGTTTTTATGTCCATTTTGTGTAGGTGCCATGTACTGCTGAAAAAAGGTATATTCCTATTCCCTTTCTATTCTATTCCCATTCAATTTTCTCCAATTTCTATCATATTTAACTTTTTTAGAATTTTATTCACCTCCTTACCTTCATCCTTGTTTATTTTTTGGTTAGATTTATTTAGTTGTGGGAGGGGAAAGTTGAGGTCCCCCACTAGTATAGTTTTATTATCTATTTCCTCCTGTAACTCATTCAACTTCTTCAAAAATTTAGATGCTACCATTTGGTGCATATATTTAGTATTGATATGACTTCATTGTCTATGGTACCTTTCTGCAAGATATGGTTTCCTTCTTTATCTCTTTTAATTAGGTCTCTTTTTGCTTTTTCTTTTCTTTCTGAGATCATGATTACTACCCCTGCTTTCTTTGCTTCAGCTGAAGGATAATAGATTCTGCTTTGGCCTCTTACTTTTACCCTCTATATCTCTCTGCTTCAAATGTATTTCTTGTAAACAACATATTGTAGGATTCTGGCTTTTAATTCATTCTGCTATCCACTTCCATTTTATGGGAGAGTTCATCCCATTCACATTTATAGTTATGATGACTAACTATATATTTTCCTTGCTATTTTTTGCTTGTTAATCCCAATCTCTCTCTTACACTTTACCCTTTCTCTCCCCACAGGTGTTTTACTTCTGATTACTACCTTCCCCAAGGTACCCTCCTTAAATCTATTTTAACCTGTAAGGCAGATTTCTGTATCCAACTGAGTGTATGTGTTATTTCCTTTTTGAGCCAATTTTGATGAGGGTGAGGTTAAAGCTTTCAGTGAAGTTTTCTTTCTTACCCCTTTATTTTGTTTCATGGGGGAGGTATCATCCCATCAAAGTCACCTTATATCCATCACCTCTCTCTACGTATACTCCTTATTTATTGTAGTAAAGTTGTTAAGAGTTACAAATATTATCTAACCAAATAGAAAGATAAACAGTTTAACCTTAGTGAATGTCTTACATTTTCTCTTTCTTGTTTCTTGTTTACCTTTTTATGTTTCCCTTGAGTCTGGTATTTGGAGGCCAAATTTTTTATTCAGCTCTGGTCTTTTAATTAGAAATGCTTGAGAGTCCTCTATTTTGTTAAACATCCATTTTTCTCCCTGAAAGATTATATTCAGTTTTGCTGAGTAGGTGATGCTTGGTTATAATCCTAAATACTATGCCTTCTGGTATATCATATTCCCAGCCCTCTGGTTCTTTAATGTGGAAGCTGCCAAATCCTGTGTAATCCTGACTGTAACTCTACAATATTTGAATTGTTTCTTTTTGGCTACTTCTAATACTTTCCCTTTGATCTGTGAACTCTGGTATTTTGTTATGATGTTCCTGGGAGTTTTCATTTTGGGATCTCTTTTAGGCAGTGATTGGTAGATTCTTTAAATGTCTATTTTGCCTTCTGGTTCTATTATATCAGGGCAGTTTTCTTGGATAATTTTTTGAAAGATGTTGTCCTGGCCTTTTTTTGGTTTTTGATGATGACTTCCAGTTAGTCTAATAATTCTTATGTTATTTGTCCTGGATCTATTTTCTAGGTCAGTTGTTTTTCCAATGGGAAATTTCACATTTTCTTCTATTTTTTTTTTTTACTTTTTTGATGTTGTTTTATTTATCTTGATGTCTCATAGAGTCATTAGTTTCTACTTGCTCAGTTCTAATTTTTAAGGAATTGTTTTCTTCAGTGAGCTTTTGTATTTCCTTTTCCATTTGGCCAATTTGTTTTTTTAGGGAATTATTTTCCTTGGTAAATTTTTGTATATTTTTTCCCATTCTATTGACTCTTTCCTCCCATGATTCTCTTGCATTATTCTCATTTCTCTCCCCAGTTTTTCTTCTGCTTCTCTAATTTGCTCTTTAAAAATTCTTTTTAAGCTCTTCTAGGAATTCTCTTTGGACCTGAGACCAAATTACAATTTGCTTTTAGTCTTCACACTATGTCCTCCTCTAAGTTTATGCCTTGATCCTTCCTATCACCATAATAACTTTGTATAGTCAAGCTCTATTTTATTTTTTGCTCAATTTTTTTCTGCCTCCCCCCCCCCCCCCCGCCTTTTTTTTTGGTGTTTTTATGTGAGAGTTGGCCTCTGGTCCTGCACTGTCCCAAACTTTTTGTGCTGGGGCTCTGGGTCTTACTACTGGCTTTCACTGGGCTTCAGGGCTTAGTTGCCTGCTTTCTCTGGAGGATAGGTTTCCCTTATGGCTTGCAGTGGGAAGTAGGGCTTCCCTGTTGATTGCTCAGAGTGTGGAGTTTAGCTGCTAGCCAACCCCAGGTGTGGGACTCTGTTGCTAGGTTGCTATGGAAACAGGGTCTCTCTGCTAGTAGGCCCCTGGGGGAGAGTTCTTAGTGTTGGACAGCCTCAGAGTGGGGCTTCACCACTGATCAGCAATGGGGTCAAGGCCTGGCTGGTGACTTGTGCTGGGGGTGAGGTCACTGGGGTGGGGCTTTGCTTCCCAGTATAGACTGCTCACTTGCTTTGGGGACTGTGGCTTGCAGGAGAGTGGGACCTTACTGGTGGATTACCCCCAGGCTTGGAGCTGCAGGACCCCTACTGTGAGACTAGCTGGTGCTACTGCTCCTTGGATCTGTTCCTCTCCTACCCTAATGAGACAGACCTTTCCTGCTGTGCTGGTAAGCTGCTTCCCTGCTCCTAGATCAATTCTCAGGTAGTTTTCTCATTGTTTGGAAGTGAATTTGGAAGGGCTTCAGAGGGTTCCTTCCTCACTCTGCCATGTTGGCACCGTAAGTCTGTGAATGCCTTAAGATTCCATGCTGAGGAAGTTTATTTTTTCTCTTAGAGGCAAGAGAGTTATGGAAGATCTTTGAGGAGAGATATATGCACCATGGCTTTTATTTTAGGAATATCAGTTTGGCAACTGTGTTGAGGAAGGATTTGAGAGGGGAGAATTTGGAAACTTTGAGATCAATGAGGAGGCTGTTGTCATAGTACATGTGAGAGGTAAAGAGGATCTGAATTAGGGTGGTGGTTGTGCGAAGTGTGAGAAGGGAACTGATGCTAGAGATGCTGTGAAGGCAGTATTAACAACTGATAGGCTATGGGGATTGAGAGAGAGGATTCAAGAGTCATTACAGTGTTGTCAGCCTTGGATGACTGAAATGATAGGGAAGTTTGGAGGGATGTGTTTTCAGGAAAATGCATGTTCTGTTTCAGGTTGAGCTTGACATGCTTATGGAACATTCAGGCAGAGATGTCCCATAGACTATAGAAGATGCAGCACAGGAATCTGGAAGAGACAAAGTCTGAATACATAGATTTGAGAGATTGTAACAAGATGATAATTGAACCCATAGGAGGTGATTGACACAGTAAGTGAGAAAGAATAGGGCCAAGGACACCAGCACTTAGTGGGCAAGGAAGGTGATGATGGTCTAGCAAAAGAATTTGAAATGAACCTTTTAAAATTCTAGAAGAAGTAAAAGAAAGCTGTGTCAGGAGCCAGTGGCATAGTGGATAGTGCACTCAACTTGGCATCAGAAAGAACTGGGTTCTAAACCTGCTTTACACACTTGCTGACTGTGTGACCCCAGACAAGTCACTTATCTTCTCTATGTGGCCATTTCCTCTTCTCTAAAATAAAGTTGGACTAGCTGCCCTCTCAGTTCCCTTCCAACTCTAATTCTGTGATTCAAGGGAGGAGTGAAGGAAGGGGAAAGGGAATGGCAGGTCAAAAGCTTCAGAGAGATCAAGCGGAATGAGGACTGAGAAAAGGCCCATGGATTTAGCAGATGTCCTTAGAAAGAGCAATTTCAATTGTGTGCTGGGGTTAGAAGTAGAAATGCAAAGTACTGAGAATTGAGTGGGAGGGGAAGAAATGGATATAGGGAGTTTATCTTGAAAAAGAAGTTGGTCTATAACTTGAGATATATAGATCAATAGCTTGATGGAAAGTAGTTATTAAATGAAAGTTTGTGTATGTGTGTGTGTGTACAGTGTACAGTGTACATGTATGTTGGGGGGATTGTTTTGTTTTTAGGATGGGTGAAACCTAAATATTTTTGTAGGAATAACCCAGTGAATAAGAAGATCTTGAAGATGTAAGGGACAGGAAACAATCACTTCTGGAGGAGATAGAAGGGTTGGTGACAAGATTTCAAGTTGCAGGGTTATCTGGGACTGGAACAAAAGAAAAGATAATGGGGGATAAAGGAAAAAAGAGGGGTTTTGAGGTATGGAGGAGAGAAGAGGAAGCTTAGGATGGATGACCTTTAATTTTTCTTCTCTCCATCTTTCCAATTCATTTCCTGCTCTCTGCTAGTTCCCTTAACATCCCAATCTCTTCTCGAAGTCCTCACGAGTTTTCCCTCACTGTCCCTCTCCTCCTCTGCTTTCCCTTCCCCTTTCTTCCTCTTCTTCACCTGTTGCTTCTCTTTCCCTCATATTAGGACTCATAGTGGAAGAGATCGTTGCGTTGCATTCCAGTCCCCCTTTTACAGCTGAGCAAACAGTGACATGAAGGGACCCTCCCAAGGTTACGAGGCTCTCTAGATCTTTTCAAATACACGTCTCTTTTCCACAGCTACACTCTCTCTCCTTTTCCCCTCCCTTCCACCTCTTGTCTCGTTCCTTCTGTCCCTCCTCCCACTCCTGGAGCTCCTCCTTCCTCCCTCCCTCCCTCCCCCTCCACTGACTCTCACGCCCCACCCCCAATCTCGTCGACTCTCGGGGCCCCGCCCCTGCCCGCCCCCGCACCGTCCTCCTCCCCCGCCCGGGGCCTCCCCCGCAATTCTCGGCGGCGCCGAGGGGGGCGCTCTGGGCTCGAGCTGAAGCTCGCTGGGCTCGGGGGCTCGGGCTCCCGGCTCGGGCGGCAGGAACCGCGGCAGGAGCAGCCAGAGCGGGCAGGGGCCGCCTCCGCGGGCCGGGCCGGGGCTGCAGCTGGAGTGCCGGAGCAGGGGCCCAGAGCACGGGCCTGGGCCGGGGTGCGGAGGCGGCGGAGGCAGAGGGCAGAGCGCGGGCGGGGCAGGAGCGGGCCGGGCCGGGCTGGGAGGTCGGCGCAGCCCGGGCTCCGCGCTCCAGCCCGTTGCCCTCGCTCCGCGGGCCTCCCTCCCCGCCCCGGAGGCAGCCGCCGCCGCCGCCGCCGCCGCCGCCGCCGCCGCCATGGGGACCGCCCGGGGCCGCGCCCCCGCCCCGTCCCGCCCGCCGGGCCTCCTCTGAGCCGCATGGGCCGGGCCGCCCGCCCGCCCCGGGACCGGGACCCGCCGCCGCCGCGCGGGTGAGTGGGGAGCCAGGCCGGGCCGGGCTGGGGCCGCGCATTCCTGAGGGGGGAGGCCGGGCCGGGGCGCGGGGCGCGGGGCGCGGGGCGCGGGGCGCGGGGCAGGCCTGGGCCCGGAGAGGAGCCCGCCGGCCCAGGAGCCGGGCCCATTGTAGGGAGCTCGGCCGCCGCTGGGAAGGTCAGGGCCCCGCGCTAGGCCCGAGCCCGGCTGGAGGGAGTGTGAGCCCCGGGGAGGAAGGTGAAGGGAGGGAAGGAGAGGGCGGAGGGGAGCTGGGGGTGCCCGGGAGGAGAAGGAAGGGGAGCTGGGGGTGCCCGAGAGGAGAGGGAAGGGGACGCTTGGGGTTGCCCGGGAGGAGAGGGAAGGGGAACTGGGGGTGCCTGAGAGGAGAGGGAAGGGGACACCTGGGGGTGCCCGGGAGGAGAGGGAAGGGGAGCTGGGGGTGCCTGAGAGGAGAGGGAAAGGGACACCTGGGGATGCCCGAGGGGAGAGGTAAGGGAAACGGTAAGGGGAGCTGGGGGTGTACGAGAGGAGGAGAGGGAAGGGGAGCTCGGGGTGTCTGAGAGGAGGAGAGGGGAGGGGGCATCTGGCGGTGCCAGAGGGGAGGGGGGGCCTGGGAGGGCCTGAGGGGAGGAGAAGGGAAGGGGAACTTGGGGGTACCTGAGAGGAAGAGAGGAAAGGGGCGACATGGGAGTGCCTGAGAGGAGGAGAGTGAGGAGTCCAAACAGGGCACCTGGAGATGCCTAAGAAGAGAGTGAGGAGACCTGGGGATGTTGAGGAGTGAGAATAGAAAATAATATTTGAGAGGAGTGTCAGGAGACATGGGGATGCTTAGGCAGAAGAGTATAGGCTGGACTTGCTTATGAGTTTGTAAGGTTAGGCTCTCATGGAAGTGTAGGTAGATGTAAGAAGGCTCTGGAGGTTAGTATGAAAATGTAGGGTAGAAAGGGAGAGGCTGTGGGGGCTTTAAGAAGAGAGTGTGGCAGAGGCCAAAAAAACAGTTCATGGAGTATAGCTAGTTTTGTGTATGTAAAAAGGATAGAAGAATTTATACGTGGAGGGCTGTTTGAGCAGAAGCCTCTGAATTCACATACCACCCAACCTTGTCCTTTGACACCCCCCCATATTTTTTTTTCCATAGTGAGGAAAAGCTTGAGTTGTGAAGGGGGATGGTTGAATATAAATGCATTTAAATGTAGAGCAATGTGAAGAAGAGATGGTCCAAATAAGGAAACCTGAGGATAGAGTAGGGTGAGTGTCAATTTGGAGTCAGTCTCATAGGTGGACTAGTGAGGGTGGGGAGGGGGAGGATTGAAGAAGACAAGTGAGAAGAGGATACTTAATTTGAAGTGAGTTGGAGATTTGTTGAATCCATTGTTTGAATCCCAGAATTAGACCTAAAGGAGGGATATTAAGAGACTATGGCATAGAAATACCCCCACATTGGAACAGAAATATTGTTGTTTTTCTGTACAGCATGTAGTAATAGATGTGGTTTGATCTCAGGATTCAGGGGTTACCCCTTGCTTCTATAACCTTCCCAGATGATAGGTAACAAACTTACCTTTGTTGCCAAAGACTAAACCTCACCTAGTGGTGGGTTTTTTTTCTTTAGAAGTTACCCCCGTTACCCCCAAGGAAGCCTTAGGAATAGGCAGTCTCAAAACCAGTGTTAGAGGGAGTCGGTAAAACTTTAACTTCTGAAGACAAAAGAGTAAAATACATCAATACTTTAGTGGTTTCATTCAGCCCAACTCTTAAAATATTTTTACAAAGGGTTTTTATTGTGGAGATTAGGTTTTTTTTTTTTTTGGCTGCACAATAAGATTCTATGCTTCTCCCTGCAGGAAGTGTCTCAAGTTTACTTGGATCCACAGGCCCTTCCACAGGAGTTCACATATAGTCTGGTTGGGTGGGAAACTGTGCCTGACCTGAAACAATGTGTAAGAATAGCTCAGTTTCAATTCTAAGAAATTCAGCTTGGGGGGAAAGGTTAGGATGTCACTTGAAAGACCACGTTCCTGTTTGATTTTCAGTAGCTTTTGAATTGTCATCCCTTGGTTTGGTTTGAAATATATTCTTGGGCTTTTTCTATGGGGGGAGAATCAAGTTAGTGATCACATCACTTTTCAAAGAGTCCAAACACATGGTACCCAGGAAGGGAGCTTATGCAATCCTTAAATTACAAAGGCATATCAGACTTTTAAAAGCACATTCCTCTCAAGGAAGAACTTTGTTGTTGGAGGTTACAGGCTCTGGGCCAGGTTGCATATCTGTGGTTACTTTATTCTAGCATGAATTAATTTAGCTGCATTTAATTTATTTATTTATTGAGTGAGTGACTGAGTGGACTTTGTATTGGTTTACTTCTGGGTTGGAGACCTGAGAATCAAAGAATAAGAGTATGTTTTACCAGTGTACATGATTTGGTGGGAGGTATTTCCCTTTCGGTACTTGTAGAGATAGCTAGGATTTCCTGTCTTCTGTTAATTGACAACCCTTATAAGTGGAAAGAATCTGAAATATTTCATTTGTGTAGAGAAAGATAAGTTTAACATGATCATAGCATGTTAGAGCAGAAAAAGAAAGGCAGGTGATCTAGTCCAACTCCCTCTTTTGACAGATGAGGACACTGAAGCCCCCAGTGATTAAGTGCTTTGCCCAGGGTCACACTGCTCATTAGTGGCAAAACCACCTATACAGCCTGGGTCTTCGGATTTCCAGTCTAGTGTCCATCCCATTGTCCCATGCTTGTTCTGGTGTATTTACTAAACACATTTGATTGGTGTATTGATGTTTTATCAGCTTCAGTTTTGTAATGAAACATTTGATGATAATTTTGTTACCCTTTCCATAATATAGTTCAAGAAAGTATGAGATCTTTAATAGAAAGGAATATCCAAAGTTAAGCATTTTAGACATTTCACTTAAAACGAATTAGCTGACAAAATATTTGTTGGATGTCAGCGTTGTGCAAGGCACTGATACATTGTAAATTAATAAGATTTATTGAGGACCTTTTACATTCACTGTGCTGTGGAGCACAAGTAGAAAACAAATACAAAATAAGATATGCACAGATTAAATTGCAATACAAGCTTTAGAAAACAATATAATATAGTAGAAAAAAACCACTGGATTAGAAGTTGGGAAGCTTGGGTTCTAACCCCTTTTGCTACCTGTTTGTGTCATGTTGGGCAAGTCACTTCACTTTTTTTGGTCCTCAGTGCCCCTATTTGTAAGGTGGAGAAAATCCTGTCACTACCTACCTCACAGGGTTGTTGTGAGGATCAAATAAGATAATAGATATAAAACACATAACCATAAAATGCTGTTTTGAATTAGCTATCAGCAGTAATATGTTGAAAAAGGTGTTGTGGGGCAGCAGGCAATCAGCAGACGTTTTAGGGAGTAGTTTAGCAATTACACTTTCAAAATTAATTTTGTTCTGGCATTTCTTGAGGATTGCAGCATGTCTAAGTATATTCTAATTCAGGGGTGGCTAATTGCCTTAGCCTGCTTTCACAAGATGGCATTATGGACGATAGTACATCACATATTGATAGCCCAGTGAAATCTTTTGCACACAGGTGCTCAGTAAATGTGAACTGGTTGAAAAAAATAATTTTCAATTAAAGTGGTTTCTGAGCAGCTGGATACCAAAACATAGAGAGATTTGACCTTAAGAAATTGGCTGTCCCTGCTGAGATGGAGATTATAGCACAGCCAATCATTTTTTAGATATCATTAGCAACAGAAATACCATTTGGGTCATATAATTGTGACCTAACTCACATTTATCAGTGGCACTCACTCCTAGCCATCTGTAAGCACCCTGTTCTCTATCTCAGGCAAACAAAATGATACCCTCATAAATATAGATTCCCATGGAGAGCCGTACAAATGGATGAAAGAAGAAAAAGAAGAGACAACATAGTATTGTGGAAGGAGCATTGGGCTTGGTTGTAATCTTGGCTCTTTCTAACTTTTTGACTTCAGACAAATTTCTTCATTTCTTGAGTGTCAGTTTTTTCATCTGTCAAATGGGGATTAATAATACTTGTACTTCCTACCTCACAGGGTTGTTGTGAGGAAAATGGTTTATAAACTGTAAAGTGTTATAGTTTTGTAATTGGCTACCTAATTTTCTTTAGGCCAACCCTGATTTTTAAAGGTTCTGGCCGTGGTTAATTTGCAAAGCTGCTTGAGATCTGCTTTGTAAAGCAGTGATCTCTCTTTCAGCACTTGACCCACTTTAAATGTCTAAAATATGTGGTCAAATCACATGGGAATTTTACAGGTCATCAACCCAGTATTTGGCTTAGTACCAGAGTAGGTGGCACTGGTGGACTTGGGCTTAACTAGATGTCTCATGTGTGGATCAGGGAAGTATTTAGATCTTAAAAGAATGTCAGCCACCTGCAAAATAGCTACATCTAGGAGACTGCCTGAGAGGGAGTCTTTTTTAGCATCTTGGTCTATAAAATGTAATCAGATATTTAGTAACACCTTTTTATAAATCTAGTGTATGATAATTTGGTTATCAAAATCCAGAATTGGGTCATGAGAGACACTTCCTTAGCTAGTAGCCATATCTTAATTTCACTTCAAGGATTTTTTTACCTTGTTGGAATTCTTCAGATTGCTTAGGGCCTTCAGGTGCTGGCAATATACTTTTCTGGTAAGAAATCTTAAGACTATCAGGCATGACTCTACCTTAGACCACATTTCATGGTGTGTTTGTGTGTGCATGTGTAAAATTTAATTACAAGAATAGTTTTATAATTAAGCTACCAAATTAGTTCGTATCTTGAGCTAAAGAAATGTTGTATGTTCATGGTTCCAAAAAGCGGAGCAAATATGGGCAAACTAAAAAATATTTTTCTGAAAACCTGAGAAATACTTTATTTTCAATCCATGTGGTGGGAGGGCAGGGTACTGTAGTCTTGTCTTGTAAAAAACCTAAATAGCTGTATTTCTACAGGACTACTTTTCCTAATCCTTGTCCTCTTAATGGTTTCAACAGGACAGATTGATTCACTTTGGAACTATAAGTACTGGTGTACTGAGATTAGGGTGCTGCAATCATTATCCCTTGACGAACACAGAGCCCCAAAATGAATGTCCAAGAACAGGGTTTCCCTTTGGACCTTGGGGGGAGCTTCACTGAAGATGCTCCCAGGCCCCCAGTTCCTGGTGAGGAAGGTGAACTGGTTTCCACAGATCCCAGGCCAGTCAGCCACAACTTCTATTTTGGGAAAGGCGATGGGATTAAAAGTGAAACTTCCACGGCCACCCCGAGGCGATCAGATCTGGATTTGGGGTATGAGCCTGAAGGAAGTGCTTCACCTACACCCCCATATTTGAAATGGGCTGAATCACTGCATTCTTTGCTGGATGATCAAGATGGAATAAATCTCTTTAGGACTTTCTTGAAGCAAGAAGACTCTGCAGATTTGCTAGACTTCTGGTTTGCCTGTAGTGGCTTTAGGAAATTGGAGCCCTGTGACTCCAATGAAGAAAAGAGGCTTAAGTTGGCAAAAGCTATTTACAGAAAATATATTCTTGATAATAATGGGATTGTATCTCGTCAGACTAAACCAGCTACAAAGAGCTTCATAAAAGATTGCATCATGAAGCAACATATTGATCCTGCCATGTTTGACCAGGCCCAAACTGAGGTCCAATCCATGATGGAGGATAACACCTACCCCTTGTTCCTTAAATCAGATATTTATTTGGAATATACAAGGACGGGTTTGGAAAGCCCTAAAATCTTTAGTGATCAGAGCCCTGGGTCAGGGACAGGGAAGGGTATACCTGGATATTTGCCCACTTTGAATGAGGATGAGGAATGGAAATGTGACCAAGACACAGAAGAAGATAATGGCAGAGATTCAGCTCCATCTAGCAGGCTAACTCAGAAGTTACTAATGGAAACAGCACCCCAGCGGGCCTCATCCAATAGGAGATACAATGAAAGCAGAGAATTCAGGTAAGTTACACATGTGATTTTCATGTTTTGTGCTGATTTCTGAAATCTAGGGAACAACTTGGGGAAAACCTCTTTCAATTGATTGGAAACTGTTGGTGAATTTCAGCTCCAAGGGAATTGTAGTACTTTTATTTTTTTTATTCTGATACTGAATGTTGTTTTCACCTCTTCCTCAAATCCTGTTGAAATGTTAAATATCTTGTTTGTAATCAAGAGTTGATTTAAAAAGTATGACTTAGTGATGACAAAGAATTTTCGTATTGATAGTCATTTTAGTGACACATTGACACTGTAACAGTAAATCATTACTCATTTGTGTAGAAGATGATAAGTTTATGTGGTAAAAATAGCCTTTCTCACTTAAGGCAAGTGGGAATGAATATTCCAGTGCGTATATACACTTAAGATAATTCTATGTTGTTAAGTCTGGTGTTGATTCTGGAATCTGGATTTACTTACTTTATTTTTTGATACGTTAAGATTCCCTTTCTTAGGAAAAGCATAGTTTTGAGGTTTCTGTGTGTTGAGTTGATGATATATAAATATAATACATTAAGTAAAAAAACCATTATAACTCTTTGGAGAACTTTCTGTTGCAAAAAGCATTTTGCAAGTTTTCTATGGCTTCTATTGCAAGGTTTAGAGGCAGAGAATTCATTTTTTTACCATCAGGATGCAGAAATATTGCTGGCTAAGCACTGTTGACAGTTAATTAAGATTAACAATGTTTAATTTTTGATTGAGCTATCTTTTATTTTAAAACTATGATTTATAAATCTCCCTAGGGCAACTTGTGCCAGTCTGTAAAACTAGATGTCTGATCATTAAGTTCTTAGGTGTAATTTTGGAAAAGCATTTCATATTTTGTCTTTTTATTTAGTCTTTGGAGTGGAAATTTATTTCTGTTTATGGAAAATGGTCTGCTGAAGATATTGAAGTACTTAAATTTTCCTGCTTATTTTCCTATAGATTATGAGGAAAAACTGTTATTTATGAAACTTTGAAAGCTGGGAATTCATATGATACCCTGCTGGTTTAATCAAGTATGAAAAGCAAATTCCCAAGTCCTTCGACTTTCCTGTGGAGTTAATAAAAAATCTCCATCAGTTCTTGAAGTATAGTTTGAGAGGGAAATTGACTACTTGTTAATATACATAGGATTAGCTATATCTAAGTGTTTAAACACACTTTTATTCAAAGGTATTTGTAAGATTGATCGTTTGAAGTATAATTTTGGTTCTCTTACAGCAAAAGCCTATTTATTCAGCAAGGTGCAGCAACTCTTTTAGGTCCAGAATGCCTAGGAGAATTGCCCTCCTGGTTGAATTTGTCATGCTTTAACATTTTTGCTAATTTGAAAAGCTTGAAAATTTTCAGAATTGATCAGAAAGCTTTCAGATAAAATGGAATTAATCATGTAGCACTCAGTTCAGGAGAAACATTTGGTCATTCTCTGGCTTTTAGTTGTTTTAATATGTTTTGTAATCCATGATCCATCATACTTCTTTAAATTCTTAGTCATGAGTTGATTTTGCTTCTCTCTCCAAGTTAGGTGTAACCTAACTGTGACAGGTAGTTTTGTTGTCAAATTAGTAATAATTGTTTTTCTCCTTAGAAACAAAGAAGCTTAGAATTGGAATGATTTTGAGAAATAATCAAGTCCAGAATCCCCATTTTTACTTTTAAAGAAACTAGAACCTAGGGACAAAATGTGACTTGTCCAAGGTCACCACCTTGACAAAGGAGTGGCAAAACCGGACTAAAGTTTAGATTCTTTATTATAGAAAGTCTAATAATGTTTCAAAAGTAATTAACAGTGGGTAGAGAGTCTGCCCTGGAGTTAGGAGGTACCTGAGTTCAAATCCTGCCCCAGATACTTACTAGCTGTGGGACCTGGGCAAGTTACTTAAGCCCTGCTCCCCACCTCACAAAGTAATTAAAATTCAGAAAACATTTCAGTACTTACTCTGTGCATGCCTTCTATGTTAAGCCTTGGAAAAGAAGGGCCTGAAGCTCAGGGAAATGTGTTAGGACACAATCTCTACCCTAAGGTTAGTCTAGTAATAAACTCAGTAATATAACTCAAAAATTAGTTTCTGAACTTATTTTTTCCTCCTTTGGCCATAATTTGATAATAAATTTGTATCTTTGTGGTTTCAAAGAATCTAAAATGTTAAATTATTAATAAGTATTAATTGAATAGATTTAATGAAGTCTTTGAGCAAATGTCCTGCAAAAAAAAAAGTTTCAAAGAAAATTTAAGCTACAGTGTTCAATTTTGTATGAAGGAATGTAACCTTAAAATTACATGTGATAGCACAAATATATTAATCATTTGGTCCGTTAAAAATAAGTTTTATTGATGCATTTTTAAATTAATTTCTTCCCAGTTTTACTCTCTCACCATCACCCTTCCATAGAGAATCCTCGTCTGTAACGAAGAAGAATGATTGAGTAAAACCACCCAAAACAGCAACTATCTGAGAGAGTATATGCAATATTCCACACCCATATAATCAAAAGGAGGGTAGATCCTTTCTTTATTTGTTCCCTGGAACGAAGATTGGCCATTGAATTTAGTCCTAGTTCATTCTTTTTATAGTTTTCATTTTTATTGCTATAGTCATCATTATTATTCTCTTGGCTCTGCTTTCTTTGCCCTGTGTCAGATCAACAGATATTTTGATTTTATTCTGAATTGCTCATATTTGTTGTTTCTTATGGCACGATATTCTATTATATTCATATGCTGCATTTTTTCCAGCCATTTCCCAGTTGATGGGAACCTGTTTTGTTTTCAGGTTTTGCCACCACTAAAAGTCCTGCTATGAATGTATTGGCGTACATGAGGCATTTCTTTATTTGACCCAGAGGAGGGAAGTTCTGTGTATTGATTCACAGATTTTAAATTAGTAATGATTAACACTGAATTCCTTACTGATGACAATAATGGTGGTGATGGTGATGATGATTTTAGAAACTGAAGTGGGTTGAAAATGGAAGATTTCTGAGCAATCTTATGTATTTAGATATTTTAAAATATAGCTTGGGCATTTTGAATTGCTGGGTTTTAAAGATTTTAACAGTCCCAAGTTGCTGTTGCAGAAGCTGATCTTTTTATTTTTATTTTTTTTTGAATGACTTGTTTATTTACTTTTGGTTTACAAGATTCAGTTCCTCATTCACTTGAGTTTCAGATTTTCTCCCCTCTCTTCCCCCCCCCCCCCCATGGTGGTGTGCCATCATGTATAGGATCTGCAAATACTTTCACATTGTATAGTAGTTTGGTTATATGGAAGGGTTGTAATCAATGAGTGATCACTGGGGAAAAAAAAAGCAAAACCAGACATGAAAGAGAACGATAGCGTGTTTTGAGAAGCTGATCTTTTTAATGTTGTATATTCTCTTGGTGATGCTAATTGTTGGAGAATTTTCTCAACAAAATCAGAATTGTAGGTGACCCTGAGGATAGTGGATAGGTAGGCAGACTATGTGTTGGCTGTAAAGAGGTACAGCATCCTTATATAACAATGAATGGTAACAAATGGACAAACCTGAGTGATTCTGGTTTTACCAAAATAATAAAAGAACCAGAAGAAGGCTTCTTTGGGTAGATCTCTATGGAATATTCACTAAGAGTCATAAGAACTGCACAGGATGAGAAAGCATCAAGAGGTTGTGAGCTGCATTGGTGGAGGAAATACCCACCCATTGATCCATTGAAGTATTCCTTTTTTTTTTTTAATTAACTTTTGTTTATTTTTAGTTTACATCATTCATTT
>CM053583.1:313139834-313164053 GCA_028627135.1 Pseudochirops cupreus | reverse complement strand
ATAATTTTAAAATTGTCTCTTCTGGATCTATTTTCCAGGTCAGTGGTTTTTTCAAGGAGCTATTTCACATTGCCTTCTGGTTTTTTCATTTGTTTGGTTCTGTTTAATAGTATCTTGATTTCTCATAAAGTCATTGGCTTCCATTTGCTCCACTCTAATTCTGAAGGAATTATACTCTTCAGAAAGCTTTTGAGATTCTTTTTCCATCTGGCAAAGTTGATTTTTTAAGGCATTCTTCTCCTCATTGGCTTTTTGGGCCTCTTTTGCCATTTGAGTTAATCTATTTTTTAAGGTATTATTTTCTTCAGTCACATTGTTGACTCTCTTTTCATGATTTTCTTGCATCATTCTTATTTCTCTTCCCAATTTTTCCTCTATTTCTCTCATTTGGTTTTCAAAATCCTTCTTAAGCTGATCTGTGGCTTCTAGGCAGTCTTCATGTTTCTTGGGAGCTTTTGGTGCGGGAGTTCTGTGTTGTCTTCCTCCCATTCCATGCTTTGATCCTTCATGGCCCCAAAGAAGGAATCTAGAGTTTGGTTGCTGTTCTTACTTTGCTTCCTTTGCCTGTTCATGGTTGGCCAGTCAATGATTTTTTAGCTCTGTGGAACTCTGCTTCCAGAGAGGAAAGCTCTGTCCCAAATCGCTGGGGTTTTCCCAGCTGCCGGAGCTATTAGGGGGCTGTCATTTTTTTGCAGCCCCCACCAGCTTTGGCTCACTGAAAACGCACCCCAGGACCACCACTCAAGACCAGGATCTGGATCCAGGTCACTCAACACAAGAGCACTTGGCCTCTGAACCATTGCTTGGCCCCCCTGCAGTCTGCAGTCCGGGTGCTCTGAAGCAGCCAAGTGGAGGCTGCTGCAGCACCGCCACTTCTGCTACTTCCTTGCCCTGGGGGCAGTTTGGCTGGACCACTTTTCTCCCCGAAGTTTAGCTGAGATCCACTAACCTTTCACTTAGTCCTTATTTCTCATGGCTTGATAATTCTGGAAACTGTCACGGTTGCCGCTGATCCACTCTTCTGAAGTTCCAGCTGCAGCTCATCCTGGCCACAACCCAGGGCCAAGCCCTGGTTTTGGGCTGGGTTGGTTTTGACTCCCAGTACTGAGATGATCTCTTCCTGCTGAGCTGCCTTCAGCAGGAGATGTATTTGTGTGAATTTTAGAGCCCTAAAGTTTGTTTAGAGTCATATTTTATGGGTATTTGAGGTGGCTATGTGGGAGCTGGGGTACCTTGCTGCTTCTGCGCCGCCATCTTGGCTCCACCCACCACAACAAGTAACAACTTTTGGTAAGAAATAATGTCACCTTAATAGCCAAAATTGTCCTCAGTTCAGTCATTTTTTTTCAGTCATGCCCAACTCTTCATGACCCAATTTGGGGTTTTCTTGGCAAAAATACTGGAGTGGGTTGCTATTTGCTATTTTATAGATAGGAAACTGAGGCAAACAGGGTAAAGTGACTTGCCCACGGTCACACAGCTAGTCATTGTCTGAAGCTGGATTTAAACTCAGTTCTTCTCAACTCTAAACCTGTCAGTCTGTCCACTATGCCATTTAGCTACCCCCAAATCCTCTTGAGTTTTCTATTATTTTAATGACCCATTAATAATTAATAACTGCTCAAAGGTTATGTTTTTCAAAGTTCTTTCTTTACAGTACCCCATGAAATCACTAATTCTTGTTTTATCCTAATTTTGCAGATTAAAAACATGAGACTTTCAGGAGGACCTGAGTTCAAATCCAGCCTCAGACGCTTAACAGTCACTAGCCATGTGACCTTGGTCAAGTCACTTAACCCCAATTGCCCTGCACTCCCCCCTCCAAAAAAGCAAAAAACAAAACAAAACATGAGACTTGGGGTTATAAGTACCCCAGGAGTCCGTTACTGTGGCTAGTAAGTGAATGAAGACAACATCCATATGTCTGTGAAGAGCTCAGGTGGCCTTCACTCCTATTTCTGCTTCTCTCTGCCACTACACTTGTTCTGTCTCATGGAGGTTTATTTGCCTCATATTCTGCCATTTGAAGAAAATATCGTTCAGATACCATGTAAATGATATCACTGTCATTATTATTCAGAATCTTTTAAAATAAGGCTTTTTTTAAAAGTAGGCAGTTATTCCTGCAATGTTAATCTTTTGTTATTAATCATATCTTTTCCTAGAAATACATTTTTGTTCTTACATTTACAGATTTCAAGCTCTAACCATTTGAGATTAAGTCTACAGACAGAGCGCTCTCTCTCTCTCTCTCTCTCTCTCTCTCTCTCTCTCTCTCTCTCTCTCTCTCTCTCTCTTCCCCTCCCTCTCTCCCCCCCCGAAAGAAAATTAGCACACTGAAAATAATATTTTGCAGAATTTCACTGGAAAGACAAAATGCACCTGAATGACATTCTAAACATTGTGCAAGTAACTGACTTAAACAGCATTCTGAATATGGTGTTCTTTTGTTCTTTAAATAGTTTTAGAAACAGTTTTCTGATTTTATTATTTCTGAGAGGGCCCTATGATGGGCTCATGCAATTTGTTTATCCATCTATTTATTTTTTAAAATGTGATAGATATAGCTAGTATGGGTAAACCTTTCATTGGCAATATGAAATCCTTTCATCATGTTCTCTAAA
Source organism: Pseudochirops cupreus (assembly GCA_028627135.1). Classification (NCBI taxonomy): domain Eukaryota; kingdom Metazoa; phylum Chordata; class Mammalia; order Diprotodontia; family Pseudocheiridae; genus Pseudochirops; species Pseudochirops cupreus. Next base: position 313,161,429 of record CM053583.1, on the reverse strand, counting down.
TGCTCTCCCTTGAATGCTATCATTGCTTAAAGGACAGTTTTATTTATATTTGTGCAGAAACATATCTTGTTTAAAAATTCTACATTCAATGACATATAGTTAATTAATAACCTTATGTTTCATAAGAAGAAAAACTTCATTAATAGAAATTTCTGTCAAGTAGTTTGCAAAGGAATTTAGATAGATTTTAGATACGATATCAAAATTCTATCTCATTTGATTTCCCGAATTAATTTTCTATTTAAATTTATGCCTTAGTTTTCTAACTGTTTTTAAGGTCCTACCCATTTAAATACCCCCATTTCTACAAATCTTTCCTTTCCTGATTTCTTTTTTTTCTTTTGTCTGATAAATTTTTTATCAATATCTTTTCTTTTTACATTGCCTGGGTGTAAATACCATATACCTTTCCCTCTATGATAGTCATCCCTTAGGTCAAAGGAGAGGAAGAGAGAGAGAGAGAAAGAGAGAAAAGAAAAGAGGGGTGGCTAGGTGGCACAGTGAATGCATCGGCCCTGAAGTCAGGAGGGCCCGAGTTCAAATCCGGCCTCAGACACCTAACACTTATTAGCCATGTGACCTTGGGCAAGTCACTGAACCCCAATTGCCCTGCCTTCCCCCCTCCAAAAAAAACACAAAAAAAGAGAGAAAAGGGGAAATCAGTAAAATCAATAAATGCATTAAAATAATCAAAAATATACGTGATATTCCACACTTGTGGATCCAGATGTCTGCACGGAAGCCGGAGGAGGGATCTTCTTATATCTCTTCTTTGTGAACAAGCTTTTTCTTAATAAATTTTTCATCATTCACCTTCAATTGTTTTGTTCTTCTTGTACTTTCTATTTACATTATGTAGTTAAATTAGGTGTTATTTTCTTGATTCTGTCTACTTCACTTTAAATCGATTCGTGATAGTTTTTCTGTGCTTCTCTGTATTCTTACAAAGAATCTGTAAGAATATTGTTTTTTCACTAGATTGTAAGAATAATTTCTTATACCACTTAATATTCCATAATGTTTGTATACCACGATTTGTTTAGCCATTCATTCCCCCGGTACGTTGGTCAAGGAATATTTTTTAAATTGCTTGCTATGTACACTGCTTAACAGGAGGCATTCGAAAGATAAGGAAAAAGACAGTTCTTGTCCTTAAGGAGTTTATATTCTAATGGGAGAAGACCATGCATAAAAGGGGGCTAAAAATACAGGAGGTAGGAAGGTTACAGCTGGGCATGACAGTCAGAAGCAGATCTAGGAAAGAAATGAAGGACAGCTAGCTTAAAGCCTTCCTCCAGAACAGAGGCCCCAGGAGGAATTCACCTGTATAAGAAAGGTACTCTAAGGGACTGAAGAATATGCCAAAGTGAAAGGCAACTAAGGCACGTATGCAAAGTGTTGAGAATCCAGTCAGTTGGACAGCCATCTACTTTGGTTCCAGTTCTTTGCTACAACAAAATGCTACTATATATACTTTGGTATAAATGGAAACTTTTGTTTTTATCAATAACTTCCTTGGGCTATATGCCTAACAGCCTCAACTGATTTCTTCTTATACCCCTCATATTAATTATTCAAACTTGTATTGACCTCCTTTACTGAACTATGATGTTCTTGGCGGCTGGAATGAGTCCCGCTTTGTCTCTCCACAGCATACTCTGCTCATATAGACATTTAATAAACTTGTGCTGAGTTGAAAAGGGTATTGAAGGGACTCAGCACAGAAAATTAATCGTTTTGTAGTCATAGAGTGGAATTAATGTTTATCCTTGACCTTGATTACTCCCTGATAGATGTGGTATTCCATACTCCAATGATAGAAAATCAAAACTCAGCCACTGGTCTTCATCCTATGCACCTCTTGTCTATGTGCCCCTGGAAATTTATTGCAAGAAGTCCATTCAGTGTGACTGGAGGTGGGGGGAGGGTGTATGTGTGTGGAGAGGAGTCGTCTTCCCTCTTTTTGATTGCAAAGAGACACACACACACACACACACACACACACACACACACACACACACACACACACAGCATATAGTCTGTCCATTGGTTATTCCTTGCTGTCACCTCCTGAACAGACCATCTTTTTTGTTCAGCCAGTTCTTTGATAACATCTTTACTGTGTTTCTTCCTCATAATTCCTTCTTTTTAATATGTTGCAGCCTTCTCATGCCTAAAACATGTTAATTTATTGCACTTTAGATAATTTTATCATTTAAAAAATTTTGATAGCCTTTGTTTTTATAGACCTGATTTCCCAGTATAGTCTCCCTTCTTCCCTTTAGAGCACCTTTTATGTTAAAGAATAATAAAAGAAAAAAACAACAGCAAAACAAAACTAACCCACATTATCAGCCAAGTCTGACAATCCTTTACTTGTTCAACAACAGAAGTAGGCACCTGGCCCACTGTTGTTGTTTTTTTCTAGAGCCCACAAGCTAAGAATGATTTTTATGTTTGTAAGTAAAGTTTTTCTGTATTTAAAAATGTGGAAAACATTCTTATTTTTCAAATAGTGTAAAAATAGGCTGGGGTGCAGGGAAACAGTTTGCCTTCCCCTTTTTTATACCCATATCCCTCACCTCTGCAAATAACATAAGTTTATTCTTATGTCTCCTTGGGATAGAACTTGGTCATTTAAATTTCACAGTATTCAGGATCCTTTTTTAAAAAAATTTACTTTGTTATCGTCATTAAGCATATTGTTTGCCTGGTCCTTTTTAACATTTTGTGTCATCTCAGACAAATCTTCCCATGTCTCATTGTATTCTTCATTTTACTTATTTCTTACTCTGTGCTGTTATATTTATGTACCACAATTTGTTTAGCCATTCCCCATTCAATTAGCACATACTTTGTTTTCCCCTTCTTTGTTACTTCAAAAACCTGTTGCTGTAAGTATTTCAGCTATATGGGACCATTCTTTATGTCTTCAGCATCCCTGTAACATCTGCATAACACTACCATTTCTGGATCAAAGGTATAGATGTCCTAGTTACTTTCGTAGTGTAATTCCTGATTGCTTTCCAAACCAGTTAATAGTTTTTGGGGAAGATTTTGGATTTTATTGACTTGCAGCCATACAGTATCCCCAGATTATTTGTATTAAAAATTAGGTGGCGCAGTGAATAGAGCACCATCCCTGGAGTCAGGAGGACCTGAGTTCAAATGTGGCCTCAGACACTTAACAAACAACAACAAAAAAAAATTAGGACCTTCATTTCAAAGACAATGTTGGGGTCAGTTTAACAAATGTATAATTTCCCAAAGGTTGCTTAGCCCACACAATCTTTCTGATGTTGGTTTCTGAGCTTAACTCATTTTCCATTTGCAGATTTGGCCAAGATAAATATATGCTATTGAATGAGCTCTATAGTTTCTCCATCTAATAGTGTATCATAGTTTGGACAAGAAGTAGATTCAGTGAGTGCAATGTCATCTGTAAACAGGAGCTTAGAGAATTCTCTCCATGAGAATAGTGAATACTTGGCAGGCACATATATATATCCCTCTGTTTTTATACCTCCCCTGATATTAATGGTATCAAAACAAAGCATCTTGTATAATTTTGAATTTTGAATGGAAGTTCCTAAGAGGTATACCTCTTTTTGAAGGAGAGCCTTTAAGGCAATTAGTGTGCTATTAAATCAAATGTCTTTTTTCTTTTTTCTGTTTTTTGACAATCATGAAGCAGTAAGCATAGTGGGATTTATTTTATCTCAGCTGTTATTCTAATGATGTCTACTATGGAATATCTCTTGACAAAAACCAACTTCCCTTCTAATAATCTAATCAAGACAGGCTTTGTGTATCAGCAAGCACCCTAGCATACCCAGGGTGGCTGCTAGCACAGGTTCTTAGATCTGCTTTTCTAAAGGAAAGCAACTCAAAATGGGTTAACAGTCTCACTTTAATCAACCAAACATATATCGTTTACCTAGTTCAGGGGGGGAAAGTCAGCACCCTGAACTTCAGAGAATGCAAACACAAGTTACAAGCAAACAAAGAAACAAATCAGCAGACGGTCTTTCAGTGTCTGACCATTACATCCATATCTGTTCAGTTACCAGAGAGGGAAGCACCACCATCTGGGTTTTTCAAAGCTGGGGGGCTCAACGGCTTCCCAGAGTCTCATCTGGCCAAATCATACAACTCTTCTCAAAGTGAGCCCTAAAGCAAAACCTCACATCAGGGCGTATACATAGCCTTCTCCTGTCACAGCCCTTTTTACCCACTGCCCAATCACAAAGTAATAAGGCATGGGCATTCCCGAAAAACAAGCCTCCTGCCAAAGGCTCCGTGTGACCACATTCAGCCTATTAGGGGGCAGAGTATATTTTCAAATCTGGGAAGGTTCTCAGAGTCACATAGCCACTTTAGCAAAGGGCCTAGGGGCAGGGAAGATCTTCAGATTCCCATAACACTTTGCTACCCATAGAGTTTATTCTCAAAAATAGTTTTGTAATAAACTTCAAAACATTCTATAATCTTACTAGATTTTATTGTATCTTGAACATCTCCATATATTTAGTTTCTGTACATCATTTTAAAAAAAATTTTCCTAGCAACGGCTGATACAGGAGACATTATTGAACTTGCCATCTGTATGTAGTGAGATCACTGACTTGTAAGAGCAAAGATCAAAATTAATACAAAGCTAGAATCATAAAAGGCACAAAAAGGTGGCATCCATTTTGGAGAACTCTACCCTAATGTATTTAAGCAAGGTATTTTTTTCAAAACTTGAGAAATGGATAGAGAAAAAGACATAGACAAAAACTGTAGTAATTTTGCAAAGAAGTTTAACCAATATGCCACCTTTTAGTTAAAAAACCACTTTAGACAGCAAACACTTGCCTCAGCCAAGTAGAGAGACATGGTAGCCAATAGCAACACTGGTTTTGAATATGAATTCATTTGTAAAACCTTATGGAAAAGGAATTAGAAAATTCTGAACAGTATTACTTCATAAAACTGAAGTCAAAGAAATGACCAGCTTAAAGAAAAGTTGCTAGGAAACTTAAAGTAATTCGTTGAATATTTAAGGGATTGGCACAGGAACAAGAAACAGACAACAAATGGAAAGATGTGCGAAAAACATTTATGATGAACTCTTTTCAGTACCAAGGACAGTGTAGTCATCATAGTCTAATCATCAGAGAACATCACAGCTCCAAATGTGTGTAAAGGATGTGGAGAAGAAAACAAAGATGGGAAAGGCCCCTCAGCCAGATCAAGTGTACACAGTGTAAACGGAAAGAACAATCATAAAGCAACCAAAAATGAGTGTTACAGAATTGTAAAGAACAAGTACGGCTCCAAGAAGACAGTCCCACCCCAGGCTTTTGCAATTGTAGGAGGTCCACAGATGTGGAATGTTGTATATATTTTTATTCTTTTTCTATGTATTGACCAGTTTCACTGATTTTTTTTTAAGGAAAATAGTATCTCGTAAAAGTTTTAGTACAGTTTTAAGGTATTATTAAAGTTGGTGCTTTAAAGTACACTAAGACTCTTGTTACAGCCTGTATTTTTTATGACTCTCTGGGAGGGGGAAGAATACCGGGAAAAATTCTGCTAATATAAAAAAAAGATATAAAAATATTAAAAACTAAAAGGATATTTAAAAACAAAGTTTGGCATAATGGTCAGTTTTATCAAACTGCTTTTTTGTCTTTAAATTTTTGATGGAGGGGATGACTCATTTGGTAAGTGTGGGAAGAATATTTTCAGAAATTATTATCAGTAAAGATAAAAAATGTCAATACAGAGAAGGCGGGCCCTTGAAACTTTTTGGAGGAAAGCTCGGTGTGGCCCAGGAGAAGCGCGGGGCTGACAGCAGGTGCGCCCTGATCCTCAGAAAGTGAAGGTGGAGTCTGCGAGCCGGGGCTGTCAGCAGCAGCAAGAAGAGAGCAAGCCAAGCTGGTGAACTTGACTTGGATTTCTAGCAGAGTTCTGGAGTACGTCACTAAAGATCAGTATGGTGCAGTGTGGAAAGCACTGAGCTTGAAGCCACAGGCCTGAGGGCCAGATTCTGGCTCTTGTTCTTGCAGTGTGAACTTAATCTTTCAGGGCCTCAGTTTCCTCATGTATGTAATGAAATAATCAGACTAGTTAATGTCTAACACCACTTCTAGTTCTAGATGTAGGACCCGATGTTCTAGAAAAGAAAGTGACAGTCACAAAGTACCAGCATAATTTTATCAGGATCATCGATAGCAGACCATCTTCATTTTCTTTTTTGACAGGACTAATCCACTAATAGGTCAGGGGAATGCTGTAGTTAGTTTACTTAGATTTCATCAAAGAATTTGGAAAAATTTATACTACTCCTATGGACAAGATAAAAAGATATGGGCTATATCATAGCAGATTTTGAATTGGCTGAGTGGTTGAACCTAAAAAATAATTGTTTATGGTTGAATATCAATTTGGAATGAAATATCTAATGGGATGGCACAAAAATCCATGCTTGACTATGTGTTATTTAACATCTTTATCAATTATGATATTTCTCAATAAAGAAATAGATGGTGTTCTAATCACATTTGCAGATGATATGAAACTAGTGATAACTAATTCGTTCAATTGTGTGTATGTGTGTGATGAGAGAGACAGCAACAGAGAGAGACAGAGAGAGAGAGACTACAATATTGAGCCAGATCTACTGAGGTGAAAATTTTTTAAATATGTTTATTATGTCTTTAACATCACTTTGATTCCCCTAATTTTCTTTTCCCCTCCCTAAGAGCCATCCCTTATAACAGAATTATTTAAAAAGAGTAAGGAGGGGTAGAGAGGATTTAAAAAATCAGCTTCCCAAGTCCTAGATGGGAAAACATAAATAGATGGTAGCTTGATTTTAAAAGATCTTTATGACTTTTGTCAGGCTATAATGCTCAATATGAGTCAACAGTGCGATGTAATTACCAAAAAATTTAATCCTATCTTATACTGTGTTAGGAGAGTTAGGGTGTCAAGGACTGTGACAGTTGTACTGGACCAGAGTTTGGCACCAAGCCCACATCTGGAATATTTTGTTCAGTACTGAATACCACATTTTAGGAAGGACATTGATAAGCTGAAGGATATCTAGAGGAGAGTGATCAGAATGGTGAAGGAACTTCAAGATCTTGCCATGTAGGTTATAGGAGCAGAGAATGTTGTTTATAGGAAAACCAAGATTTGAGAGGGACAAGTATTTGAAGGACTTGTATATATTAAAGGGATTAGATTTGTTCTTCTTTGCCCCAGAAAGCAGAACCAGAAAAAATGGGTGGAAGTTTCAGAGGACCAGATTTTAGGTTGACCTAGAGAAAAAAAATTCCTAATGATTACAGCTATCCCAAAGTGGAATGGCTTACCTAGGAATATAGTGAGTGGGTTACAGAGGTCTTCAAGAAAAGGTTGGATAACCACTTGGAAGATATGCTAGAGAGGGGATTGTTGTTTAGGTACAGGTCATAGTAGTGACCTCTGAGATTCTTTTCAAGTCTGAGATTTTTGATTGTGTGCAATTACTTTGACAGTTAGCTTGACAGTCAAAAGTACTATTTTCACCTACTTCTGAAAGAGTGACTATGTGACCCTAGGCAAGTCATTTAACCTCTTAATGTTCTCAGAAATTCTCCAAGACTATAAGATTCAAAATTAGTGCCAACCCACATTGGTAGAGAGAATTTCCTCATCTGAGAGTTTCCTAAGTCAATGAAATCACATATCTAGTCCTTATCCCATTACTATATTTTTTTCTACGTTCACTTAATCTAAAGGATAAAATTGTTTCCTGTTGAATCATTGTTGGAGAGATTTTAAACGTTATATGTCTGTGTTGGTTGATCAGTATCTAGGGATCAATTCCAGTATATATCATTTGATTTCATTTCCCATTTGAGTTAATGGATTTATGCTTCCTCCTGATAGAGATGGAGTACCACCTTACAGAACCCGAAAACAACATCGAAGAGAGATGCAGGAAAGTGTCAAAGCCAATGGACGGGTACCACTACCTCACATTCCTGTAAGTAGCAGGACTTTTTGTGAAATGCAGTATAGTGGGAAAAATTTTGGATTTGGAACCAGAGAGCCTGGATTCAAATTATAGCTGTTTCAGTTTTACTACCTTTGTGACCTTAGGCAAGTCTTAATCTCTCTGACCTTGAGTTTCTTTATAAAATGAGGAATTGGATCATAGGTGATCTCTAAAGACCCTTCCAGCTCTTTAACTTAAAATCCAGTTATCCTATGAAGCTAATTTCCAACAGTACTGTCTCAGCTCTTATTCTCTCCCCATCTCTTCCCCAATGATTTTCAAACCATTTAAAATCCATCATGTAGCCAATTTTTTTCTTTGACATCCCTCACTCTATACCACTTACCCTTACTCCACGTAGATTATGTTGGCTTTAGCCACAGTACTAATTGACTCTTTCCTTTAGCAGTGAGATATTTCCCTAGAATTCCAGTGAACTCTGCCTATCTGCAATATAAGAAATCACTCAGTTTAAGCTTATGACTTGGTAGTAACATCTTTGTTGTTAATCATGTTAAGTTTTCTCAATTCCTGAAACCTGGAATGAAAAGTACTACAGGTGACAATTAGAACTCAAATGAAAATGAGGAAGGTTTCTTTTTCTTTGAATAGCTGAACTCTAGCATAATCAGTTAAGAATTTCCATTTGCCTCCTTCAGAGAAAAAGCTATTCAACTTTTCCTTTCTTGCCCATTTATAAGTAAAGTTTTAAGCAGAATCACCGTTATTTTAAGATTTTTTAAAAATTTGTTTTGCCTGCTAAATTAGATTGTCTTTTTTGGGATTCAAAAAGGCATATATTGCTTTGAATATCCAATTGTGTATAAAGCTCTGGTTGTGGAAACTTGCTAGCCCTGGTTGCTCAGCCTTACTTATTCATTTGCTTTCATTTTGTGGTTACTGTGGAAAAGACTGGCTGGGTGCCTTTTTATTCCTCTCAGTACCATTTTTACTGTAATTATTGCTTTGTTAGAGGTGAAATTTGAAGGATTGACTTCTTTTTGTTGCTGAACAGTGGGAGCCACCACATAAATATTCTGTGACTTCAAAGCAGCTTCACCTCTTAGATAAAGACAATAGTAATTTTCTATTGATCATAGTACTGACAGGTCTTCACTGAACTATAGGTTACAAACTCAGAAACTGCAACATAAAATATGTATAGTGAGCTCTGTTTTAACCATTTTCCACCCACAAATAATTCTGTTGAGTTGAATTAAGCCAGTCTTATAGTGGATACTTATAAAAGAATTAGTTTCCCTTTGTGTTATATAGTAACTTTGAAGGGGATGAGATTCAGGTTATCATCAGCAGTTATGAGGAGGCTTGAATTCACTAGGGTCATTAATGCCATTACTTACAGAGCTAAAACATCTTCTGTACCAGCAAATGGTGTCTTAGTCTTTACATACCTCTTTCATAAGGATTTCTTAAATTTCTTTTCTTTCTCACTTTAATTCCCAGAAAATAACTACATTTTTATGACATATACATGTGTGTGAGAAGTAAATTTGTTCTATTTCCTGAGACTAGAATAGTCCCATATATCTTGCCACTTCATGTCAACTCAGCTATGGAGATAGATTTGACTTAAACTGTAGACTTGTACTTAGTTAGCAAAAAGTAAATATTTTGCTCATCTTTGTAAAATTATAGTAGAGAGACTCACAATTGCTGAAAATGGATCTGCTTTTGAAATAGCTGCAGGGGGCTAACTTGCCTTGATAGCTCTGTCAGGTGAGAGAGTGAATATACAGTGAGTATTTTCTCCATATTTTTTGTGTTTATAAACTTGTGCCTAAAAAGGCCTGGAACTGGTGTTTCCTTGTTAAAATCTTAAATCTCTTTGCAATACATTAGAATAGTTAATCATTTTATACTCTTGCATGACTTCAGACTTTTTTTTAAATTTTCTAAGGAGTTCATCTTATGGATACCAAAGGCTTTTCAACATATCATCTTTTTTTCTTGATGTTTTTGTGTGACCTATGGATACATAGGAGCTCTCCCTTCATATCCCATATGTAGGATCATAAGAGAGAGTTCTGTTTATGTGTTCTGCTCTCTTAGCATGATAGCAGCAGCTGTTTGCTACATATACACTAGGTCTAAACGGGGTAGGGAAACAAAAGCTGTAAAAAGCCAACTGAAAAACAAAGTGGTTAAAGGTCAGCCTCATGGAAAATAAAGTTGACCTTACTTTAAAAAATAAAAATCAAGGTTTGTATGTTCTTCATAAAAGCAGCACATGACATGATAAAAAATCCTAGGGAAATAATTAAGAAATTTGGCTAGATTCATCAAAATGTGCTGGATTTTAAGTATTAGCAGCTACATGACGAAGTTAAAGTTTGTTTGTCAAGCCTCATAGGAAAATATATCTCGGATTCAAAGGTAGAATCTCTATAGATGGCAAATAAATGCAAATGAATATCATACCACAATGAAATAGGAGAGTCTAGTAAACATTATTTCTTCTCTAAATAGCCCTTACCTTCCTGTTCAATCCAACCATCAAACAAGGAGAAAAAAGAGGTGGTATAGCAAAAAAAGCTCAGGACCTGAAATCAAAAGGCCATTGACTCATGCCTCACGTGATGACAAAGAAATGAGGGATTCTGCTTCCACAGACCGTAGCTTTTTCATCTATGAGATGGAAAAATAATTCCTATCCCATCTACTGTAGAAGGTTGTTGAAAGATCAAATAAGATAATACATGTCAAAGCACAATACAGTAGAAGTTATTCATATAGGGGAGATAAAGTATGATCACATATGTGCTGCTTTAAAGTGTAAACTTTTTAAAGGCAGAAGTCTTATCACAACCATTTTATTTTGAACATTTAATAACAGCATAGAATCTCATTCTAAAGTCTTGTAAATTGTCGGATGACATAGTAGTATTGGATAAAGAGCAATACATTTGGAATCAGAGAATAGTTGTTACCTTTGTGACCATAAGTAAGTCATTTAACAACTATTGGCATCATTTTCCTTATCTATAAAAAAAATGAAAAGGTTAGACTTACTGGTCTCTAACATCCTCTTTAGCTCCAAATCAAATAGAGCTATGAAATTTACTGCTACTTGCCCTTCCTTCCTTCCCTACTCCCAGCCCTCCTCCCAAAAAGATTTCAGTTATCAAGAGTTCGGTGAATTTGTTTTTTCCTGCTTCCTCTAGAACTGTGATTTTTATCTTTGTGATATTGAACTTATTCTGCCTTGTTTGAGTTGTAAAGGATACTTATTTTGTACCCCTCAGGGGAGGTAAACTGCTCTGCTGATGAATGTTTTGTACTTCTTTGCTAGCTAGAAAGAATTTCAAACATTATCCTGGAGATAATGTTTAAGTATATACAGAAGAATATAGAAGGAATGAGTACAAAGTAGTTAAGTACAAGATAATTTGGGAGGGAAAGCACTAGCAATTGGGATAATATAGACAATATAGAAAATTATTTTATAGCTACATATTGAAAGAAGGGCCTACATTCTAGGCCTGGGGGATGGACAATGAAAAATCTGCAGATAGAGGACTGTTATGTATGAGGAGCAGAGAGGAAACTAGTTTGGTAAACATTGCTGCTGTTAGGTATCCTGTGCTCAGTTTGGTGCTTCACTAGCAAGAACAGAAGGGGAAAAAGTAGGATGCATAATACTTACTGGACTCAGGCTGTGTTAGATTTTCCGTTTAAGATGGCATAAGAAATTTAGAATCAAATTTGACTCAGAAACAGTGGGAGGAGCTTCAAGTCAAGTAACAGAGCTGAAGACCTAGAACAGCTCCTATAGGAGGGCTACCATTCTGCCATCTAATGTAAGCTTCTTCTGGTTACAAAATATTATTCTTGTACTGCCTTCGATCAGATCCCGGTGATTTTTCCTTGAGAAATACTAGTAAGCAACTTGGAGGTAGTTTTCTCTTCAGGTAATACAAACTGCATCTGTCTTAAAGAGAAAGAAATACAATAAATTGAACAATGATTAATATCCTAGGCCAGGTTACCAGAAAACTTTTTATGTGATTCAGAAGCAAATTACTCTATTTTTGTCACAAAGTCATAGAGTAGAAGGGACCTTTGAAAGGTCTCGAAGGTTCCTTTTAGCCTAACTATTGACTGGTTTTGGTTTTTTTTAAGGAACACCTGTTACAAGTGTACTCAACCTGGCTTATGCCACTAACAAAGTAATAAGGCAAGAGTCCTTTGCAAAATGCAGGAAAGTTGCTGAAAACAAGAATTAGGAACAAAAACTTGAGTCACTTAGCTGTCTTCTTTGGCCTAAAACCAAGACATCTTGCTTTTCCTGTATCACACTCATTCTCCTTTGTGTCTCATATTACATGTGAAGTTTTAGTACAAAATCTTCCTTTTGCTTTGTTCTTTACCCACTGCAAAATATTCATCACTTTAAGATTTCATTCATTTATATATCATATTTACATGCTAATATCCCAGGATACCTTATTTGATAATTCAGCAGCAATTAATTCATACTCTTGATCCACTGTTGTCATGTTGTGACACTAATATTCTTATTATTGCCTGACCTTCAAACCATCAGATATTTTTTCTGAAACAAAATACATTTGTCCTCTTTAACCAGGGCAGTTTGCTATTTTGAGCTGAAGGTGGGTTTGTTAGAGGTTAGAAGGTAAGAATCATATAACTTTGAGGTAGAATGGGCTTCAGAGATCATCTTGTCTAATTTACTTTACAACAAGCAGATTTAGCAAGGGAAAGGAAGAGAGCATCTGACAGAGGGGTGATTGATCAGTAAGTGGAATGGGTATATAAAACTTTAACTGTGGTTAATCTGTCTTTTACCTTCTAGCGCACTTACCGAATGCCAAAGGAAATCCGTGTTGAACCACAAAAGTTTGCAGCAGAACTTATCAATCGCTTGGAGGCTGTCCAGCGGACACGGGAAGCAGAGGAGAAATTAGAGGAGCGTCTAAAACGTGTCCGAGCAGTGAGTAGACTGGCATATTTCACTGAATGTGCTAGACTAACGAACTAACAAGTTGAAAAACTTTTATGTTCTGCTGATGATCAACTACCTCCAGAAGTCCTTCTCTATAGAGCCCACCACTGGAGAACTCCTGCACTATGAATCCTGAGCCCAACATAAGTTCAGGAAACTGGTTCAAGTGTAGACATTTTTCAGTTGTGTGGAGTACAAAAGATAAACATGTCATAGGTACATAGACACCAGATATATAGATACAAAGTCTTAGTACTTAAATTAACTTAATGTAGCCAAATATGTTAGTCTTAACGATTCTAACCCAGATCCTACATCAGCATTTAGTCCATTATCCCTGAACACATGGTCAAGTTTGAGAATCAGTCTTAAAGTATTACAAATTCTCTAAGCCTCAGTTTCCATTCTCCACTACCTACTTGTCATGGTTGTTGTGAGGAAAAAAAATTTGTGAACTTGAATTGGGTAACAGGATTGTAACTTTGCTTTTGTTTTGGAACCCTTTGTCAGTCTGGTGAAGCCTATGGACACCTTCTCCAAATAATGTTTAAATGCATAAAATAAAATACTTAGAATTACAAAGAAAGTCATCAAAATATTAAAAACAAAAACATAAGTTCATATCCTCCCCCCCCCCCCTCCCCAAGCTAAGAACCCGTGCTCTGTGGGCAGCTGGGTGGCACAGTGGCATAAGGAGTCAGGAAGACCTGAGTTCAAATCCTGTGTGACCCTGGGCAAGTTCCATAACCTCTCTGTGCCTCAGATGCCTCATCTGTAAAATGGGAATAAAAACAGCACCTACCTCCCAGAGTTGTTGTGAGGACCAAATGAGATAATAGGCAAAGTGCTATATAAATGTTAGATGTTATAGGAATATGTGGACGAGAAACAATAGTTGTTTGTTGTTGTCATTGTCTTTTCTTACTGGACATCAGATTCAGCTTTCTGGTTCTAGATAGAAAATACTCTTTTGTAGCCCCATTATATCATAACATAGTTTTTTATCCTTCTGAATTATTTCACCCAGCATCTTGTTATCACATCTCCTTTCTCTAAGCCCTTTTGTCTTCCCCAAGAAAAGTCTCTCAATAATAACTAGTATTTGTGTAGTATTTTAGGGTTTGCAAAATGCTTTGCATTTGATATCTCATTTGCTCTTCATAACAAGCCTGTGAGGTATGTGTTTTCTTGTTTTTAAAAACAAATCTGTCATTTATTTATTTTGAGCATTCCTTTAAAAAAAAATATTGAGTTCCCAATTCTCTCTTAGACCTCCAACCCCTCCCCTTACCCATTGAGAGGGCAAGCTATATCATATCAGTTATACAGAGCATTTCTGCATTAACCATGTTACCCAAAAAAATTAAGAAAGTAAAAAAATTATTCTTCAGTTTTCACTCAGTTCATCAGTTCTTTCTCTGGAGGTGAATAGAATTTTTTTATTATGACTCCTTCAGAATTGTCTTGGATCTTTGTATTGATCAGCCTAGCTAAGTCTTTCATAGTTGATCATTATAGTACAACTGTTACTTTGTACAATGTTCTCCTGATTCTGCTTACTTCAGTTTGCATCAGTTTATGTAATGTCCCAGATTTTTCTGAAACCAAATCCCCCTTGTCACTTCTTATAGCACAATAATAATCCATCACAATTACATACCACAACTTGTTTAGCCATTCCCCAATTGATGGATATCCCCTCAATTTCTAAATGTTTTGCCACGACAAAAAGAGTCACTATTTTTGTCTGTATAGGTCCTATTCCTTTTTATTTGATCTCTTTTGGGATACAGACCTAGTAGTAGTATTTTTGGGTCAAAGAATATACTCAGTTTTATAGCCCTTTGAACATAGTTCTAAATTGTTCTTCAGAATGGTTAGACCAGTTCGTAGCTCCACCAACAGTGCATTAGTGACCCTATTTTCCCACATTCCCTCCACCATTTATCATTTTGCTTGTCTATCATGTTACTGAGTCATATAGGTGTGAGATGGTACTTCAGAGTTGTTTTAATTAGCATTTTTCTAGTCAATAGTAATTTAGAGGGTTTTTTATCTGTAAGTTTAGATAGCTTTGATTTCTTCTTCTGAAAACTGTTTGTTCATATCTTTTGACCATTTAATCAATTAGGGAATGTAAAGCCAAGCACTAGCAGGTTTCCAGAGGATGGCTGCTGTGAACAGCTTTTCAAGGTTCTGATTACACAGTATAGTGAACACTCTATTCAATAGCAAATCAGGGCAAAACATTCACAGTAAATCAAGGTACAGCATCCACAATGTTACAGCTTATCACAGAAAACCAAAATATAGCATTCACAACAACTTATCACTAAGATGGCCACATAGTTTTCACTAGAGTGGTCACATGGTTTCGAACAAAGTACAGTCATTTAGTCAATCAATCATTCGATCAACTCAATCATTCAATCATCCTTAAGGAGCCTTGCCTTCAGACTCAGTCATTCAGTCATCCTTAAGGAAGATACAAAGTACAATAGTCTAAAGTTCTCCACTAGTGAGGCACACCAAGTCACAAATCAATTGCTATTCAGTCATCATTCACTATTCAGTCATCAGGCAATACACAAGCCCTCCACCCCTAGGTCACTAGTAAATTACAATTTCTCAGTCAGTACACAGTATCCAAGTAAAGTCTCCTTTCAGCTTGACTTGGGGTGGTCTCTCAGATTCCCTGGATACCCTTGCATGGTCCCAGGTCCTACCTGGATTCACTGAACTCTCACCTGGGTTCAAAGTCAGACAGCTCCCAGGTCCTTGTCCAGCTCCCTGTGCACTTCTGTTCAACACTGAAGCTCACAGGGACCAGTCCACCTTAAATCCTTCATAGTCTCTGTTCCTGGGAAGTTAAGGTTTAACAAAGCCACAAACAGGTTCATGCAAAATTCAAATTCAAATTACATTACTATTACAGAGAATGACTCTGATTTTTATAGATTTGATTCTGTTCCCTATATATTTGAGAAATAAGACCTTTATTTAAAAAAAAACTTGCTGTAAAAAAATTTTTTCCCCAGTTTCCCTACTTTTAATTTTGGCTGAATTTGTTTTGTTTATACAATACCTTTTTAATTCAGTGTAATCAAAATTATCCATTGTGCTTCCTGTGATCCTCTCTCTTTTATCATAAACTCTTCCCTTATTCATAGATCTGACAGTTTAAATTTTCCATGCTCCCCTAATTTGCTTATGATTATCACCTTTTATGTGTAAGTCTTTTACACATTTTGACATTATTTTGGCATACAGTGTGAGACATTGTTCTGTGCCTAGTTTCTGCCAAATTGCTTTCTGGTTTTCCAGATTTTTGTCATATAATGAGTTCTTGCCCTAACAGTTTGGATCTTTGGGTTTATCAAATACTAGATTGCTGTGGTCATTTACTACTGTGTATTGTGTACCTAATCTGCTCCTTTGATTCATCACTCTTATTTCTCAGCCAATACTAAATTTCAATGATTATTGCTTTGTTATGTGGTTTAAAATCTGGTACTGCTGAGCCACTTTCCTTCACACTATTCTCACTGATTCCTTTGATATTCTTGACTTTTTGTTCAACTGAATTTTGTTATTTTTTTCTAGAACTATAAAATAATTCTTTGGTAGTTTGATTGGCATGGAACTAAATAAGTAAATTAACTTAGGTAGAATTGTCATTTTTATTGTATTAGCTCAGTCTTCCTGTGGGCATCTAATGTTTCTCTGATTTTTTTAGGCCTGTCTTTATTTATGTGAAGAGTGTTTCATAATTGTGTTCAAATAGTTCTTTGGGTTTGTCATGGCAGGTAGCCTCCCAGGTATTTTATATTATCTGCAGTTATGAAATTTCTCTTTCTGTCTCTTCCTTCTGTGTTTTGTTAGTAATAAATTGAAATACTGACGATTTATGTGTGTTTATTTTATATCCGGCAACTTTGCTAAAGTTGTTGTTTCAACTAGTTTTTTAGTTGATTCTGTGATTTTTCAAGTCTACCATTGAATCATCTGCGAAGAGTGATAGTTTTCTTTTTCCTTTTTGCCTATTTTTATTACTTCATCATCTTTTTCTTGTCTTATTGCTACAGCTGTCATTTCTGGTACAATATTGAATAATAGTGGTGGTAACAGATATTCTTGCTTCACCCTTGATCTTATTGGGAAGGCTTCTAGTACATTCCCATTCCAGATCATGCTTACTCATGGTTTTAGATAGATACTACTTATCATTTTAAGAAAGGCTCTATTTATTACAATGCTCTCTAGTGTTTTTAATAGGAATTGGAGTCAAAAGCTTTTTCTGCATCTGTTGATATGATCATATTATTTGGGTTGTTTTTTTTTTTAATTGATATGGTCAGTTATGCTTATAGTTTTCTAAATAGTATACCAGCTCTGCATTCCTGTTACAAATCCCACCTGGTCATAGTATATGATCTTTGTGATATAGTGTTATAATCTCCTTGCTAGTATTTTATTTAAAATTTTTGCAGTAACCTTCACTAGGGGAAATTAATCTATAGTTTTTGCTTTGTTTTTTCTTTCTCTGGTTTAAGTATCAAAACCATATTTGTTTCATAGAAGGAACTTGATAAAGTCCTAATAATGACAAAATTCTTAGGAATTACACAAATTATCTTCCCATATGGGAATATAAGCAGTTTAACCTTATTTTAAGACCCTTAGGCTTTCTCTTTCATATTTACCTTTTTGCATTTCTCTTGAGTCTTGTGTTTGAACGTTGAATTTTCTGTTCAGCTCTGGTCTTTTCATCAGGAATGCTTAAAAGTTCTCTATTTCCTTAAAAGTTATTTCTTCCACTGAAGGATTATGCTCACTTTTGCTGGGTGGATTATTCTTATTATAATCTTAACTCCTTTGACTGCTGGAGTATCATATTCCAAACCGTCTACTTCTTTAATGTGGAAGCTGCAAAATCTTGTGTGATCCTGACTCTGACTGCTTACGGTATTTTCCCCTTGACCTGGGAGCACTATAATTTGTCTATAATTTTCCCAGTAGTTTTCATTTGGGGATTTTTGTTAGGAGGTAGATTCTTTCTATTTCTTTTTACCTTCTGGTTCTAAGATATCAGGGCAGTTTTCTTGAAAGATAATGTCAAGACTCTTTTCTGATCAAGGGCAGGGCAGTTGGGGTTAAGTGACTTGCCCAAGGTCACACGGCTAGTTTTTTTGTGTGTTGTCTGAGGCCGGATTTGAATTCAGGTCCTCCTGACTCCAGGGCCGGTGCTGTGTTCACTGTGCCACCTAGCCGCCCCTAGTCTAATAATTCTTAAATTCTCTCCCCTCAATCTAGTTCTAGGTCAGTTATTTTTCCAATGAGATATTTCACATTTTCTTCTATTTTTTCTTTCTTTTTACTTTGTTTTATTGTTTCTTGCTGTCTTGTGGAGTAATTAAATTCCACTTGTTCATTTTTAATTTTTAGAGAATTATTAAGTTAATTTTTGGATTTCTTTAACCATTTGGACAATTCTGTTTTTTAAGGTATTATTTTCTGCAGTATTTTTTGTGCTTTTACCAAGCTATTAATTCTCTTTTTATAATTTTCTTGCATAGCTCCCATTTCTTAGTTTTTCTTCTGCCACTCTTACTTGATTTATTAATTAGATTGATTGCAGTTTCTTTGGTTCTTCCAAGAATTCTTGTTGGACTTATGTCTGATTTGCGTTTTAAGACTTTTCTTATAGCTGTTTTTGTGTTGGTGTTTTTTTTGGAGTTTGTGGCTTGATCTTCCCTGTCACTGTAGTAGCATTTTATGGACAAGTTCTTTCCTGTTGTTTGCTCATTTTTCCAGCCCGTTTCTTTACTTTGAACTATATGTTAAAGTTGTGCTCTTCTCACTTATGTGGGACAGTAGGGGGTGCTTTCCCAGACTTAAGGCTTTTTCATGCTGCTGTTTTCACAGCTAATTCTAGGGATCTGTAAGTTTTAGCCTTTCTAAGATGTTGTGATCCAGGGAGAAGTGTGATCTGTGTTCTTCTGTTCTGCGCTTTGGTCTTTACCCAGGAAAGACCCCTGTTCCCTTGCAGCCACAAGCGCTCCTCTCTACCCTAGAACTACGCATAAGCAATGGAGTTGCCAAACAACATCTGGTCCTGTACCCAGTGCCAGCCAAGAGGTCTCCTGTAACATCTTTCTGACCAGTTGCTTGATCCTTTACCATATCTGGGCTGAGAGCTCCTGAAGCTGCTGCTGCCATTGACACCACCTTCACGACCCACCCCTGGTGTTGCTGCTGTTTTTTTTCTCTAAATCGGCCCCCATTCCTGTGTCACAGACCTCTCCTTCTGGCCTAAGTTATCTTAGTCTGGAAAAATGTCTTACCCTGACTTTTTTTTTTTACTCTGACACTCCAGAATTCAGTTTGAGGCATCATTTTAATATATTTGTAGGGGAATGTTAGGAGAGCTTGGCTGAGTTGCAGCCTCTGTTCTTCTTCTTGGTTCTGCTCAATATGTATACTTATGCCTATTTTAGAGATGGGGAAACTGGGGCTGTGAGAAGTTAAATGATTTGCCCAGAATCACCTGCAAATTTTAACTTCAATCTTCCTTACTGCAAGTCTTTTTGCACTGTGTCACCTAGATGCTTTAACCACTGCTCCATGATTTTGAGCCTTTTCAATAGCTACCCTCAACCTTACATCAGTCAATTAACTCTTCTGACCCCAGTTTCTTTAAAGGGTTTCACTTCTCGTGTTTGCCTCTGTTTCAAACATCCAGCCCTCACAGGTGAGCTTGTCATATTAATTTTCCTTGATATAAACATTAAAATATCTGAAACGTACATTAATGTTACAAGCAGAACCCACCATGTTTTGCCAAGAAGGGGCTGTTCCACATATTCCTGTGGTATCCTTCTCATGAAATGATGACCCTAGGATTTGTTAAGGTCATTTTTGGTGAGGATAGTGCAAAATGGTGGTTGGGCAAGTGGAATTATATAGAATTATTTAGTATTACAGGGAGTATCCTTTCTCCCTAGTTTCTGATGTGTCTCAGGCCATGGGGGATCAGTGACAAAAGACTGAAGGCGTTGGGCAGAAGGTTTGCAGTGGATATTCAGAACCTGGAAGCATTTCACTTTTCAGATATAGTCACATCTTTGAGATGGCATTTAGCAACTAGCTAAATGATCCGCTGCTTTTGTCAGGAAGGGTATATAGGTACTGAAATTCATGAAGGTTTTGTTTTTGTGTCCCAAATTCCTGAGACAGGGAATATAACTGACTCACAGACCATTTCCTAATGTCATTGATTGTCTTCTAAATTAAGTGCCTTTATCACAAGAGCATTTCCTTAACCTAGATAGACTGTTTTGTTGACCATCAAAAAAGCCTTGAAAAATTTTTCTGAATATCTTTAGGGTTCAGCTTTGTTTTAATGGTATAATCTGTCAGCTAAAAGTATATAGAGTCATCTTGTATCTGATCCTCACTGTTGTATTTTCCTCTTTTTAATCTCATTTGATGGAGCAGAGGGAACACATGGAATAGATATTATAGATATCTGTAATTTTAGATATTTCAAAACCTTTCTCCCTATCATGAATTGTCATCTGATAAAAAGATACTTTGTCCCCATTATTATGGGTATTACATGGGTATCATTTTACAGGTTTTATTTTCCTGTTTATTCAAAAACTATTCTGCTTCATGAATCTAAAATGTCATTCATTCATTTCAGTCATGTCCAACTCTTCCTGACCCCATTTGGAGTTTTGGTAAAGATACTGCAGTGGTTTACCATTTCCTTCTCCATCTCATTTTTGCAGATAAGGAAACTGAGGCAAACAGGATGAACTATCTTGCCCAGGGTCACACAACTAGTCAGTGTCTGAGGCCAGATTTATTTATTTTTTTAATTTTTTATTTTATTTTAGTTTACATCATTCATTTCCACGAAATTTTGAGTTACACATTTTCTCCCCATCTTTCCTCTACCCACTATCCCAAAACAGCCATCCCAGTGCATCCCCCCTCCTCCAGTCTATTCTCTCCTATGTCTTCCCGCCTCACTCCTCTGACTTTTCAGTAGGGCAGGATGGATCTCCCAACCACAGTGCCTGTGTATCTCAAGTTCTAGTTGGATGTAGTTAATAATAATAATAATAATAATAATAACAATAATTGTATATATTTTTAACATTTCATTATAGAACTTTAGATTCTTGATTCTTTCTCTTCCTCCCTCGTCACCTACCCCCACTGGAAAGACAAGCAGTCAAATACAGGCTGTACATGTGACATTACGCAGAGCCTCTCCACAGTGGGTACATTGTGAGAGACTGAGTACATGTCCTTCCTTCCTATCCGACCACCCCCTCCCCCCCCATCCACTCTCTACCCTGTCCCTGTCCCTCTATAGAAGTATGAACTTTCATCAGCCCTCCCCCCCAACCTGCCCTCCCCTCCATCACCCCACCTCTCATCCCCCTTCCCCCTACTCTTCTACGTGGCAAGATGCCCAGTTTAGAGTTTATGTCATTCCTTCCCTAAGCGAAATTCAGTGAGAGTAAGGTTCACTCTTTCCCTTTTGCCTTCCTGTTCTCCCCCTCTAT
>CM053583.1:313105103-313139334 GCA_028627135.1 Pseudochirops cupreus | reverse complement strand
AAAATCCTTTTTCAGCTGATCTCTAGCTTTAAGGCAATCTTCATGTTTATTGGAAGCTTTTGGTGGGGGAGCTCTGGCTCTGCTGTCTTCCTGCAGCTCTCTGCCTTGGTCCTTCTTTTCCCCAAAGAAGGAATCTAGGGTTTGGTTGCTGTTCTTACCCTGCTTCTTATGCTTATTCTTATTCATGGTTGGTCAGTCCGTGATTTTTTTTTCAAATCTCTGTGGAGCTCTGCTTCCAGAGGGGAAAGCTCTGTCCCAAATCGCTGGGGTCCTCCCAGCTGCCGAAGCTCTTCGGAAGTTGCTGGGTCCCTCCCCCACTTCCAGCTCACTGAATTAAAAAGAACCACAGGACCAAAGCCCAAGACCGCGATCCAGATCCAGACCGCTCAACGCGAGAGCACTTGGACTCTGAATGATCGCTTGGTCCCCCTGCAGTCTGCAGGCCGAGAGCTCTGAAGCAGCAGTGTGGAAGCGGGTGCAAGACCTCCAGTTCTGCGGCCTCATTGCTCTAGAGGCGTTTCGGCAGGACCACTTTTCTCTCCCGATTTTGCGAGCTCCACTGACCTAATTCTACTGCGCAGCTGCCACTGATCTGCTCACCCAAAGCTCCAGCCAGGGCTCAGCTCCTCTCGTCCAGCCACCTCCCAGCTCCTCTCATCCAGCCATCTCCGGGGCAGGGATGCGGTTTCAGGCTAGGCTGGTTTTGGTTCGCAGTGCTAATATGGTTCCTCGTAGCCAAGCTGACTTTAGTGGAAAGTATATTTGTGTGCGTTTTGGAGTTCTAGAATTAGTTTAGAGTCATATTTTATGGGTATTTTGGGGTGGCTGTGTGAGAGCTGCAATATGTTGCTGCTTTTACACCACCATCTTGGCTCCACCCCCCCCGGGGCCAGATTTAAACTCAGAAAGATGAGTCTTCCTGATTCCAAGGCCAGTGCTCTATCCACTGTGCCACCTGACTTCACAAAACAGTGCTGAGCTGCTGAAATTAGGCTCTTTATGCTGGGAAATTTACTCACAGAAATAGTTAGGGTTGTTCATTATAATAGCAGATCTCTTCTTTTTGTTTTCAACTGTTTAAGTATTCCATCTTTTTGGAGTTATTTTACATATTGTCTTCTAGATTGCAGATACTCTTGCTCTTTTCTGCTCTACATATAGAAATTCCTTTATTTTTCCTTAGGCACATGGTTTCCCTGTTTTCCCTTTCAGGGTTTTCAGATCTGTTTCGATACCATTCAGAAGCTTTCTGTCATTCTCTTTAGACATTTTATGACAAAATTTGCAACTCCCAAGTATCTGATGACCTTTCTGCAAAATTCAAAGGAAAAGATATCCCTTAGCTACACAAAATTTATATCCTTTTCTGCTCCATAGAATCCTAGAAACAAAAAGGGCTGTTAAGGACTGTTTAGTGTAGTTCCTACTTGAAGCATGAATCCGTTCTTCAGCATTATATCTGTTCAGATTTAGAACCTTGCTGGCACTGCTCCACACTGGTCAGTATGATTTGAAGTGGCCATTGTCCCTTGTTCTTGATGCAGTCTCATCCTGACTAATTCCAAGAGGGTGAGGCTGGTGACTTTGCACAGCCCTCCCTCACTGTAATCCAATTCATTTGCATCATAGCATCACCTTCCTGATGTCATGGTCCTCTTGGAAAATGAAGGACAAACAAAAACAGTGATTCTCTAGAGTATTTTTCATTCACATCTAAATTACAAAGTTCTTGAAGTCAGAAATGTGCTTTCTATTTCTTATCACCAACATTCTCTAAGATAGTCTGTTTACTGCAGGCATTATATTAATACCAGAAAAGCCTTTTTGGTCAAAAATCTAATGAAACTTAGGCTGCATGAATAAAATTGTAGTTTCCATAAAAAGGTATCTAATAATTTCAAAATGTTGTTTTCAAACCTGTCCTTTCCTCACAAAACTTCTTTCTGTTCTCTCTGATATATTTTATGACTGCCTTGTGTGTACCTCCTTTCTTTTCTCTTTCCTATTTTCACAGTGCTGTTGCTAACTCCCCTCTCCCCTCAATGCCTAAATTTTTTTTCAAGTGATGGTGGCAGCACCATTTTTCTGAGCCAGGAGTTCATTCTGAACATTGCTAAATATGGCTAGAGTGAAAGGACAGAAGTGAATTGCCTTCAGATATGATAAATAAATAACTAAATAATCATAGAATTATAATAATTCCATGAAGGAAGTAGTTAGCACAGCTAAGATATTACATGACAGGATGTTTGTAAGTGTTTTTATTTTCATGGATAATTAAATGAGTAGTGAAAACCAAACCAAGATACAGGATAACACCAATTGTGCACAAAAAAAGCCTTTATGTTTTTTCATTATTTCTCAACAGTTTTTGAGGAAAATAAGTTTTATATATTATATATAATCTATGAAACTAAAGCAATTAAGAACTGTTTCTTATCTTTTTTTAGTCTCCCGTAGTGCCCAGGAGGGCACCCTTGCTCATGTTCAACATGTTTATTGAATGAATTATTCTAAAAAATGAAATCCAAAATTCTAAATTCTCAGAATAAGAATTTTGATAATGTGATAATTATGCCCCACCTAGTGGTCAGTGTTCAATTCTCTGTCTCCAGTTTTAGTACATCTGTCATTTAATAAATTATCAAGAACATATTTTTCTCCTTTGGAAAGAAAATATAAGGACATAGTTTTAGAATGCAGAAACTCGTATTTGACACAGTAGAATCTTAATTTCTGTCCTAAATTAAAGTTTACTCATGAAGATGAACACTATCGTATCTGTCTGTAGCACTGTGATGAGTAAAATATGTTTTCTTGAAAATTCTTTGCAAAAGAAGTAAATGATGTGCATAGGTACAGTAGCTTCTTCGGTGCAAGGAGCTAGATGCATCCGATAGAGGTATCTCAAAAAATAGAGAAGCCTTCTCAGATCTCTTAAATTCTGTGTTTTGAAATTCTTGTGAGGAACCATGAAGAAAAACTGTTATGAAAGAAAATTGGTTAAAGGGGACTCAATCCAAAGATTCTGACTGTGTGTTTGAATATTCATTTATGGGACCACAAAGTTACATAACTTATTTTTTGACTGAGGTACTTTGTTACTCTTTTGAATTGCTTCTAGTGATGAGCAAAAGATCTTAGCTAAACTTAGGCTACTGTCGCACCATAATTTCCTGGGTCCTAAAGCCCCAATTAGATACATGTTGCTCCAAAGTCTAGTTGGTCCTATCAAGTTGCCGTAGTTTCAGTAATAGGACCAATCAAAACTTCATCACCAGTTAGCTACTACCCAGTAATTATTTTGTCAGCTCTAATTGTTAGTCTTGAAAACCATCTATTGAATTGTAGGGCAGATCTGACATAGTCCAGGTTAGTACCTCACATTCAAGATTAAAATGATGAGTTACAGAGGAGTTCCTGTCTACATTGAGAAGCAGGTAATGTGGTGGGTAGAGCCCTGGGCCTTAGCATGTGACTATACTAGGTTTGAATTTGTCTTGGACGTGATACCCAGATGATGACCTTAATTAACTCAAATATCTCTCGGCTCTGAATTTATGATCGTTTTATGAGCAAAAGAATCACAGATATTTGTACACTTGTAGTAGTATTTTTACTTAGTATTATCATGTTTGACACATGAGTATAAATATCTATGAAATTGAAAAAATATCTGTTGCTCATTTGGGGAAGGGGAAATACTGCTATGCCTTGTCAGAACCACAGATGCACAGTTTTTTTATTGTGTGATGCTCCTTTTCACTATGGCCACTAGATGGTGTTTTATTCTCCCCGTACCTCCTAGTCCCTTCTTATATAATTCATGTTCTTCAAGCATTTATTGACTGTTCACAAGGATAAATAATACTTACTATATTCCTCCAATTTCCCACCCACCCTCCCCTTCATGTCTTTGTTCATATTGATCCCTAGGCAATATGTTAGACAGATTTTTCTTTGATAGTCAACTTGCCATTGTAGGTAGCGTCCTGGACTTGAAGTAAGAAAGACCTGGATTCGAGTGGTCTTTCTGATACCTGCTAGCTGTGCAACTGTAGATAAGACCCTCAGCTTCTCTGAGCCTCAGTTTTCTCATTGGTAAAATGTGGATAATAATCCCTGTAGTGTACCTTCTCACAGGCTTATTATATAGCTCAAATGAAATAATATATTTAACTCACCTTTGCAAACTTTTAAGTGCTATATGAATGCCAACTATTATTGCTCTTCTCTCACCCCACCCTATCTGTTAAAATTTGTCCATACTTAAAGACCCTACTTCAACAGATGCCTTCCATATTAAGCCTTTTATTCTACCATCACCACCAAAATGGGACACTCACAGCACTTTGTTATCTCTCTTATGTAGTTATATTCTGTTAAGTATTGTAACTATCTTACTTCTGTTTCATCTCCTCTACTAGACTTTGTCTAATTTTCCTTTGTATATCCCTCAACATATTACACATTAAATGTTTAATCCATGATTATTGAACTGCCAGTGTCTGTAAAAGTACAGAATATAAAATAGATATGGTTTCTGCCTATACCATATGAGAATCTATCCATATTTCAAAAATTTAGAGTTTTGTATTATACAGTATGTCCAAGAAGTCCTAGTGCAGTTTTAAGTTTTAGTAGTTTAAAATGAAGTGATTGACCTTTATTTTATTATATGTTACATAAATTTATATATATATATATATATATGTATGTATACATATATATATATATGTATGTATACATATATATATTATTATATTGACCTTTCCCAGGTACCTTGCAGCTCAGAATTTATGAACGTAATTAAGCCTAAATTGTTTAAAATTTCATCAAGATTTGTGGGACATCAAGAATAATTGTCATCATTTTTGTTGAAGTACAGTAATTTATGAAAAAGGTTTTTAAAGATTAGGATTATTAGGAAAATTTTAAGTAGTTATTTTTTTTAAAGGCAGACATCTTTGCCAATATGATTTAGACAATCTTTAGCCTGCAAAATTTTCTTTGTTACCAATAAAGTTACATATATTTGTCTTTCCTTCCTTCATTCTTCCTTTTCCCTGCTGCTCTTGCTAAGTCAAGAGTACTGGTACCTGGGCATGTTGTGCTCCACCACCTTTAGTACTCCCCAATCAGTGTGAACTCCCTCGGATACTCAACAGCTGAGTAATAGAGGAGAGACATGTCCAGAGGTTATTTACTTTTCCTGTGCACATTTGGCACATGCTAATTTTATTGGTGGTGTGGTACTGCCTTTGAAACGTTTCCTCTTCTCCTTTCCTCATGCTGTTTTACCACCTGTGCTGTGACAACTTCAGCAGGCAGCCTCAACATTAACACATCAGAAAACACTGTGGAAACTTTGTTTGGTTTTTGTAGAAATACCTTCAGAAAAATTAAGCAATCTGTTAAGCAAGCTCTCCCCTTCCTATTTTTCATTTGGTTTGATATTCTAATGAAACAAAAAAAAAATGAAGTTGAAATGAATTGCTCCAGTTGCACTATTTTCTCCTTTAATAGGAAGAAGAAGGTGACGATGCAAACATCTCTTCTGGTCCTTCAGTCGTTAGTCACAAGCTGCCTTCTGCGCAGACCTTGCACCATTTCCCTCCCCGTTATGCAGAAATGGGCTGCACTGGGATCCGAGATGTCCACGAAGAGAATCCTGAGAGCATCCTTGATGAGCATGTACAGAGGGTCATGAAGACACCAGGTTGCCAATCCCCAGGACCTGGCCACCATTCCCCAAAGCCACGCTCCCCAGACAATGGTCATACAGCTAAGATTCCAGGGACACTAGGTTCAGGACCTCCTGGGCATAGCAAGCACAGTACAAAATCAGGAATGAAACTAGATGCAGCTAATTTATACCATCACAAACATGTCTACCACCATATTCATCACCACAGTGTGATGAAACCAAAAGAGCAGATTGAGGCTGAAGCCACTCAGAGGGTTCAAAACAGCTTTGCTTGGAGTTCAGAGTCACATAACTATGCAACCAAATCTCGAAACTACAATGAAAGCATGGGGCTAACTTCAAATCCAGTGGATGGATTGGGCTACAGGTATGTGTCCTAGAGAATGATTGGACAATGAAAAACTGAGTTTTTGGCTTGAGTTGGCAGGTTTGAAACCAGACCCCATTGTGTTAATTATATTGGTTATAATTCTTCATTTCTGTAGCTGTGCCTACTTTAGGTAGAATTAGGAAGAAAGAGTTTGGAAAGAGGGGCATGAGATTATCTGCTTTTGTAGAAGTGAGTCACATTGTGTGAAATTTTCATCTATGGGTTTTGAAAGTATTTCTAAATTGAAACTTGGAGTTTTTAAATTTTTATTTAACCCACAAAGAACAATCACTCTAACAAAGGGAACGAAATCTTGGAATATTTTTTCTGGATCATTATTAAAAAAAAAAAATCAAGGTCTTCACTACTGAGAACTACCGAGTTCACGGTACCCAGGGGAAGTGGATCCAACTCTAGACCTAAACAACCCCTGCTGACAAAAATTACACAGTACTCTTGAAGTTTTTCTCCCTCTCTAACTGTACCTGAAAAGTCATAACCCAAATGGATTTCACACTAGACATCTGTGCTCCCTCTTTCCTTCTCAGAGTTCAACCACTAAGTGAGAGGGATGGGATTAAAACTCTATAGTGGTATACAGGATGGAACAGAAATTGGAAAAGTGCTCAAAAATTTAAAAACTGGAGAGCCTAGAACCAGAAAACCAATGAGAATCCCATCTCTTCATTATCTAGAGAACTGGCCATTTCTTCACAGGTCACTTAACCTTGACTAGGTAGCAGATGGCTTAACTTCCATGTTGCTACCCGTGTTTCCTTTTCTACCTGCTCAGTCAGACCCAAATGCCTGCTCTACCTGCAGTGAATCTATACTTATTTAGAGAAAATCAACATGATATTTACAGTTGAGCATTTAGAGAAAGTAGTTATTTCACAACTGCTAAGCACATTTTTGCTTTCATCTCTCCTAAAGTACTAGATACCCACTAGAAATGAAAGCTGGGTTTCTGTATTTCTTTTACATACCTTGAAAGGCCACAGTTCTACTGAAGAATGGTAGGTGTTATTGGCCATGTATCACACTTCATCAGAGTTTTCCCAAGTAGAATATCATTGCTTTCCTGGCATAAGAGTTCTTAACCTTTTTGTTTCATGGAGCCCATTAGCAGTCTGAAGCCTTTGGACCCCTTCTAAGAAATTTTTTTTAATGGTAAAATAAAAATCCACAGGATTAGAAAGGCAAAAACTAATTTTTGAAATATAAAATATATTTTTTTTTAATTCACTGACCCCTGGTTAAAAATTCCTGGCCTAAAAAAAACAAAAACAACCCTGGCCTTAGGAGTAAGTATAAAGCAAGAACATTGGGATAAAAGTTTGACTTTTCCCTTCCCACTGTCTCCAGGAAGGCACTATCATCAAACCCAGTTTAATAGTCATCTTCAAGTACAATATAATGAAACTTTATCTAAACCTTTCTTTAAGTTGCCCTTCTGGAGAGCTGATATCTCTCACCTCTTTTTTCTCTGAGGATAATGAATCAAACATAACAACAGATTACATGATACCTATGATGAATCCTGCAAAAATTGGAAGTCAGGATGGCCAAAACATCCCAATTTCACTTAAAAAAAAAAAGACAAAAAAACAGGGGTTTTTGTTTTGGGGAGGGTTTGTTTTTTTTTTTAATCTGTCAGAGACATTTTTCTGGCTATACTTCTCTAAGGCCACTGTTTACTATGAGAATGTTTCCTGAGCATTGCCAGGTGAGTATGATGCCTTGCAGAGGTGGTGGTAGGAAGCCATTAACTGCATTTTAGTTGAAGAATCCATATCCCTAGTGATAGTGCCTTAAAGATAGAATAAAGATGAAATTAGTCACAAGGAAGAGGAATCAGATTTGTTCTGCCTTACCTGAGAGAACAAAACCAGGAGCAGCAGGTAGTCGTTATAACATCAGGTATTTGGCACATTAGGAAAATCTCCCGAAAATAGAAACTGTAAAAAGTGGAATGGTCAGTCTCAGGATGCAGTGACTGTACCATCCACAGACATCGTCACACAAGGAATTGGTACTTTTCTGCTTTCCTTGAAAAGAGATTTTTGCCTTCCAAATTGTATGATTCTTTGAGGAAAAAATAACCTTTAAAATTTTGTTCTTCCAGTGGCAAAACCAGTATGCTCTCAAAAAGAAATTCAAAGAAGGCTGATTCAGGGAAAAGTACTGGTCCCAACTATGAAATGCCTGGGTCTCCAGAAGATGTGGAGAAGAACCAGAAAATTATGCAGTGGATAATAGAAGGAGAAAAGGAAATCAGCAGGCATAAAAAAACGAACCATGGGTAAGGAACTATGGGATGGAAAATCTAAGAATATTTGTTTTAACTAGTTATAAAAGTAATTCACCTTTGTGGTTGGAATGAACCTCAGGGGGACAGTTAGAAAAGTGTACCAGAAGAAAGGCATTTCAGTACAGTGGAGATGGCCTACTGCAAAGAAGGGGGAGGTAAATGGGCTTCTGGTTACTTCCTTTCTCCAGACCTCCTCCTGCACAGGGGGGCTCTGACAACATGCTTTTTGATTGCTCTCCAATTTGATCACATTATGTGATGTAGTTATAGAGAAGTTAGGACTAGTATCAGTGGAAAGAATATCCACACAGATAAAATTACAGGCAGGCTCTAGAACAGCGGTTCTCAACCTGTGGGTTATGTTCAATTTGTAACAATGAAAATACATCCTGCATATCAGATATTTACATTTTATGATTCATAACAGTAGCAAAATTACAGTTATCAAGTAGCAACAAAAATAATTTTATGGTTGGGGGTCACCACAACATGAGGAACTGTATTAAAGGGTTGTGGCATTAGGAAGGTTGAGAACCACTGCTCTAGAAATAAGTATTGAAATTAGTTGACCAGTAAAGACCATCTCATCGGAAATAGGAACACTCTCTGTTGTCATATTAATTCAAATACATTGTGTCAGGTCAGGCCTTCTGCCAGATGTAATCACTACATTTAGCAAAAACTGTGTGACTCAACTGAGCCTCTGTCTAAGGTGAATGGTAAGACATCTACATTATGAAGGGCATTCTTGTTCCTTGACATCTTATGTAGTAATCCTATATAGTAATGATTCTGCACATTTCAGTAGTGCTTTATTTAAGAATGGGAACTAAACCTGTGATTCATTGGTATATATATCTCCTAGGTGAGAAAACTATCAATTCACTTTGCCATCTTCTCCTCAACTTATCAACTCATAGTTGTCTAGGGCAATGAGAGTTTAAGGAACTTGAACCTTGCTCCTTCTGGCTTCAGGATGCTAGGCCTCACCCACTCTACTGCTTTATTTATAGTTTACAGAATTCTTTCCTCATAACAACTCTAGAAGGTTACAGATTACTTATCCAGAATCACACACTTAGTAAGGGTAACAGCCAAAGCTAAAATCCAAGTCTTCTGACTCTCAGACCAGCACCCAGGGTGCTTGCTGCTACATCAGACTGCGTCCTGTGGTACCTTACCTTTGGGGTGTTTGTTGGCATAAATCAAGGATTTTTAAGGTACTGTGGTGGGAAGAATAAGCAGCACTGAACACTTTTTCTTTAAGAACACTTATAATAATTAGCCTCGAGTAAATATCTGCCAAATGCCTACAGATTGATGCCATATCCCACCTTTAAATTAGGATTAATTCACATAATGTTCTGTCCTCAGGTCAGATCTTCTCTTCCTCTCCATATCAGACAAAGCCATAGAACAGCAAACCTGGAAAGAATGTGTAAAATTAATGGTGGAAAAGACCTGTTGTTAGCTCATTTCTATTTTCCAGCAAGCATTGTGGCACTGTTCTCACATGTTTATTTCTGGGGGTGATAATGACTTCATCTGGGAATGATCTAAGTATTTTAGGAGTTTACCACCTGATTGTCACTTAAAAGACAAAAGTGAATCAGAGTCTGACAGAAACACCCTGGATACCCTGTTTTAGCATCTGGTCATTTCCACTGCCACTACCCAAAAGATTAGGGAGTGTTCAGTTTAATTTGCAACCTTGAAACTCACTGCTTAACCTAGTCTATAAAACATACGTGTTAGAATGAATGAACGTTAGAGCCCCCCCAGCTTTAACGCTCTTTGGCAGTAGCTACAGCCTAGCTACTTTTGACTCTCTTCAACCTCTCCTGTAGTAAGTCATCATGCTTGCTAAAGCCATTCACTCAGAGTAATGAAATCTCTAGGTAAAATGTATATAAGTAGGTAAATTACACGTACAGTTTGGTTATTTAGTCCAACTTGTTGTATCAACACATCTTATTTTTACAATTCCTACCTGTTTCCTTCAGGTTGTCCAGCTGATGCTTAGCCCCAGCCCATGGGAGTGCTCAATTGTTGATTGCTAGACTCTAGCTCCAACCCTACTTTCAAGTTAAAATGGCTGTCTCTGTGATTAGCTGTAACCTTAGCCAGTTATCCAGAGGCAGGTAGATGACTCAGTGGATAGAGCTCTGATTGCTCCTAGAATCAGAAAGACCTGAATTCAAACGTGGTCTGACATTTACTAGCTATGTAACCTTGGGCAAGTCATTTAACCTCCGTTTGCCTTATTCCCCTGGAGAAGGAAATGGCAAACCAGTATCTTTGCCAAGAAAGCATCTTGGACAGTACAGTGCACAGGGTGACAAAGAATTGGACCCAACTGAACAACAACAAGAAGCCAGTTGTCTACTGCCCCAGAAGGGTGCTGAGCTCTTCCTCTTTGTGACAGGAGAAGTGGCGCTAATTTACTAGCAACTGTGGGAAAGTTAAAGAATGCTAGTGATGTATTCAGTATGTTCTGGTTGCAGGGAATAGGGTGGAGTGCATCTGATTTATGGTCAGGAGAAGAGCTGAGATGAATACTAGTTGTTGACTCAAAATCTAAGGCAGGAAAAGTAATATCATTCTCTAAACCAGTGATTCTCATGGCTCCCATCAGCATGGCAACATTTAACCAGTACCAGTGCCAAAGAAAATTGAACTTTGTGCTGTCTTTGGCACATATATTAGGGGTTTCCACTGCTTGAGCCTCTCATTGATCAGTCATTTCTTTCTTCCACTTTCCCTAGCTCATATGTAAAAGAAATCTTTTCTAAATACAACTACTCTCTCCCTCCCAACTTGGATCAAATAAGCTTTCTAATCCTTCTTGTTTCTATTAATCCTTCCTCTACCGAGCTCTCATCTCCCACTTCATCATGCTGTCCCTTTCTTTTGTCTTGTTAATAAAACTAGAATGCCCACCTGCACATTCAGCATTGATAAAACTGTTCAAACAGGGGTATTAGTCATGCAGAGGTTATTCTATATATTGAGTACCAGGCAGCTCCAGAAATTTGTAATATGCATTTGTTTCTCTCTCACTTAACTCCTTTGGAGTCCATTTAGCTTAGCCATATTGTTTGTTAAGGAATTAATTCAATAACTATTTATTAAGTTCCATATCTAAAACACTGTTCTAGACATTAGAGGAAATGTAAAAAAGAAAAACAATATAACATTGTTCCTGGCCTCAAGAGATTTATGACTTAAATAGAGAGAGAAGACATTTCTAATGATAAATATTGATTAGAATATGAGAAATATATATATGAACTTTTAAAAGTACTAGGAAACTAAATGGGGAGAAATCCCTAGAATCATCCAGAGTTGAGAGGAAAGGGAGAAGATGAGGCAGTGTTTGAGCTGAATCTTAAAGGAAAGAGTGTGTTAGTTTCTCTCATCACTTTTAATTCTTCCCAATGTCTTTGTTCAGTGTTGAATGTTTTCTTGATGTAATATACTTTTATTCTTACTATTGCTCTCTCAGACATAAACATTCATACTTAATAAAAAGACAGATATTCTAAAGCCAACTTGCTGTAACTCAGTGTGCTGTAAAGCCAGTCATGAGCAGCTCTCCTGCTGCTGTGAATAACTTTAAGGATCTAATCACGTAGTATAGTGAACTCTCTATTTATTCAGCAATAAACTAAAGCAAAACATTCAAGAAACTAAAGCACAACATTCACAACAATATAACATAGCAACTTTTTACTAAGGTGGCCACATAGTCTTAAACAAAACATATTATTCAGTAAGTCACAATCTCCTTAATCATTACACAGTATCCAAGTAAAGTCCTCTTTCATCTTGACTCAAGACTGGCTTCCAGTCATCCTTAAGCCAATCATCCTTATAGGTAGCAGAAAGTACAAACACCATCCACTCCTAGGTCACGGTAAGTCACAATCTTATTGGTCAATACAGAGTACCCAAGTAAAGTCTTCTTTCATCTTGACTTGAGGCTGGCTTCTAAACGCCATGGCTCCTCCTCCACAGGCTAAATGCTCCTAGCTCTTGCCTGGATTCACACATAGGCAGCTCTGCTCCAGTTCTGTATCCCAGCTTGTGGGGACTGCCCCACTGCAAGCCCTTCGCAATTTCTGTTTCTAGGAAGATAAAGCTTAACAGAGATACAACAATATTTACACACATTACTGGTATTCTCATCTCAGTTCACTTTCTGTTTGACAAAGTAACACAAATCAACAGGCAAGGCTTCTCTCTGAGAAACCAAACACAAATCAACAGCAAAGTCCTCTTTCAGGATTTCTGTAATAACAGGCAGAGTACTTCATTTGACAGAACAACAGAGTGCTCCGGAGCACCGAAACCACAAGCATTCTCTCTTAGTTTTGCCTTCTCCCAGCTCTGCTGTGAACTTTTCTCTGCTCTTCTCTTTCGTGTTCCACCCTTCCTGTTCTGCTATTCCAGCAAGCTTCTTCCACCATGGGCTCCATGTGATTACATTAGGCCTAGTAAGGGCAGGGAAGGTCTTCAAATTCCCCTAGGCCTGTTAAGAGCAGGACAAACCAACAAGGACTCTTCATACAATCAAAAGGGATCTTCAGAGGCACTTGAATAGCTGAACAAAGCAGCCAAGTAGTCCTTGTCCCCAGACCTATATGCTTACTCTTCACTTCTCTTCATCCTCCACATCCACAGCTAAACCTCAGTTCTGATTCTATGCCCCATTCACAGATTTATATCCTGCCAGCTCTGTCATTTCCTCCAGTGCTCTGGGGGAATGAGGCTGGATGACCCATAATTTGCTTAGCCTCAAGGAGGTCAGCCATGCTATGACAGGCCAAAGGTAATAGGGAAAGAGAAAGGGCAGACTGAGCACAGACTCTGCAGAGCCTTGGACCAGAGCAGTAACTTTATATGGTTTTCTCAGATATTAGAGGAATAAGCAACTAAGAATAATCTTCATTTTTAGCCTTCCTTTCCTGGGAAAGGGTCAGCAGAGACTTTTTAAAGATTTGGTGTCTTTCACATGTGTCAGAAACATGCTATCAATAAATAGGATTAGGATTAAGTTATTCAGTAAAATAAGAGCAAAGTCCATAGGAAACCCCAGAATAGAATTATTCTTTTTTATTTTATTCATGCTATATTTTGAATGAAATGCCCTAAATACATAATTCATAGAGGCCAGAGACTGCATATTCTTTATCAAGGGTTCAGCAAGGTTCCTATTTGGATAGTATTGCCTCCCTATATCCTTCTTCAGTAATTTTGCAATGAGTCACTGTATTGTACACACACACACACACACACACACACACACACACACACACACACAAGCACAGGCTTTGGGACCCTTGAGGTCTCAGCATGGTATGGATACTTGGTTACATTCAAACTAAAATTGTAGATATCTAAAACAAATCATATGCATTCACCTTCATCCTCCTTGATCTTGGAAACTGAATTGGTCTTAGTTTCTATCTTAAGTAAATGCAAGTAGGGCTAAAGCACACTGGCATAATGGGGTTATAGTTTCTTCTTGATGAGACATTATGAGCATGGTGATGACTATAGTATAATTCTGTTTTTTTTAACTTATGTTACCTGAGCCAGTCAGGAACATACCGTGGGTTTGGGAGCACTGGACTAGGAATTAGAGGATAGGCCTAAAAGGTCCTAATTCAGTCATGTCATCTCTCTGAGCTTGAGTTTCTTAATCTCTAAAATGGAAATGATCATCTTTGCACTGCCTCCCTCCAGGAGTTGTGAAGAAATGCTTTGCAAAGGACTATGTATAAGAACTAGTATTACTGACAGTTGTCTGAACTTTACTAAGGTACGCTGTAGAGGTACTAAAATATCAATTTCAGGAGAATTGTTTTAAAAAATATATTCGTAAGGTGCTTTAAGAAGCAAATTTTATTATAGAGCACGTAATCTAAAAGTATCTCTGTTCTACACAGTATATCATGACTTTCCTTTACAGATCTGTCACCTGGCAATTTAAAATGTCTGTCAGACAAGGTTTGCAGTGGAAGAGGCTTTTTGAAGCTGGTCAAATAAAATTTAGGGTTCTCAAGTTTGTGTTTTGTGCTCTAACTTCAAAAAATGTCACCAGCTCTCTCCCAGGTAGATCAGGAAGATCTGAGTTCAAATTCAGCCTCAGACTCTTACTAGCTGTATGACTGAGCAAATCACATCACCTCTGCCTGCCTCAGTTTCCTCGCCTATAAAATGGAGATAATAATAGCACATACAGTTGGTGTGAGAATCAGATGAGATATTTATAAAGCACTTAACAGAGTGCCTAGAACATAGTAGGACCCTTTATTGTACTAGAAGATGAGAGGGGGAGGCAGAATAGGGTAAATGACATCACATGAAGAGGTGCACAGATCTGTTACAGTGGAGGGGAAGAAGGGAGGAAGGCAAACATTGTTTGAACCTTACTGTCATTGGATTTGGCCCAAAGAGGGAATAATGTACACATTCAGTTGGGTATAGAAATCTATCATACCCTATAGGGAAGTAGGAGGAGAAAGGGGGAAAATTCGCTCTTTTCTTTCCTTCCTCCTTCCCTCCCCTCCTGAAATTTTGTACAAAATACTGATACGGTTTGTCACCCAAGAATATTCTTTGCATTAACTTCAGAAAATTGGCAACAGATTCTGCTCAGTTACGTTTTGGGGGTTTAAAAATTGAATTACAGCATACACTTAAGCATTCCATATGTCGAGAAGAGACAGCCATACCAAGTCACCAGGAGTTAAAGTTGATCCACTTTATACTGTAGCCACATATAAAAAAATATTGTTTTACGCATCTTTTACTAATAATTGGCCTTTTAAGACTACTGTGTGAAGTCTTAATTTTTTAAAGTAATTATATCTCTATGTCCAGAATGAGTTTAAAGTCGATACTGAAAATAAGATAGCTAGATAAATTATTTTACATAAGTTGGTATTGACTATGTGTCCTGTTTTGTTTTGGGGGTATGGTATAAACTTAAGGACCTGCTTATGTATGTCTTCCCAATCTATGAAAATCTGTGAAGTGTTCTGTCTCTATGCAGAGTTGGGGGAGAAGAGAGTAATGACTTCCACATGGCTGATGACCAAGTTTGTTTGCTCCCTTAAAGATCTTTGTTGGGAAAATGTGTTTTGCATGATTACACATGTATAAACTATGACAAATTACTTTGCCTTCTCAATGAGGGGGAGAGAAGAGAGAATTTGGAACTCAAAATTTAAATGTTAAAGTTGTTTTTACATGTAATTGAGAAAAAAGAAAATAATAAATTAAAGGAAAAAAAGATCAGTGTTGACTGAGTCTTACCTTCATTTTATTTTAAAACAGGTCGTCAGGGACTAAGAAGCAACTGGGTCATGATAGTTCTCGACCCCTTTCCATTGAGCGTCCTGGTGCTGTCCATCCTTGGGTGAGCGCTCAGCTCCGAAATGTTGTCCAACCTTCTCATCTTTTCATCCAAGACCCCACGATGCCACCTAACCCAGCCCCAAACCCCTTGACTCAGCTGGAGGAAGCCCGAAGACGCCTGGAAGAAGAAGAGAAAAGAGCTGGAAAGCTGCCTACCAAGCAGAGGTAGGGGCTAGTTTCAATTGATGGGAGTTTCAGAGAAAATTAATGTAATAATAATGATTTTTTATGGCATTTAAGCTTTCTGGAATTCCAAAAGAAGTAAATTTGGTGAGCTGTGTGTCTTGAAATAGCCTGCTCATTCAAGAAAATGACATAAGCATAGAGGCCTCTGGTTTTTACTTTAAATTGATGCCATTTGCTTGTCTTTCAGTCCCTCCTCATCCAGCCTAATTACATTAAGTGGTATCCACTTTATCTTGGTGAATCCTTTAAAAAAAACATTTTTCTGAGATTCATAACATGCCTTTTGAGCATGACAGCTCAGTTTAGTTAGCTACGTTTATTGGTACCTCCAGGGTTTAAGGCAGGAGACTGGACTACTGCCATGAGTAGTTACCGCAGCTTCTTCAATCAGAAGAGAAGGACAACACAATAAGCCCTATATCCCTGAGTGCTCTGATAAAGGGCCAAAAGGAGTGGAAGGTGTTTGATTAAACTGCAGGGTGCTGGCTATCCTGGGTCATTTTGAAAGGAAATTAAATAGAATTATTCAACCAGTGCCTAATCAGTGTTCTGGATCACTAACAGTGCCATTGGTCAGTTTGAAAAGATGTTTTGAAAAAGATACCTGTCTTTGTCTTTTAGTGTGAGAAATAACAGTGTTTCCCCAGCATGATTCAGAATAACACACAAAAAGAGTAGTTTTAGGCAAAGTAGGTTTTTCATAAAGTAGGCTTAAGTACCAAAGTAAAGGCTTTTTAGTGAGAGCTTTAAAAAGCTATATTTACAACTACAATAAGGAAATAGACCTCAAAATCTGTTCAAATTGTGCACTTCATAGGTGTAAAAATAAATTGTAAGATCTCTAACATCAAAATTCTATCTTATAGACATCTTACCCCTATTTTTCATAAATTAGTATGCAAGACTGCCAGGAAGGTCTAAATTGTGCTGCAGGATTATTCATCTGTGTTGTGAGAATATTGATATTGTGTGGTCAATAATTCCATTTCTTAACTAAATTGTAACTTAATTTGCATCCTTATTGTAATATTAATGTAAATACTACATCTTATGATTTTATTTATTTTTCTTTTAAAAAAAATAACCTTCGCTACCATATATGTACAGTTGACTAAACCAGTAGACTCATTGCGAATGATATTTCATGTGTTCTGTCATGCTGGAAGCATGCAGCTTCAGTGTTTCTGATAAGCCCTTGTAACCATAAAATGTTACACACCAGATTAATTTAACCATATAGCATGCAGCCACAAGAATTACCCGCCTGCCTCTGGCTGTGTCTTTCATTCCAGGTTCAGTTGGTATGTTTGGAATGTAGAGGACAGACAGACTTTGGGGCAGCCATCTTATCAGCAACCCCCTAATAACAGATAACAGGATTGTGGATGTAGAAGTGGAAGGAACCTCAGGTGTCAAGTCCATCCCCCTCGCAGTAAACGTGTCTGCTTAGGACCTAAGATACTATATTAAGAGGGTAAAAGGTAGAAGGAAGGATACTCTGGGAACCTACTATTAATTTCCCTGGCAAAGGAACTTTTCCCTTAAGCCACACTTTCTCTTTAATTTTGATGAAATGGGAATTTGGCACCTTTGACCTTACAAGGACAACTTGGTCCCAAGTTGAGATTCATAAATTGTTATTATCTCAGGAGATTCCCTTTTCTCAGTGCTTCCACAGATTATGGGTACTATAAAATGTGTTGAGTAGTCTTATGATACCGTTAGACTGGAGCAGTTTATTTATTTTTATTTATTATTATTTACTGGAGCAGTAAATTGAATTTGGTTCATGTGTGATGAAAATCACTTGCCTTCTCAGTGTCTTAGTTCCTTTGCTACATATAAAGGGCTTAGATATCAGGGGTGGGGAGCCTGTGGCCTCGAGGCCACATGTGACCCTCTAGGTCCTCAAGTACAGCGCAGACTTCACAGAACAAATCTCCTTAGTAAAAGGATTTGTTCTGTAAGTTGAACTCAGTCAGAAGGCTGTACCCAAGGACCTAGAGGGTCACATATGACCTGGAGGCTGCAGGTTCCGCACCCCTGGATTAGATGACCTCTTAAGGTCCCCTTTCCAGCTTTTAAAACTTTCTTGATTCTTTTCAAATGAATCTTCCTGCAGGCTAACCATCTTAAACTTTGATAGAACTGTGGAACTTTTTTTTTTTAAAGCATGCAGGAAGGAGTAGGATCACAGACTAGCCAATATCCCTAAAGTTATTCAGATATGTAGATGTGAAAGATATTAAGTAGAAAAATAGGGCAACTAGGTGGCTCAGTGAATAGAGCACCGGCCCTGGAGTCAGGAAGACCTGAGTTCAAATCTGGCCTCAGACACTTAACACTTACTAGCCTTGTGACCTTGGGCAAGTCACTTGACCCCAATTGCCCTGCCCTCCCCCTCCAAAAAAAAAATAGAAAAATACATGACAACATATTGGCAGGAAGAATTTTTGAGGATTAGGTACCTAGATTAAAAACTGTGGCAAAGTTGTTTCCTTTCTTGATGTAGCTGAAGTGCTTTGTCCAACTGAAGCAGAACTTAACCTGTCTTCAGCTTTGCTCAAGTTTTGGAGAAAAACAAACCATTCTTCCTTTTTTCCCAATTGCTGTCTTGTTCTCCCATCTCCTTCTAACTACAAACTGCTGACTATATTCACATACACAAAAGAAAAGTAATAATGACAGCTAAAGTTATAGTTTTGCCTTTTCTGTATAAATTACCCAGCTCTATTATCCCACCTAATCAAATATTTTATTATATACATGCAAAGTAGTGGGTATGTATGTCTGAATTAGTAAATATTTCTTAACTTCTCTCACTCTCTTTAGGACATAAAAATTATGACAATTGTTTAGAACCCCAAAGACTAACTCTTATTTCGTCAACTGTTCTCATATCCCATGGCCTTCTAATTCTTAAACTAGCACAAGCTTAAGAGGTCATCAGATTTTTCTTTTTCTAACCTTTCTCATATTGTCAGAAGTAGACACATTCATCTCAGCAAGGTTCCTGACACTTAGATGGGTTTATTTCTCTGTCTGTATTCCCCTTTTGGAAGACCAATTCTAGGGAGTCAGTGTTGATATCCAGGGACTAGTTTATTATCTTTGCCAAAAAAGTTTCCATGTAAACTCAGTAAGTCCCTGGTTTCCTGTATTCTTCTTATTTTTAACAGTTTCTTGGTTTATTATTGCAATAATTTGAGGGGGTTTTCCCCCCCAAAAATTATATGTCTTATCTCTGCTTTCACTTCAAATGCCCTTAAAGAAAGAACTGTATCTTAAGAGTTCTTTGTGCAGTCTAGGGCCAGTGGTTCTACGTAAAGTTTTGCTAGAAATTGCAAAAATAAATATTAAAACCCAGGGAAAACTATTTTCTCCATGCCCCTTTGCATCCTGCTTTCTTGCTGCAAGGTTTCCCCAGAATGAAGTTAAACTTACAGATGACTCTTAAAGAAGAAAAGTAGCTGGCTTGAGTTTTTGATCTAGAAGTAATTTTGTTGGTTTGGTTTTATAAGCAGCTGCTGATTTTGTAATGAAAGATCCAGGGGATGAAGAATTGGAAAGGAGAGAGAGAGTGAATTTTTTTTATTCAGTTTTATTATATCTTCAGTTTGAAATTCTCTCTCTCCCCAACCCATTAAGAAGGCAAGAAAAAAACTCATTTCAAATATTTGTGGTCATGCAAAACAGATTTCTACATTATCCATTTCTTCCCTACAAAGAAAGAGAGAAGAAAATGTGCTTCAGTCTGTACTATTTTAGTCCACTAGTTCTCTTTCTGGAGGTGGATAGCATGTTTCATCATAAGTCTGTTGCCATTGTGGTTGGTCATTGTGTAGATCATTTACTTTAGTCTTTCAAAGTTGATTATCATAAAAATATTGCTATTACTGTATAAATTGTTCTCCTGGTTCTTCTCACTTCACTTTGCATTAGCTCACACAAGTCTTCCCAGGTTTTTCTTCCCCTTCATTTCTTACAGCACAACAGTATTTCATCACATTTAAATACCATAATTTTGGTCAAACATTTCCCAAGTAATGGGCATTCTCTTAGTTTCCAATTCTTTGCCACCAAAAAAGGAGTTAACTATAAATATTTTTGTGCATATGGGTCCTGAGAAATGGAATTATTGTCTCCATTGACCCATTTTTAACATTCTTTGCCTTGTAACATTTTCTAAATTTTTGGCTTCCTCATATTAACAGCCTATAGATGTCATTTATCAGTAATACAAGTGTATTACCCTGAGAGTTGTATAGAATTATGCCCACAAATATGTACATTTCATTGATGTAGAGAAAGGTTATAATCTGGGAAGAAAACAGATTAATATAAATTGTTTAATAAGAATTTTGCTATTTGAGATCTTCCAAAGAAAGGTGGTATTGTTATTAATATTAAAGTGAAATACGTGGAAATATGTTCTTAAAAGCCTCTTTCCAAGCTTTTTCAGATTTTTAAGAGTGTATGTTGTCTGAAAAACTAGTGAAAGGATGACTCACTAGTAACCATATTACACAAAGAAAGAGCAAGGAACTTTTAGTCTCTAGTGCTAAAGAGTAGCTTGTCTGTAGAACTCGTCATGACTTACAGTACAGAGGCAAAATGGTACCATTATAGATCAGCTGATCTATAACTCCCATCTTCTTTTGTACATGCCATTGTCTAAAGCTATCTTTAGGTTTTGGGAAGCTTGATTCATTTATCTTGCATTATAAGGGTTCATTGTATTTTCTACATTTTACTATCTTCCAAGAAGCTCATAGACAATGAATGAAGTAAACAAAGGATTTAAGATATTGTTCCTTGAAAGGTTAGCTTTATACTGATGTTGGATCATAGAAATGGGGGTAGACTTGCCACATCTAATATATAAAGATTATTCTTTAGGTATGTGCAAGAGGTTATCCAGCGGGGTCGCTCTTCTGTCAGGCCAGCATGTATGCCAATGCTGAATGTGGTACCAGCTGTCTCCGACATGGACCTCTCCGAGTCTGAGTAGGTGCCACTACGCTTCATGTGTTCTCTATACATGTAGGAACCAAGGCCCCAGGGGCCTGCTGCTATAGATGTCAAAAAATCACTAGCTATTGAATAATTTATCCAATTGTTCCTTCCATCCCTCAGCCTACAGTTAGGAAGCTCCCACACTACAGAACCAGCTCAGCCTTGGAAATGGACAAGACCTTAGAAGGTACAGATAGAGCCAGAGCTGGTGCTTTTTTTTAATGACATACAGCTTTCTGTCCACAATCTTTTAAAGAGAGACATTTTGATATCAGTACAGCTAGGGAAAGTATTCATATTTGCAGAGAGTTAGCCCATACGTATATTTTGAGTCCATGATCAATTAAAGATTAGAAGGTTGTTGCTACATTTTCCTAAAAGGAGCCTTGGAGCTATCTGTGTTTTATGGCAGCCCAACTCTTATACCCTTTTTGCCCCATCTCCCTCTTTTAAAGCATCCCATCTGAACTTTGGGATTCACTTCTCCAAGAGTAGCTCATTTATAACCTGCCCAAAAAATACAAGTTTCTTGGGGAAAAAAACTCTTCAAGTTAATGAAAATGATTAAGTTAAAAGTATCTGTGATGAATGTAGTATCAGTCTGTTTACTGAAAATCTGTATGTTCAAAAAATGCTGATATTCTTACGTGAAATGACAACTATAGAAAATGCTCATTTGAATGACTACTTAGTCAAGACCCTAGAAATCAGAAATGCCCCAGTTTTCCATATATCTACACCTTATGACCAAAATCCATACAAAGTAGATGGTACAAAAGAATGAGAATGTGGTTTGTAAACAAAATAAAAATCACCATATTCTGAAGCACCTGCTGTGTTAAATATCAGAACCAATGTGTTCCCCGCAAATTGTGTGTGTTAAAGAATTGGCGCTAAAATTGCAGCTCTTTGCTTGAACATTTTCAACTTAAAAGCCCTTTGCCAGCTTCTTAGTCAAGTAGGTTCAAAAACTCGTCAACCAGAGACTGGAAGAAACTATCTCTTTTTGAAGGAATTTCTGAAGAATTGTTTTCTGTTCCCTTTTCCTGCTATTACCAGAGGCAATAAGAGTAAATAAGTAAAAGTAGCCCATATCCCAGCTTATGAATGAGTTGTGCTCTTTAACATTGTGTGGAGCCATAACAACAAAGGAATCCCATTTCCAGGAAGGTAGATTAGAGGAA
This sequence comes from Pseudochirops cupreus, assembly GCA_028627135.1. NCBI lineage: Eukaryota > Metazoa > Chordata > Mammalia > Diprotodontia > Pseudocheiridae > Pseudochirops > Pseudochirops cupreus. Next base: position 313,117,135 of record CM053583.1, on the reverse strand, counting down.
AGAAACAGTGATCTGACCAGGCAAGCCTCCTGTGTGGCAACAAGGATATTTCCTGCATCTGCAGATGATAATCCAGCTGGAGCTCTGAAAAGGCAGTGCCAGGAGGACTTAGATTGACCTAGAGAACTTCATAAACTCCTTTAGCTCACATATTGAGTGGGACGTGGATACTGAGCTTCTGAATGGGAGCCTTCTTTCTGGATAGCCCCTGATATTAGGTTAAAGTTTCCCTGGAAGGAACTTTGTGATTGCATGAACTCCTTGCTCCTAGGCATCAGGTCAGCTGGTCCACTGGGGCATGGGAGCATCTGGCATCAAAGCCTCAGTATTCTCCCCATGAGTTGTGCAGTGAACTGACATTGCTGGTGGTGTGCCTCAGCCTCACTCACAATCTCCTAAGTGTGTAATTGACTGCTGTTGCTTCCAGACACTGCCTGAAAAACATTGTAAAGACTTCTGGAGAAACCATGAGCCCCAATTCAGGGAGTTGCAAACTCCATTCTGGGTATTCGACTCCTATGGATATTGTAAAAGAGCAGTTTTCATTTGAAGCTTAGGGCTGTATAACTCAAAGTAGAGGTCATGTTAGAACAGCTTAAAGGGGTTAGTAGAACTGTGGGGCCTCAGATGGTGATGCCATATTTATTGGGCTCCCTGAAAACCTGCCTGATACCCACAAGACTTGGGCACACACCATTGCCTCAATTTTTTTATGCTTTTCTAGCAGGGAGGAGGAGGAAAAAAATTAATTTATTGAACATTTAAAATCAGTCTAACTCATAACTTTTAGGTGCTTTATGATTAGGTTAGAACCCTGAAAGGGAATGTCCCAAAAGCAGATTCAGTTAAGATAAGCAATATAAGCCACTTGTCACCTTGAACAATATAATTGTCCACTTCTCACCCACCTCATCCCCCTAGAAAAGTTTTAAAAATGGGATTCTGTAGCATACCAACTGTAGGACCTGATTTAGTATGGGACTGAGAACAGAAATTCACTACTTCAAGCCATTTAAGTAGCCATGGGTTTGTCATAACATTCAACTGATAAAGGGGTATGGTGACCATAGACATAGGGATTACCTTCCTGGTTGTTAACGAGCCTTGTTATAGGGTTTCCTCAAGGCTCACCAGTGGCCATGGGGATAAAAGCACCATCGTATGTGCTGGGACCCTGGTTAACAACAGTGATAGCTAGCACTTACAGAGCATTTACAGGCTTGCAAAACACTTTACATATGTGATTTGATCCTCACAGCTCTTCTGAGAAAAAGAGCTATTATCCCCATTTTATAGAAGAGGAAACTAAGGCTCAAAGGTAGTAATTGACTTGCCCAGGGTCACACAATTATTGTGATTAGTGACAAATATCTTGAGGCAGAATTTGAACTGAGGTCTTCCTGATTCCAGGTACTCTGCGCTATCCATATGAGGCCAGTTTTAGGCAATACATACCACCAACCTATGAACTACACAAGTACAGTTTAAGGTGATTGAAAAGGAATATGTGGGTAAAATACAAAATTTCTGCTTTTACAAACCTTAGTGTTAGAATTTGTCTTTGGTTGGTAAGTGAGTACTTCTATTTCTAATGGTGCCTCTGAGGTAAACTGAAACCTTAAGGCTGGAGATTATTCTATACATAGACTCTTAATTGATAAAGGAGGGTAAGCAGGTAGGTCAGAGCTTTGGGTGTCTGCCTGTTACTGTTTTTGGATTGGCCAGAGGATAGGCTGCCCTTTAGGGCTACTCTAACCCTTCTTTAAGTGCCAGGTCTCTAGCTGGCCTACAGCAGTACCAGGAACCTGTGTGGTTCATAACTGAGCACTATTCACAGCTTATGTTAGTGTGTGCATGAGTATGCATGCATGCATGTGTGCACGCGCATACGCACCCACACAATGCCCCTGTTCCACTGGACATCAGCCTTTTGTGGATTCATGTTAGGAAATGCTTTATTGTATCCCTCTTCTACAAAAAGTGACCAAGTCTGTTTTGCTTTTGAATCCCAGGGCAAAGCTACAGAAGAAGCTGGGGAATAGCAGTGCCCCTCCATGTGACACCATTGTGGTAGCTTACTATTTCTGCGGAGAGCCAATCCCATACAGGACCTTGGTCAAGGGGCGTGTGGTCACCCTGGGTCAGTTCAAAGAGCTCCTGACCAAGAAAGGAAACTACAGGTAAGAGCAGAAATGTCCAGGCTGGTAGTCCCTCAGGAAACTTAATTACAGCCTGGGGGCCTAGAGAAGCACTAGCAGGAGCTTGAATCTTCATCATGGTTTCTCTGGGTCTTTGTTCTCAGAGTTTTCTTATCTAGGAACTTTGGGGAAGTGGTTCTCCCTGCCTCCAAAATGCGTTTTGTTAGTGATGTGCTACCAGCATACCAGATTTGTTGGGCATTGCCCAGGTTTCCCTCTTAGTTTTTTCTAGGTTGCTTCATGGATTATGAAATAGCCACAAAAGCTTAACCACCAAACGATGGCATTTTCTCTCAGCTTCTCTTCCCCTTTATATTTTGGGAAGAAGAGGTTTAACAAATCAGATAATAAACTCTGTGTTTTTGATGTAAATTTTTAAAGAAATAACCCAGTCACCATAACCCAGTCACCTTCCAGGAGCCCGTGGTCTGCCCTTGGAAGGCTCTGGATCAGGTGGGTGACCTTAAGGCACAGTTACTTCCACTCATTTTTGTAGAAGTCATATTCCATAATAATGGAAATAAATTTTTTTCTTTTAGTCTGATAAGTTATCTATACTTCATACTTTAGAAATCCTTTGCACATGTCATTATTTCTATTGGCATCAAGTCCTTCCATCTTAAATCCCTTTTCATTTTATTAGGGGAACAGAAACTGTGAGAAGAATGCCTTAAACTAAAGGGCAAGGCTTCTGGAAGGTCAAAGCTCTGAAATGCAGCAGAGAAGGACTTGGCTGTTGTCTCTTCTAGAAGTGGTATCAGGATAGGGTCAGGGGCCTGGATTCAAGTTCTAGTTCACTCCACTGACCAGGTCTACGACTTTGAACAACTCTCATTTTACAGAGTGAATTTAAAAGATCAAGAGATCAAGGTATCTACTCTCTCTTGATCTCTTAAATTCACTCTGTAAAATGAGAGTTGTGAATGAACTCAGCATTCCCTTCACTCTTCTATCCATTCAATCGTTCTGTCCATCACATTCGTGTCCACTTCCACACAAAACCAGGCTGTATCCACACAATGTGTTTTTCATTTCTTGCCTGTAAAACTGATGGTAAGAGCCCCTTCCTTCCCAGCTGATAAATGAAATAGTCTTCCTCCCCATTATGCATGGCACCAGTCCAGAAATAGTGGAGACGCAGGTCAGAGGACAGGGGAAACAGATGGTCCCCAGCCCTCCCTACCCCTACGTCTTCTTCCTCAGCAGTGCTCTGGTGGCAGGTTTCCCTTTCCCTGTAGCGCTCCTAGGAGCAAAAGCATGCTCACAGTGCTAAGAAACAACACACGACCATTCTCTCCTCCTCATTGCTGTCCCTGTTTGCACTCTCTGCTCTCTCTCCACTCTCTCAGCACTCCTCAGATGCTTATGAGCCATAGACCTTGAGGCACAGGGGCAAACGCAGCAGATTCTCCAGTGAAGCAGTTAGCCCTTGTGACGGAAAAAGCAAGCACTTAGCACACCTCACACAGAAGCTAAGTGTGGGTCTCCAGCCTTGGAGGGAGAAGGGGGGAAGGGTCATTAACAGCCACCTTTCAGAACCGGCAGTCTCAGCCCTTTGGGCCCCCAGAAATCCTGGTCCAGGCACGTCATCTTAGATCTCTTTCCAGGGCTTCTTGCTAGCAACACTTCCCTTGTCTTATACCAGCTTCTTTAGCAATTTTATCATGGAAACGTTAATAAAAGGTCTGGGAAAATCTTCCCCTGTGAGCTCATTTAAAGGGTGTGACCTGTTGGGGAAAATCAACAGCTGTACAAGAGACCCAACTACTGCCTTGCTCTCCACATCATTCTCTTCCCCCCCCCCCCTACACACGTTCCCCCATTTGCAGTCTCTCCCTTGGCCACAGCCTGGAGGTTAAGTCTACAGCTATTGTTGGAAGATTTAGGGTGGAGGGTAAGCAGAGCTGTGTTGTCTGCCCATTTATAAACATGTTCAAGTTATTTCCAGCCCGTGGGCTTTACCATGCAGCCAGCCCACAGGGCGGGAGCCAGCTCTGGAGGGTCTCCCAGTGAAGGTTACAACCAGTGATTCATTGTTACCAAAATGGCTCTTCTTGGGGATTCCGTTTCAGGAGAGGAGAAGTCCTCTGCTTTGCCAGCTCTGTCTGTAAGGCACAGCCCAGCCTTCCTGTGGGCGATCAGCCAGGAGCAGGGGCCTTCTCTGCTCAAATCTACAAGAAGGGGGCATTTGTATCAGCAAAATTGGGAAGGAGTGTTTATCTCATCCAGCTCCCAGCCTCCTGGCAGAAAACTCATAAAACAGTGCCCAGTTAACATATAACAAAGTGCTCATATAAATACTTGTGTAATTGAGCTGAACCATTGGAGACTGAGACAGACATTGATGTGAGTAAAGGAGTTGGAAATGAAAGCCAAATCAGTGTCCATATAAGTGTTTGTTCTTGGCACGAGGGTATCCCAGGACCCTCTGTTGGCCCCTGATACATAATCATCCCTTGTTCATGCATTCATTCAGAAGACATTTATTGAGCATCTCCTGGGTGCAGGAGAAACCTAAGAATAGTGACAAAACAGTGGGCATGAGGTGAGGCTGTATAGACTACAAAGGAGAACTGAGCATGGAGGATGGTGGCTTAGAAGGGGCTTCTCAGAAAAGATGAGTTTTTAACCTGATTTTTTTTTTTTTGCTTTTTTGGAGGGGGAAGGTAGGGCATTTGGGGTTAAGTGACTTGCCCAAGGTCACACAGCTAGTAAGTGTTAAGTGTCTGAGCTTGGATTTAAACTCAGGTCTTCCTGACTAAAGGGCCTGTGCTCTTCACTGCACCACCTAGTCACCCCTTGAACCTGATTTTGAAGGAAATGATAAATGTAGATTAACACAAAGGAAAGGAAAAAGGATTCTAGGCAGTGAGGAGAGGGCTCAATAGAGACAGGAATCAATGAGAAGCTTGTATTCTAGAGACAGTGAAAAAACTGGAGCAGAGAATTTACAAGGTAGGATTGAAGAGGTTGAGAGCTAGGCATGGGTCAGTTGCCTGAGGGGCTCCCTTCACTCTTTGTGTAGGTGTAGACTCAGTGACTATGAATCCTGGTGACTCTGATCTGTCTCCTTACTGATATCTCCCTCACCAGCTGTATTTTGACAGGTACGTGTTAACTCTAGGGAACAATCATGATTGACCACACCAAGGTACCACATTCCTTAGGAGAGGATAGAGCACTTGACTTGAAATCTAGGAACGCCATCTGGGTGTCTGTACTGCCGCAAACACTTACTAGGCTTGTGACCTTGGACAGGTCAGCCTGAGTTTCCTCATCTGTAAAATGGAGATAACAGCACCTGCCTCACAGGGATATTGTATTATATTTTCCATAATATATGGAAAACATCACTGATCAGGGAGCTCAGAATAAAGGTCTTCCTGTGACTTCTTATGCTATTCCAGTTCCCTTTCTTGTCAGCTCTCCCTCACCTAGTTTCCTTCTGTCTTGCAGATATTACTTCAAGAAAGTGAGTGATGAATTTGACTGTGGGGTAGTGTTTGAGGAAGTTCGAGAAGATGATGCCATCTTGCCCATTTTTGAAGAGAAGATCATTGGGAAAGTGGAGAAAGTTGATTAATCCCCGAGGCTTCCCATCTCCCACACTCTTCCAGGTTGGGCACCACTGCTGAGGAATTCGGAAACAGAGAGCAGCGCCAGGTTTGGCACCATCCTGCTCATCTCTGTATCCCAAAGGGCATCTACAGGCCCGATAGGGTTGGAGCCTCCTGTGGACCCTCCCCAGTCGGCACTGTCCACAAGGGGTTGAGAATTCGCCTTTGAGAACCTGCCTACAAACAAAATATTCTATGTAATGTAGTGTTGTACAGTTGTACTAGAAAGTATATGACCTTGTTTACTAAAGCTCATATTTTTGATATATTGTAATAAAGGAAGATATTTCCAGTGTCACAGTGCTCTTATGTAAATGTCAGACATATAGGTACTTTGGAAATCGCCAAATGTGTACAGCCATTAGATCTGTCGCATCTGAATACCCTTCCCTCTACCTGCAAACTCCCAGCCCCCATCTTTTCCATCTGGGTGATTTTATTTCATTCTCTCACGTTATTTTTGTGTATGCTTCTAGGTGAAGGAGGGGGTTCATCTTTGAAAACCTATCAGTGCAGATGCTGAGGAGGAAAGAAATCCCACCCATGAGTGAAACCCCCAGAGCAATCAATCTCCTTTGAGACCCGTCTGCTTACACACACACACACACACACACTCTTCTTGGGAGTCTAGCCAAGGCAACCTTGCCTCTTCCTGTGGGAACAAGCTATTGATCACTTACTATTTAATGTTCTCTCTAACATAATTTAACCCAACCCTCCATGGAGAAAACTTGCCCAGATCCAAAAGGTCAGAGCTATAGCAGGATGCTTTGAAGGCTGAATTGCTGTCAAACAGCAAATTTCCTATAGCAGAGGTTTCAAACACATAGCCCATGGCCACATGTGGCCCACAACACCTTCCCAGGTGTGTCCTGAACCAGATTAAGATGTAATTGAGAAATATTTAACAAAATAAATGGAAATATGATAAAATGTAGATATTATTACATTTTAAAACTAACCCAATAGGGGGCCAGATCCTCATGTACAGATTGGTGGCCCCTATGTCTATTGATACCACTGCCCTAGAGCATCACTGAATTGATCTTGGCACTGAGAGAGACCAGGCCTCTCTCTCCCACCACTCCCACCCACTTTCTGTAATGTAAGGCCTGTCCTCAGAGGGGAATTTGCCCTCACTGCTGCTAACTACATAAATAAGATGTCCGCTGTGGTTTTCTGTCTGTCCTTCCCTGATCTGTCTGAGGAAACTATTGGTCCCTAAGCTTCCATCTCAGTCAGATCAGGACAGGATGTCGATGGGTTATCTAGCCTGGGCCCACTGGAAAGTCAAGAGATCAGCTTCCTCTCCAGCATCACTGAGAGTGACCAGGCCTCTCTTCTCACCTGTAGCTCCCCTGCTGCCCTCCCTCCAGCGTGGCCCCACTCATGCCCACATCTCACTAACTAGGACCCCAGCCCTAGGAGGGCACAGCAAAGCCCTGGGAAGGAGGGCAGGGGCCTCCAATACTGTATATGTCACCGAGTGCCTTGAAACGCAGTCTTGTCATTTGCCTGCCACTGTGTGAACCCCAGCAAATGAGAACTTGTCTTCATCCAGGGAACTAACTGCATTTGACTCTTCGATCTTTTTAAAGTTCTAATTGTTATCTTCTGTCTGGTGAGATGTTTTCTTGTGGCCCTACCATAGCCCTTTTTCATTTCCCTGTTTCTAAAGGGTCTCATTGTAAATATGTACATTTTCTAAGGTCAGCTTAGCTGCCCCAGACCATTTTTCATGCTCTGACTTGTACAATTATCTTTTCAAAGGTACTTGGATAATAATGAAATTAAATAAAATTTTGAAAAACACAGCTGTCTGTTACTCTTACTGTGGTTTGCATGGAACTGAAAGTGTCTGGGATTAAGGAACAAGGGGCAGGAGAGGTCTGTTTCCCTAGAGAGGTTACCTGGTCTCTCCATCTGCTAATGGTAAAGATCTTCAGGTTTTGCTTATTTATTTTAGAGATCTCCTAAACACTCCACACCCTCCTTCTTATTAGATTACCTGACAATCCTAGCGATGGCGGTTGGCCTGAGGACATCAGTTGAAGGAACCCTACCTGGTTCAGACAGACCTTGGCATTTTCCAGCTCAACGTCTCACAGATGCTGGAGACTACAACTTGTAAATGTGAATGCTTTGGGAAAGAAACAGTAACCTAAGACTGCTTGTAAGCCAGTCTGTCCCAGACTAGAAGACCAGTGTGCTACCAAGCCCCACCCACCCCAGAGCTATCAGCTCACAGCCCTCCCTACCCCACTACCACCACATATAACCTGGCTACTATAAATCACCATAACTGTCTCCAAATATCACCCATTGATCTTCCCCACCCCTCAACTGCTATCTAATGGAGGTAGAAGGAAGTGCTAGTTAAAAGAATTGGGGTCCTAGGTCTTCAGAGCTTTTTATTAAGAGAGGAAGAGTTGAATATGGTGTTAGGGCTACAGAAAAGATTATTTACCCTTACCTGACCTTGCCTTATGAAACAGCAGCAAAAATTAGAATGTATCTTCTGCAAGAAGTAAAAGATGATTTCAGAGCAAGGGACTTATCGAGCCTGGCATAGAATGTGCCAGCCTGTATTACAAAAGGAAGGAAGTGGTATAAATGGTTCATCAGAGCTTCAACCAATACTCCATTTCCCTCCAGTACAGACAAAAATCCATCATCTCGTCCATCAGGGAGGATGACCCTTTAAAGCAGCAGTTCTCAACCTGTGGGTCGCGACCCCTTTGGGGGGGGGGTCAAACGGGGTTGCCTAAGGCCATTTGTGATGGTCATTGGAACCGAGACACTGCTCCTCTATCTGTCTCCAGGCGGGTCTGCCTACATGCAGATACGCCCACACACGAGTATTAAAGGGTCAGGCATTAGGAAGGCTGAGAACCACTGCTTTAAAGGAAAGATCATGTCTGATAAATCTTTAGGGAGATCTGTGTAAGACAGCGGATGGTTGTGATTTTCTTTGGAGTGTTGGGGGCAATTTTGATGTCTCTACTCTTCTCTTTAGCCAGAGGGAGGAGACTGCTTCTTGAAAGGCTATCCCAAGGAAATATAAACTGGACAAACACTACCACTGTGGAAAAACTGTTAGGCACAGGCTTATCCATCACTGTGTTTCTGTCCATCCTGGTTAAATTTGGAGAAGGTTATTAGAGGGTTGCAATTAATTTCTTTGGCCACAGTCTTCCATCTTGACACGAAGAATAGAGAGAATCATCAATATATGACAAGAACCTGTGATTTTATCGGTCAGAGGCAGAGCGGTTTGCAATCCTTCTGTGCCTTTGTATGCCTTCTATAAATTTTAGAGTTTTGACTAAGGCTAAGGGACTTTCAAAGCCATAGCAGCTAATGTCAGAGGCAGGGATAGAGATTATCTACTTAGCCAGATTACCTTACTAAATGAGTATCAACACTGAAATCTTTGAAGTATTGTATTAGTTATGCACCAAAAGCCCAACATTGCAAATGTTACCTAATTCTCCCTTCTCTAGCGCTTTATAATCCTCTGCCCAGACTTGTCTTGCTTGCTCTTTCCACACCATTTCCCATCTTGACACCCATGCCTCAAAATGCTGTACTTCCTCACCACCCCTTATAATTCTTAGTTTCCATCACAATTCAGTTCAAATGCTACCTGTTCTAATTCCCCTACACTGCCTCCAGTGCCCTCTCCCCCAAAACTTCCTGACAGTCATTTATACATTAACATGTAAATATAGATGTGAATATGAACACCTGGACCAGGGTGTTCTGCGACTGAATCTTCAAGCAGAATTCTGACTGAGAGGGAATCGGAGTTGGCCGCATTTGCTCCCGGGGCCTTTAGCTCAGTTAGAAACAGCTTTGAGATTAAAAACAGCCTAGTCTGAAATTAGCGCTTCTAATTTCTTTACCCTGGTATATTGTTTCTGAATTGTATATTCTCTTTTCCATTGTAAATAAGGCTAGAAAACATTCAAAAGTGTGGAGATGAGACAAAAAAGGGGAAAAAGTGAATGTCAGACTAGGGAATCTGGTTACAAAGGGAATGGATCCCTTTTTGAGAAGTATCCATGAAGCTGGAAAAACCCTCATATGGGTTCAAAATGGAGGACCTGGTTCCCACAAAGTTCTCACAGTTAAGTGAGGCCCAAGGCTGCCTCCTTTATATACACCGCCCCCAAAAAATAAAACAGTAGGAGTGTCCCCTCACAACCCCATCTCATGGGAAATGATCCTGCCAAAATTCAGATGCACAAAGCCCTCCCAAACTAAAGGGGAAGGATCTGTGTAGATCACAAAGGGAGTCAAGATAGACTCAGCTAAAGTCTAAATTCTCTACCTCCAGGTCTCCAACTCCCATGGGTGAAGGTCTGTCCCTTTCATCAGAAGCAAAGAAAAAACAGGTCTGAGGGAACTGGACCACAGTTGTTCTGACAGCACCACAGCCAACCTCCAATGATAGGTCTCTCCCTACCCCTCTCCCCACCACACTCCAGGCATCAGGGATAATCTTGGCCTCAAAACTTCTATTACGGAACCCCAATGGCTTCAGATTATCTTGGTGTTATCTGTTCTCCACCCCAGTCAGACTTCTCCATTACTCACATCTCTGCCTGCTGCTCCCCCCAAGAACCCTACCCAAAATACCAAGAGGCGGGGAAGGGAGTAGTATGAACGAAGAGATGGTAGGTGCCTAAGAGAGCGAGAGGGAAGAGCAAAATGAAATCAAGGGCTAGAGTGATTTAATTTAAAAGTTCTGAATTCTCCAGGACCTCTGGGATGAGTGGCTGAGGATAAGGAAACGGCCAACTACAGTTCATCTTTGTGCCCTTTGCTGTCATTGGTTCCAACCTCCTGGGAAGAAAAAAGTGTCAGTCAGTCAACTAGCATTTATTACCTTAATATTACCTACTGTGAGTCAGGCACTGTGCTAAATTTGGGGGATTAAATAGACCAAAACAACAAACAACAGTAACAACAACAAAATCTACCCTATGTCTCAAAGAGCTCACAGTCTAATGAATGAAACAACATTCAGACAACTATGTACAAAGAAGACATAAATATATGTGTGTGAGTGTGTGTGCGGTATAAATATACGATGATATAGAAAACAGGTATAGTGTATATACATATATATATATATAAAGAATATAAAAATAGAATGGAATAAAAAAAGAATATATATGCTATAAATATATAGATATTTATAGAATTTATATATAGAAGATATAGAATTTATATAAAGACGTACATAATATAGAATAAAATAAACAAGATATATAGTATAAAAATAAAGATACACATGGAAGACTGGGAAAGCCTCCTTGTAGAATGTAGGAATTTAACTGAGGCTGAAAGGGACTTTAGAGATCATCTGATCCACCCCCACACTCCTCCACAATTCTATACATGAGGAAATTGCTCCCCAAAGAAGGGGAAAGACAAGGTCACATAGGTAGTAAATTGCAGAGCTGGGATTTATACCCAAATATTCTGACTCAAAATCCAGGGTTCTTTCCATTAAGGCACAGTCTCCAAGGTCCTATTCCTAAGGGTTTTACCCCTTTTCTGTGTCACTCCACCTCCAGAGCACCGAATATCTAAGGATCTTAGATATTGTCTAGTTCAATCTTATTTTAGAGATTGAGGAAACTGAGGAAATGACTTCACTAAAGTCATTGACTAAAGTTCTTTGCCCCAGTCATCTCACCCCAAGAGAGCAGACCCCAGGCATCTTGGGTATAGGAAAAAAGAGGAAAGGGAAGGGGAGATTAGGAAGGAGCACCCACCGGGACGGGGACCTCCGGTTTCTCTGGCTCCGGCAAGACACCACCATTGTCTAAGAATTTGGAGAAGGTCTCCAAGTCCCTGGCACTTGTATAGTCGATCACCTGCCAGGGAGGAGAATGAGTTGGAGGTCTGAGGAGGAGACCTCTTAAACTGAAGAGTAATCCCTCAAACCACCTATTCTCCACTCAGAGCAGAAGAGCTTGCCTTCTCCCACACATTACCGCCCCCCTTGAGAGTGGGGAGAGCAGTCTAAATTTTAAAGTCTAAATTCCCTCTGCCACCATACTGTAACAGCAAGCACCCCAGCACAACCAGGGTGGCTGCTAGCACAGGTTCTTAGATCTGCTTTTCTAAAGGAAAGCAACTCAAAATGGGTTAACAATCTTACTTTAATCAATCAAACATATATCATTTACTAGTTCAGGGGAAA
>CM053583.1:313061784-313104603 GCA_028627135.1 Pseudochirops cupreus | reverse complement strand
TGGCGCCACAGGCTCCACGTGATCACATTCAGCCTATTAGGGAACAGAGTATACTTTCAAATATCCAAGGGTCCTCAGTCACGTAGACACTTTAGCAAAGGGCCTAGGGGCAGGGAAGATCTTCAGATTCCCATAACACATACCAGGACCCCAACTTGATTGTGCTCCTAGTCATGGCTCTAGACACACAAGCAACTGGGCCCACTTTCAGCCAGGCATAATAATATAGCACTTTGGAGCTTATAAAGTATTTTCCTGCGGTAGATGTTATTGGGAGGGGGAGGAGGGATGGGAGTTAGGCATATGCACATGTCCAGCTTTCAGAGTACTGTGCCATTTTACAGATGAGGAAAACTATACTCTGGGCAGTGAAGTGAAGTGACATGCCAGGTTCCTACATCAAGCCTGGATCTCCTGACTTCAAGTCTCAGGGTGCCTTCCCACCGAGGCCTTTTGTGAAGGGGATCAAGAAGGGTACTAGATACTGTAGAGCTCACTAGAGCTCTTCTCAATGGGCAGGATGGGGTGCTTGATGGAGGAAAAGACTGATTTCACTCTACCCTCCCCAGCCCCAGCTTAACCAACTGAACATTTATTAAGCATATGTAGTATGCCAGGAACAAGCAGTATGCCAATCCCTAGCTCTCCCTAGAGGCTCACCTTACGGCCCGGGCCGGCTGGGAAATATTTCAGGGTAGGGAAACCCCGGATGGTAAAGGCCTCCAGCTCATTGGCTGTGGAGTCAAGTTCAGCAATGATGATGTTCTCATGGTCCTTGTATTTCTCTGCTAGGTCCTCCCAGGTCTGGGCCATCTCCTTACAGTGTGTACACCATGGGGCATCTGAGGCAGAAAAGTGGATAAGAGAAGAGAGTCCTTACCACCCAAGACATTGCCCCCCACCAGTCTAAAGCCCTTGCCTCTGATGGAGGCTCCCAGAGCCCTAGAAGGAAGTCATACTATTGAGGTCTCCTAAGGGACCCTCTGAGGCCAGGAAATGAAGGTGCTAGGGTCCCTGGGATCCTCTGGCTTACCTGTCCCTCAGAGATACTTACAGAACTTCACAAACACGTTCTTCGACTCATCAAAGACTACTTGTTCAAAGTTCTTCCCTACAAGAACCTTGACAGGTTTCTGATCCCAGTCTGCTGGGATCTCCTGACTCCGGAAATAGGGCTGTTGGGAAGAGACAGGTCTGTATGTACTAGGGAAGGAAAAGGTGTCTGGACTGGCTCTGGCTCTGTCTCTACCCTCCTGAGGACAGAAACAGAGGCCCAGGGAAAGGGAATCCACCTGACTCCTGCCTTTACTGCCCAGGATTTTGTATGGGGCATCTGGGCCTGTAGAAGCTGGAAGCTGGAAACCCTGGGACTAAGGCCACTCCGAACTCTACCCAGCCCAGTTACCCTCCCGGGCATGATACTTGAGATGGGGACCTGGTATGCTCCCATTTCTGAAATAGGACCTCAAATAGGTTGAAAGCTAGATCAGGGCACCCAGGGGTCCCTCCCTTACATGTTTTTCTCAGAAACCCTTGGAAGGACAATGAAAAACCTGACAGGATTAGGTTTGTAAGGGGGCTGACCTTGGTTTTGCCACTAAGGATATCTTGGCAGAAGGTGGTGACAGAGGCAGCCGTGATTTCCCCAGTGTTGGGCACATACTTCTTGTTGGTGTCAATATTGATAAAGCGCAGAGTTGGGGCATCTGTGGCATTCATGCCAAAGTACCGCAGCACCTGGTCATTCTCTCCAGCCACATCCACCACCACAAACAAGACCTGGGGGACAGACCAGGTCACCAGTCAATGAGAACTGGGAAAGGCCAGCCCAGTCAGCCCACATCTCCCTCGTCCCTTCCTCCCCTACATACTTCTCCTCTGAAAGGAGGGGCAGCCTCCCGGAAACCGGTCAGAAGCTCCTTGTGTGGGGTAAGTGTCTGGTTGATGAAGAGCAGGAGGTGGTTGAGAATCCTGGCCCCAAAGATCTTGTCAGATGTCTTTAGGAGAAGAGAGGAAAGAGTGATCAAGAGCCGAGGGTCCCCCAACACCCTCCCTGATGCTGCTCTCCAATGTTTCCTTTCTTCCACATCTCTACCTCACCCACAGCATCTCGCCCTATAGTAATTACATCCCAACTATATCTACTTAAATGTCTCCCACACAATGTTTATTTGCATCCATTTTATTTCTGACCACCACGCTCCATCCCCCAACCCTCAGTATAATTTAAGCTCCTTGTGATCAGGGATTGCTTTGGTTTTGTCTTTGTAGCCCAAGCTCCCAGCCCAAGGCATAGCATGTAACAAGTACTTAAAAAACACTTGTTGAATTAATTTTAAAAAGAATGGATGGATGGATATACCCCTCTTTTACCCCAAATAACTTGGGCATAAGGTGATTCTGTTGACAAAATCACTTCTGACTCTCACTGTCCCCCTTGGTTGTTGTGACCAGAGGAATTGGGGACAAGGCCTGGAGCATTACCTCAAGGTTGAATTCTGTGACCAGGTGCATGCTGTGTACAACAAGGAAACGGGAGAGATCTGCTTGGTCCAATCCTAGCTCCTCATCCACTGGAAAATCTGCACGCCCCTCATCAAACTGGAACAGCCAAGCCAGGGCCCCAAAGGAATAGGGAAGAGACAGAGGTCAGGGCCAGGGTGGCCTGACGTCAGAGGGTGAGTTTCAATTCCCAATCTCCCACTGGCATCTGAAGTTCCCTCCCTAACCAGTCCTCTCCTTTTGCCTTTCCTTCTTTATTCACCTTTTTGAAGAGGACCACCGTGTCCTTGCTCAGGCCATATTTCTGGAAGAGCTCTGGTTGGTCAGTGAAGCCAAAGGTCAGATCAAAAGCATCCTTTGCAATGGCCAAAAACTCATCCACATTTTCATCCTGGAGGTCCTGTGTCCATGCTTAGATGTGAATCCAGGAACAACCCAGCCCTCTTCCAACCCCTCCCACATACCTCAGTTCTTCCATAGTTCATAGACTATATAAAATGTCAGAACTGAAAGGAACCATAGACTGTACAGTGTCAGAGTTGGTAGGGCCCTTGGAAATCATCTGGTTGGAATACCTTCATTTTAAAGATGAGAAAATTGAGTCCCCAGGGATGGAGAAGGGGGTGATTGTGAAACCCATACTCCAAGCTTACCTTGAAGAACCCAATGATAACAATGTCCTGTGAATCAATGAGTTGTGCAGCTTCAGCCTCAGTCTCCAGCTGTGTAGCAGTAGGACCTAAACGTTGGTTTAGCCAACGAACGATGCCCTTGGCCTCCCTCGGCCCTGCGATGTAATCCCAAATGCCAAATCCCGAAGTTAGAAGAGACTTTAGGACTGTCTAATCCAACACATTCCTGAATTAGAAGGGCCGTCCAACATGCCTGGTAAACCATCATCCCAACTATGTCTGAAGACCTCAAGTGAAAGGAGCCCACCACCTCCCCAAATGAGCCATTCCACTTTGGGGTAGCTCTCATTCTTAGAAAAGTCTTCCCACCATCAAGCCTAAATTTGCTTTTCTACAACTTTCACTCAACCCTCTTCCTTCTGCCCTGCTGACTACTCCCTTCTCCATGTAGGTTTCCTCCAAATACTTGAAGACATTTATCATATCTTTTCTGCCCTCCCCCACCCTTGCAAGTAGTCTTATCTTCTCCAAACTAAACATTCTCATTTTTTTCCAACTTACTGTCACATGGCCTAATCTCAAGCCACTTCCTCCCCCAATTTGATCACTTTCCTCTGGCCTTTCTCCAGGTTTCCAGTGTCCTTCCTGAAATGTGCCCAGGACTAAACACAATTCTCCAGATGCAGTCTACCTAGGCCAGAGGACAGTGGCACCATCATCGCCTTAGTGCAGGATACTGTACCTCTCTAAATGCCAGCTAATAGTGCATTTGCCTGTCTTTTTCGGCTACTATCTCAGATACAGGTTGCAGTCTACCAAAATCCCAGAAAGTTTTCAGATAAACTATATCTGCTCAAATTTCCCTTCTCCCTTACTTTATATTCATGAAGCTGATTTTTTTAACCCAAGCACTAGATTCTACATTTATCCTTATTAGATTTCATCTTTTTAGATTTGACCCAATGTTCTCACCTAGCAAGAGCTGCCTCTCTCAGCTCTATGAAATCTGCAAATTATTTAGTAGCCATGGACAGCTTTATTTCAGGTACATTTCAGTGATACCTTTTGTCTTTATCATCTATGCCTTGATCAACATCATTGCTTAAAAAAATTAAATAGGTCCAAATATTTAATTTGATATTAATATTTAATTAAATTAAATAGGTCCAAGGAGAGATCCCAGGGGAGCTCCACTAGAGACCTCCTTTCAAGCAGATTTGGAGCTATTAAAGCTTTTGATCCAGACATTCAATCAGCACTGAATCCACCTGATGAAACCATTTTCCAGCCTACACATCTGCCACATCTTCAGAAATAGCAAGGAAAACTTGATCAAATCCTATCTCCTCCCCTTAGGGGTCAGGGCCCCAGCTTCCCTTTGGCCCTGGGAATAAAGCCAGGGACAGCAGAATGAGAAGTAACCTTGAGCTCCCTCCCTTCCCCCGCCCCTCACTGCCACCTGGGTCTCACTTCTGGGAATGGTTCAAGGTTACCAGGCAAGAATCAACAGGGCCAGAATGAGTCAGGACATCTGGTTTTTCTGGCTCCCATATGGACTTTTATAAAAGGGATGGTTTGGGACAAGTCCGAGAATGTTAGTTATCCCCTTCAGAAGGGCCCTGAGAGATCATCTAGATCAGGCGCTGTTAACTTCTTTGTTGGTGTTGTTATACCCCCTTGGGCAGTCTGGTGAAGCCCATGGACCCCCTTCTCAAAATAATATTTTCAAATGCATAAAATAAAATATTTGAGATCGCAAAGGAAAGCAATTATATTGAAATGCAGTTGTCAAAATATTTTTGAAAACAAGTTTACAGCCCCCAGGTTAAAAATCTCTGAGATTCTCATCCAATGCCCTCATTTTATGGGTAAGAAAAGAAGACAGGACGTGACTAGACCAAGGCCACACACCAGCTTTGGGATGAGGTCAGACCTTCTGACTCTCATGTAGGGGCTCCTCTTACTACTCCATGCTGTCTGGATCTTGGTTATTTAGTTCACTGCTCACTGCTCCCCTTCCCATTTGAGAAACTTCTCTTGCCCCCACAAAGGGCCCACTCTGCCACTCTAGGCCCTTTCCCCACCTGTAAACTCCACAGGCTGGGATCTGTTTCCATCTTGGAAGAACTTAAGGACAGGGTACCCGGTCACCCCAAACTCTACCACCAGTTTCTGTTCCGCAGGGCCATCCACCTTGGCCAGTTTCACCTCTGAGGATTCATTCTTCAACAGGGATGCTGCCTTCGCATACTCAGGGGCCAGAGCCTTGCAGTGCCCACACCAGGGAGCATCTGGGTAGTGGGTGGAAAGTTCAGTGAGTAGGACCCCACTTCCTACTCCCCAGCCTTCCTTCATCCACTATGTTTATCTCGTCTCTCACTCAGAAACTTTGTTTGACCACTTTGTCTTTAGAGGGGTTGTCCAGCCCAGCCACCAATGCTGCCAGGCAGATGATGGTTGAATCGTCCATTTGTGGCCAAGAATCTCTCTTGGGAGCCTGCCTTGGGGTCCAGTCCTCCTTAGGGGTTGGCCACCCTTTGTGAGCTTAACTGAATTGTCTCCCTGTCATCTGACTCTTTATATAATAGGAATTTGAGTCAGAAGGGATGTCAGTGAAACTCTGGTCCAAAGCCTACATTTCAGAAATGAGAAAATGGGCTCAACGAGAGAGTAGTCACTTATATTAGATCACACAGGCAAGTAAGTAGCTGATCCAGACTTTGAAGCCTGGTGCTTTTGAAGTTTTCTCTGAAATGAAGGGTCTGAGGAGGGGGGTGGATTGGGGGAGGGGGGTGATAGACCCTGCTTTCTCATCCAGTCCCTGATGGACCCCCAAGCGCTTCCTGGGGAGTATCCCAGTTGCTGTGGGATTCGTCCTACAGAATTGCGTTCCCTGGGCACCCTCTCCCATGCCAGGCCCCTTCTGTGGGAAAGCATCTCTTGATGACCCACCAGGAGCTGGAAGGATGCTGGATTTCTGAGTCTTGGAAGACCAAGGCCTCAGATCAACATGCAGCCAGCTCAGTGCTATCAAGTCATGCAGAGGTATATGTGTGCATAGTTAGCTCATGCTGCCTGTGTCCTAGCCCATCTGTGTGTGTCCGTGTGTATTTGTATGTCAAGGGCTCTGTATCCTCTCCCAGCCTGCATGTGTTTCTAGGAGCTCATATTTTTTTACTATACTGATTCAACGCTTGCCCATTAATTTTCTGTTCTTGGTTTCTGGGTCTCCCACTTGGACCCATAAAGGGATGCAAAGGAAATAGCCAGGAGTGCTGTGAAGTGTTCAGACTTTAAACAGGCCAGACTGGACTTTATTCTCCTACCCCTGCCTAAACTCCCTGGGTTGGGGGGAGAGGAGGGTGTCCCCTTGTGTTGGGTAGGGACTAGTGAAGAGGAGGGAAAAGTGGTGCTGTTTTCCAGCACTTTAATGGTTAACTCTGCAGTGGGAAAAGGTACAGCTGGGCTCAGGGACTCTGGCCTCCTCCTCTGCTCCCAGCTGTTCCCCAGAGCAGAAATGGCACAGGGCAAGTTCTGGAAAGGGTCATAGAGGTCAAAAAACCATAGAATGAACGTCTGAGCTGGAGGAGACCTCAGACATCAGAGAGTCCAAAGGGCTCATTTTCCACAGGAGTAAAGAGAAGTCCAGAAGTGGGGGGGTGGGGAGTGGGGTGTGATTTATTCAAGGTTTCTCAGGAATTCAGTAGCAGGCTGGGGACTTGAGTTTAAGCTTAGAACGTCCAGCGTCTCCTCGTTGGATAGGACAAAGGTCTGGTGCAAACCATACCATAGCACTACATGACCACGACCACCCCCCCATCCCCCCACCCCCACCCCACCACTCTCCCTGCACTGCACAAGACCTCAACCTCATGCTCTCAGCCCAAAGCCCCACCTTTCCCAAGGCCTGCCGAATGACTCCTTGGGTCTGCCTTCTCTCCCTGAGCCTTGACAACTCATTCCCTCCCCCTGTCTTCCAGTGTTTTGGGGGCTGGGGGTCTCCTGAGGGCAGCCCTTCCCCCATTCCCTGCACTCACAGAACTCCACCAGCAGGTAGCGGTGTTCTCGTAGAGCCCGATCGAAGTTGTGTTGGGTGAGGACCAAGATGTTGTCCTCCTCCAGGAGTTCATCAGAGGGGGGTTCCGGGGTGGCCTCTTCTGGAGCCTCAGCCTCCTCTTCCCCATCCACCTCCCCATCTAGGGCCCAGGCCCATCCAGTAAGCAGAAAGAGCAGCAGGAGTGAGTGAAGTCTCATTGTTGGGAGCAAATGCTGGCTGGTGTCTGTGCCCTGGGAAGGGGGTGGGGGCAGATAACAAGGGGGGAGACCAAGGACCTGCTGCCACGTGGCATTTCCTGGGCCTCAGTACCAGGTGCAGGCTGGAAAGATAAGGCACAGCCATAGGGGAATTGATTGGGGCTGGGGCCAGGCTCTGGGAGTAAGTGAGGCAGGGGGGCAGCCTTGAGGGCAGTTTGAGACAATTTCTACCAGCTGCACCTTGTCAATTAGGCCCTAAATAGGCTCTGACCTTAATAAAGAGCTAGGATGACTTAGCTCAGTAGGGAAGAATATTCCCTCATTCTTCTAAGACCCATCCAGGGTCTTTCAGCCCAGCCCCCACTCTTCTATAGAAAGAAGCACTGAAGCAACCTCTAAGGTCCTTTCCAACTGGAGAGCTATGTACTGATGACCCAGGGTCCAGAGAGGGGAGAAGAGATACACCTGAGCCAAGAGACAGAAATCACTGAAGTTTAATGGGAACAGTTGAAAACACAGACAGTAGGGAATTGGGGGCAAGGATGGGAACCCCTCGGCCTGGGGGGGTGGGGACAGGCAGGAGCACAGCCCCTCCTTCTCAGGCAGCCCAGCCCCAGCCATGCTGGGGCCACCACAGGAATGTGATGGGGGTAGAGGTGGGGGATAAGGGACACAAGGCAATTCTGATGAGCTTTGGTTACAGACACAAGCCCCCCGCAGGTGGGTAGGGATGGCTGAAGGCTTCTTCTGCTCCCCACCTGTTCCACCCCACTCTATGCCCTCCTGTCCCTGGAAGCCTCCTCCAGGAAGATGACTGTTGGACCCTGAGTGGGGAGGACCAGGGTAAGGGGATGATGAGAGTCAGGGTTTGTATAGCTTGGTGCAGACACAAAAGGATCTTTTGATGGGGTTGAGGGAAAGAATCATGGAATTGCCCCTTCCTACTGAGTTTGGATGGCTAGGAGAGTTATGTAATGGAGGAAGACGATCAGGTCAGGTGCTTTGGAATCCCTATTGGGGGAGGTGAATTGTGCTGGGTCCCCAGGAGGGAGACCTCCAAGGAGAAGGAAGGGGCCAGGCATGGGAGGGGACTGAACAGGAAGGAAGTTGGAGGCAGCCCCTTCCTGGGCTAAGGGTGTTGCTGGGAGCCAGAGGAAGGCTCCAAAATGGGAAGGATAAAGGAAGGGGGAACCCGCACCTAGTGCTCAATCATGGGCTCTCAGCCCCTCTAGGAAGGTCCCTGCCAGCCTGGCCCAAGGGTGACCTTAGATTCCAATGGAAGCTGAGGCAGGTGCAGGTGGGACAGGGGTTTGAGGGCAGGTGGGGGTGGGGGTCAGTCCTTCCAGTCTTTCTTTATGTTGAGGTCCCACTCCCAGGACAGATGGTCTGTTTTGTCATCATCCGTGAAGAAGGACTTGATGTGGTAGGTGCCTCGAACGAGCAGACCCTTGGGGGCTTCCTCCACGGGCGTCAGAAACTCGTATTCCTCTGTTCTTGGCCCATAACTCCCCACCATATACACGGCCTTGTCCACTGCAGGTGAGATAAGGTCAGGAGCTGTCCACGGAGACTACCCTACCTCCCCCCTCAGACTTGGGTCTCCCAGAAGGCAGGACCACCCCCCTTGTTCAGTACAAGTGCTCCCCAATGATAGGGGCTCTCTCCTTGGACTGGTGGGATCCTGAGGTTAGGGACCATGCTTTCTCCCTCCAGGGTCCAGTAGAGGACTCTGACCCCAGGAAATTCTAAGGAAAGCGAGGATGGGGGTAATGGATGCCAGAGTCCTGAGGCCCCCAGCCCCCATTTCAGTGCCTGTGGTTGGTCTTACCTCGTAGCCCTTTGCGGTAGGTGTGATGTAGATACTTCAAGCCACAGACAATCTCCTTGTTGACCTGCAGGTTAAGTGAGAGTGTGGTCTAAGTCAGAGAAAAGGGGTCTTAACCCCCATGTGTGTGGAACTGGAAATGGACTAGAGTCAAGATTTCCCACAAGAGCAACAGAAAGGAGCAAAGCCCAAGCCACTTGGAAAGTCAAACCAAAGGGGATGGATATCTGGGCACTCTCCCCACTAACAATGTGCCTGGAAACCAAGAACTCCCAAGATTGGGCTTAAGGGGACAGCATTCAGAGAAAGGATTAGTCACTTCTGGGGTACTGTGGCAGTTTTAGAGGGAACACCCATTACAAGCGACATCAAGGGTGTGGAACAGAGGATCTGAGTTGGGTCTTGCCTTAAAGGAAATCTTCACTTTATAATCCACACCTTCCTTCAGCACGAACACCTGATTCTTGAGAGATTCCAGGTCCCCTGTGTAGACAAGAGAAACAGGGCTGGGAGTTAGGCTGCCCTTTGCTGGAAACAGGGGGTTTCCACAGTGACAGGATTGGGGTGAGGGGCCCTCACTGTCCAGGAACGAGGGGTAGGATAAGGAGTACACCATGCTCAGGAGGTCTTTGTTTCCTAGACACAATGGAAGCTTCCCAGAAGGCAATTCATGGGTCTCTTTTCCTCCTATCTCTCTCCCTTATAACACCCAACACAAAGTGGGAGGAAAAGATCACCTGTCAGGTCCATGGTGATGGGTCCAGGAGCCTGTTCACACACCAGCGTCAGCCGTGTCACCTGCACATTGGGGAGGCTGGGATCTGAGGTACAGAAAGAGCAGGGTAGTTGGGAACAGGTGTTATATGTGAGGGGAGAATATTATAGCCTACGGGCCCCTAATAACCCCTTTCCTATCACCAGTCTTTTTGCTGTTCATGAACTATTACCCCAATCTAGAACACTCTTATTCTTCCTTCTCAGGTTGTCGACATCCTTCGGGGCCCAGCTGAGGTCCCCCCATTCCAGGAAACCTTCCTCAGTTCTCCCAATCCCCATTCATTCTCCCTCCTCTGGACTCTCTCAGCCCCCACTCTTCTATACTATGGTTATTTTTTCTGCGGGTCTCTGGTCCCCTGGACCAGAAGCTCCCTGAAAGACATGGGTTTTGTCTCCTACTGTGCCCTGTACAAAAGGAAGGGATGTCAGTTGTGAACTTGGGATAGGGGGTAGGGAGGATGAGTTAAGTGGTTTGACTTTTATTTTTTGGGTGAGGAAACATCCTGTCTGAACAAGCTGTGCTTTGAATTTTCCCTGGATGGCAGAAGGTAGCTACTACCTAATTAGCTAAGGGATGGCATCATGACACAAAGGGTAGAGCACCACCCCCAGCCATGCCATCGAGAGGATTCTGGGAATGAAAAAATAGACCAATTGTGAGTCTAAGTAGGTGAATTCCAAAACTGGCTTTTCAAGAGAGGTTACTGTTCTCACTGGGGACCATGAGGCAGCCATGGGACAAACCGCAGATCATGATAGCTGGGCCTAGAGAAGTTAAGCTAGATATAATATCAAGGAAAGTTTGGGACTAGGAAGATTTCTGCTATTCACATGTCTAATTGCCTTCCTTTGCCTTCCTTTCAACTCATTTAAATTCAAATCAACCAATATTTGTCAAATGTCTACTATGTATCAAGAAGGATGAGGAGGAGAGAGACAAAAATGAACCAGTCCTTGCCCTCAAGGAGCTTACATTTTACTGGCGTTTTATATTCCTTAGATGTATCATTTCAGAATTCATATATTTTCTTTTCTTTGTAAAAATTTTTTTGTCTAGACCAGAGGTCAAACCTTTCAACCTGACAGCCCTTAATTGTATTAAAATGCAACTGGGAAATATTTAATTATAAAAATTAATACCAATATAATAGAACACAAATCATGTTAATACAGGAGTCTCTAAGCCCGCACGCACGTGGCGGTCTTTAGCTGTGCTTTGGGCATCCCTTTTCTATTGGAATTTGATACTCCTTCCCTACACCAGGAAGATCGAGAACTCTCTGACAAGGTAAACTGTCTCCACTTAGAGTTAGACCAGCCATCCTCCACCTTTCTTTGGTGTCCTGGACCCCCTAGGCTGTCTGGCAAAACCTAGGGATCCCTTCTCAGGATCACGGTTTTAAATGAATGAAATAAATTATGAAGAAAATGAATTCTGTTGAAATAAAGATGTGCTTTTTTCCATCCATGTTTATAGATCCCCTGAAATTTATCTACCACCCCCTCAGAGGGGTCCATGGACCCTAACTTAACAACTTCTGTCTTAGTTGCTTGAGGCCCTGAGAAGCAAGGAAAAAACCAAATATTTATTAATTGCCCATGATATTCCAGGCGCCCTCCAAATACTATCTCAGTTGATCTTTACTGTTGAGAGGTAGGTGCTTTTATTACCCTCATCTTACAATGGAGGAAACTGAGGCATATAGTAGTAAGGTAACTTGTCCAGAGTCACACACCTAGTAGGCATCTCAGGCAGCATTTAAACTCAGACCTTCTTGACCCTCACTACTACATGGCTTCCTCTAACTGAGGGATCAGGTGACTCACTTGCAGCACACAGGTAGTATATGTCAGAGGCAGGATCTGAATCCACACCTTCCTGACTCCAAGGCCAGCCCTCTGCCCACTATACCACAATGCCTCTCTGCAACTTGAAGAACTCTTCAGTTAGAAAATGAAGCCTAGTAAATAAAGCCTAGAAAAATGGCTACTATGGCCAGAAAGTACTAAAACAGGAAGGGAAAGGGGGATGCTTGAAACCGGCATCCAAAAAGGGGTGGTGGGCAGGTCATTAAGGCTTGAATGGTTTGACTACAACTGATGTCTGAACTCAAGGGATTCAGGAGAGAGAAGGGACAGGCCTGGGGCTGTGGTTCAGTGGTCAGGGAACTTCAGTAAGTAAAAACTCCAGTTCTGAGCACAAAGATCAGTGCAGTACAACAAAGATTTAGTAAGTCCCTACTGTGTGCCAAGGGCCCATGAAACCCACACAAAACAGTGAGGAGTAAGGTCCAGGACTGGGCATCATGGGTGTCTCTATCAATGCTTGCTGGCCTCGTGGGCTAAGTGCATCCTGAACCTCTACACTGTTCTACTGGTTAGTCAGTCCATGAACATTAAGTGCCTGCTTGGTGCCAAGCCCTGTACTAAGCTGTGAAGATACAAAAAGTCCCTGAAAACAGTCCCTGCCTTCATGGAGCTCACAATCTAATGCTTCTTCAGAGGTCTTTTTGTCCACATCCCGGCCCCAGGCAACTAGTGAATAGGGCAGTGAATAGAGCACTGGCCCTGGAGGCAGGAGGACCTGAGTTCAAATCCAGCCTCAGACAATGAACCCAAAACTAGCCGTGTGACCTCAGGCAGGTCACTTAACCCCAATTGCCCTCCAAAAAGCAAAAAAAAAAAAAAAAAAAAGAAGATAGGCCCCTCATAAGGAACTATGTATGTGTTTGGTTGGGAGAGCAGAGCCCTCCACAGGAGAAGGAGCTAAGCAAGCCAGAACAGAGCTCAGGAGTTGGGGGCATACAATGTGAACCCTGAGACCCCAGAGACCACCCCCCCAGCCCAACGTGTGCCTGAGCAGGAGCCCTCTCAGCAACAACTCCACCAAGTGTTCATCCAGCCTTTGCCTGAAGCCCTCTAGTGATGGGGAGCTCAATGCTCTGCCAAGCACCTTATCCATTTTTGTATAGTTTTAATTGTTGGGAACTGTCTTCCTTATATGGAGCTGAAATCTTGGCTTTCTGGTGCTTTTACTTACTGCCCCCAGTTCTGTCTTCCAGAGGCAAGTACAGCAAACCTGATCTCCCTCTTCTATGTGAATTAATGATAAATAATAATAGTTAGCATTTATATATTGCCTTAAGGTTGGCAAAGCACTTTACAAGTATTTGATCCTCATAACAACCCTGGGAAGTAGGTGTTATTATTTCCACATTTTACAGTTGAGGAAACTAAGACAGAAGTTAAATGACTTGCCCAAGGTCACCCCGCTAGAGTTTGAGAATAGATTTGAACTCGGGTCTTCCTGACTCCATGCCCAACACTGTGCCACCTAGTATGCTTTAATTCCTCCCATAAACCATCTCTTATCTAGGCTAAATAATGCCTCCCCCTCCCCACATACCCCCAAGGAGCCCAAGGTGAGTCAAGAGGCCACCAGATTCCAGGATCGGGGTTTTATTCCTGCCTCTAGCTCTAGTCACTTCTGACCTAGGCTTGGCCACCTACTAAGGGAATAGAGGTGGGTCTGGACCTGGTGCCTATTTCTTTTAGGTATTAGTGGATGGTATAGTGAATGAAAAACTGGTGTAAGAGTCAGAAGAACTGAGTTTGAATCTGACTCTCCTATTTCCTGTGTAGCCTTGGAGAAATCATTCCCTGTGCTTCTATTCCCTTATTCATAAGACTAAATGATATTGAAGGTTCTTCCAACTTCTAAATCCTAGGATTCTATATGTGGGGGGTGGGCGGAGAAGGGAAGAAGACAGGCTTAGAGAAAGCCTTTCTTTATGAATTGTGTGTTGCTGGGGAAGGGGTGGGGGAGAGCAAGGGGAGAGCCAAAGAAGTTGTGTTTTTAGTTACTGGGCCTAGAGAGGTTTCCAGATGCCCCATCTCCAAAATCTATCTAGCTACCTGATTTCCCACCCTCAGTCTACTATGGAGTCTGCCAGTTTGATAGATGGTACTCTAGACTACTCTGTCCCCATGCCCTGCCCTCCACCATGCCTTGAGCCTCTGGTCCCCAGGTCAGTGTGCCGCCCCAGGCCCAGCACCCCCAAGCCTCTGGTTCCCCAGGTTGGTGTGTCCACCCCAGCCCTGGCACCCCCAAGCTACAAGCCTCTGGTCCCCAGGTCAGTGTGCCTCCCCACAGCCCCAGTGCCCCCAGCCTCTGGTCCCTCAGGCCGCTGTGTCCGCCCCAGCTCCAGCCTCCTACCCACAGCCTCAGGAATGGGCCCCAACAGGGCCTGCTTGTACTTGGTTAGACTCTCATCGTCTTGGTCCAACTGCTGGATCTCCTGCAGAGTCTTCTTCTCTGGAGCCTTGTAATTCAAATCTACCTCATCCAGATCTTCTTCATGGGCAGCCCGGATGCCCTCCTTGTCCGCCATGAAATCTGTTTGGGAGAGGAAAAGGAAGATTGTCGGTAGGGAGGAGAAGCCCTGGGCTGACCATCAG
This sequence comes from Pseudochirops cupreus, assembly GCA_028627135.1. Lineage (NCBI taxonomy): Eukaryota > Metazoa > Chordata > Mammalia > Diprotodontia > Pseudocheiridae > Pseudochirops > Pseudochirops cupreus. Next base: position 313,090,155 of record CM053583.1, on the reverse strand, counting down.
CTCATGGCATTCAAGGACTCCTGCATCCTCAGCCTCTCCTAGCTACCCAATCAGCCCACAAGTCAGACACTGTGACAGGCACCAAAATGGAAATGATCTTGCTCTCAAGTTTACATGCCAGCTAGGCACATATGGAGGCATGTGGTAAGAGCCAGCACTTTAGTGGTATTTCAAGGGTTGAAAGCACTTTATATGTTATCTCCTTTGATCCTTAAAATTCTTATTATCCCCATTTCACAGAGGAGAAAACTGAGACTAAGAGGTTAAGTAACTTGGCCTTTGTCATAGAGATAAGGAAATACCTGAGGCAGCATTTGAACTTGGGCCTTCTTGTCTCCAAAGTCTAAAACTCTAAGCACTCCCTCAGTGCCTGTCTGCATGTCTGTATATGTTTAAATGTGCACAAATGTGTGTGCATATATAGACACACATGTATGCGCACACACACATGCACACAAAATAATACAGAGGAATCTTGGCAGAGGGCACTAGCGTCTGGGGATGGTGGGGGAAGCAGAAAGCTTTCTTGTAGAAGATGGCACCTAAAATGAATGCCAGTAAGAGTCAATGAGGGTGGTGGAGAGAAGGGGGCAGTGGGAGACACACCCAGTCAGATCTCCTCTCGGTCTGATGTCACCACAACAATCCCTCATTCTCCTTCTCTCTACCCTTCAGTTCTGTCACACAGCTCACCTCTTCCAGAAAGCCTTCCCTGGCTGACTCTGAATGCCTCTCTTTCTCTAAACCAGAGGTGGGGAACCTGCAGCCTCAGGGCCACATGTGGCCCTCTAGGTCTTCAAAGTCCTCAAAGGGATTTGTTCTGTGAAGTTTGGATTCAGTCAAAGGGCCTCACTTAAGGACCTAGAGGGCCACATGTGGCTTCGAGTCGCTGGGTTCCCTTTCCCTGCAGTCTAAACTCCTATGAAGGAATCCCTTTTTAACCCTTCTGTAAAGTTCTCCTAAGCAGCTAGGGGGTGCAGTGGATAGAGTATTGGTTCTCAAGCCAGGAAGACTCCTCTCCTTGAGTTTAAATCTGGCCTCAGATGCTTACTTGCTGTATAACCCTGGGCAAGTCACTTAACCCTGTTTGCCTCAGTATGGACTAAAGGTCAGTATAGATCACTCTAGTTCAAAACTCCTGAGCTTAAGAGAGCCTTCCTGGTAGCTGGGACTACAAGCATCTACCACCATGCCTGGTCATACATGATAATCTGAGAAAGAGGGATTGAGGACTAGCTCCATCATTCTTTGTTCTAAGGTGTCTCCCAGCTGTGACATTCCATGTTGTCTGTGACTGTAACCATTCATTCAGCCAGCATTTACCCAACTCCTCTTATGTGCCAGGAATCCCAGGAGCACTGGGCTGGGCTTCTGAGGCAGAATTTGAACTCAGGTCCTCCTCTATTCACTGCGCCACTAGCTGCTCCCAATGTTCATTTTACAAAAGAAGAAACAGAGGCTGAAGGAGATTAAATAAGTTGTCAGATGTCACATTATAAGCATCAGAAGCAGGATGTGAACCCAAGTCCTTTGACTCAAAAGCCACTGCCATTTTCATCGTGCCACCCTTTCTAAGGACCAGGAAGGAAAGACAATGCTTCTCATAGTGTCATGATAAATACTCGGCATGGTAAGGTTGAGAGCTAAGTGATCCAGAGGTCTGTAAAGTGAAAGAAAAGATTCATTCCCAGACAGCTGAGTGGTGCCGTGGATAAAATGCTGTACTTCCAAAGAGAAAGACCAGAGTTCAAATCTTGCCTCAGATACTAACTGTACTAACCCTGGATAAGTCACAGCCTCTATCAACTTCAGTCCCCTCTGAGATTATCTCCAAATTATCCAGAAGGAGCTTAATAAATGCTTGTTGATTTGACAGCAAAATGGGAATAGTAATAGCCCTATTTCCCAGGATTGTTGTGAGTATCAAATGAGATAATATATGGAAAGAGCTTCGAAAAAATTAAAGAGCTCTATTAATGCTAGCTATTTTTATTATAAGCCTTAACCTCTCTTCTAAAAAAAAAAGAGCAGGTAAAAAAATTAAAATTAAAAAAAAAGCAAGTGATTATTCTGATGATTCGGGAGGAAGAATTTCTAGTTGTGGGGACTCTACAGCATCCTTTCCCTCAGCCTCCAGTCTATATATCCCTTCCCCTTCCCCAATAACTCCCACCCTTTGCCTAGTTTGGCATGTGGCTCATACTCAGAAATAGAGGAAGGGCACCCTAGGGCAACAGGGTCCTTAACTCCTCTTTAGTACCCCCCCCCCCACACACACACACATATACCTGACCACCTCCTCCCAGGTGGGCCCTCAGCCTAGGCCCTCAGGAAAACAGGACGGCACAGTAAGAGAACTAGTTAGAAGATTTCGGTTCACATTCTACCCCTGACAATTTCTCTCTGTGTCCTTGGACAAGTCCTATAACCTCCTTAGGTCTAATGTTCTCATACCTAAAATATGGTGATTGCATTAATGCACTGTTAGTGGAGCTGTGAACTGGTCCAGCCAATGATGGAAATCAATTTGGAGTCATGCCCAAAAAGTCATTAAATTCTGCATATCCTCTGACCCAATAATGCCACTACCAGGTCTCTACCCTCCAAAGAGATCAAAGAGGAAAATATACAAAAACATTGACAGCAGGTCTTTTTTTTTCATAGTGACAAAGAAGTGGAACATAAAAGGGTGCCTATTAATTGGGGAATGATTAAACAAATTATGGGATACAAATAAATATAAGAAAGGATGAAGAAGATGGTTTCTGAAAAACCCGGGAAGACTCATGTGAACTGATGCAGACTGAAGTGAGCGGACCCAAGAGAACAATGTATAAATAACAACAACTCTGAAAGACTTAACTAATAACAAGAATTGAGAGTTCCGATCTTGGAATGACCACCCAACAGGGAGGAAAAATGCCATGAGCCTCCTGACAGAGGCTCAAAATGCAGAACAAGATGAACACTTGGGGTTGTGACCAATGCAAGAATTGGTTTTGCTTGACTATAGGTATTGGTTAGAAGGGTTTTATTATTCTTTTCCCAAAGATCCAGGGAATAGTGGCCCTTAGTCATCAACTTTTTTATGTGATCCATAGTCCAATGAGAGAGAAAATAAATCTTAGTTAATTGAAGTATACACACACACACATACACACACACACACATCTATGTATATAGAGATTTTTTCTTAATTTCCATGTTAATAATGTTAATAATAAAGAGAATAAAGAAAAAAATGCTTCACTCCACATTCAGACTTTTCTCAGTTCTTTCTCTGGAGATAGCATTTGTCATGATAAGTCCTTCAGAATTGTCTTGGATCATTGCATTCCTGAGAATAGCTAAGTCACTCACAGCTGATCATCACACAATATTGCTGTTCCTGTGTACAATGCTCTCCTGGTTCTACTCATTTCACTTTGCGTCAGTTCATGCAAGTCTTTCCAGGTTTTTCTGAAAGTAACCTGCTCGTTATTTCTTATAGCACAAAAATTTTCCATCCCAATCAAATACCACAACTTGCTCAGCTATTCCCCAGTTGATGAGTACCCCCTCAACTTTCAATTCTTAGCCGCCACATAAAAAGCTGCAATAAATATTTTCGTACATTTAGGTCCTTTTCCTTTTTCCTTGATCTTTGATCCTGTGATCACCTAGTGGTGATATTGCTGAGTCAATGGGTATGCATAGTTTTATATCCCTTTGGGAATAGTTCCAAGTTGCTCTCCAGAATGGGTGGACCAATTCATAACTTCCAATATGTGTGAGTATGTATATACATATATATATAAAGTAAGGTAGTTGGACCAGATGGCTTCTGAGGTCCCTTCCAGATATAGATCTAGATTCCTGTATGTTTTTCTCAGCTTCCCCTTAAGAGGAAGGAGCATGGTAGAAAGACTGGGAGTCAAGAGATCCTCAGTCCTAGTCCTGGCTGTGCTGCAAAATCATTGTATGACCTTCAGCAAGTCACTTCAAATGGAGCAGTTTGGCTAGATGGCTCTTTCCATTCTAGGATATGTGAAGACAGCACAGAGTGAAAGAAGTTTTCATTTTTCCAAATATTCTTTCATTTTATTGAACACCTACTAAATACCATGCAATGAGATCGTTAGTTCCTAGTGGGCAAAACTAACAACGTGTGATCTTGTCAGTTCCAGATTACCCAAGAACTGGAATCAAGGCAGGTGGAAATCCCTCTGTTGCTAGCACTAGGAGCTGAGAAGGAGAAGAGACTTTTGCTCCATTTCTGACCTGGACTAGTTCAATCCTCCTTGGGCAACCCAGTGCCCCACTCCCTTCCCTGGGAGCTCCACCATATTGATGAGCTTAGTATGAACTAAAAATCAGCATGGATCACTCTAGTTCAAAACTCCTGAGCTCAAGAGATCCTTCCTGGTAGCTGGGATTACAAACATCTACCACCATGCCTGGTCATACATGATAATCTGAGGAAGAGGGATTGGGGACTAGCTCCATCATTCTTTGTTGACCCGGAAATTCACCTATCTAAAGTAGAGAAGGACCTAGATACAGACCCCAAGCCTAAACCCCAGCCTCTGTTCATACGATGTTACTTTCTGGAACATGATACTACCTAGGGGTTTCCCCGGATGCCAATGAGATATGTTTTGGAGGGAGGAAATTGTTGGGGGGAACCCTGTGCCCTTCCTCTTGAGTCTAGCCAGCACCAGAACCCACCAGAGCAGTATTTTCCAGAGAGGGGACTAGGGGCAGGAGAGGGGAGACAATCTTAACTGCTGTCACAGTGTTTTATCATTTTCTCAAATTGAAATTCAGAAACATTTATTAAATTTTTACTACATGCCAGGCACCGTACTAGGTACTAGGGACAGATGCAAAGATAAAAACCAAAAACCGTACCTGCCCTCAAGGAGCTTTAATAGTATTGGGGGAAAACTACACATGCACAGACAATTCAAAATATACTCCAAATCTGTTTGCCTCAGATTGCCTCATCTGTAAAATGAACTGGAGAATATAATGGCAAACTAATCCAGTATCTTTGCCAAGAAAATCCCAAAATGGGATCACAAAGAGTCAGACACTGAAACTACTGCACAACAGCAACAATATACGTACATGCTGATAGATCTAAGCTCTCAGAGCATGGTAGAAAGACTGGGAGTCAAGAGATCCTCAGTCCTAGTCCTGGCTGTGCTGCAAAATCATTGTATGACCTTCAGCAAGTCACTTCAAATGGAGCAGTTGGGCTAGATGGTCCTTTCCATTCTAGGATATGTGAAGCCAGCACAAAGTGAAAGAAGTCTTCATTTTCCCAAATATTCTTTCAATAATCCATTCGTTTTATTGAGTACCTACTAAACACCATGCAATGAGATTGTTAGCTCCTAGTGGGACTACAAAGTATCAGAGAAGTTGTGCTTGTGTTCATCCTTTGTTCTTGAAGAGATCAATGATGTCAAGGAGGTGATGCCATGACTTGCAAATGAATTGGATTTAAGTGAGGCAGGGCTGTGCAAAGTCACCAGCCTCACTTTCTCCTCCAGAGCCATCTGGGTCCAGTGGCCAGATAGGGATCAGGACGACTAGAGATGGCCCCCATCAGAGGAGCAGCATTAGTAGGGCTGGGTAAGTGTGAGGAATTGAGGAAAGTCTGGCATTTGAGTTGAGCCTTGAAGGAAGCTGGGATTCCAGAGGCAGAGATGAGGAAGGTGAGCACCCCAGGCATGGCAACAGCCTGTGCAAGGCATGGAGGTGAAAGGTAAGTGTCATCCATGGGATGTGGTTAGTAGGTCAGTTTGACTGGAATATAGGGGAGTGATATGAAATATGTGGAAAGGGAAGTTGGAACCAGATTATGAAAAACTTTAAATTCATTTAGTCAGCAAGCATTTATTAGGCATCTATTATGGGCCAGGCATTGTGCTAAGTGATAAAATATATAAAAAGGAAGGCAAAAGACAATCCCAGTTCTCAAGGAGGTCCTAGTCTATGGGGGAGACAACATGCAAACCACCGGGTACACATGAGCTGTATACAGGAAAAACTGGAAATAATTAACAGAAGGAAGGTGCTAGAATGAAGAGGGACTGGAAGGTCTCCTGTAGAAGGTGAGATTTTATCTAGGACTTGGAGGAAGCCAGGACACAGAGATGATGAGAACATACCAGGCATGGGAGATACCGAAAAGCGTACACTGGGAATGACAACCAGGCAGCCAGTTTCACTGGATCACAGAGTACATAGCAGGAAGTAAGATATAGGACAGGTGAGGTAAGAAGGGTCTGAGTTAAGAAGGGCTTTGAACTCCCAACAGAGGCTTTTCTATTTGATTCTAGAGGTGATAGGGAGCCACTGGAATTTACTGAATAGGCAGTGACATGATCAGACCTGACTTAAGAAAGATCTGTTTGATGGTTGAATGGAGGATGGGGGGGACAACTTGAGGCAGATCAACCACAAGGCTATTACAGGTAAGAAGAGCCTGTATCTCCTTCAGGGGTGAAAAGGGGCTGTATGAGAATGTCAAATATTTATACCATAGGAAACTGGGTGCCACAGAAACTTTTTGAACTGGGGAATGATATGGTCGAAACAAATCCAGTATTGTGCCTGCAAACAATTTCAATTTTCTGAACGCTTCCCCCAGAAAAACTAAAGGGTAATGGAATCAGTAAATCACCTTCCACGTAAAACTTTTTTTGATCCACAGAGGTAGCTGCTAATGGCATCCTGCCCCACTCCCTCAGAATTATGTTGTATATAATGACATGTATATGTTGTTTCCCCCAATAAAACCTAAGGAAGGATTGTTTGCTTTTGGTCCCTGTATCCTCAGGCCCTAACACATTACTGGGCATACAACAGGAGCTTAATAAATGTTTGTTGATTGATGGGCTTGGGCTCACCCTACACTCTAGAGAACTGAACTGGGAGTCTGTCTCCCCTACCCTCTTTTCCCAGAACCTAAGGTGGATTCCCACCTGCCCCCATCCCCTCCTTTATTCCACAGACTTCTTGCTGGAAAGGACAAATTTCGTGGTCTCTCCTCTCCCCTCCCCACATGCAACCGATCCTCTCTGAGTCACAATTGAGCACCTGCTCTCTCTAGCAGGGGCTGCCCAGATATGTGGCCGGGGGAAACCCTGGACTATCTCCCTATAGTGCTCTAGAGAAAGAGACTAACATGTCCTCTCACTATGGCCTGTTCCTGTTACATGGCCCCCCTCTTTACTTCTGCCTTTCAGCAGAAATCCTTCTTGTTTTGCAAGAGTTAGTTCAGAAGCTGTAGAGTCTTCCTTGCTCTCTTCCCAGCTAATACTGCACTCTCTCTCTGTCTCTGTCTCTGTCTCTCTCCAAACAGTTATCTTTCCTTTTCATTCATCATCTCTTACATCACAGCAACCCAACCCACCTCCACTTCTCCTTGAAATAATATAACCTCTTTGAGGGCAAACACTGGTATTATTTTTTGTGTCCCCAGCACCTGGCACAGTGCCTTTCACTTAGTAGTGACTTAATAAATGACTGTTCAATTGAATTGATCCCTTTCCCACAGTGCTTTGGGGACTGTCTCTTTCCAGGGGAGTTTCTGAGTTCACTTCCTATAGTTCTGGGGCAAAGGACTGATAAGACTGTTCTGACCTGGTCTCTTCTTTGTCTGTCTCTGTCTCAGACTCCCTCTCCCTCCCTCTCTTCCTCTCTCTTTGTCTCTGTCACTCTCCTCTCTCTGTCTGTTTCTTTTTCTCTCTTTCTCCCTCCCTCTCTGTCTCTGTCTTTCTCAAACTCCCTCTCCTTCCCTCCCTCCCTTCCTCTCTCTTTGTTTCTGTTACTCTTTCTTTTTTCTCTCTCTCCCCATTTCCCTCTTTCTGACTCCCCCTTTCTGTCTCTCTCAGACTCCCTCCCTCTCTCTTTGTCTCTGTTACTCTTCTCTCTGTCTGTGTCTTTCTCTCTCTCTCTCTCTCCCTATTTCCTTCTTTCTCCCTTCCTCTCTCTGTCTCTTTCTCAGACTCCCTCTCCTTCCCTCCCTCCCTTCCTTCCTCTCTCTTTGTCTCTGTCACTCTCCTCTCTGTTTCTGTGTCTCTGTCTGTCTGTCTGTCCTTGTCTGCCTCTGTCTCTCTAACTCATCAGCTCCCAGGGGTTTAATTATCTCTATGTAACCAAGACTTAATCTCTCTCCTGAGCTCCAGTCCCAAATCACCAACTGTCGTCTGAGCATCTCCACCTGGGTATCCCCTTGGTATCTCCAACTAATTATGTTAAAAACTGAACTCATATTAAATGAGGCTAAAAGCCCTAGACTTGTCATCTTCCCCCTTAAGACCATCCCTCCTCCAAATTCCCTATTTCTGTTGAGGGCCACCCTCAATATTCTTCCTGCCAACCACGTTCATTATCTTAGAGTTAGCTTTGCTTTAACTTTTCCCTCACTTTCATACCCAATAGGTTGCCAAGTCTTGTTAATTCCACCTCCACTACATCTCCTGAATTTGTTTCCTTCTTTCCACTTGACCTCTAGTCCTAAAGGGCTCTACCCTAGTTCAGATCCTCATTAACTCAGTCCAAAATATTGCAAAAGTCTCCAAAATGATTTTCCTACTTCCAACCTCTCTCTTCTATCCATCTTCCAAATGTTTGTCAAATTGATACTACTACAACACAGATCTAACCATGTCACTCTCCTACCCTAGAGTCTTCAGTGGCTCCCTATTGCCTCTAAGATAAAATATAATATACTTGGCCTGACATTTACAACTTCTACTACTGGTTTCCTGCCTACCTTTCCAGGATGATTTTACTCCACCCTTTCAAAGTCTCTATTCCAGACAAAGTGTCCCAAAGCTGTTCCCCATACATATTATTCCATGCTCAGTCTCCTTTGCACAGCTGGCCCCCCAGGCCTTGAATTCTTCCTCTCCTTACTTACCTCTGCCTCCTAAAATCCTGGCTTTCTTCAAGATTCCCCTCAAGTCCCACTTCCTACATAGGGTTTTCTGGATCCCTCACTGATTAAGTGCTCTTTCCCTCCTAAAATTACTTTGTATATAACTTCATCTGTGTGCATATTGCAACTCTCCCAAAACTCCTTGAAAGCTAGGAATATTTTTATTTTTGTCTTTGCACCCCCGGTGCCTAGCATAAAACAAGGGCATAATATGTGGTTATTGAGCTGCATAGAATTCCCATGGTGCTCCAGGGCCCCTTCTCACAGTGACCTAAGACCAAGGTTCTTCTTCAGTCCTGTTCCTCCAATGCTCAAGGACCTTGGGTCGAGGTATCTCCACAATGGTTTAGTTCATCCTCTCTCCCAGCCCCCAGCCTCATCCTGGTGACCAAATTGTCCCAGGAAGACACCTCTGTCTTTGCTCTGCTCTTAGGAACCATGGATGGTGGGTTCTGGGTGGGTCCCTAGGAGGAAGGCTCTCACAGCCTGACAATTCTATTTTCCTTCCAAATACAGAAATACTAACAGCCTTCCTCCTCCCTCTGTAACACAGTAGACTCAATTTCTCAATGCAGACCCAACCCCAATAGAGATCCCTTCTCTACACAAAAATAAGAAACTACCAATACAGAAATAGAATGGCCCCTTCCCCAAAAAGATCCTCTTCTCTCATGAATGAAATTTCCCCTCCCCATCATCACCACCTTGTCCCTCTTCAAATTTCACCCTTGCCTTCCCTGTTCACAGCCTTCCATTTCCCTCAAACCCTTCTGTCCTAGACAGGCCCCACTCTTCCCTTCTCCCCCACACTTCCTTTCCAAATCCCCATCTGCGGATAGCCTTGCTTCTCTGGAGCCAGAAGGCTCACTCAGGGAGGAGGGGATCCCTTTAGCAGTTCTTTGCTCCTTCTCCTACCCAAGGGAATGAATGCAGATACCCTCCCAGGCCAGAGGGGCTGGTGGGAGCTGCTAGCAGCTCTCTCATGGATTTTGCAAGAGGGATGGTAAAGATGAGACCCTCTGCACTCTTCCCTCCACACCCCATCCATTGCCACAAGTCAGCCCCCACTTCAACCCAACCCAGCTTTACACAAGAGCCTCCGCCTTGGGAAGACCCCATCGCAGTGCCTGGAAGGTTCTGATGGTTGGGCTGCTGCTGACTCCGGCGGGCACCTCTCCAAAGTTACCATGGGGAGGGGCTGGACTGGCAGGGAGGTACTAATCTGGACTGTGTCAGCACCTAGAGAGTCCTCTCCACACCTTTCCCACATTCTTCTTTCATGTCTCCTGGCCTGGGTATCTTCCTAGCTCCCCTCCCCAGGTGCTCCCCTTCCATGTTCCCCAGCACAGGTGTTCCCCGGTGTTCCTCACCCCTGGCCATGGCATTTGTCCAGATGCCACCTTCCAAGTCCTCTGGCATGGGTGTAGTCTTCCAGTGTTCCCACCCCAAGTCCCGTTGCATGGGTGTCTCCCAGTGTGAGCCCCCTTTCCATGCCCCTGGCATGGGTGTCTCCCCATGTCCTCCGCCTCCAAGCATGGGTGTCTCCCAGTGTCTTCCCCCTCAAAGTCCCCTGGCATGGGTGTCTCCCCATGTCTTCCCCCTCTAAGCTTCTTGCATGGGTGTCTCCCCATGTTCTCCCCCTCCGGAAGCCCTGGCATGGGTGTCTTCCTCAGTGCCCCCAGCCCTTAAAGTCCCCAGCCTTGCCCCAGCCTCGGGCCTCAGGCGCTCACCTCTGGCGCACACCGTCAGCCACAGGAGCTCAAGCACTTGCGCCCCCAGCTCGCACATATCCAAGCCCAGCATGGTGCTGGCTCCCGGGGCCCCCGCCCGCCTGCCAGCCGCTCCCTTTCGCCGCCGCCTCCTCCTCCTCCTCAGAAGCAGCAGCAGCAGCAGCAGCAGCAGGAGCGGCAGCAGGGGAGGCCCATGGACCGACCCTGGGGTCTGTCTGCCCGGCCGGCGCTGGAGCCTGAGATGCTCAGCTCTGAGCTCCCAGCTCTAAGCTCGGAGGAACCGCTGCTGCTGCCGCTGCTGCCTCCGGTCCCCTCCCCGTCCCCCCCCCCCGCCCCTCCCCAGCCCCATCCCTCATTATCGGCCAGACTGCAGTGAGATCATCACAGCGCCCCCCGCATACCAACCACAGTGGGTCTGGCGCAGCCACGCACACGCACACGCGCACACACACACACACACACACACACACACACACACACACACACACACACACACACACACACACACACACACAGACACACACAGACACACACAGACACACACGTGCGCGCGCACTTACAGGGCGGGGCGCAGCCCAGGGATTCCCCCTCCTTCCCCAGCCCCAGCCTCTTTTCCAAGCTCTGCAGGCGCAGGGTGGGGGCGGAGGTGGGTGTTCCAAACAGTTTTAGGGACGTGGGGCGTTATGTCCATGCTGGTGTCCCTAGAGAATCTGTGTCAGATTGTGTTTCTTATGATTCTGGGGTTACTACTGGTGCGTCTGTGGGTGTGTCCTTATGTGTCTATCTGTGGCGGTGTCCTGGTTTGCCTGGGTCAGTGTGTGTGCCATCCAGCATATGTCGGTGACTGTTGCTAGAGTGTGTGTGTGTGTGTGTGTGTGTGTGTGTGTGTGTGTGTGTGTGTGTGTGTGTGTGTGTGTGTGTGTGTGTGTGTGTGTGTAGGTAAAGAGCAATGTTGCTCTGGCTCTAGGTAAAGCTCAGGGGGCCGCCTCAGTCTCCTGGGTGTCTGCCCTCTTCCCCAGGGCCTTAGAGCCAGCCTTCCGCAGCTGGAGCCCCACACCTGTGTCCCACTCCCCGCCTTCCCTGAACTGCCCCAAGGGACTGTACCTATTGTTTAGGTGAAGGGCTTGCCCAAGGGTTGGCCTTTGCACAGAGTCTCCACCACATATTTCACTGTGCTTGGGGAGTCGTCTCTTTGTACCCCAAGCCCACTCCCTCAAGGGAACAGTCCCCTTCAGCCTTGGTCTTCAAAGTCCAGAAACCTTGGAAGAGTTAGGGTGAGAGTTCCTGGGATGGGGTTCCAGAGTGCCTGGCTCAGGAAGTCAATACTTTCCTCTTTTCCAACCAGAATAATAATCACTAACTTTTATATAACAGCTTAAGGTTTGGGAAGCCCTTTACATAATTACCTTATTTGATTTTCACCATAAGCCTGTGAAGTAGGTGCTCCCTTTTACAGATGAGGAAACTGAGGCAGAATGAAGTCAAGTGACTTGCCTAGGGTCATACCTGAAACAGGAATCCTCCCTTTCTGATGTCAAGTCTAGAGCATTTACTAAGTACCTACTATGTTCCTGGCGCTGTGCTAGGTTCTGGGGATACATTGTCCTTAAGGAGCTTACACTGTATCTACTAGTGGTCTCTTCCTCCTCTAAACTCCTAGGGTCCCTGTTCTTTCCTTTTTTCTCCTTTTTCTTCCCTTCAGCAAAGCAGATCAATACCAATTTATAAAACACCTGCTTTCTCTCCTCTGCTGCCCTTCCTTTCTCCTACACCTTCTCCCTTCCTTCCTTCCTTCCTTCCCATTTCCCTCATGTGTTTCCCCACCTCTTCTTTTCCTTCCTTTCTTCAGACTTCTTCCCCTCACCTCAGTCTCCTCTCCTCTATGGTCCACCCTTTCCACTCCTTCCTTCCTTCATTCTCTCCCTCCTCTCTTCCCCCACCTTACTTTAACTCTTCCCTTCCTCCTTCTCTTTTTTCCCTCTTGCCCCTACCTCCAAGGGGTTTGTGACCTTATCTCAGATCCAAGGCCCCCTAAAAGAGGGTCAACTATGAGTTAGACTCCTGGGTCCCCAAATCCTCACCCCTTGGATGGCAGCCCCTCAAGCCTGAGAAAAATGTGGTGTGGCACACAAAAGAAGCATTAGCTGTGGTATCAACACGCCTGAGTTCCAGTCCCAGCTCAGTCCCGGTTTGAGTTGGGTCAGATAACTCCCTCTTTCACACCTTCAATTTCCACATCAGTAAAAAGTGGGTGGAGAGAGAGGCTGACCTTGCTAATTGTAAAATCCAGTGGAATCAGAATCCGTCACCTCTCCTAATCTCTACACATCCCAATAGAGCCTGACCAGGGCTTTATCCGAAGTTAATACTCTCCTTTAGAAGATCAAAAAAGCAAGTCCCATCTACTGAAGGGTCCTCCTGAGGGCACTGGGCCACCCTAAGCCAAGAATTGCTATGCAGCTATTCCCAGATCTCTATTTCCAGCCCAGATTCTTTCCTGAGATCCAGAACCACGTCAGACTGAATTCTGAACTGATGGATGGTAGCCCTTCAAACTCAGCAATGCCAAACCCATCTTTCTTTCCACCTCAAATCTGCCCCTCTCCCTGACTTCCCTGCCTTTCTTGATGGCACCATCCATCCTCCTAGTCACCCAAGACTAAAGCTTCAATGTCACTTTTCTCCCTTCCCTCTCCTTTACCCTCCATATTCAGTCAAAGTCCTAGTGTATCTTCCCCAAATCTCTTGCATTCACTCCCTTCTCCCCACTCAAATGGCCTCTCCCTTACCTCAGATCCTTAGTACCTCTGGCCTATCCGATAATAGCTATCTAGTAAAACAGCTTCCTCATTGGCCAGCTTGCCTACGCTGCCTATTCCAAGGTTGGGGAGCCTGTGGCCTTGAGGCCACATGTGGCTCTCTAGGTCCTCAAGTGCAGCCCTTTGACTGAATCTAAACTTCACAGAACAAATCTCCTTAATAAAAGGATTTGTTCTGTAAAAATTGGACTCGGTCAAAAGGCCACACTCAAAGACCTAGAAGGCCACATGTGACCTCGAGGCCACAGGTTCCCCACTTGATTCTTTCTCCGTTCTACTATAGGATCCTAGATCTACAGTTGGAACTAGAAAGGATCCCTCTTCTTTCCCTGTTATCTCTAGGATTAAATGGAAAATCCACCATTTGGCTTTTAAAGCTCTTCATGGCTTCATCCCTTCCTCCCCTTCCTCCAGTGATCTTACACCTTAGTCCCCTCCACATCCTGTAACACTGGCCTTCTGGTAATTCCTCACATAGGACACTCCATCTCCAGACACTGGGCATTAGCACTGGCTGTGCCCCACATCTGGAATGCCCACCACTTCCTCTCTGCCTTCTGCCTTCCTTCAAGTCTCAACTTAAATCCCCTCTTCTGCAGGAAGCCCTTCCCAGTCCTCCTCAATCCTGGCACCTTCTCTCTGAGGCTGCCTCCAGTTTATCCTGTCTACATTTTGTTCGTACATGGCTGTTTACATGTTGTCTGCTCTATTAGACTGTGAGCTCCCTGGGAGCGGGGACTATCTTTTGTCTTTCTTGGTCTCCCTAGTGCTGACTAAGCACAAAGCCTGGCACAGAGTAGGCAATTAATAAATGCTTGGTGACTTGACTTGACGTATTTAAAGTTATTGCTAGGATTTTTTGCACCCATGGCAAATACTACAAACCATGCTCAGAGTCACTTCATGGTGGGGATGCCAGCTTGAGACGGAGATTCAGGAAAACAGAGATGGGACTGAGGAGGAGAGAGGCTCCCAACCTAGGTGCCAACAAGTAGCTTTCTATTTTAACTAATTATTCCTGCTAACAAGAGACCGTGGTGTTTCTCTTGCGGCAAAGGTTGGCAGCACCCCTTAAATTCCAGAAGCCTGTGTCAAAGCCCCTAGTGCACACCCTAGTTATTGCTGTACATAAGAGGTGAAGGGAGAGGTAGTCTCCAGAATGAGCCCCTGAGTCAGGGCAAGAGTAGTTCCACAGTCAGTCTAAGGTTTCCAGATTTTATAGGCTCTTTCACAGGGCAGTTGCCTTAGAGCTGAAAAGGTTCTTGGAAGTCAACCCCCTCGTTTTTCAGATGAGAAATGGGGATTAAGTGCCTCCTATGTGTCAGTCACAGTGGGGATACAAAGAAAAGCAAAAAAAAAAAAATAAAACAATTTATGAGCACATTTTGTATAACTGGCATTCAGCAGGAAGAAGTCAAGACACTGGATATAAACTTGGGATGCCCTTTTCCCTGGTGTGGGCCCTGATTGGCTCAGAGTGAATGTAAGTATCAATTGTTTCTGTTTTAGCCAGAAACTCTGAGGGTCTTCCCTTCCCAGACTGATTTTTTTTTGACTGGGTAAAGAGGTCATTCTCTGCCTCATTTCTTACCTAGTCTTATCACTGAATAAGCACTGCCTCAGTCAAACTGAGACTTGCTAAAGACCTTGGCTTCCAATGGCCAAGTTCTTCCACAGTGATGGGAGCCATCTCCAGTCATCCTGATCTATATCTCACCACTGGACCAGATGGCCCCAGAGGAGAAAGTGAAGCTGGTGACTTTGCATAGCCCTTCCTCACTTAAATTCACTTCACTTCCATGGCATGGCATCACCTGCCTGGTGTCATGGTCCTCTTTGAGAATGGACAGACAACAATAGCCTTCCTGGTCTAGTAGACATTTTCCTCCTTTTCCCAGCTCCCTTCCATCCCTTCCATCACTGCCCCCATGCTGAGGCTTCTTGTCCTCTCCTTACTTTTGAGAGGCAGTTCAGCATAACTCAAAGATCACTGGCCTTGGAGGTCAAAGACCTACTTTCCAGTTCTGGCTCCAGTACTGAGTAATTATATGAATTTAGGCAAGGAGCTTCACTACTAAAACTCAGTTTCCTCATCTGTAATACAGGAGCGATAGGATACTAGCTATTTCCCATGATGTATTATGAGGAAAACAGAACTAGATATAAGAACTTGAGCCGGAGGCCTAGAGGCTGAGGCCAGGATTGGGGGAATGAGTGTGGAGAGCTCAGAGCAGGGAACAGGGCCCTAGGGTAGTGGTGTGGGGAAGGTGCTCCAGCCAGGGGAATCCAAGCCCGGGAGAGTCTTTAGGTCTCCGTTTCCTGTATGACACAGCCCCTCCCAATGACTCAGAGGCTTTGGAATGTGTGAGGAGGGACCAGGCTTAGAAGTGATGGGGGAGGGAGGTGTCTCATACTTCTTGCCAGTGTGACCTGAGACCTGGATTGGAAGCCAGAGACAAGGAGACATGAGCTCCCTCCAGGTCCCTCCCAGCCCCCAAACTTGGGCCAACCAGATCAGCAACTCACCCAGAATGGGTGTTTATGGGGGTAGGGTATGGGATGAGGTGTGGAGAAAAAGGAGGTGAAGAGGAAAATGGAAGATGTTAATTCAGCCCTAAAAGGAGCCACCAGTCTCTAGACAAACCCATCTCAGAAGGGGAGGGTGTAAGACAGAGAGTGTATTCAGCATCTTTAAGGTCTGATGCCTGATTTTCCTCAGGGCTTAGTATAATTTCTTTAACGCTCCTGTGGGTGGGTTATTCCAGTGGCTCCAGTAATCAGCCACCAAGAGGAGGAGTACCCCCAGAGAACTGTCTCTGAGTTACTATGCACACTAGGCTGCTCACTGAGGGGTAGGGGTGGGATAGGAAAGGGGGGAAATAGGATAAGTAGGGAAAGATGGATAACAGAAATCCACAGATATTCTGAAACAGTTACTTCAACTCACATCTCTATTCTCCCCCACCCAGAGAGAACTGGTTTTCACCAGAGAGAACTGGTCACAAGAAGCCAAGCCCAAATTCTGGTTTTCTCAGGGAATACCCCACAGTTAGGGGATGAGGAGAAGGTATAGTAACCATAGGCTCTGCATAACTCAGAATCTGTTTTAAGGCTGCTGGAGGCCTGGAGGCCACATCATGGAGGTGAATTGGCCGCCTCAGTCCTTCCTGGTGTCACAGAATGCCTATAAATACCGCACACACTGAGACATGCTTAAGAAGTTTTAATTGTACCTGAATAAATTTAGTCTCTGCACATCAGATAAACTCAGGCACATCTAATTATAACCTAACACCACCCATGGATGATGGAGCCCAGCCTGGGGAGGAAGTGGACCTAGGGC
Source organism: Pseudochirops cupreus (assembly GCA_028627135.1). NCBI lineage: Eukaryota > Metazoa > Chordata > Mammalia > Diprotodontia > Pseudocheiridae > Pseudochirops > Pseudochirops cupreus. The sequence goes on along the minus strand of CM053583.1, from coordinate 313,073,328 downwards.
TAATAAGAAAAAGAAAGACCAGCCATCACCTACCCACTTTAACTGATTACAATGGAACAACCCACTGGGCTATGAGCTTGCTAGTTTAAGGTCCTATGAGATAGGAAGGACAAACTGAGGCTCATAAAGGTTAAATAAAGGACTTGAGGGACTTGAAAGGAGGATGTCTGTCCCTGGGCATAATTCTTCTGCTAGGCCACATTAGATAAACTTAGTCATTAGAACTTTCTCCCTCTTGCAGATATGTTCAGGTATCTACAATAACAAGCATGCCTGTGTCCTCCACCCTCATTTGGAGGGACCTTGGGGCACCTGCAAGCAAGAAGTTCAACGTACATATGTAAGTATACACACATGGGTATACAGCTGAGGCGTATGTGTGCAAGATGCATGGACACACTCAGGCATGCACACAGGCATGAATGTGCAATTTCATACATACATACATAGGTACAAATACACACATACACCTTTCTAGTTTTTTTCTTTTAATTAAATGACCCAGTGGATAGAGCACTGGTCCTGGAGACAGGAAGACTTGAGTTCAAATTTAGCCTTAGACACTTGCTTGTGTGATCCTGGGCAAGTTCTTTAATGTCTGCCTCTATTTACTTAACTGTAAAATGGGATAATAATAGCACCTCCTTCTCAGGTTTGTTGTAAAGATCAAATGAGATAATAATACTTGTAAAGTGTCAGGCACAGCATCTGACACCTAGTAGGCATTTTAAAAAATGCTCATTCCCTTCCCCTTATCTTCCCCCCACCTTTGGTTTGCAGCTCCATGGAGGAATACCTTCACCACTGTGGGCTTCACTGCCTTCATGGGGCAAAGCAGAGGGAGTAGGATTAGATGGTCCGAAGGGCCCTCCCAGCTCTGACATGCTATGGTCCTTTGTAAGCCTTATAACTGACATTTTTAGGGTCCTTGAAATTCTAACATCCTTTGCTCTATGCAGAAGCATCACTAGGAATTTTTTACATAGGGCAAAAATAGTTGAGGTGGTGGTTGGGATGCTGCCTGCATGGAGGACCATTCAACCAGAGGGGTAGTCATAGGAAGGAGAAAGGGATGCTGTTCCCAGTACCTATGGGGATTGGGAGAGTAGGATGAAGCCAATAAAGGGGTACCATGGGAGTGGGGGTGGCTGCTCGGTGTGAGCCAGCAGAAGACTGTGAGCAAGGTGCAGGGACAGTGGCCATTGGAGGGAAGAAGTGTATTGCTTCCCTTTAGGCTCTATCTTCTATATCGGAAGGTTACTTGCAGTCATTAGCATTCTATATTCTCTTTTGATCTCCAGCCATGGAGTACTCAAAAGTCATTTCAGCCATGACTTAACTGAGAAGACAGGCTGATAGACAGGCTCTCAGGGCCACTGGCCTGATCTAAGCAGTAAGGAGGGATTCCTCCAAGAGCAAAGGGATGGCTTTAGATTAAGCCTTCTTGATGTGTTGGCTAAAGTACAGAAGCAGAAGGTAGAAGACTTCTTCAACTAACTCAATATATGATGATAGATAAGTCAGTCCCTTTCCTCTCTCTTCTCTTCTCTTCTCATCTCTCCTCTCCTCTCCTCTTCTCTTCTTTCTCTGTCTCTGTCTCTCTCTCCCACTCCCTTTCTTCTGTTGTAAAATGAGGGAGTGCCTAACTGAACTTCCAGATTTGAAATATGAGTTTATGACTGAAAGGAGGGATATTCTAGGGACTCGGAGGGGACAGAGCACAGCCCCTTACTCTAGTAAGCCCCCCTGCCTCACTCCAGACAGATGAATGAAGGCTACTTTGCCTCTTGGACAGATGAAAACACCAGGCTCCTAGAGGGCAGGGCTCCTATGAAGACTTGAGATTGGAGCCTGGGGGAGGGGAAGAATTCTGAGGCACTAGCTCCCAAGCCCTATAAAAATCAGGACATAAATCTGGAAAAAGTAGCTAAAGACCAGCAGAAAAGGGACCAGGATTCAGGGCTCTGACTTCCAGTCCTTTCCTCCTGCCTACTGACCCCTTCACCCCAAAGTGGACCGCTTGCCCTGACATTCTAGGCTTCCAGGCTAGGCAAAGCAATATCTAAGAATGCCCCAGGGGTCCTCTTAAGCCTAGCCCCATTCCTGCATGGAATCTAGGGCTGGGCCTGGACTAGGAGAGGGTTGGGTCCAGGGATTCCTAGGGGTCAGAGAGGGAAGGATGATTTGTTTCTGACCTTTTTTGGCTTCCTGTGATCCAGCCTTCAGCTAGCCCACTTAGATCATTCCCTCTCCTGAACCCCATGGGCTCATTCTTCTTCTCCAAGACTAAAGTTCCCCAAGTTTGCTGAAAGGGGCTGGGCAGGAGAAGGAGGAAGGGTGGCAGGAATGGGGAAGTAAGAATCTGACTGTCAGACTTGGCAGCCTGAGTAAACCAGACAGAAGAGGTATAGGGTGGGAGATAGGTCTGGGCATAATATTAACTCTACGGCATTTCTTTAGCAATTTACCATTTACCAGATGCTTCTTCCACACAATAATCCAGTGATGGAGTGGATAAAAGCTTTATTAGCCTATTTTACGGATGAGGAACCTAAAGGCTAGGAAAAGCGAAGTTACTTGCCAAATGTCCCACAGCTAGCAAGCAGGAAGAGAAAAAGAGAAAGGTGGGGAAGCCTTTGGAGAGGAAGCTGGGGAGGAAGCCACTGGGGATGAGGCCAATGATCTCCCAAGTTCAACTGGAGAGGTGCCAAAAGATGAAGGGAAGATAGAGAGTCTTCAAGCTCTGGGTCCCAGGGGAGGGCATAGGTCACTGAAGAAAAACAACTTCCCACATGTTCAAGACCAGAGCACCTCCAGTCCCAGGACTCCTCTGGGAGGGGGAGGGGGCAGGTTAGGTTGGTTCTGAATGACTTGGAAAGGGTACAAGGACTGGGTGTGTGTGAGTGTGGAAGGGGGGTGGCTCCCCCCTTCTAATCCTATTAGATGGGGAATTGGGTAAAAGTAGGTCAACTCCGGTGACTCTTCCCTAGAAGGAATCTGGAAAAAAGTCTTGCCCCCAAGCCAGACTTTGAGAACTTCCAGCCACTTTTCCCCCCCTCCCTTCTCTTCTACCTCAAGCCCAGTACAAAGGGGGCTCTGTGGCTGCATCCCCCCAACTAGGCAAGAACAGCTTGCTCACGAAAAGCACACCCAACACAGGCTAGGGCCCCCAGCTCCAGTCCACACACAAGTCTGCTCACAGCTCAGTCTACACACAGTCACAGTTACACCCTGTCCCATGCTCACAATCACAAACACTCTAAAGCCTACCAAGTAGACAAAAAGTCACACAAACCAGAGCAGAGACCCTCAGCCACACAGAATCACACTGTAACACGATCTAATACACACCTTCTCACTCACAGTCCCAACCGTACACATATCCCAACCATCCCTCCCATCGTCTAACAGGCTCTCACACCCAGGCTGGCTGGCACTCAGTCTGGAGGTTTACAAAGTTGCATGCTCAGTTCCGCTCCCGCTCACACCCACCCCTCCCGCCCGCGGTTGGTCTCCCCTTGCTCCTGTTCCCCGGCAGCGCCCCCGCCGCTCGGGGTCCTCACCGTAGGGTCCGTCGGGCCAAGTTCGCAGCCGCCGCAGGGTCAAGTTCGCAGCCGCCGCCGCAGCCCCAGCCTCGAAGTGTAGGGCGGTGGCCCAAGGGCTGAGCGGGACCCAGAGGCGGGCGGGCGGAACCCACGGTCCAGGAAGCAGGGAGTTTCTCATTCTTCAGCCAATAAGCCTCCAGTCCCGGCTCTGCTCTGGCCGACCAGGACTATCCAGAGCTGGCCTCTTCGAGTCTTCATCCCTTCATGAAGCCCCAATTTCCCTCCCTGCGCCCCGCTGTCTCACCTTCGCCAAGCCTCTATTGACCCCACCTAAGGCCCTGGCCCCTCATTAAGCCTCCTTTCCTATCACGGTGCCCCCAGTAGTCCTGACTGAGCCCTCATCCCCTTCACTAAACCCTTAACTTTGACTGATCCCCCTCCCTCATTCAGCCCTCATTCAGTTACGGTCCCTTTCGCTCAGGCTCCAAAATTCTTGTTGAGTCACTTCAGGGGGTTTTCCTCGGCAAAGACACTGGAATAGTTTGCGATTTTCTTCTTTTACAGATGAGGAAACCGAGGCAAACAATTAAGTGACTTGCCCAGGGTCACGCAACTAGTGTCTGAGACTAGATTTGAAAGGCGCTCTATCCACTGCGCCACCTAGCTGCCCCAAATTCTTCGCGGTGTCATCAGAGGAGCTCCATCACCACCACCTCCCCTCCCGCCGATGCTTTATATTCCCCTTCCCTTACCCCTTATCTCTTCACAGATTTTGCATTCTCTTATTAAGCAAGCAAGCTTGCTGTCATTACAGAACTTCGGTCCTCCTTTTCCTCATGGAAAATCTGTTCTCCTCACTGAGCCCCCATCCTCTCACTGAACTCCCCCTTTCCAGGGAACTTCTCTTTCCACTGACTCAGCCCTTGTTTATGTCACTAAGGCATTTCCATTCTCCTCATTGAGCCCCTACCTTCTTCACTGAACCCTCTTTCTTCTACACACCCCTACTGACTCATCCACTGTCCCTAACTCAGGGTACATGTTCTGCAAAGCCCTATCTGACCGAGCTCTGTGAATCCACCTGGGAAATGAATTCTCACAGAGGGATATCGCAGTGCAGGGTCCCCCCCAAGTAACTCCTACAGGCCACTCCTGTACTTGTCCAAGCCTGGAGTTAAGCCCACACCCAGAAGTTCATCAAGGGACACAGAGCTGAGGTGCATGGACTGAATGATCTCCCAGTAGTCCCTTTCTCTTTGGGGGATGGGACTGGAAACTTTTAATTCTCTGAAAATGGGTTGGGGACACTGGTGCCTTTTCTTCGGCTGTCACAAGAGGGCAACCTTGCTCTGCTTGCCGAGTCCTAGCAAGCGAGTACCTAGTGGGGAGGGGTCAGATAAAAGGGAAAGGGAGTGGTATTAATGGATGTACCCTCTAACCCACGTATCTGAGTGGATCATTGGCAAATCCGGCCCCTCCTCCTCCCCTTAGCCTGGCTAGGAAGTCCTTGGAATATTCCTCTATACGGGGAGCCAGATTCCCCTAAGCTTCATCTGCAGGTTTTGAGGGGGCGTGGGGAGGAAGATAGCATACATTCTGAGACTCAGAAAAGGATAGAAACCCAGCCAGGGCAGAGGAGGAGGGCTGGGACTGGGACGTGGCCCCTTTTCTCCAACATTCCCCCTTGGTGTATCCAATCTCATCCTCCATATTCCTGCTCCTCTCCCCAATATTCTGACACCACCACCACCCACTGAGTAGCTACCACTAACACGCAGTTAAGTCAAAGAATTGGGGAACAGCAGAAGCCCCCTTCAGACCATTGGCCCTATTTCCAGCCTGGCCCCCCAAACCTAGTCCAAGGAAACCACCTTGGTGACAACTTCCTTGGCCTGTGTCATTCCCTTTTCCCCCCTCCCAAGCCATAACTGCAGAAGACTTGGAAAAGTAAGTTCTTAGGTCCAAAGTCATCATTGTCCAATGGTTCTGTATCAGAAATGGATATCCATAGAAATGGCATTGAAGAAAAGGTATTGCCATCTCCTCGGCTGCTACACCCTGAAGACCATGGGACCTTTCTATCTGTCTAGCAGCTGAAACTTTCTATATGTGTAGTCTCCCAACTCAACTCCCCCACTTTGAATGTGAGCTCCTTGAGAGCAGGGATCGTTTGGACTTTTTTCTTTTTACCCCTAAGCCTTAGAAAGTGCTTTGTCATAGTAGGTACTTAATAGCAGGTGCTTTAACATTCACTCATTCAATTAAAAATTCACTCTACAGGAGAGCAAGGAATAGTTTTCCTGTCTGATCTATGGAGAGAAGAAAAATGTATGACCAAACAAGAAAGAGAGAACATTATGAAATGCAAAATGGATAATTTTGATTACATTAAGTTAAAAGGGTTTTGCACAAACATAGCCAATGCAACAAAGATTAGAAGGAAAGCAGAAAGCTGAGAAACAATTTTTATAGCCAGTGTTTCTGATAAAGGCCTCATTTTAAAAATATAGAGAGAATTGAATCAAATCTATAAGAATACAAGTCATTCCCCAATTGATAAATGATCAAAGGATATAAACAGGCAGTTTTCAGATGAAGAAATTAAAGCTATCACTATTGATCAGAAAAATGCAAATTAAAACAACCCTGAGGTACCACATCACACCTATCAGATTGGCTAACATGACAAAATGGAAAATAATAAATGTTGGAGAAGATGTGGGAAAATTGGAACGCTAATGCATTGTTGGTGGAGTTGTGAACTGATCCAGCCATTTTGGAGAACAATTTGGAACTATACCCAAAGGGCTATAAAACTGTGTATACCCTTTGATCCAGTAATACCTCTACTAGGTCTGTATCCCAAAGAGATCATAAAAGAGGGAAGAGGACCCACATGTACAAAAATACTTATAGCAGCAATTTTGTGGTGACAAAGAATTGGAAACTGAGAGGATGCCCATCAATTGGGGAATGTTTGAACAAGTTGTGGCATGTGAATGGAATAGAATACTATTGTTTCATGAGAAATGGTGAGCAGGTGGATTCCAGAAAAACCTGGAAAGACTTACACTAACTAATATTGAGTGAAGTGAGCAGAACCAGGAGAATATAGTATATAGTATATAGTAACAGCAACATTGTGCAATGGCAACTTTATTAGACTTAGCTCTTCTGAGCAATGCGATGATCTAAGACGATTCCAAAAGACTCGTGATGGAAGATACTATCCAGCTGTGAATAGAGAACTGACCCTGGAGACAGGAGGATCTGAGTTCAAATGTGGCCTCAGACACTTAACACTTACCTACTGTGTGACCTCGTGCAAGTCACTTACCCCCACTTGCCCTGTCTTCCCCCCTCAAAAAAAAAAAAAGCAAAAAGTAAAATGCTATCCACATCCAGAAAAAGAATTATGGAGTCTGAATGCAAACCAAAGCATACTATTTGCTCTTTCTTTTGTTGTTTTTTGCTTTTTGTTTCTCATGTTTTTTTTTCCCTTTTGTTCGGATTCTTTTTTCACAACGTGACTGATGCAGAAATATATTTAATATGATTACACATGTAAAGCCTATGTCAGATTGCATGCCGTCAATCAAATGGAGAGAGGGGGAAAAAATTTGGAACTCAAAATCTTATAAAAGCGAATGTTGAAATCTAAAAATAAACTTAAAAATTTATATATATCATCAAAAAATTCACTCTATTCATAGAATTTGCTTTTTCTTAAATTTTATCACAGCTGCGTCTCTCCCCATCCCCCACCCTCTTCCACTCATACTGCCACTACCCTAATGCAGGTCTTATTCAGCCCTAAACTGGACTAGGGCAATAGCCTCCTAAATAGTTTCCAGGCCTCCAGTCCCAACTGATTCACCTTTTTTTTCTTTTTTCTTTTTTTTGCTTTTTGGAGGACAATTGGGGTTAAGTGACTTGCCCAAGGTCACATGGCTGGTTTTGTGTTAAATGTCTGAGCCCAGATTTGAACTTAGGTCCTCCTGACTCTAGGGCCGGTGCTCTATTCACTGTGCCACCTAGCCTCCCCCAACCAATTCATCTGGCATATGTTTGCTGCCTGTGTAATCTCCCAGTACATTCTGATCATGTCACTTCTATACTCAAAAACCTTCAACGGTTCCCTATTACCCACAGGACAGACTATAAATTCCTTATTCTGGCATTCAATGGCTTTCTGAACTCTAATACCTCCTTATTTCTCCAGTCTTTTTTCTTTCACTACCCCCATTTATATATAATGCTCTGCTTCAGTCAAACCAGAAGACACTGTCCATAGGAACCCCCCACAGAATTCTTTTTTCCCCACTGCCTGCTTCCCTATCCCTGACTATAGACATCTAACCATTCTACAGAACCTAGCTCAAATACCTCCTCTTCCACGAAGTCTTCTTTGATCACCTGGCTAACCAGAAAGGATGTTGTGGTACCGTGTCGTACAGAAAGAATACTATGCCTGCAATCAAAAGGAATGGATCTGAATAGAGGCTCTAATTGTATGACCATGGGCAAATCACTTAGTGGCTCTAAATCTTGGCTTCTTCATATGTACAATGGATGTAAAAATACTGGAACTCCCGTAATGGAAAGAATACTGGATTTAGGACGTAGATCAGTGGTTCTCAACCTTTGGGTTGCGACCCCTTTGGGGGCCAAACGACCTTTTCACAGGGGTCGCCTAAAACCATCGGAAAACACATATTTCCAACAGTCTTGGGAACCGAGACACCGCTCCTCTATCCGTCTCCAGGCGGGTCCGCCCACATGCAGATACACCCACATATGAGTATTAAAGGGTCGCAGCATTAGGAAGGTTGAGAACCACTGACTTAGAGGATCTGGGTTCAAATTCCCCCTCTTGTGGCTTACTCCTTGAGTGTGATCATAGGCAGAACACTTCACTTCCAGGGGTGTCTCTGTAAAGTCAGCAAGTTGATCCAATGGACATCTACGCTCCCTTCCACAATCTATAATCCAAAGTGTTTGCTGAATGATTGGACTGATGGATGAATGGATGCAACTCTCCTCTGCTTCTCCCCATTCTGAACTTCATCTCTAGAATTGCTTAAGCCCCTGAGGATTGTCCCGTGTCTGTCCCATACAATAATCTCAGTTGAAGGTAAAGTGGTAAAGAGGCATAGCTAGAGACTGCATGATGAGCATACACAATGGCCAGGCTGCTGGAGTCAGGAAGACCCAAGTTCAAATCCAGACTCAAACACTTGCTACCTGTGCCACTTAACCTTTGTTTGCTTCTATTTCCTCAACTGTAAGATGAGTATAATAATAGTACCAACTTCCAGGGTTGTGAAGATCAAATGAGATAATATTTGTAAGGCACTTAGCCCAGAGCCTGGCACATAGTAGGTCCAATAGCAATGCTAGTTATCATTATTAGTGGTAAGAATGTTGGGTGTAAAGTCAAGGACTTAGGCTTCAATCCAGGATCTTTACATCTGTGTGACCTTGGGAAGGTCACTTCTCTGCATCTCAATTAGTCTACCTCAAAGAGCCCTCACAGCTCTAAATTTGTGGTCCAATGGTCATAATCCCTAGAAAACATGAAGCAGGCTGCTGAAGGGTCAGTTAAGATCTTGGTGGTGTGTGGGATTGGATTAAGACCAAGCTAAGGTCTCTTAACACTCTACGATTCTCTCTGGCTGTATGGGGCATGGGAATCACTGCCTCCTCTTCAATCAATCAATCAATCAATTACCAAGCATTTAAGGACTTAACAATATACCTGGGCTGTGCTAGGTGCTGGAGATACAAATGCTAAAGGGAAGTAGTCTCTGCCTTCCAGGAACTTACGTCCTAGTACAGGAACAGAATATGCCCAAGGTGAGAAAATAAATAATCTGTCCCTGGAGTTGGACTTTTCTTTTGGGGTGTGGGATGAGCAGACTTCCTGAGTCTGGGCTCACCAGGTTTGTTTTGGGGAAGGAAGCATCTGGAACTGGGAAAACCCAGACCTCCTCCCCCTTCTCAATGCCCCACCCAGTTACCTACAATCCAACAGTGTTCTCTCCTTGTCTCACAGAACTGAGTCTGTTCCACTCTCCTCACCCCCACCCCAAGGAAGACTGCATCCTGTACAAGGGGGAAGCCTGGTCTTAGCCCATCGCCCACAGTGCTGGGCACACAGTAGATATTCAATGAAGGCTTGGATCTTCCATTTTTGGTCTTTGATGATGGAAGTGGAAGGATACTCAAGCTTCCTAAAGTCCTGTAAGGCTGACCAAGTATTTTCCCCACAACAATCTTGTAAGGTCAGTAGTACTACCCTTTTTTTTTTAACTTATCCAGCCTCAAGACATTTACTAGCTGTGTGACCCTGGACAAGTCACTTAACCCTGTTTGCCTCATTTTTCTCATCTGTAAAATGAGGTGGAGAAGGAAAGGGCAAACCACCCCAAGCGTCTTTGCCAAGAAAACCCCAATGGGGTTACGAAGAATTGGACATGATTGAAAAGGACTGAATCACCACAACAAATTGCGTTCCCTCTTCCTCCAATGGCCCCAACTGACCCATCCTCAAATGTCCAGCAGGTGGCAGCAGAACCGAGGAGGCCAGTTTGCGGGTGGGGCAGTGGGCGGGATGCCCCCCGGGGCTTCCAGCTCAGTGCTCAGCATCCCAGAGCTTTCAGTAGCTTGGGTCGGCTTCTTTCTCTCCGCCTCTCCTCCTCCTCCTCCTCCTGCTCCTTCCTCTACTCTGCTCGATCTGCCTGGCCCAGCCCTGCCTGCCCCTGCAGGGGCCATGACCATCAACACCCTCCACCAGGGGGGCAGCTACAAAGTCCAGATGCCATGTCTGAGCAAGGTAAGACGGACAGGGAGCCTACATCCCCGTCCCCCTGTGCCTGATGATCCCATGGTCCTCCCCAGGGAGGTAGAATGAGCTCATGTCTCTTGTCTCCTGATTCCCTGGCCAACTGTTAGGAGGGGATTCCAAAGAGACGGCTGGGGGGCAGTCACATTTTCTTGGTTGGGAAGAAGAGGTCATGGGTTTGGAGCAGCCTGAGTCCTGAGGAAGGAGACCAGGGAGGATCCTGTGGCCTGGGAGAACTTGGAGGGGGTTGGGGGAGAAGATATCTGTCCCTCAAAACAGCCTAGTAGAGACACTATGACTTGGAAGGACCCTGGGTGGGGAGTACTCCTGGGACCTTTAGACAACTTCATAGATACCCTCTGACCTGGAATGAACCTGGTAAGGGGGTGCCCTGTGCTCTAGGGGAACCCAGAAGAGGGACAACCTAGCAGAGGCCCTGTGGTATGGGAGGAACCTAGGAAAAAAAAAACCATTTCCCTAAAAGGACCTTGGGATACCTTGCCTTTCTGCATGAGGAAAGAGTCTTAGCTTGGGCACACTAAGCTTTCTGGTCATGAGACCTGCAATATTCCTCCAGTGGCAATGGGCTGATTGGTCCTGAGTGGTCTTAACTTGCCTCCTCTTGGGGGGAGCAGAAGAGTCATTGCTGTACCCACCCCTTATGTCCAGATTTAGACCCTTTCTCCCCTGTTCCTACCCTCCCCTTTCTTCTTTCTGATGGCCTTTTGGCTCTGGGTTCCCCTAGAGCAGGTGGATGTGTGTTGGTATGAAGAGGGTTGCTGCCTCACCCTCCAGGGAGTGGCACCATCATTCTCCTCAATCCTGCCTGTAGTTACATCAGAGGCTCTGGTCAGAGGCTGCTGTGGCCCCAGGCATTCTTGACCAAGCTCTCTGTTGGTCCCTGGCCTGGTTCTTCTCCAGAAGCAGTGGGTCTCTGCTAAAGTCTTTCCAGGTCCTGGGACTCTTCTTATGTCCTTATGTACCTTGACAAAATTGGGTTAGCTTTCAAGGAACATAGAGTGGCAGCACTGGAAGAAATTTTAAAATGTAGAATATAGAATGTCAAAGCTGAAAGTGACCTTAGGGCAAAGAACATAGAATATCAGAGGTGGCAGGTCCTTAGAACATAGAACATAAAGTATCAGACCTGGAAGA
>CM053583.1:313000666-313061684 GCA_028627135.1 Pseudochirops cupreus | reverse complement strand
GGTCCTTAGAACACAGGATGCCAGAGGTGGAAGGGTCCTTAGAACACAGGATGCCAGAGGTGGAAGGGTCCTTAGAACACAGGATGCCAGAGGTGGAAGGGTCCTTAGAACACAGGATGCCAGAGGTGGAAGGGTCCTTAGAACACAGGATGCCAGAGGTGGAAGGGTCCTTAGAAGAGGAAATGTTAGCTTAGATATGGAAGGACCTTAGATACTATGAGTCTAACCCCTACTTTTGCAGATAAGGAAACTGAGGCTAGACTAAGGAGAAAGTCCGAAACCCCCAGTTTTGATTGGCCATTTTCCTAGACTATGCTTTAAACATCTGATCCTTCGTGGACCAGCTCTCTAAGCTCTGTTCCCCCTCTCTCTATTTCCCTGGTCCCCTAAGAATCTCTGGAATTTTCTCATTGACTCTACTGGGCTTCCTCAAAGGCCTCTCAGGACACTTTCCCAGAGTCTTTCTGTCCCCAGGACTCTCATTCCATTGGCTTTTCAGGGAGACCTGGCTGTTGATCTCTCGGAAGGAATAAACAGCTCGATAGCAGAACTTTGGGCTGATTGGCGCCATCCTTCCCTTGGCCCTGGAAAGAGCCAAGCTCTGAGCTGGGAAGGCATTTAGTCAAATGCTAAAAATAAAAGCAGCTTGCTTTGTTATAGACTAGACTCCTTCCCTGGCCCCTGGGAGGGAAGGCTGGGGGAGGGGGGAGCCCTGCTTTCCCTCCTGGTAGGGGAGTGGGGAGGGAAGGAGAACCAGGAGTTCTCCTAAGAGTTCTCAACCCCTGGGACAAAATGTTAAAAAGGAGGTTGGTGTTTCCTCTGCCTCTGGCTTCCTGCCCAGCCCTAGGTTGTCCCTCCCCTTTTTCTCCCCCAGGAGCACAGCGGGGGTGTCCCCTAGAGAGGAGGAACAATTTCATACAGAAGCAGATGTGGCTGCTTGTGAGGGGGTCTAGGGTGATTTTAGAGCCTCTGAAGTCCCTCCTGTCCACCTCCCCAATCAAAAAGAGACCTGTCCTTCTTAGAACCTGGTACCTGAAATTCTACCATTCAAGATTCATTCACTTGACTTGATCCCTAGTTAAAATGCAGATACTCCTGGGAGCAGACTTTGATAATGGAGAAACTGGGTTTCTAACATGCAAGAAGAGGTGGGCTCCACTGAGAGAAGAAAAAGGGTATAGGGGTGAAGGGACTTTAGGCAGACTTTACCTCCTTCCCTGAACCAAGAGAAATGCTAGCCTTGGACAGTGTCTAGGCCCATCGTAGCCTTATTTGGGGGGAAGGGTGGACTTTCATCCCTGTGTCCCACAGATGGAGCGTGTGATTGTGGGCATGCAGGACCCAGATATGGGTGTGAAGATGCGGAATCAGCGCCTGCTCATTACGGTGATTCCCCATGCCATGACAGGTGAGTCCTGTAGTCCTGAGGGGATTGGAGAGGAGAAAGCCTCTAGGATGCCCGAGTCCAGCTGAAGGCCTCTCTGTGGAGAGAGGAGACTATGCATACTGAAGCTGACCAGGCCCTGGGATCCCCACAGTTCACTGGAGCTCCGTGATAAAGTGCATGGGACTCATGGGACATGAGACCTGGGGTTCTGATGGCCCAGCCCACCAGCCCTAAGCTCTGGAAGGAGAGCTGGTCTGCCCTTCCCCCATAGCTTCTCTCCCATTAATGTACTCAGTTATCAATTATGCATCAGGTTGGGGGCAGGGATTGAGCTGAGAAGAGCTTGGGGTCTAAGGCTCTGTCTTCTTCTTGCTGGAGAGCAGTGATACTCCCATCCCACCTCAAATCTCCCTGACTCCCTGACCCCATCCCACCTCATCTCCATGTTGTGCTTGGGACCCCTAGGTTTTCATCCAGCTAACAGAGTAGGGCAGGCAGTATCCCTCCTGGAGCTCTCCTTTGGGACCCCAGAAATGAGAAGGGTCTTCTCCTATCTGATTGTGGGATGGATGGGGGTGAAGGTGGAGTACTGATCCCATGTTCAATGGCATCACTAACTTTAGAGACCCTGCCCACTGGTCTGGGTAATTGTTCTGGGGAAGGGGGTGCTTGGTCTGGCACCTTCTGAACAGCTCAGCTTTGCCCGTACCATCCCTTCCCTTGCATCTGCCTCTCTCTCCTGCCTGCCTATTCACCAGTCTTATCAGTGCTGCCAAATTCTCACCCTTCCAACAGAGAAAGAAGGGGGAGGGGAGGCAGAAAGGGAGCTGAGATCAGGACTGGGCCCGACTTGGTCTTCCCTGAGTTGCTGTCCATCTCTGTGTGTCTCTCTGTCATTTTCTCCTTCTCTTTCTGATTCTCTTTAAAGGCAGTGACATTGTGGAGTGGCTCATCCAGAAATTCTCTATCTCAGAGGAAGGTAAGAGAGTATCAAAGTTGGGAGGAACTTTTTCCGGCTTCTCAGGCAGGAAGGGCTGACTAAACATTGCCCCTGTTCCCCAAGTCCTCTGCAGAGCAGGAGAGACTCAGGTGCCTTTGCTGACGGGTAAAGCAAAGGCATCAAGCTGGGCTGGTTCCTAACTACAGTCTTCCATTCCTACACCAAACATATTCTTTCCTCTACCCTTCCCTTTCTTTCCTCCTGAAGAGACTGAGGGTTTAGTCCAATCTTCAAGATGATTATTGCTCCTAATTTAATTCCTTGTTAGGAAGTGTAATCTCTAAGTGCAGTGAGCTAGCTGCCAAAGATAATGAGTTCCCCAACACCAGAGGTATTCGAGCAAAGCTGTATGACAGCTGGTTGGGTAGGTGGGTTGGGGTAAATGACTTAGGCAGTCCCTTCCAACTCTGAGATTCTGTCATCTGTAAGAGGATGGAGGCTCGTATGAGGCAGGGGGGAGGGAGGGGGGAGGAGGGGGAGGGGAAGTTAACAAGGAGCCGGGACCTCCCTGAATGGGGGCTGGGGAGCACAATTTGCAGACTGGAACCTCCATGAGGGCAATGGGGCCATTTTCCTGCAGAGCTCGGGTTCCTGGTCCTGCCACACACTTTAGAAGCCTGATGCCCCTCCCTCCAGCAGCCTTTAATGGGACTGGAGAGCCAGGCTTTTATCTTGTCCTCACTGGGGACCAGGGTTGAATTCATTTGCTTTGCACCCACTGCAAGAAAACAGGCGGCTCCTCTCAGGAGACATGGAAGACAGGGAAGACCCAGACTGATATCAGGAGGGCTCTTGGGCAGAAGGAATAACTGAGAATAACCTTGGAGTCTGGGCTGGGAGCTGCTGGAGGCTGGCTTAGGCTGACACAGCATCCCTCCCTGGCTCCCTTGAAGTTTCTGATCACCCTGGCCTGGCTCCCACTCTGTCTTCCTCCCCCCCTTCCTCCTCCTCCCTTCCTGTCCCCCTCTTCCTCTACCTCACTCTTTTCCCTTCTGTTCCTTTTCCCTCTTCCCTTTCTCCCTTTCCTATTCCTCTACCCTTCTCTTCCTCCTCCTCTCCCTCTTCTCTTCACCCTCCTACCCTCCTTCCACTCCTCCCACTCCTTCTTTTCCCCTCCTTCCTCTCCTCTTTCTCTCTTTTCCTCCTCCCTTTCCTCCTCCTTCTCCTCACCCTTCTCTTCCTCCTCCTTACCCTTCACCATCTCTTCCTCCTCCTCTTCCCTCTCTGTTTCCTCCTCCTCCCCCTTCTCCCCCTTCTCTTTTTCCTCCTCCTCTTTCTTCTCACTCAGGGCTTACAGGATCATGAGATTTGGTGCAGGAATACACCAAAGGCTTCATCTAACAGATGAGGAAATCTCTTTTAGAATCCCTTGCTTTCTTCCAATCTCAGCTTACTCTGGCACTTAGACAAGGCCTTTCCTGGTTCTGCCTGGTATCTAATGCTGCCCTACCCTGAAATTACTTTGTACGGTTTGTTTTTTTTAACATTCTAATAGAATTCTTTTCCCAATTACTTATAAAGACAATTTTCAACATTCATCTTTTGGAAAGATTTTAAGTTCCAAATTTTTCTCCCTCCCTCCTTCCTTCCTCTCCCCCTTCCCCAAGACAGCAAGCAATCTGATATAGATTATACATATGTAATAATGTAAAACTTGTATGTATTTTTAATCACTTTGATGTGTACATGTTTTCCCCCAAAAGAATGTTAGCTCTTTAAGGGCAGAAATTAGGGAGTTAATAGAGTGGATAGTGGGGGATGTGGAGTCAGAAAGATTCGAGGGCAAATTCTGACTTGGTCATCTCCTAGGTATATAACCCTAGGCTCATTATCTAATCTCTTTCAGCCTCAGTTTCTTCATCTGTAAAATGGAGAGATTAATAGCACCTACCTCACCCAGTTGTCATGAGAATCAAATGAGATAATAAATTGTAATGTGCTTAGCAGAGTGCCTGGCACATGGTATATATTATATAAATGTTAGCTGTTGTTATTATAATAGATAATATTATAGCTCATGTCACATACTATTATTATATATTATTCAGACACTTTCTAGCTGTGTGACCTTGGACAAGTCACTTAACCTTCTTTGCTTCAGTTTCCTCATCTATAAAATGAGCTTGGGGAGGAAATAGCAAACCACGCCAGTATCTTTGCCAAGAAAATCCTGAATGGGGTCACAAAGAATCAACTAAATGACAGCACATTATTAGACAATATGTCAAATATTTTACAAATTTAATATCCTATGTAAATGCTAGATGTTATTTTTTTCTCTGTAGCCATAGAGCCTGGCACATGTGGTTTTGTTTTTGAACAGAGCTATGATTTACTCAGGGTAAGGAGCTATTAAGGCTTAAATAGTAATAAGTTAATATTAAGGCTTAATGCTGCACTAAGACTTTCGGGACACCTGGTATTGTAGTTACTGCAGAACCGGGGAGTTGTCGGTATGGGTTACCCACAAGTCGTGAGACTCATTTGAAGGGCTGAGAAAGAACTGATAAATAGAAGCATTTTACATACATACATACATATCTATATATATATACATATATATACATACACATACATATTTATGTCTAATGGTAGCTAGCCATCTCTAGGGTAGGGAGGAGGGAGGGAAAAAATTTACATGAGAACTTTATTACATATTTAAGCTGTACCTAATAGACTTGCAGTTTCATGAGCAGTTGTCTTTTTTTATTATACTGTTATGGAAATGTTTGTTTTATTCCATAAATTAAAAATAAAATAAATAAAACGTTAAAAAAAAGAACTGAGGGGAGGGATACATTTGGAAGAGAAGGTTATATAAAAATCAAAGGCATCAACATTAGAGACGACAAGGTGATCTCTCTAGAACCAGATACCTTTTCCCAGAAGTGATTCAAGCCCAAATTTCCCTTTGCAGAGTCTCTACATCTGGGGAATCTCATTGTGAAACATGGCTACATCTATCCCCTGAAGGACCCTCGATGCCTTGTGCTCCGAGCAGATGATTCCCCTTACAGGTTCCAGGTGAGGCTGTCCTTCAGTTCAGCTCCATCTTTCTATGATTAGGGGAAACCAAGATCCAGAGAAGGTGAGGGACTTTCCCAAGGTCACACAGCAGATTTTGAATGCTTTGGTGGCAATGGTGGAGAGGCGTCCAGCTCTCAAGGTGGGACGCCCGCCAGCCAACCAGCCCGGTGAAGGCCCGGGGTCCCCAGCTCCTGGGTTCGGCTTCAGAGAGGGAGGGAGTCTCAGGGTTAGCATTGTGGGGGCTGGAGCTAACACATGGGTAGGTGTGGTTCAGTTCCCCTCCCCCTTCCACCCCCTCAGGCCTCCTGGATGGCGACTGGCCCCTCTCCCAGCGCTTCTCTTAAAGCAAAAGACCTGATTTGCATTTTTCACATATTATTTTTATTATATAAAAATGGCAAATGAGGGGGAACGTGGTGGTGGCAGATACAGCACTATGCTTGCTATTGGAAACTTGGGGCTCAGGCCTTGGTCCTACCACTCCCATTTTAACAGTGTGTAACTATGGGTGTGTCACTAAAACTCTGTGAACCCCTGTAAAATGGGGCTATACTTGAGCTACTTATCTTATGGGATTGTTATGAAGCAGAAAGCTCCATGGACCACAGAGTACCAGAGAAAGGTGAGAAGGATTTGGAGTCTGAGGTCCTGGATTCAAATCCCAGCTTTTCTGCTTGTTATAAGAAGCGTGACCTTGAAGAAGACCGTTCACTTTTCTGGGCCTCAGTTTCTGCATTTGTTAAATGAGGTCCCTCCCACCTTTAAATGTGTGGCCCTATGATCCCATTACTACCAATACTACTTTTTCCTCTTCTTCCCTATTCCTGTATCTTTCAGCACCTGTGCTAGAGTAGGGGGCAGGGGACTTCTTTAGCTAGAGAGAACAACTGAGGCATCTCTAATGTTAATTGGGGAGCTCCTTTCTCGACAAGTTACTTGCAGCTAGCGATGGAATCCCCTGAAGGTGGGCTGGGAGGGCGCTTAGTGGGGAGGCTGGGCACCTGAGGTCTGCCCCACCCTCTTCTCATTTGGAAAGGAATGGTAGTCGTTGGATGTCAATTTGGGAGGGCAATAAGGAATGGGATCGTCTTAGTGCCAAAATCAGCTTTGTGCTGCCCTATCGGAGACCTCACTTACAGGAAATGATGAGGTAGGCTGAGCCTGAGAATTGGGTCATAGGAGTTTAGAACTGGAGAAGGGTCCCTTGGGGACCTTCTAGTTAAAACTGTTCATTTTACAGATGGGAAGACTGAGGCTCAGCTGAGTGAAATGCCTTGCTCAGGAGATAAGGGGCAGCAGTGCTGAGATTCAAACCTAGAACTTTTGACTTCAAATGAATCGTTCATTCCCATTCATTCACCGTTTCCTCTCTGGGGCTGCAGACTGAGAAGGACTTCTAAGGTCTTTCTAGCTTAAAATAACAACCTCTCAAAAGTATACAGGGCTTCGTAGTTTACAAAGCACATTTTTATTTGATCACTAGCAAACCTGTGGAGTAAGCTGGGCAGGAATTATTGTCCCCATTGGACAGATAAGGAAACCGAGGCCCAGAGAGGAAAAGGAATTTGCCCAAGGTAACACAAATGAATTAATGGCAGAGCTGGGGCCAGAGCCTAGAACCCCTCATTCCAAGGCTAGAGCTCTTCCCTTTGCCATTTTAGGTTGAGGGAAAAGACATGAGCAAAGGCAGGTAGAATTAAAAAACCCATTTCAGAGAACAGAGAGGATCAGTAGTGGTAGATAATGTTAGAGGTGTAGACTGGTGGACTAGGTGATAGAGAGCCTTGAATGCCACAGTTAAGAATCAGGTACTTGCTTTTTCTTGAAGTAGGGATGCTGTCCTCAGGAAAGCTGCTTCTTCTTCCTTCTGCTTCTCCATCCTTCTGAAAAAGCATCTGGCTTCTGCCTAAGGTTTAAGCTTAATTTTCCACTAATCCTATCCATCCTCAGCAGCCCACTCTGTACCAGCCTGCCCAGTTCCAGGAATCAGCATCTCACCTTATTTGAGAGGCCTTTTCCTGGTGCCTTTTGATGCTGGGGCCTTCCCTAGATTACCTCCAAGGTATCCTATAAATAACATGTAGGCACACAGTTGTTTGCGTGCTATCTCCGTGTTAAAGTGTAAGCTCTTTGAGGGTAGGGGCAGTGGCTTTTGTTACTTTTTTCATATCCCCAGCACTTAGCACATTAGAGCTTGTTGACTTGATTTGACTACAAGTCTGGAGTAAGATCTGGGTTCCTCCAGAAAGACTTCCTGGAGGAGGTGGGAAGATGGGGGAGCCCACTCTGCGCTTCCAGGCCGTGATGTCCTGCTCTCCATCTCCTCCCTCCCTAGACACCCTATTTCTGGATGAGCACTAAGTGGCCAGCTGCTGAATTGGATTATGGTAAGTGGGTCAGGACTTAATGGGTCAGGTAAGTGAGGCAAGACAGTGGCTAACAGATTTTGAATGATTTGATAGTGGTGGAGGGGGGTGTCCAGAGACTGTTGGACTCACTGGAATGTCAGTTCTCTGAGGGGCCTGGGAGGTCATGCAGTTCAACTCCCTCTTTCTACAGTTAAGGGAAATCAAGATCCAGAGAGGGTGAAAGACTTGCCCAAGGTCACACAGCTATTCACTGACAGGCTCCTGCCCCCACGGGGTCTCAGTTCTTCTCCCTTCATTCCTCCCCAAGCCCAGTCAGTCAGTGTCTCCAGGGCAGGGCCAGCCTTCATCAGGCCCCTGGTATTGGCTATTGCTGGGAGAGTCTGGGTGCCAGCCAGCCTCTGCCCTTGGTGACCCCATCCTTCTCTGTCCAAGTTGCTGAAATATATTGCCTCTGTAATTTATGGCAAGCTATTTGATCTCTGTTTGTCCCAGTTTCCTGTTCTGTAAAGAGAAAAATAATAATGGCACCCACCTCCTAGGGCTGTTGTGAGATCAAAATGATAGAATAATTGCAAAGTGCTTAACAGCACATTATTTCTCTAATTTAATGTAATTGTCCTATACCTGATAACTTTAAAGTGGTTTTAAGTGCCAAAGATAATAAGATCAATGATTTTTATGTGATAATTTGGAAATGCAATTGATGTCATCTGAAATTGCTTTGTGTTATTATTGTATTTCAAAATTTTCTTATATTGTAAAATTTGAGAGGCCATTGTAAAACAGAAGTGATCTTAGATGAAGCAGTTTTTAATCTCAATTTTTTTACATATGAATTGGTCTTTTAAAAGGACATTATTTTAAAAAATTAGATATTTTAAAACTATTAAATATTTAATGAGATATATTTAGTTATAAGCAGGGAATAATAATAGTAATACTGTGACTACTAACAATATTTACTATAATAGCAGATTTTCATTTGAAAATCTTGGCTATAGGGGCAGCTAGGTGGTGCAGTGAATAGAGCAGCCCTGGAGTCAGGAGGACCTGAGTTCAAATCCTTCCTGAGACACAAAAAACTAGCTGTGTGACCTTGGGCAAGTCACTTAACCCCAATTGCCCTGCCATCCCCCCTCCAAAAATAAAAAAAAAGAGAGAAAAGAAAATCTTGGCTATTATGAAAGTGTATAAGGTGGTTTAAAGATGTAGTTTCAATGGGGCAGAGCCAAGATGGCAGAGTAAAAAGATGTAGTTTCAACATATCCATGATAAGTCAACTAGTAGGTATTTGCAATATGTGTAAAGTCTCAGAATATGAGTAGTTTTAATTTCTAAGTAAAGGATTAATGAAATGCTAACTATTAGGGAAACATCAGGAAAGATATTCATCTCTAAGTTGGGAAATTTAGTGAAATTTTGCTATTTTAGGTAAAAATTCCTGGAACTGTAAATTTACTGTTGTTTTGAGCTTTGACGACCAGGATGGTTCTCTGAATTGTCATAAAACCAATAGTAGAAAAGAGCGTGGGTGGCAGTCTGAGAACTGCTTAAAGGCAGATGTTTGTACCTGGGAAAGGTTGTGGGGACATGGCCTACATAGGATCCTTCTGACTCTGTTTTCCCATTGTGTTATTTCCTTTCTGGAAAAGGAAAATTCTCCACCTGATTAATCCTAAGCCTTGCCTTCAACAATACTCTGTGACCATAGGATTGGCTCTTAGATGTGACTCATGCCTACAATCAGAGCCAAGGGAATATTTTTCCAACAGAGCTAGGGGAGTTTTCCTCTGTATTGTGATATCACTCTTTCCCTCCTTTTCTTTTTGTAGAAAATTTTTATAATCAAGAAATTTTGTAAGCACTACACTAAATCTATTAAATAATAGATTGATACTAGAACATCTCTAAGTTGTTATAATAGGATTCAGGCATGACCATCGCACAGGTTTGGGCTTGTTTTTTTTGGAGGGGGAAAGACAAGGCAGTTGGGGTTAAGTGACTTGCCCAAGGTCACATAGCTAGTAAGTGTGTCAAGTGTCTGATGCTGGATTTGAACTCAGGTCCTCCGGACTCCAGGGCTAGTACTCTATTCCCTGTACCTATATTTATAGTCGAATTATAATATAGGGATGTTATCCTCTAACGGGGGAAATGGTTAGACAAAGATATAATGTAAGAGTTTTCTAATCAAATGGAATAGCAAATTTTGAAAAAAGCAACAGGATTAGTCTGTTTTTACTAAGAACTATATGCAAATGCATATGATTGGCTTCCAAAATTTATCTATCATCAAAATTCAGTCTTTGGGTTCAAGTTTTAAGTTTAGCAATATGTTTTAGGTAATAAGGTCTCAAAACTGGATTAAAGATTTATTAATTAAGGATTAATTAAATTTTTACACAAAAATTGCATTGATAATGGTACAGAAAGTTAAATTATTTTCCCATTTAAAAAAATCTGTTTGATAATCTTAATGGGCAGAGTAGCTCATTTTCAGTTAGACTCATGAATTTTAGATCAAGTACGGGATTTTGGTCACTGATAGGTGGGACAGGCACACACTCAGGACTCTGGGGATGGGGTAGGACTCCTGGGGTGATGCTACTGGGGGGGACCTGGTGTTTAGCCACCATTTTTCCCTCTGTCTATGGTGCGTGTGCATGGATGCGTGTGTGTCGGCAAGTACACATGCATGCATACATGTTTGTGCATGCTATGTCTGCCTTTCCAGCTATCTATTTGGCCAAGAAGAATATACGGAAACAAGGGGACCTGATTGAGCATGAAAAGGTAGGTGGCCCCAGCCCTACCTCCCCTATCCAATATATTCAGATCCACCTCCCTACTGACAGGGATAACTATGGGGTTTTGAAACTGCTTTATTTCTTTGATGCAGATGCCACACAGACCAACCAGCTCCTTCCCCTCTTAGCTAGGCCCCACTCAGAATTGCCTCGGAGTCCTCTGTCCCCTGCCTCTCTCTCCTAGAGGGGATGGGGCCTGAATGGACAGCCATGAAGCAGGGGCAGAGTAGGGTTGGGTAGGGGAGCCCTGACTAGAGCCCCCTTCCTCCTCTCCCTCCTACAGGATTACTATAACCAGCTGCATAAGAAGATCAATCACACATGGGACTTTGTAGTGATGCAGGCCCGGGAACAGCTAAGGCAAGCATCTCTCTGCCCTTCTTCCCCCCCAACCCCATACAAACCCTGCCCTTTGTCTCAGGCCATAGCCACACTGGCCATGGCCCCTGGGTCTGTGGTCTGGACCAGGGACTGTGTCAAATACTCCCCTGCCTTGCTCTCTCCCCTCCCCTCCTAGTTTATCTCCTGGCACTGCCCAGAGTGGGGGACTGGGAGCAGGGGAGGGATGGATCTCTGGAGGATACAGAACCAGGAGCTAAATCACTCAGCTGGGAAAGGAGATAAGAGAGAATGGGGATGGCCAGATGTTGATCAGCAGGCTTTCCAGATGTCAAGGGCTAATCCAGTGGCCCCTAGGTTCTACCCCACCCCTTTCCCCCTCTGCTTAATCTTCTCCGAGAGCAGGGATTAGAGTCATGCTCTCCCCTGAGAGCGGCACATCCCCAGCCTGATCTCCCCTCCTCCCTGGCCTGATCTCTGACTGAGCATCTTCCCTTCCCTTCAGAGGAGCCAAGCAGCGCCGGAAAGGGGACAGGATTGTCATTGAGTGCCAGGAGCAGACTTACTGGCTGGTGAATCGGCCCCCGGTGAGAGGCTTTCCCCATACCCCCCAGATCAGGGAGCTTTGTGACGTTGGGCAAGTCTCTTGACCACTCTGGGCCTCGGGATCGCTTCCCTATACAATGATGGATCTGAGCTAGTAGAGGGGATGAAGGGAAAGAGGAAAGGCCTAGCAGACAGGGGGAAATTGGTCATTGGAAATGACCAGTGGGGAGGGGATTTAGGTGAGGAGCTTAGAGAAAGGGGCACAGAAGACAGCCTTTCTCTAACTTACCCCTGGGAAGGGGTAGGGGGTTGGCAGGGCCTCACAATGAGGGAGGCTGGGGGGAGGGGTGCAGAGTTAGATGGATGGACTTTGGGACACGATCTACTTCCCTCAGCCCCTCACTCTCCAGGCCAGCCTGGGGTCCATTCTGCTCTCTGTCTCCCTCTGCTGTAGATGAAGGTAACCACAGTCTCTGGGAGCCATCCTGGATTTGGGGGAGGCGCAATCCTAGAGGCTGTCTAGTTTTTGAGCTGTTCTCTGCTCTAGCCCACTTGCCCTCATCCCAAACCAGGTCAGTAGGGAACCGAGCTCCCCTTTCCCTCTTTGTGAAATGAAGACAGGACAGGACTTCTCAGCTCGAAGCTGGCTTTGTTCCCACCCTGGTTATGGCAGTGGATATGAGCCTGGGGAGACCCTGACCTGTACAGGACCTGACCCTGTGGAGTGGGCAGCAGAACCTAAACTCTTGCCCAATTGGCTGCATCATGCCCGAGCCATAATGTGAGGGATAACTAAGGTGATGATGAGCATCTTTAGGAACAAGGATTATAGGTCACTAAAAGGGACCTGGGATACCCCTTGGTGCAACTCCTTCATTTTACAGTTGGGGAAACTGAGACCCAGAAGTCACATGATTTGACCAAGGCCACACAGCTAGCACTATATCAGAAACAGGTTGTAGGTCCTCTGACTTCAGCAGCAGTGTTGATTCCGTGGTAGCCAGGTGCTAGGGGCTGAGAAGCCCACTTGGGGACCGAGGGCTTGGGGAGGGGATAGACAACAGGAAGTTAAGAGTTGACTCCTCCATTTCCCCTCCACCCCTGCCCCATTTCTCTGTCAGCCAGGAGCCCTGAATGTGATGGAGCAGGGACCTGAGAGGGGTAACTGCTATACCACCAGGGTGCAGATGGTAAGTAGACTTTCTTTGCCCTGGTTCCCCCATTTGTAGGAAATAACCCCGACCCCGTCTGCCCAATAGAGGAATTGTGAGGGAGGCCAACTCTGGCAGGGTTTCTGGATCCATACTCGGAGCTGGCCTCAGCTTCTTTTCCCCCCCTGCTTCCCAACTCCCTTCTTCTCTCTTTAATTGGGTCCGAACTCTGGCTTTGGATCAAGACCTCGAATGTCCCTCCCCCCCAACCCCTTCCCCTGACCAAAAGAAGGAACTGACGGAAGACACAACATGAAGAATGATTCAGGGAATAAGAAGTATTTTCAGGAACAAGGATCCCTAAGATTATACAATCTAGAGCTGGGAAGGAACCTGGAATGCCACTTAGCTCAAGCCCTTCATGTACAACTGGGGAAGCTGACACCCAGGTCAAGTGACTTGGCCAAGACCATACAGCTAGTACATGTAAGAAACAGGTTGTAGGTCCTCTGATTTGAGAGGTAGTGCTGTAGCCCCCAGGGTCCAGGAGCTATAAAGCCCCCTATGGGAATAGAAGGGAGGAATTAGACAACAGGAGATTGTCTTGTGGTTGCCAATGGTTGGTTGCTTCAGATAGACTGAAACTAGGCTAAACTCCTTGTCTTTTTTTTTAAACAGACATGTGATTTTATTGGCAGAGGAGACTTCTAATGAGGAAAGCCCTGGAAAGTAGAAACTTCCCTCCTTTTCCCCTCCCCCTGCCTGGACTCTAGAGCCTTAAAAAGAGATTTCCTGAAGCCTCTTCCCTTCTAGCCAAATCCAGTCCATTCTTTTGCACTAGAGTTTGGGGCCTTGTTATGGTTAACACTGGACCCTGAGACTAGAGATAGCTACGTGGCTATAGCCTTCAGCCGTAGCCAGGAACTGGACCATTCAAGCCCCCCAGTAGCTCCCAGGATGGAATCGTGGAGATGTGAGCAAGCATTCCCGTTAGCACTTGAATTATTTTTTTTGGCTCCCTGTGGAGGGGAGCTAAGTGCATCCAGTCCAGGTGTGGTCTCCAACCTTCTATGTGACCCTGGCAGGTTCCTTTCCCTCTAGGTCCATTTCCTTGTCTGTAAATGAGAGGATTGGACTAGATGACTTCTAAGCTTCACCATGGGCAGCTAGGTGATGCCATACTGCTCAGAGTGTGAGCCTGGAGTCAGAAAGACCTGAGTTCAAATCTAACCTTAGATACTTAGCAGCTGTGTGACCCTGGGCAAGTCATTTGACCCTGTTTGCCTCAGTTTCCTCATCTGTAAAATGAGCCAGAGAAGGAAATGGCAAATTACTCCAGTATCTCTACCAAGAAAACCCCAAATGGGGTCACAGAATCAGACCTCAGATGTGTCCCCAACAGCAGGGGGTGGACTCCACTGTGCTAGCCACACTCTCTCCTGGTCATCGTTCAGGGACACTGGTAGGATTGGAGTCCAGCCAGGGCCTGGGACTGGGGAAGTGATCAGAAATGTGGGGAAAACCTGTAAGCTTTTATCAGTGTTTATGGGGAGAAGCTCTATCCAGTGAGCACTGTATCTTTTTGCCTATGAGATGGAAATAACTAGCATTTATTTTAATCTCGTGACAACCTGGTGAGATAAAAGCTATCCTAGCAGTTATTTACTCAGGGTTTTGCAACTGGTAAGTCTAAAGCAGGGTTTGAACTGAGGTCCTCCTGAGTCCAAGCCCATCACGCTATCCACCGTGCCACACAGGTATATGCCCACTCGCCAGTTATGCCTACTCCTTGTCCCTGATTCTGGTTGTGGATGAGAGGGAAGGGAGAAGGTATTCCTCATTAGAGACTCTTGTGGCCCCCCACTCACCAGATCATTTGGCCTTGCCCTCACACTTCTTGTTTTAATCTTTTTCAGACTAAAAATATGGATTTTTATAAGCGAGAGGTAAGCCCTTAGATTGTCCTTGGGTTCTGTGGAGGGGAAACACGTAGTGGGACCCTGGGATCCTTCCAGGGCTGGGGAACCTGTGGTCTTGAGGCCACATGTGGCCTTGAGGCTGCAGGTTCCTCCCCCCAAGGCCTGCTGGGAGGAACAGGATGGTAGGGCTATGGGTGGAATTTGGCTACCTCCTGGCTATGGAGATAACCCATTTTAAAATTTTTAAATTGGGTAAATATGGACAAAGATTAAAGGTGTGGGAGACCTGACTGTCCCTGGCTAGTCTGGGGGCCTTAAAGCTAGCTGGAGCTGATCCCTCCTCACCCCTTTTTTTCCTGTGCATCTGCCTAGATCGAGTACTGTAAGAAGGCCATGGGTAGGACTAGGGTGAAATCTTCTATCTGCCTGGAAGCGTGAGTGCCTCTGGATTAGGAAGAGCAGGGTCTGGGCAGGTGGGAGGATGGGAATGTCATGCACGTCCACTCCAAATCTCTCCCAAATGCTTCCTTTATCCCCACCCATATTCCCCTGGCTTTCTAAACCCCAGTCTGGGATTTTCTGGGCTTACTCTTACCATAGCAGCCCTTTCCGTTCTATAAGGCCTCGTTGAGTGGGGAGACTTCCCCGAAATCATCTGCATTCTCTGGCACCACCACTTACTACCTTTGTGACCTTGGACACAACGTCCAATCTGAGCCTCAGTTTCTTCATCTGTAGAACGAGGGGATCAAACTAATTGACCTCCAAGTTTTCTTCCAGCTCTGAATCCATGTTCTTGTTATCCTTGTGGGCCCTCTCCACCCAGATATCTCAAGTTCAATGACCAGTACATGCCCCATGACCCTATCATGTCTGGCTGCCTGCCCAGTAATCCTTGGATCACTGATGATACTGACTACTGGTCAATGAATGCACCCACGTGAGTGTTCTTGCCACTGCTGAGAGTGGGTGGAGAGGACTGGGCAACCCTAATTTCCAGTAGGATAACCATGCCACATATACTGCCAATTCTTGGTGGGGATCATGGGCCCAGACACAGGGAATCTGGCTCCAGAATTCACCGAGGCCCCCCCATTTAGGGGGCCTCATCACTCAAGCTGGGCAAGAACTAAGGTCTGTATCCTAAGGTCCCCCCCCAATAAGCTCTAGATCTGTTTCTCTAATTCTGAGAGTTATGGGGAGATACTTGGGGTGGGGGACATCAAAGGAGCTGCCACCACATACTCATTTTTTGCCTAGGGTGACGACACCTACTAAGTTACGGGTTGAGCGTTGGGCCTTTAACTTCAGAGAGCTCCTGGGGGATCCTCTGGGCCATATACAGTTCATGGAGTTCCTCAAGAAAGAGTTCAGTGGTAAGAGAGCTACTCTCAGCTCCACACTTGGTCATGTTCCTGTAGGGGATTCAGGGACCCAAGAGGAGCCTGGGTGATAGCAGGTAGGGGATAAATGCGGAAACAGATTAAGTATCTGAGGTCTTGAACTCAGGTCTTTCTAACCCCAAGTTCAATACTCTACCTGAGGGGCGGCTAGATGGCGCAATGAATAGAGCACCAGCCCTGGAGTCAGGAGGACCCGAGTTCAAATATGGCCTCAGATGCTTAACGTACCCCCCAAAAAACTAGCCATGTGACCTTGGGCAAGTCATTTAACCCCAATTTAACCCCTACTTTCCCCCTCCAAAAAAAAAGAACAATACTCTACGTGGCCACCTAGATGCTAGCATGCCTGGCATGATGATGTTCTTCCTCCTCTGAGCTCAGCCTTTTTCTTACCATTCTCTGGAGCCTTGTCTCTTCACCAGAACGTTGTGAGCCAATGACTCCTTATTCCTCCCCAGCCAGTGGGGGTAGGGTGGGAATGGGAGGATGTTCAGGAGGATGAGTAGGTGTGCAGTCAGGGGCCCCAGCTTACTCTGCTAGGGGTTTTGGGGGCTTCTCCCTGAACATTTCTCCTCTCTTCTCATCTCTGGTCACCCCCTCCTCCCTCCCACCCAGCTGAGAACCTGAGCTTCTGGGAGGCATGTGAGGACCTTCGATATGGGGAACAATCCAAGATTGCTGAGAGTGTCGATGCTGTCTACCAGTGAGCCTTATCCTCCCCCGCCCCCAGATCCTGCTCTGGGTCCTGGCTTTTCTTGGGTTTCTTCACTCCTGGACGGTGGGGCAGAGGCTAGAAAGGGTCATGGTGTCTGGGCAGAAAATCTCCCAGTCAAAAAGGGTTTTTCTTCAGAGGTCATTAGGTTCATTCCTCTGCTGTCTATGTATCCAGGTCTACCAAGGTGAGGGTGGGATGGAACATTTTTGACATTCTATCTGAAGGAGCACTGTGCCCCAAGCTGCTTCCCCTCCACTCCCCAACTGAGGCCAAATTAACTTTATGCTTCCTTTTGGGAATGGTACATCCAGTTTTCACTCTGATGAAGGGGAGTGGGATTAGCCCAAGAGGGGCCACTGGGTATTCTGGGATATTAGGTGGTCCGGCAGAGCCTGCTGAACCAGGGGTGGGAGGAACAGCCTGAGGATGGGGTGTACCAAGACATAGGTTCCTAGTAGCAGAATAGAAGGATACAGGGTCCTTGCTTCTCTATTCTTTTTTAAAAGTATAAACATTCCTGAGACAGGTAAAATCTCACCTGACACTATGGGAGGATTAGTCTAACAGTCAGTGGGAGCAAGAAAGAGCTGTACAATAGGTACGTAGGAGCGGGGAAGGGTTGAAAGAGCACCAAAGATAATTTTAGAGATTTTTCCCCAGTGCCTCCATGGGCCACTGTACTGAAAGACAGGCCACAGGCTGCAAGCTCTTCTGCTGATTTGTCCATATTACTCTACCTGTTGGGGTGCAGACAGTTTCTCGCCCCTGGGGCCACACGCTGGGTCAACATTGATAGCAAGACTATGGAGAAGACTCTTGAAGGGATCCGCAGACCCCATCGCTACGTCATGGATGACGCCCAGATGCATATCTACATGCTTATGAAAAAGGTGCTGGGACTAGGGGTTCAGTGAAGCGGGGAAAACAAAATGGTGTTCATTTCAAAGCATCAGCTCCCGGTTAGGGCAGTGAAAGGTAGTTGGGTCTGAAGCTAGAAAACTGTGAGTTTGTTTTAGAGAAATGCAGAGTTCCCCATGGATCCCCACCCTTACTTATCTTCATGACGTGAAGGTCAAGTAGCCCACTGGCTGGAACCCTTAACTTAGAAGAATGAAAAATGCCTGGGGCTTGGAATGTATGCATTCATTCATTTATTCACTTATGCTTTATTCCCCACCTACTACCAAGAAGGTTTTGAGTTGAAGACGACTTACAAGTGGAAACACAAATGTTAAACAGAAAACACAACCAAGACAAAATCAGTTATAAGCGGCAGAATAGATGTCCTTGGACATCTGAGATGAGGTGTTGACTGTTCAGTCATTTCAGTGGTGTCTAACTTTTTGTGACCCCATTTGAGTTTTCTTGGCAGAGATACTGGAGTGGTTTGCCATTTTCTTCTCCAGGTCATTTTACTGATGAAGAAACTGAGGCAAACAGGGTTAAGGGCTTTCTTTTGCCTAGGGTCACAGAGCTAGCAAGTATCTGAGGCCAGATTTGAACTCAGGTCTTCCTGACTCTAGACTTGGCACTCTCACCTGTGACACCTAGCTGCCCTTCTTAGTTGAGTTAGATCTGACAATTGTTCAGAAGATAGTTGTAAGAACACGGAAAGCACAGAGTGATGTGGTCATTAATGGATTTTCCTCACAAGTTGTTCCTAGAGCCTTGTGGGGGGATGAGGGGTGGATTATCAGATTGAAGAGGAAGCTGTGGACTTGGACATTCCTCTTTTCTGGAGACATCTATCTTTAAATAAGGGGCTAAACACTTACTAAAAAGGTAGCATGGGGTAGTGGCAAGAACTCTGAATTTGGAGTCAGAGGGCCTGGGTTTGAATCTTCTCTCTGCCATTTCTACCTATAACTGTGAGCTAGCCATAAATCTCTTTGGGCCTGTTTCCTAATCTGTAAAATGAAGGGATTAGACTAGATTTCTAAATTCATGATTCTATACCAAACTACTTGAACAACCTCTTAGAAGGTAATTTTATGGTCCTGGGAAATAAAAGCACAAATTTCAAAGCAACTGTGTAAATAATGCTATTGGAATAAGGTGTCCTGCCTGCCTTTCAGGATTCCTATCCCAGGTTCCTAAAGTCGGACATGTATAAGACACTCCTGGCAGAGGCTGTGATTCCACCTGAGACTAAGAAACGGTGAGCTTCACCCCCTACCCCCACCCTTGCCCTGATCCTAATTCACTCTATTTCCTAAACTTCAAAATTCAGGTTTGGAGGGGCTTGGGGGACAGGAGGGATGAGGCAGTCTTTCCCTTGCCTTTTTATCACTAATAACCACCCCATTACGTGAGAGAGCTGGAATTGGGAATTACCATGCAGGTTGGCCTCACCCTATCCCATTCTGTGAAATGGGTCAGCTTGGAGAGGTTGCTTACTGAGCCAAGAGAATGGGGGCAAGACTAGAGAATGGCCTCTGCATTTGCACGATCTGTTGGGGCTCCTGGCCTTCATCCTTCCTTCCTGTCTGTCTGTCTCTCCAGAGTGTTCCCATTCATGAGGAAGCAGCGCCACTCCAGCCCTAGTCCGGCCCTCCTCCTGCCCTCAGGAGAACAGGAGTCTAAGGGGGAGGACAAGAGCAAGTCCCTGGCTTCAGGCACCTCTGCCGGGGAAGAGGAAGGCTAGGCAAGGCTGTCCTCCCTTCCCCTCTATTACCACTTCTCCCTCTCCTCTGGTTGACAGCCTGGAGGATGTAACTGGAGAGGGGAGGGGTTGATGGTGCTAGGTGTGAGGAAGGGGACAGAGAGAAAAGCATTTCATGAACTGAGATGTGCAAGGGCTCCCCTCTCCTCCCTCTTTGTCCCAGCTATCTCCAGCGTTCTCCAAGGAGAGGTTATGATGCCCACCAACTCCTTACCCCTCCCTAATCCTAAATCAATCCTCAGGTATCTCATGCACCCCAGCCTTTGGCAGAGGAAACATGGTGCAATGGACAAGGCAGAACTTGGGCTTAGGAGTAAGGGGAAGGATTCTTTCTGGTCTTAGCTTGGTCGCTAACTTGCAGCCTAGCATTGTGCAAGTCACTCTCTAGACCTGTCTCATTCCTGTACAAGCTACTTAGATGATACAAAGGCTTGGACGAAGTGCTCCCTGAGGTTTACTCTTCTTGCTCTAAGATTCCATTATCTGATCCCCTATCCAGCCAGCCCTGGCTTGGTGACTTCTGAAACGAGCTTCTTCCCAGACTCCATTAGAGCCTTTAGGGTTCTGTAGACCAATAGTCATTTTTGTGACGCTTTAGGCAGCTCATCAAGGAGCAGCTGTTCTCTACCTTAAGGTCTCCAGGTGCCCTTCATATACATGTGTGCACCCCAGGAACATACTTGTTTCTTGGATAAGCTGCAGCTTCTTATTTCCCATGGCAGGCTCTCATAGTTTCAAAAGATTGCAAGAAGAGTAGGTCTGTTGAACTGCCTCTCCAGGGTAGGGCAAGACCCCCAAGTTTGCTGGGAGGGAAAAATAGGGCAAAACTTCCTGTTTCCCCAGTATCAGAAAAGATTGAAGCGGTTGATTCCCAGTTTCCTCCAAAGGGAAATGTCTCCAAATAAATGAATCTTGGATTTGGAAGGGAATTCACAAATCTAGTCTAACCCACATGTGAACAACTCTGCTCTACCTGTGGTCCACTTTACTTTGGGATAGCTCTAACCTTTAAGAGGGCACTTCAAATGCTTGAAAACAGCTATCATCGAGCTATAATCTGAACACCCCTAGTTCTTCCAACTCATCCACACATGCCATAATTCTGGGATCCCTTACCGTCAAAGTGGGGCAGTGAATAGAGTGACAAGCCTGTAGTCAAGATGACTCATCTTCCTTCCCAAGTTCAAATCTGACCTCACTTATTAGCTGTGTGACCCTGGGCAAGTCACTTAACTTTGCCTGTTTCCTCATCTGCAATATAAAGTGGAGAAGAAAATGGCAAACTGCTCCAGTATCTTTGCTAAGAAAACCTCAAGTGAGGTCATGAAGAATGGGACATGATTGTAGAACACCCATTGAAGTTGCTCTCTTCTGGATGCTCTCTAGCTTATCACCGTACTCCCTCAAATGTGGCATTCAGAATAGAACTTGATATTCCTAACGTAGTCTGACCACGGTAGGGTAGAAGGACTATTGCTTCTCTCAATGCAACCTAGGATTACATGACAGTTTTTGGCTGCTATGTCATCATACTCTCGACTTATTGAGCTCAGTCCACTAGGACCCTTAGATCTTTTTTCAGATGAACTTTTGTCTAGCCATACCATCTGTATGTTACTTATGAAGTTAGTTTTCTGAATCCAAAAGTGAGAATACATTTATCCCTATTAAATTTTATCAAATTAGATTTGGCTCAAAAAAACCTAGCATGTCAGAACCTTTTTGGATACTGATATTATCATCCAACATGTTAGCTATCTTGTTAGGTTGTTGAAGTAAGGCCAAGATAGTGTTGGCTACTCTGCTTTTTGGCAAAGAGAGCACACTAGCACACGTCTATATAATTGGAGTCCTCTATCACTATTGTAACCATGCTTCTCTGCTAGGCTTGTGATGTTTCTGAAATTTCTCATTTCCTTTCTGTCTAGAAAAGATGTTGCAATGACAGTATCAGTTCTGTTTCTCTCTCTCTTGATCTTTATGCAAATATTCTCCATCATGTTTTCTTCTTCAAATTCCTAGATTTTTAAAAATAGGTATATATCCTAATACACAATGCTACTCTTTATCCCATCCTCTATGCCCTCCCCTTTTGCCCACCCTGTTCTTCTTGAATCTTCCCAAAGGCAGTCACGGGTCTTATCCCACCAAATCTCAGTGATTTAACCCATGGTCAAATTTTGTTTCCTTGTATTGTTATCACTAACCTTGTCTTTGCCCAAAAAGTATCTGATGTACAAAAGCATAGGTATCTGAGCCCGTGGATTTTTATTACTATCCCTCTTCTGTAGCTTACCTTTTGTGAATTTCTGGTTATCTCTATTGCTGTCATTGGTAAATATGGCATTTTCTCCTTCAGCCTTTTTTTTTTCCTTTTTCATTTAAATCTCTTTTGAGAGGGGCAGCATGGGGGTAGTACAAAGTATTGAAGTCCTGCAGCCCAGCACTCCTTCAAAACAGATTAAAATGTAATTGGGAAATATTTAACAAAATAAAAATACGACAGAAGACAGATAACATCAATATGTGGTTTTCTAAGTCGATATGAAGCCCACAGGTCCTGTTTCATTTGATGCCAGTGTTGTAGTAGATAAAGCAGGCCTCAGAGTCAGGAAGACCCAGGTTCAAGGCTCTGACATATAATAGGTGTATTATCCTGGGGAACTCACTTAACCTCTCAGTGCCCACATACAACTCTCTCAAACTATAAATTAAAGATGATCTACACTGGCAGAGGGAATTTCCTCACCTGTAAGTTACCAATGTAAATGAAATCACTGGTCTAGTTCCAATCTCTTTTGATCAGATTTGCAAGACTCC
This sequence comes from Pseudochirops cupreus, assembly GCA_028627135.1. Lineage (NCBI taxonomy): Eukaryota > Metazoa > Chordata > Mammalia > Diprotodontia > Pseudocheiridae > Pseudochirops > Pseudochirops cupreus. The sequence continues at coordinate 313,039,539 of CM053583.1, read as the reverse complement.
AGGCAATACATTTTTACTAGTTTTATTAGGTCAGTTTCCTCCCTGGCAGGAGTCCATCATTCCTAGGTTTTAACCTGTGGCCTAAAAATCCCAAATCCATCTGGGTTGCCAGCTGTTCACTTTCTAAACTTACCTTTTTCTTCGGAAGCCTTTACCTTCCATTGGCAGACCAATGAAAAATGCCCCTCATGTCTTCTTGGCCATGCCTCAGTAGCCCCTAGCAATGAATTCTGGTGGTATTGTTGGTACCCATGTAAGTCTCGAGAAATGGGTGGGGCAGTCCTTTGGCTTGACAATTTGGGGAGGTATTCCATGCTTGAGAGATGCAGTCTTAGAAGAATGTAGACTTCTCTAGTACCAATGGCAGTCACTGTCAACCAACACTACTGGTCTCTTCTTCCTGTCACTCATTGGTCTGATGAAACCACCTCATGATTCCTAAGAGGACAAGAAACTGCTGCTTCTTCAGTCACAACCTCTTCCTGCTGACTCCACTGGTCCCTTTTCATTTATTTATTTGCTTTTTGGAGGGGGGAAGGCAGGGCAATTGGGGTTAAGTGACTTGCCCAAGGTCACACAGCTATTAAGTGTTAAGTGTCTGAGGCTGGACCTGAACTCAGGTCCTCCTGACTACAGGGCCAGTGCTCTGTTCACTGTGCCACCCAGCTGCCCCTTTTTAAAATTCTTGCATTTGCCAAATTTCTGATAGTTCAGAATTTTTCTCTGCCTTTTCAAACCCTTTTAATTTTGGAGTTTATCTTTTTTTTTTAGTTTACCACTTTTTATAAAATACTTCCTTCTCCTTGATAATGTGGGGAGCGAAGAGGCATTCTTTCAGGTTCATTCATTACCTTCTCTTCTAGAAGGGACACCAGCTTGCCCTTTGAACATGCATAGAAGTTATTTGGCCATGACAGGAAGACAAATACTCTGTAAGAGTTTTGCATAACTCATGTTTACACGTGGTTTGAAAAGTTTGCAAATGAACCTCCAACAGTTCCAAGGCTTTATCATCCCTACCTTCCAGAAAAGAAACCTGAGATTCAGAGAAGTAACCAGCCTGTGTTAACCTTGGTGGGTTATAAACCCAAGTTTCTCTGACTTCGTCCACTACCCAAATTCTCCTTCTTCTCTATGATAGCAAGGCTTAGTAAGTTGAATATTGGCTTTAGCATCAGGAAGACCTGGTTGTATGATGCTGAGCAAGAAACTTAAAACTTGGTGCTCTCACTGAAGCCATAAGTTGCAGTGAAGGTGTTGATTGGCATTGTTTAAGTAAACTGTCTCATCTGGAGTTCCCTATACCAAATGCAATCCTACATCCATCCCTATCCTATTCCATCTTTGCTGGGAGTGAGATCATTAGTCCAGAGCCCTTCTTACTATATCTCATTCTCCTTAGTAGTTATGTCTCACTTTGGGGGGTTCTGAGTTGGGCTTAGAGTCAGGAAAACCTGTTTAAATTGGACGTCAGATGCTTACTGTGTGACCCTGGGCAAGTCACTTAACCTGTTTGCCTCAGTTTCATCTGTAAAATGGGGATAACAGTACCTATCTTCCAGAGTTGTTGTAAGGATTAAATAACTGCAAAGCACTTAGTAGAGTTCCAGGCACACAATAAGCATCATAGAAATGTTAGCTCTCATTATCTATACCTCTTCACCTGGGCTCCCTGGTGATCAACAAACATGTACTCACAGGAGTACATAATAATATAATGCATAGCTTAGGTTCTCTGTGTGAAGCCTTGGCCTTATTAGTACTATATAGACACCCTGTCCTCTGAACCAGCTGGCCCAGACCAAGGCCCATTCCACAAAGCTGTATGGGCTCCATCCTCTGAATCTCTACATGAAGACATAGAGTCCCATGCGTGCTCCTGCGTTTAAAGGGCAGCACGGAGAGAAAAGCAGAATGGCAAGGCTTGAGATGATTGTTTCCGGCCCTCAACATACTGGTGGATATAACGTACATAAAGCTCAGCAGGAAGCTGGAGTTACTCATGAGAATGAGCAAAAGGATTCATGGATATGACGAGTAAAGTACAGGGGAAGCCGAATGGTCCAGAGCCAAGGTGGGCCCCTTCATCCCTGGCTGGGACAACGGGCAGGAGGTGGAAGGCAGCTTTTTCATGTAACCAGCTGGAACACATGGACAACTTCTACGAGGTCCTTTAATACCTACTGACACCTGGACAGAAAGCAGTAATGGGAATTCCTAGAGCCTGGCATGGATGATAGGGCTAGGGCACTCCTAAGGAATGGCCATTAATCAGGGGAGAATAACTATAGGGAGCAGGGTAATTCCACTGCTCGACAATTTTTCAGGTGACATAGAAGTGATGAAAACAGTCCTCCATGTCATGACTTCTCTGATTCAAAGAGCTTTCAGTCTAATAGGTGGGAATGAGACATGCACACAAAAAAACTATTCTTTGATAGAATACTGTTAGGTATATGATAGGTCAGGGATCTGAGATACTTAGGGAAAATCATCTTTAACTAGGAGGATCATTGCAGCCTGCACAGAGGGAACAAAACCAAGTTGGGCCTTGAAGGAAAGGGAGGATTTTAACAATTTGAGATAGGAGTGGGGGTGAGGAACATGGGCCTTAGGACATTTTCAGGAGGTAGACCATCAAAATTCATCCAGACTAGAGAACAGGACAGCTATGGGAGGAGGAAGGCTAAGAGTGGGCCACCTTGTTTCTAGAACATAGAATATGTAAAAGAGTATTGTGTGAGAGAAGGCAAGAAAGATATGCTAGAGATTTTGAGTGCCATAACACAAAGAAATTTGGATTTTATTCACTAGGCAGTAGGGAACCACTGAAGGTTCTGAAGCAGGGGAGCAATGTGAGGAAACTTCTACTAAGGCAGATGTTGTTTGTGGGTATTTGGGGTCTTTTATTAAAATCATCTCTTGCTATTTCTATGGCTGAGATTAACAGGTACTCTCACTACAAGTCAACATCTTCCTTAACAAGCGTGTACTCGAAGATTGCAAGATGCTTACTATAGATTTAATTTATGCAAAAATTAAATCAAATTATACCCAGAGTTCCCACCAATAGTTTAAGGAGTAGTGGGCTAGTAATCAAAGCTGAGTCCCTATTTTTTGCACACACGTCATCCTTCCATTTCTCTGGGCAGCGTCACATTTTTCCTCCACTTTACAGAGGAAGAAACAGGCTGAGTGTAGAATGGTGCGTCAGAAGTCAGAGATCTTTTCCACACACCATGCTGCCGCAGAGGTGAAAACCATCTGCAAGCTCAGGGGTGTACAGGGATGTACAATTTGGGGGCATGGAGCTACCCCGTATTCCTGACTTCCCTTGATGAGTCTCTTTACTTCACTGCCTCGGTAACCCCGTCTCGTCTCAATTCATTCCTATTTTTCCTTCTAAGTGGTTCACTTCTGTGGTTCGACTACACAAGGTCTTCTCCTGCACCAGCCTTTTGGCCTCTGTGCCTTCACACTCCCTCTCCATCACAGAGTATGGTGAGACCTACCTGGACTGGCTGGAGCTGGGGAGCAGAGCTGTGCTATCTGAAAAAAGGCTCAAGTCTTCAGTGTAGGGGGTTGCTGAGACATGACTGGTAGGGTGTCGTGCCTCTCCATCAACATGACAGTAAACTGTTAATGGCTACACCACTGGATTTATTTTCTTTCATCTTAAAAGGCTAGAACTTGAAGTAAAGAGACACACAGATCCTGTTAAGATTTCAGATCAATCCAACTGTCGTGCCCTCCTCTACTAAAACTGCAAACAATGTGAGCTGGGTCTGTACCCTTTACATCTGTCCCACTGCAAAACAGTCCCTGGGAGGCCCAGCCTATCTGCCACCACTGAGCTGGCAGCACACTCTACACACTGGTGGCATTTACAAACAACCCAAAAACATTTATTGAAAAAGACCAAGGGAGACTACAGGGTTCAGATTGATTTGTATTAAGTTATAAAGGTGGAGCTCCATGATATAAGGCAAGTCCTAAGCTGCACCTGCCCCAAGAGGAGCTTAAAATCAACAAGGCACGAAAGGAAGTCTTTCATCACCTAAGTCACCCCACCGGGGGTGAAGGTGGGGGAATGCTGCTGCCCCAAGCCGCCCCACAGAAGTGCTGCTGTACCCCGAGAGGGGCCTGGCTGCCTGGCATTAAGCAGGAGGGCCTTGACTTCATGTTTCTGATTTTAGCAGGAAACTAGTCTAGTTCATTTTGATTCCATAAAGATGAACAGGCCAAGAGTAAAACACCCAAGAAACTCATTGTTTTCTATTGATGCTGCTGTAAAGAATTTTCCCAAGTGTGTGTTATCTCTGCTGGGTATGTTTTGGAGTTTATGGTACAAGTATCCAATGTGTAGAGTTTTAAAACCACCATCTTCTATAAACAACCTGCCCCACATCACTGCACAGCCACACACAAGGACTCATCACCTCCTGCTTATCAGAAAGCTGCTGGGAACAGTGTTTTCTCTCCCAAACCATAGCTATGGAGTCTCTGATGCCCAGCTCCCTCCAGAGATTTAGTGCAAGGGGCTCCTGCAGGCCAAAATTTCTACTGGCCCAAGCTAAAGTAAGCTTCCTAAATTAGGATTTGGGGGCAGATGAGGTTCTGAGGCAGAGGAGCCAAAGCTGCAGTCACCAGGACACCCCCAGAGGCAAGGGGTGAGTACAGTCTAAGTGGCTGCAAGCAGGAGGAAGGGTCCTATGGGCAATGTGTCTCTAGACATGGATTCACGAGAGCTGCATGTTAGGATCTTAATCAATGCTGCTATCTGACCAGGAACAGAAGTGCTTCCACAGAAGTTAGGAAAAGCTGGAGGAGGGACAGCAGATTATCATCTGCTTCAGAATTTCCTGAAACTGTAAGCATCTCTCAGGCATCCCATAAATTTAGCTAGATGGAGATGCTCCCTGATGGAGAGAGGAAAACCACCAAGAAAGCGTCCTACCTCCCTCAGCCTAACTCAGCAGCCCCCAACCCCCATATGCCTGCAAGGAGGAAATCTCCACAGAATGGATTAAGTTGGCCCTACAGTAAAGCAAAAGGCTTCATGCCTAGCCTAGAGGGCTGGGCAAGGCCAAGTAAGGCTGTCTGTAGAGAAACTTTGCCCATGGCTGGGAACACAAGAGAAGGCAGAGGCAGAACCTGTTTGGAGAACTCAGGCTCCTTGTACTGAGTCTTAGGGCAGACCTGTACAACTTGACAGTAGGTAGGGGCCAAAATTAAAATAAACTAAACTTCTTTGGGCTGCAGAGAAGTTAGACTAGAGACAGACTGATGGTGGTTGCTTGCTGTGGGTTGTGATAAACAGGAGAGTGTGTGGTGGCAACCCTACATTTTTCGCTGGCCCCCGAAATTCTTTGGTGGATCACAGTGGCCTGCAGGCTGTATGTTGTGCAGGCCTGCATTAGAGAGAATCACAAGGTGAGCGCCACCCCCCATGCCCAGGGCAAAGGAGTGAAGACACACCAAGAAAGTGGGATTACTGCTATCAAATGAGTTGTGCTTTCGAGTGACCTTTCCTAATTGTTCCTTATTTGTAAGGAACACGTAAGATGGCATCCTGATGCCACCTAAACTCACAAGTCGCAGAGTAAGGCACCTGGAGAAAGACTTGGGACAAAGAACTCCAACTCTGTCTCCACAAGAGGAGGAAACTGCACTTCTGGCCTATGCATAGGTCAGTTTGGAGGACATGTGAAAAGTAGAGTTTTCTTGGATTTTTAATTTCTTCAGTTGGTTTCTTAGGAAGGAGGAAGAAAAACCCGGGGAAAAAACCAGACACTGTCTATTGAGGAGTTCATGATTCCCTCTTGTATCTCAGCTCATAAAACCGGTCCTTGATGGTCTGTTCATTCTCAGGCCTTGCCTGCCCCAGCCAGATGACCTGAGAAGTTAGGACATTCTCTTTCACCTTTTGCTTTGATAAAGACACCAAGCCAGGCCAGTCTTGACTCGTGGGCCCAGTCAGCAGCACATAAGAGGCATGGTGGTTCTGCTCAAACAACACTATGGTGGGGGAGACACAAATGAACAAAGGTCTCTCTGGGGTCCCTGGAGAGCCAGCCCTCCCACCAGCCCTGTACCAAAGGACCTATGTTTTCACCCTGGGAAGCCCACCAGCCAAGGCTGTCACTAATTAAAACCAAAGGTCCCTTGAGTAAAGGTTTTCACTTACCATTAAAGGCCACAATGTTTTTGGTAGTGCTGGTAAGTTCCAAAAAATTATCAGGAAAAATGGGGTGGAACATATACAGGTTTTTCTGTGAGTCAGCAGTTTCCTACAGAGAACAAAATCCAAAAACCAGACAGTTAATGTGCTTGGTTGGCGTACATCCTGGTCTGCTCTAGACTCCTGGACAGCTCTTCTGCCCCCCTCTCCCCCTAAGAGATCAGATGATTTGTTCGGAAGGAACCCTTGATTTTGCAGAAGAAGAAAGAGGCAGAGTTGGGACTTGAACTCAGGTCCTCCAACTCCAAAACTTGGTTCAGCATGGTCCCTCCTCATACCGTCTGGTTACTACTGCTCCAGAAGAAGAAGGTGGAACGCCGGTCCGCAGTCTTTGCAGCCACTGACTGGGGAGTCCCTGAAAATGAGTTCAGGGTGTGGCTCCAGAGGATGGCTCCTGAGGCAGCATCCACAATCAAGATCTGAAGAGGGAGACATGTTGGGCAAAGTGGCTACAAAAGAGAATGGAGGTGGCTCGTGGGGCTCAAGATGGAGCTGCCAACCAACTCCCACATGGGCATTTTACTGGCCTGTCCCAGTGACTGCCCATAGGGAGCGTGGTAGAGACCATATTTCCTTTAATCTACAAAGTGTTTACCAACTGCAGAGCCCTGTGGAAGATAAAAGGTTTGGATGATGATGCTAGCCCTGGAAGTAGGAGCTATTATCATCATCTCCATTTTACAGCTGAGAAAACTGAGGCAGAAAGAGATTAAGTGACTTGCCTAGCAAGTGTCTGAGGCTGGATTTGAACATAGTGCTTTAATCCCCTGTGCCCCCTGGCTAGCTGCCTGCCGTAAGTTAAGACACAGCCTCCTGACCTTGTGTGGTTTAACGTGTAGAAAGCAGACATGACACATTCACAAGTAATATAAAATAACGTGGTGAGTGAATCTTGGGGAAGAAGAAGGGAGCCTGTAACTTCTCACAAGGGAGATGGAATTCCCAGGTAACAGAAAGGCCCCCCCACAAAGGCCAGTGCCTTCTCTGTGGCCTAGCCTGAGCGAGCTGCCAGAGGAGCACGAAGAGGTTCAGCCATTTCCCAAGGCTGCAGAGTCTCCTCTGTGTTAGAGGTGGGACCAGAACCAAGATCCTCCTGGTTTTGAGGCCAGTTTTTCTGCCTGCTGCTCTGGGATGCCTTTCAGTAAGGTGGTGAATCAGAGAGAGAAGGAGAAAGGAAAGGAAAGCTTCCTGGAAGGAGCAGCATTTGAAAAAGTGGGCTTAAAACGATGAGCAGGAATTCAACAGGAGGTTATGGGGAAGAGGAAATCCTGAGCCAAAGCCAGGCATGGCAAAGCAAAGGTTGTATTTAGAGAAAAGACTATGAAGAGCAGTGGTCTGAATGGCCAGGCCAGGCTGGGAAGGGCCAGGCCAAGGAAGTTCTGTTTTACACAGTGGGCAACAGAGAACCATTAAAGGTCTTCCAGAGAATCCCCCAGCTTCTGCCCTGTGTCAACAATGGCCTACTGGACATTTCAAAGTCAACATGGTCACAACTGACCTGGACTTGGATTCAGGAAGGCCAGACATTTACCAGCCGTGTGACCTTGGGCAAGGCATTTACCCGTCTGCCTCTGATTCCTCATTTGTAAAATGGCAAACTACCTGCCTAATCTTAAATCTTAAAATAAGATATCTGTAAAGTGCTTTGTATGTGACTCCCTATTATCTCCAGGATCAAATATAAAGTCTTTGGATATAAAATGTTTTCAAGCTCTTCATAACCTGGCCCCTTCCCACCTTTCCAGTCTTTTACACCTCACTCCTCCTTCCATATACTCTGGTTAATGACACCATCTACCTTGTGGTCATTCCCAGAGAAGTTCTTCTCCCAACTCTGGGTATTTTCAGGGACCGTCTCCCATCCCTGCAGTGTTCTCCCTCCTCATCTCCATCTCCCACCTTCCCTGAAGTTTCAGCTAAGATCCCGCCTTCTTCCTCATGTCTATGGAAGGTACTACAATCCCTCTAGTCTCCCAGGTCCATAACCTTGGTGTCACCCATGATTCCTCATTCTCAGTCAGTCATATCTAACCAGTTGTCTTGTCTTTTCTACCTCCACACCCTCCCTTTGTATCTGGTCCTTCCCTCTGCTTATACACTACCACCTTCTTTGAGGCTTCTTACCTGGATGACTATAACAGCTTCCTAACTGATCCGCCCAATCCAAGTGTCTGTCTACTCAAGTCTATTTTACATGCTGCTACCAAAATGATATATTACCTCACTCGAGAAATTCCATGGGCTCCCTACTGCTTCTGGAAGCAGACACAAAGTCCTCTGTTTAGCTGAAAGGCCCTTCACTACCTGGCTTCAATCTTTCGGACATCATTCCCTTTCCTGCTCTCTCTGATGCAGCCAAGAGTGTTCCTTCTCTCGGCCCTTCCCTCCCATGCCATGGATCTGTCCTGTGTCTATGCCTTTGCTCCAGTTCACCCCATGACTTCATTACCTCAGAGAACCATGCTTCTTCTTTCAAGATAGGTCTGAAGAACCACTCTCTAAACAAAGCCTTTCCTGATTCCCCCAAACGTCTAGTGCCCTCCTGTCCAAACAACCCTGTATTTAATGACTTAGTACTTATTCCATATATATTTATGTATATACACAGAGGCAGTGTGCTGTAATGGATAAAGCACCAACTACGAGGCCAGGAATACTCTGGAGCTGAGGTGGGTTGAATTCTACCTTTGACACATGATGCCCAGGTGATCCTGGGCAAACCACTTAACCTCTCACTTCTCTGGGCACCTCTCTAAGATGGGGAATTTCAGAGAAGTTCTGCCATCTGTAACGGCAAAGAGTGTCCCATATGAGTGCGAAAACAGGTCCAAGTCCTATATCACCACATTTCCATTTCTGCTGCTGTCTGGTTGTTTGGAGTCATGTTTAACTGTACTGGAGCGGTGTGCCTTTTCCTTCTCTAGCTCATTCTACATATGAGGAAACTGTGGCAAACAGGGTAAAAGACTTGCCTAGGGTTACACAGCTACTAAGTGCGCATTTATTATTTCCCTCATTAAAATGGACATGCCTTGCTAGTAGATAGGTTTTATTCTTTGCATATGTAAAGAGAGACTATATGGCACCTGCCACCTATTTCTGTGTCTTAGTCCTCCAACTTGACAGTATGAAAGGCAGAAACTCCCCCCCCCATCCCGCCTGACCTTCGTGGATGTGCAAATGCTAGTTTGGCAGCACCAACGGTCACCGAGACACACAAGCCACCCACAGGAAAGTACTTCTGACAGGTGGCCGTCTCTCTGCCCCTCTTTATGCTCACCCTAAGAGGCAAGGCACCACAGATCCTACCTTCCCTGACCCTGGCTGGCCATCTTTTTTGCCCTTTCTGCCTGGCACCCGCCTCCCTTCATCACCCAGGCCCCTCTTACCCCAGAAGCAGGTCTCTTACTCCTTATCCAAGAAATATACTGGGTCCCAGCACACTCTGGTTGCCCAGATTTATCTGCCTCAAGCTTCAGAGAAAGACAGGACTGAGCAAAGGAGTTCATTCAAACCTTTCTTTGGACACCGGTTCCATTTTCAAGGGCTATGGCAAGTTCACCTGGTTTGTAGTAGCCAAGGACTGGTTTTCTGGAAGGATAGGAGGAAGGAGATCAAAATGGAGATTCCTAAAGAAAGTCACTGGAGTAACTAATATTCCAGGACCAAGCACAGCAGCTGATTCTCACAGCCAGCCTGTACTATACACAGACAGCAATTTAAAACAAATTCAACGAATGTCAGAGCTTTCCCTGCAAAGAGGCAGCTCCCTGGGAAAGGGAGAGCAAAGCTCTTCATCGTTCCTAAGCAAACAGTATCCCTGCAGCAGCAGCAGATTTAATGGACGGTGTTCCTCCTTCCCCACTGTGAGCAGCGCTATCTAATAGAAGAAAAGATGATAGTTTATACAATCTAGGTTCAGTCCCAGCACTGTCACTTCCTAGCAGGGTGACCTGAGGCCTAGTATTTAACAAGTCTTGTGTCTCATCTATAAAATGGGACAATTCCTTACAATAGGACTGTTTGGATAAATCCCTGAAAAATGTTTGGAAACAGAAGTGCTGAACAAACAAAAGTTGATACTGTTATTGTATAAGGTCTCCTCCTCTTAAATAATCTAAACTGCCCCCTCTGTCCAGGAAGGAAGGAAACAAGCACACTTAAGTGCTTACCATGTGCTAGGCACTGAGCTAAGCTTTAAAATGATCTCATCTGATTCTTGCAATAACCCTAGGAAGAAGGTGTTGTCATCCCCATGTTCCAGCTGAGGCAATGGAAGCAGACGGAGCTCAAGGGGCTTCCCCAATGTCCCACAGCTGGTAAGCATCAGAGGCTGTGACCGTGGGTCTCCATCCCCAAACCTGACTGGTGCTCTATCTGCACCACTCTGCTGCCCTGGCATAAGAAGGCGTTCCTCTTTTTTCTGAACCATCTCACAGACAGAATGCCAGCCCTCACTTAAGAGGTCAATGATACCTCACAACTTCCGATGCGTTGAGGATCCACTTTGAAGTAAGCCTCTGCCCATCAAGCAGTTCACACGCATCTGATTTCACAAGGAGAATGTCTTCCCCTGTATTCCCAGGCACTTTCATTAGGTAGCGGATGGTTCCCAAGCTAAGCATAAATGCAGAGGGAAGGACCAATAAGACAACAGGGAAGGTTTCTTGTGGCGGGGGGGGGGGGGGAAGGAACACATTAGTTCTGTAACTAGAGCAAAATGTTTCCAATTCTGATAAAACTGAATTATGGAAGGCAAGGGGTGCTCATTCTGGTGAGAGGAACTGGCCAACCAGAGACAAGAAGAAATTCAGTTCTTCTGTGTTTGCTCCCCACCTCTGGAGGTGACTATCTGCATTATCTCTAATTATATCATTACCTACTTATTTCAGTTACTTCTCTTCTAAAATATTTGGAATGCTGTCCTCTTTTTAAAAAAAATTATTTTATTCTGAACTTTAGAAATAAAACGAGCATTTTCATAACATAGAACAGAAAAAAAAGATGATTGCACATGAAACTACCAATCTATTGTGCACAACTTGCTATTCCTTTTAAATATATAAAAAAAGATCATGTAACTTTTATTCCCACCATCAGACACACACACACACACACACACACACACACACACACACACACACACACACACACACACACACACACACCCCTAATTATCAGTTCTTTCTCTGGATGAAGATAGCATCTTCCTTCTTAGGTTCTTTGTAGTTAATTTGGATACTTTTTCAAACAGCCAAATTTGGGTATTTAGTCAAAGCCATTCTGAAAACAATATCGCTGTTACTGTATACAGCATCCTCTTGGTTCTGCTCATTTTGCTATTCATTATTCCTGTAAGCCTACCCATATTTTTCTAAGATCTTTGAGCTCCTCATTTCTTACAGCCCAGTAGTATTCCATCACAATCATACACCACAACTTGTTCAGCCATTCCCCAATGGAGGGGCATCCCTTCAAGGTCCAGTTCTTTGGTACCATCTTTTTCTCTAGTCATCTTTGCAAAGAGAGCTAGTAGTGGTATTTCTGGATCAGTGGGTACAGGTCCAGAAAGTTATTAAACTGTCTTCTTTTTAAAAAAAATCATTTATTACACTGTTACGTGTGGGATTCACAATGGGCAGAGAGCTTTCTTCATCCTTTGGAAAAATATTTCTATTTTTACAACCAGAGTAAACGGGTAAATGGGCACCGCGAACTTGTTTTTCATGAGCACATCTACTCTGTGAATTGAGGTAGATCTGTGCATTTTTGGTTCCACAAAACCAGTGATTTCTGGATTCTTTCTCATTCACTTAGAAGACGAATGTTTGGTTTTTTTAAATACCTGACATATAGTTAGAAATTAGATTTTATTTCCATTTAAACTCTTGAAGGATTTAATTTCTCTCTTAGTTGAACTCTTTTCTATGGGATAGAAAGTTAAATTGTCTGTGCAAAAAGAGGGAACATAATGCTTAGTTTGAAATTTCTTCCGAGACGAGATTAGCGCCTTACAGAATGATTCCAGACAATGAATAGTGAAGTGCATGAGACTGCTTTTCAGGTCTCTGCCAGCTATTTCCCAGCAGTGTGATGGAGGGGAAAGAGCGCTAGGTCTGGAGTCCAGAGGAGGGTGATCTAGATTCTGAAAGCCAATTACCTCTGTGACCCTGGGAAAGTTCAGCCAACCTTTCCAGGTTCCAGTTTCCTGACCTGCAAATACTGCCTTACCAGTTCATTTTGGAAAAGAAAAAGGACAGAATTTTATATGGAAAACAAAGGACTCATCCCCTTTGCGATTCTTTTTGCCTCGACATGATTTCAGCTCTCATTCTATGCTCTCTTCCTTCTGCTCACACTCTGCTGTCTCCGCACCCCACTTCCCCAGCTGGGTGTGACCTTTCACCCACCTTCATAACATTTTATCTTCCTCTTATTCACATCAGATTTATGTGCGACCGTGCCTTATCACATCCATGAGACTCTAAGTTCCTGATCACCAGGAACACATCTTTTGTGTTTCCCTTTGTGCCTAGTATGGCATACAGGAGGCACTTAATGTCTGCTAAATGGGCAATTCCTCCTTATTTTTCTCTTCTGATTTTTATCTCTACTTTTGTTTGTTTTCCTTAAACCTTGAATATGATACATAACACTAAACCTCTTTCACTTAAACTGCTTAGTACAGCCTTTCATGCTTTTACATTGGCCTCCATATACACTGCAATGGAGCAGCACTTTCTGTGGTAACAAAGAAATGATAACAAAGGAGATGCCCATCCACCGGGGAAGGGCTAAACTCTCTATGGTACATGGACACACCATAAAGTAGGAGATCTTAATCTTTTCTGGGTCCTGGACCCTACCCTTTTGGCAACTAGTGAAGTCGATGGATAATGGCTCCGAATCATATTTTTAAATGAATAAGATATACTACAAAGGATTTTAAGGGAAATGAATAAAATTGAAATAGAAACAGTTGTCAAAGTATTAAAAAAAGCCAAATTCACAGACACCCTCCCCCCCCAGGTTAAGAACCCCTGATGTAATGGAATATGATAATGTTTTAACAAAAAAATAAATATGATGACTCTAGACTGACATGAACTGGCAGGAAAAGAGAAAAACCAACAAAATGATCCAAATTAAATGTCGTGGAATTGTAATGACCAAGCTCGACCCCTCAAGGAGGTCGGTGAGGAGACACTCTCCTCCTCTGAAGAGGAAGAGCCCTGGGGTATGGAGCACGTTATTATAACGCTGGGCTTTTTTGATGTGCTCCTTAGTTTGGCTGAACCGTTTTTTTTCTTTTTTAACCAGTCATAGTGAATGCCTATTTGGGAATATGAGGGGAAAAATACATCAGGAAATATAGGTGATATAAAATAAAAGTTACCAGTAATAACTTATCTTAAAAAACATCTGCACGACTCAATTGCTTTTTTCAGCAGGGAGCCCCCTCCTCCACAAAGGAGTATCAACCACACTATGGAAGTGCAAGAAAATGAGACTGTGTACAAAATGAACCTGACAGAAGGAGGCACTCTGTGGGTAATACTGTCAATCATTATCTTCCAGTAAGAATCTTCCTCAAATATGCTTTTTCTTCCAGTCATTTTCTCATAAAGATCCTTCAGAGGATATCCATAGAGGGAGGATGCTGCATAAGACAAAAACGAATCAAAGGTCTGGGTGTAAGCAGCGGCTCACAGGATCTAGGGTTGAGGAACACCAATCTTCTATCAAAGCTCATGTACCAAAATTTTAAGGGTCTTTGGGTTGGAAAGCACAACATGTGTTCTAGACAACATGGAATAATGAGAATAACTCTGGACTTAGGAGTCAGAAGGCCTAGGTTGGAGTCAGGGCTCTTATACTTACTAGAAACGTGATTATGAGCAATTCATTTTTAATTTGAGTCAATTTCTTCCTCTATAAAGTGGGGATAGTAACCCAATTTGATGGGCTATTGCAAGAAAAGTGTTTTGTATTAATAAGAACTATAATTATTATCCCTCTAAGAGTCTTTTAAAGAATTTTTATGGAATTTGCATCAGAAAAACCTAGGGGATCTTTTTGAGAAACGGTGAGAAGACCAACAAAGACGGCAGAGTAGGAAGAAGAATGGTTGAGCGCTCTCCCAACAATGAATGGAAAATCCAGAAAAAAACTTAAAAACAAAAAGAATGTGGAGTTATTTTTCCATCCCAGGTTGTCACTGGGAAACAGGCAGAGAAGTCTGCAGACTCTGGGATGGGGTATAGCCAGGTATGGCCAAGAAACATTACAGCCTAGACCCTGGAGGAAGGCTGGCATGTGACTGCACTAGGGCATGAAGGAACAGAACTAGGATCCCAGGCAGAAATCAAAAGGGAGTCTGAAGGTCTGTCACTCTGAACCCACAGAGCTTTCTAGTAAGCTGATGGTGCAGTCTAGCAGAAACTCCAACCAAGGGCAGGCCCACAGCTGAACCGTCATACCCAAGCCAATGTAAGAACTTGCAGAACTTAGACCAAGAGGCCAAGCCTTCATTCTTTAAATCAGACCATTTTGGGAGCACTCAAAGTTAAAAGGTCCCTACCCTAAGCTATTCTTGAGATCCTGGAATAACATAAGACCCAATAACCTGAGAAAGCAGCTGTAGGACCAAAGAGATCATTCCCTTCAGAAGCACAAAGAACCTGGCCCTAAGGCAAAGTCCAAAGTCAGACTGGAAGGACAAGCAAACAAAAAAGGAATCTCACCATAAAACTATCATGGTGACAGGGACGCCCAAGACACAAATCCAGAAGAAGAGACGGACTCCAAAACATCTACAAGCATACCTCAAAGAAAAACATAGCTTAGATACAAATTTAGCTAGAATTCCTGGAAGAGATGAAGCAAGAGTTTGAAAAAGACCTAAACATGATGTTATAAATACAATGAGTATACTAGAGGAAACAACTGGAAAAGGAATAAGAATGGGAGGGAGAAAAACCAGAAAAGAAATGAGAGCTATGGAAGAAAGAACTGGAAAGACAATTAGAAGCTTGGGAAAAGAAGTGCAAACCCTTACCCAAACAAGAGACGTCTTGAAAACTGGAATGGACCAAACAGATGTCAGTGACTCCTTAAGATAACGAGAAATATTAAAACAAAGTGAAAAGATCGAAAAAAGAGAAGGCATAAGGTATCTCATGTCAGAAACTTACCTGGAAAACAGAACAAGGAGAGGCAATTTAAGAATCACTGGACTGCTTAAAAGCCAAGACCAAAAAAAGACTAGATATCATTACTTTTTAAATCACACAAAAAAACTGCTTAGAACTAAAGGGCCAAGTAAGACTAGAGAAAATCCACTGTTCCCCTCCTCAGAGAAACACAAAAATGAAAACTCTCAGGAACATGACTGCCAAAATCTAGAGCTCCCAGGTCAAAGAAAAAAATACTGCAGCCAGTCAGAAAGAAAGGATTCAAGTATTGTACCAAGGAGCCGACAGTCAGGATCACACACAATCAGTAGCAACTTCTATGAAGTAGCAGAGATTAGAATATTCCAGAAAGCAAAGGATCTAGGCTCATAACCAAGAATAATTTACTCAACAAAACCAAGTATAATCATACAGGGGAAAAATAGATCATTAATGAAATTGAGCATTCCTGATGAAAAGATCAGAGTCGTGTAGAAACTCTGAAATACACACAGGAGTCAAGAGAAACCAAAAAGGGTAAACATGAACAAGCAATAAAGGACTAAGCCAGGACGAACTGCTCACATTCTAATAAGAGAAGATAAATAAGGTTTTCCTCAGAACCTTACTGTCATCAGGGACTATAGAGAAAGTTTAACAAGACCTGGGAATGGTTTTTTAATGTTCTGATGATCTTAAAATAAGAATGGAAAAGGAGGGGAAAGAGAATACCCTAAAGGGGAAAAGAGGAGAAGGGTGAGCCAAATTAACTGGCATAATTTGGGTGCACAAGTAAAAAACTATAGAAAAGAGCTGAGAAAGGGGTGAGGGGAGCCAGTGACACTCAAGCCTCATCTTCATCTAAACCGGTCAGAGGAGGGAAGAGAACACACGTAGAATTGGCTGTAGAAATACGTGTCACTCACCATGGGACAGGAAGAGGAGGGGAGAAGGGAGAGAGAGGGTAAAAAGGAGTACAAATTAAAGTAAGGATTAGCTCTAAGCTGAACAAGCTTTAACTGAAGAAGTGTATCTCCAAACTTAGAGCAGAGGGTTTTAAAAGGAAAGAAAAAGAAGAACCTGTGACTGGCCCCTGAACAAGGGAAAAAGAGGGGACTGGGAGCAGAATGTAACAAACCTAGGCCTTTGGCACTGAGAACATGCCTCTCCTCTCACCACCCTCTTCTTTATAAAGGGGAAGAGGGAAACTGATCAATACAACAACTACCCAGCCCAGGACTCAGGATGAACCACCCTCTCCTCATGGAGAGGCGTTAGGGTTAGGGTGCAGAATAAGACGTTCCTTTTTACGTAGCCAACATGGGAATTTGTTTTGCTCAACTATACATATCTCACAACAGATTTCTTTTTCTCAACAGGGGAGGAGGGGAGAGAACATAAATGCTTGATAATAAAAAAAATTTTTTTTAAAGAGAGTACAAAGAAAAAAAAATACCAGAATGAAAAATAATGTAGTAGGCTCCAGAGTTTGTGACATGCATGATATAACCAATTTCTCCTTCTAGATTTAGGCGGCTCATGGAACCAACTTGGTCACCAGTAGTGCTTGAATAGAAGTAACTTTTAATCTGGAAAACAAAAGAATGCCCCCCCCCCCCAAATATCAAGATGTTGCAATTATACTCTTGTGCCACTGAAAAGCTGGGTGGAGCACCGGATAGAACCGCTGGGGTCTGGAGTGAGGAAGACTCAAGTTCAAATCCAACCTCAGCACGTAGCACTGCGAAAAAACTGCAGGTTTGGAAAACCTTTCTTATTTAAGAGTTCCACCTCACAAAGATTTCCTTTTGTGGCCTGAAACAGAAATGGAATTAGGCTAAAAAAAACAAAACCTTGAAATTAGCCACCCTAGTAACGTAACTGTGCAAATGCAAGGGAACAGCAAGGGAAGGGGAACATTTCTGAGACAGTTATCCAGCAAAATCTGAAAGAAGAAAAAAAGCCTATCCCTCTTTACCCCTTGCAGAGGCAGACAACCTCCCCCTCCCCCTGCTGTTTATGAGCAGAACCCTGAGCTTTAACTCGAGAATCTGTAACTAAAGGAAGACAAAAGAAAGTGAAAGAAAAGCACAAAGGAGAAAATAAAGGAGGGTGTGCGTGGAGGAATAAAGAGAAACCAGGAATTCCCAGCCGGTTTTGACTAAAGGCCACAAAAATAGGACAGAAATAATATCTGTGAAGTGCTTAGCACAGTGGCACATGGTGGCACTATACAAAGGCCAGCTATATTATTACTGTAATATAAACTTACTCTAGAGCTGCTAGCCGGCGGATGCCAGACTCAAAGGAGTCGGGACTCAGTTTACTGGTGGAGTGGTAAGAAACAATGACATCTGGAAAGGAGGAGGAGGGGGGAACCTCACAGCACAGTGACAATGCTTTCCACCCCAGGAAAAGTATCTCATTGCTTGGAAGAGGATTCCTTCTCTTCCACCACAGAGAATGAAAGAAAAAGTTTGTACCTCTCTCCCTGATTTGGTGAAAAGTAGCAGGTCTTCAACCCCATCGTTATTCACATCAGGTATTTGCAGGAAGGGACTCAGTATTGAGTCATTAACTCCAAAGTACCAAGGCAGTTGCCACAGTATTCCCCCTTAAGAGGGAAAAAAATGTATTAAAGGTGAGCAATGGCTTTAAAAATCAACTATTACTTCAAAAATCAACATTCTAAGAGACCCTAAGGTTTCTTTGTAGAGATTTCACAGTGCTAGTAAAAATGCTTATAAATTTCAGGACTTACTCATTCCAATTCCAGTAACAAGTGACGCCTTATACTGATATAGTAGTTCACACTTTTCAAAAGGGCTTTCAGCAAACATTATTTCTCATCTGAAACTCACAATAGTCAGCCAGGCCTTTCTTAAGCCAAGCACGGTGCTACAGCTGGGGATAAGAAGAAAGCAAAAGATGGTTCTGGCCCTCGAGGGAGCCACCAGTCAGTTGGAGGAAGCAACATGCAAATTACCATTGACCAACAAGCCAGACAGAGAAGGAAGGCACTAAAGGAAGCTGGGAAAAGCTTCTTGAAGAAGTTGGATTTCTTCTGAGACTTAAAGGAAGTGAGGAAAAGCCAGAAGTTAGAGAAGAGGAGGGAGAAGAGAAGGGGGGGCAGCCAGTAAAAAGGCTTGGAAAGCTGGGAGGAGGAGCGCCATGTGTGAGGAGCAGCAAGGAGGGCAGTGTCATTGACTCACAGAAGAGCATGCAAGTGAACGACACGTAAGAAGACCACAGAGGCAGAAGGGGGCCAGGCCGAAGGCCAAATGAGACTTTATATTTGATCCTAGAAGTGATAAGGAGCTCAGAGACAGAGAGAGAGAGAGAGAGAAAGAGAGAGAGAGGGAGAGAGAGAGAGAGTGTGTGTGTGTGTGTGTGTGTGTGTGTGTGTGTGTGTACACAAAACAGTCAGGCCTCTACTTTGGGAGGACCACTTTGCTTTTTTGGAGGGCAACTGGGGTTAAGTGACTTGCCCAAAGTCACACAGCTAGTAAGTGTGTCACGTGTCTGAGGTCGCATTTGAACTCAGGTGCTCCTAACTCCAGGGCCAGTGCTCTATTCACTGCGCCACCTAGCAGCCCCTGAGAAGACCACTTTGACGGCTAAATGGAGGATGGACTGCAATGGGGAGAGACCTGAAGCAGGAAGACCAACCAGAAAGCTCTTATGACAGTCTAGGAGGGAGGTTATGAAGATGAGAACAGCATCAGAGGACAGCAAGGGAATAAAGGAGAGACGACACAAAGCCCCTGGTAACAGGTGAGGAGGGTTAGGAGGACGCTTGGGTTTTGACCTTGGGTGGCTCTGGAGGGAAGGGAACAAGTTCTGTTTTGGATATGAGTCTAAGGTATCTACAAGACACCCATCTCTAGACATCCAATAGTTAAATGGAGATACAAGAATGGAGGTCAGCAAAGAGGTTAGGGGTGGAAAAGTAAATCTGGGAATCATCAGGAGAGAGATGACAGAGCCCTGGGACACCCAGAGCTGACTGAGATGGTGTGTTGTGTGTTTGTCCTTCATTTTCGAGGAGGACCATGACATCAGGGAAATGACATGACTTGCAGCTGATTCTGAAGGTCCAGCAGAGGAGACTGAGAGTGAATATTGGGATGTAGAGGAGAGAAGCAGGAGAGAGTGGCGGCTGCCTGGAGAGGGTGGAGGGTGGGGACTGGAGAGCTCCTTCCAGATCCTCCATTGAAGGAGGGGGCTGGGGACAGTCATTTCCTGATCTCCCACCAGGCCTCGCCCTGCTTCTCTTACCTGCTCCTGCTGCCCCCATTCCTGTCACTTTTGAGCTTCTTTTTCATGCGCTTTCTTCTACTTGAGGACAGGGATAGTGTTTTGCTTTTCTTTACAAACCCAGAGCTTAGCCTAGGGCCTAGCACATAGGAGGCCCCCAAATGCTTACTGATTGACTGAGCTTCAGGGTGCGCTCATCAGATAAACAGGAGAAACAACACATATACTACTTAAACTTTGGAGAGTTATGGAGAAAGCTCTTTGTAAACCGTAAGGAGTTATTTAAGTGTGAGCTACAATTATTATTCCTGGTGTTTTGCAGACAAAAAACTGGTATCACACCATCTGGATCTACCGAATTTCTCATGACAAAAATCCTGACATAAAAACTCGAGTTCTAATCCTCACTCTCCTTACCCACACACAGCTTTCCTTTCCCGCCCCATAAGATTTCTTCATTCCCTGAAATAATTTCTACTTCTTGCTCTTTTCTTCTTTCATATTCTGTAAGCTACAATTAACAAGGAAGTTCTGAATCACCTAGTCACACATACAGCATTTTGGAGCCTGAAAACATGCTCATCTATCTCTATCCTAAAAGGCCAAGAAGTCCGCAGTCTTAGCTTTAGGTTTATTTAGCTGACTTTCACAAAATCAGAGTGATAACTGCTCTCCAATATTTTATCAACTGTTGTTTGAAATAGTCAACCCCAAGCCATTCTTACTTATTTCATACTTGCTGATAAGCTATTCCTATCCCATATATTAGAGGCACAAAGTCAACTTCCTTTCCATATGTTTTCCTGGACTTAAGTGTCTATTTTGCAGGATCCATACATAACTTGAGAAGGGGGCTCACTCAGCCAAACTTTATATAGAGGTCAGCGGCCTATAGCATGCCTGCCAAAGGTGCTTGATGGCCAAAGTTGTATAAAGAAGAACACAATGGCATTCATGTGAGAGAAGAGCCCATGTTGCCATGCTTTTTTTCCTTCCTATTTTTTACCAAACCTGAGACTTCCTGGAGACTATCTATGATTTATTCTACCAATAGGTATAACCAAGAACTAAGGCAACCCCCAAAAATGTCTCTGCTGAAGAGCTCAACCCTGCAGGCTGGGTAGGATCACTTTGAGGTCATCATGAAAAAGGAAAAAAAGACCCATTGCACCAATGGCTTCCCCTTCACAAACCAGGGGCGACCCACCTAGGAAGCAACATAACTCCTTTGCACCTGGGTTTAGATTCTAGAAAGAATACATTCTTGGCATACATCTTAAATTAGGCTGAACAAATGAAATCAGAGCACAGTTCTTTTAAGAGTGTACTGATGCC
Source organism: Pseudochirops cupreus (assembly GCA_028627135.1). Taxonomy (NCBI): domain Eukaryota; kingdom Metazoa; phylum Chordata; class Mammalia; order Diprotodontia; family Pseudocheiridae; genus Pseudochirops; species Pseudochirops cupreus. Next base: position 313,018,533 of record CM053583.1, on the reverse strand, counting down.
TTTTTAGACATTTAATTAAAATGTACATTATAAAATCTTTGAAGATGAAAATGTCATTTTTTGTCTTTTTCTCTCCTCTGATGTCACAACTGTGGGTTGCAACCCCACATGGGGTCCTATGGAGCTGTGAAAAATTTAGCAATGGTAAAAGGTTTCTGAAAGTACAACGACCAAAAATTAATGAAAAATCAAACTCATAATGAATCTGAGCTGTTTCTGGCAGCACTTGCCATGTTGCATCGGGCAACTTTACTGCAGCCTTGGCTCAGAACACAAAGCATGCCCATTTGCACTGTGCATGCCCTCAGGCCACGCCACACCAGCGCAAGCTGCCAAAACATGAAAAGGGAGTCTCAAGCAGAAAAAGTTTAAGAAGCTCTGGTCTAGAAGATGCCCAACATAGCAGATAGCTAATGGAACTGCCAGACTTTGACACTATTGGATGCAATCTTCCCATGCTATCCCCATACTTCCCTAAAAGACCATGAAAATTTAGGAGAGAAAATATAAATATGCTCCACCTGTTTCTCCTACCTAGGGAAGAATCAACTGCAAGGAAAGAATTATTTTTCCCCACAATGAAGCAGCTTGAGGATGGATCATCCGTCATCTGGTAATCAAAACACTCCATGTAGGCAATGTCCTGAGTAAGAGGCGTCTCCCAGAGCAAGCTGCCATTAGCACCTGACACAGCGGCAAGAAAGATACAAGGTTTGGAAGAACCTAGGAGAGGAAATCCACAGTCACTGTTTGCATACACGCTCTTGTTTGCTACCTGCTCCATGGATTAGAAGGAGCACCATAATCACGTCTTAATCCACCCCCACCCCTACCCCCACCGACTTCTGAGTGTCTTTTTTAAGTGGAGTCTTTACAAGGTTTAGACTCCTGCCAAGTTAAACTCATGCATTTTTTCCCCCAAGCCTTGGTTCATAGTGAACATTCCCAGATTCTGACCTTGCTTCTTTTCTGTCTCTGAACCCTGTCCACTGGCAATTTCATCCAAAGGATTTAGAGCTAGAAGGAGCTTTAGAAATTAAATCTATTCTAGTTCTCTAATTTTACAAGAGGAATCTGAAGTTCAAAGACATTTCATCGCCAGCACAAAGTCACACTGCTGGTGTATATCCAAGCCAGGATTCAAACTCCAGTCTTTTGACTCCAGGAGGAGTGTTCATTCTATTACATCATGCTGAAGCCATGCGCTACATGGCTTCATTACCCCTTCCATGCAAATTTCCCCAAGTCTGTGTCTCTGGGCCCATATTCTTTCTTGAACACTGGTCACAAATTTCCAACCATACATTTCCACCTAGCCATTAGGATTTTGAGGTTCTGACATTTCCATCTTCCCCACACTTCCCCACTCACAATGGAGGCAGTCACCTAAGCTAACAATATAATAAGGATAGTAGCTAATGTGTACACAGTGCTTATTATGTGCCGGGCACTGGGCTGGGCGCTTTACAATGACATGCATAATATAATAGTCATATTACATATAACAGTGGTATAATACATTATGTAAATATATAATTTCCCACCGATTACAAGTCAAAACAATTTTCTAACATTAAAAAATAAGTTTAAAGTTTGAGTTCCAAATTCCCTTCCTCCCCTCCCTGAGATGGCAAGCAATCGGATATAGGTTATACATGTGCAGCTGTGTAAAACATTTCCATATTAGTCCTTTAAAGAAAAAGAATGAAAGTGAAAAAATAATGCTTTACAACTATTATCTCATTCGATGCTCACAACAGCCCTGGGAGGTTGGTGTTAATGTTCTTCCTATCGTTTAACACATGAAGAGACTGAGGCAGAGGGGAAGTGACTTTCCCAGGGTCACACAGTGACTGTCTGAGGATAGAATCCACAGGCATCTTTGACTCCTTCTCCTTGTTACTGATCTTCACCCAGTCCAGGAGATTCTACAGAGGGAGCCTCACCAAGTGGACAGAGAGCTGGCCTCAGTTACAGAAGACCCAAGTTCTGCTTGCACGGCTGAGGGAGCTTCCTATCCCAATGAAATCCCAGGTGCAGTCCCTAGCTCTGTCTCTGAATGGATACCATCTTCCCTTTGTCTTTTCATCTGCCTCACCATTCCCATTCCTACGTCTATCACTCTAGTTCAGGTCTTTGCTACTTCCAACCTGAGCCACCACAAAAGCCTCCTAATAGGTCTTCCTACTCCAAATCACGCGATTGCTCCAAAATTATATTTTGGGTGATGTCTCTCCTTCATTTAAAAACTTTCGAAGGTACTTTATCCTAAATCATGCCCAAATTCAAATCCTATTATACTTATACAATCTAGGATTCCACACACCCCCACACACTTTTATTTGAACATCAGTATATTTTTCTAGCTCTCAAATATGTATTTTTTGTTCCAGGCAAACTTTATGTAAAATTACCCCAATCAATCTAATTTCTCACATTTTTAGGATCATAATCAAGCTCTTTACTCAATTGTGGTTCTTCACTGTAATACCCTTCACCCAATCCCATGAAACCAGACAACGGCCCTTTGCAGTCTAAACTTATATTCCCGACATTCTCACCTAACACTGGTCTGGGGGATTCATAACTTTTTTGGAGCATGGAGCCCTTTGACAGTCTGATGAAGCCTATGTCCCGCCCCCTTCTCAGAATGTTTTTAAAACTACAAAATAAAATGTATAACAAAGGAAACCAATTACATTGAAATTTGAAATGATCAACTTTTTAAAAAAGTTTACAGATTCCAGGTTAAGAACTCTTTCACTAAACTAAACTTCTTGAGGTCAGAAAAATATCTCAATTATTTTTATGTCCCCAGCCACAGTACCTAGTAGAGTGAAAATACACTAGAAGTGTCTAAACTCATGGCCTGCCAAACTTGCAAGGGCAGTGTGAACTAGGTTAAAACGTAACTGAGGGGGCAGCTAGGTGGAGCAGTGAATAGAACGTCGGCCCTGGAGTCAGTAGTTCAAATCAGCCTCAGACACTTACCACTTGCTAGCCTTGTGACCTTGGACAAGTCACTTAACGCCAATCACCCTGCCTCCCCCCTCCCAAAAAAGCTAAAATAACAATAAAAATGAATAAATAAAATGTAACTGAGTAACGTCTGACCAAAATAAATAAGAATAAGCATAAGCACGCACAAAAACGCGATGCAACAGAGATAACGCTAATCTGTGGTTTTGTGAGTCGTCAACTGGCGAAGTGCTCCGTCTCTACTCGAATCTGATACTACCGATCTAACACCTGGCAAACGAACACGTCACATGCACCTCCTCACTTTACAGGTTTGCGCCTTCAACCGATCAGCAGGAACACCGCTCCAAGTCCGTTACCTACAAATCCAACCAGCCTGTGCCCTCGGCGCCGAGCGCTCGCGCTCTTGACTAACGGCTCTGCCAGAAAGGAGAGGAGTTTCTCTATCTGATCGTTCCGAACAGGGCCCGAGAACAGGGCCCGAGAACAGGGCCCGAGAACAGGGCCCGAGAACAGGGCCCGAGAACAGGGCCCGAGAACAGGGCCCGAGAACAGGGCCCGAGAACAGGGCCCGAGAAGGCCCTGCAGGTTCTCCGTCTTCTTCCTACCAACAAGCACAATTACCTTCATTTGTGCAGGGCGCGTTAGAACTGTTGCCGTCGTTGCTGTCTTTGTGGACAAAAATAACATCCTGAACAGCGTCTTCGTTTACATCTCGAAGCGCCGCGAAGCCGTAGGTCACTGAAAAAAAGCACCGGCAGCTGTCCTTAGGTGAGCGGAGCCTGGCGAGGCCTTCCGCCACCGCTGGGGTCAGCCCCTCCCTGCTCCGCGGACGAGAACACGGCAGCCCGCCCAGGGAGCCCCCGGGGACTTGCCCACCCACGCCCTCACCTGAGAAGTAATGAGCCAGTTCGGGTAAGGACTAGGCGATAAGCGTTTCCCATTACAACAATTATGTCCCTTCTAAATTTACTGCTGCCCTTCTGTTTTTTTTAACACTTCATCTTTCTCTTTTTTGGCGCTTTCTTTACCCTCACATTAACTCCTTCCCTCCCCCTGCCAAACACTTAAGGGTTGTCGAGCAAGCTAAATGTGTGCATTAGTTGTGTCTGAAAATGTAGGACTCATTTCACACCTCTAGTTTATCATCCTGCCCAGAGGCAGGAAGAATGCTCCATCATTAGTCTTCCACAGTCATGGCTGATCATCTGAATGAAGCAGAATTCTTATGTCTTTCAAAGTTCATTTTTCTTGATGAAATGGTAGTTATTGTTTTTTAAAAAGTATTTTAATTTTTCCCAATTACATGTAAAGACAATTTTTTAAAATTTAATTTAATTTTTTGCTTTTTTTTCCAGGGGGGGAGATAGGAAAATTGGGGTTAAGTGACTTGCCCAAGGTCACACAGCTAGTTTTGTGTGTGTGTGTGTGTGTGTGTGTGAAGTGTCTGAGATTGGATTTGAACTCAGGTCCTCCTGACTCCAGGGCCAGTGCTCTATTCACTGTGCCACCTAGCCACCCCTTAACGTTCATTTTTAAAAGATTTTGAGATCCAAATTTTCTCTCTCCTTCCTCTCCTCCTTTCCCAAGATGGTAAGCAATTTGATATAGGTTACTTAGGTGCAATCATGTAAAACATATTTTTATATTAGTCATGTTGTGAAAGAGGAAACAGAAAAGGAAAAAAAATGAAAACAATAAAGTAAAAACAGTATGCTTCAAAAAACTGTAGTTATGGGGCAGCTAGGTGGTGGAGTCAGGAGGACCTGGGTTCAAATCTGACCTCAGACACTTGACACACTTACTAGCCGTACGACTTTGAGCAAGTCACTTAACCCCAACTGCCCTCCAAAAAAGCAAAAAAACCAAACAAAACTGTAGTTATTGTAAAAATGATTCTCCTGTTTCTGCTGCTCACTTCACTCTGCACTGGCTCATGTAAGTCTTCCTAGGTTTTCTGAATCCATTCCTTTCATCAGCTCTTAAAATACAATAATATTCTACTCATTTGTATATCACGGTTAGCTCAGTCATTCCCCAACTGATTAGACATCCACTTTGTTTCCAGTTCCTCACTACAACAAGTTCTGCTACAAATATTTTGTCCATCATGGGTCCTTTCCGTCTGTATGTGACTTCCCTAGCTACTGCTTTAGACACATGCAATAATCCATCATGGAGAGAACAGTTCTACTAAGAACATAACAAAGAACTTTTGGTTTAAAAATAAGGAACGTCATTACTGCAGCAAAGACTTTTCTTCCTTCTGCCAGGCCCCTTTTCTACCCTTTTCATTTCCTTTCACTCTGGGATAGGAACATGGAGCGAAGGGAAAGGAGGAAAAGCTTTGTGTTAACTATATGAAAGAGGAGATATTACTATAGAGATGGAATAATCAGCCAGTGCTGTAACTTTTCTGTTCCGTATTTAGTACTTCCCCTAGAAGTGTAGAGGGCATTTTATTCCTCTTAGGGGGAAAAAAGTTAACTCTTTCCTTCCCTTCTCTTTAACAGAGGGACCCAATGGATATCAGAATGAGTTTAAAGGTCAACAAATCCAGCTCTAGTTGTGAAGTGCCTCACCCCCAAACTCAAAAGATGCTTATTCCTGACATTTCTTGGCTCCATTTCTGACCATGAATGATGATCTTCTAAAGTTCAACAATAACAGCGCACATTTATACAGCATGTATACAGCTTACAGTGCTCTTCACACGCATTATCAAGGAGCCCTCTCAAGACTGAACACAAAGAAGCATTCTCGAAATTATTCCAATTCAGATCCACTCAAATAGTACCACATGCTCCTGCTTTCCAGAGCATTATGAAAGAAGTGGAATGTCCTGAAAGGACCGACTCAGCCACTGTACTCAATAGTCAATTTAAGGAAGTTGGAAGCTTGCAGTCTCAGTGAGGGAGGAACAGAGTATCATTTCTGCTCTCCATACTTACAAATTTAAGGGTTATTGGTGGCACTTTGGTCAAACAGTTTGGAAAACAAAATTTATCAAGAATCATTCACTTTTTTCTTTTTTTAATTAATTTTTAGTTTTCAACATTCACTTCTATAAGATTTTCAGTTCCAAATTTTCCCCTCTACCCCGTTCCCAAGACAACAGGCAATCTGATATAGGCTCTACACGTACAATCATATTAAACAGATTTCCACACTGGTCAATCATTCACGTTTCCTATGGCAGGCTTCAGGTCTACTAGCCCATTTTGTGAGTAAATAAGAGGCCAACTGTATTCATTTCAACATGTGGCTACTGACAAAATGAAGAGCAGGCCAGTTAAATTTAGGGGTAGGGTGGGGTGATTATTTCTCGTTTCTTTCTTGCAATGTTTTTTTTTTTTTTACAGCTTCTTACAACTACAAGGAAGCAATAGTAACAGCTTAGGACCCACGTTCTGAGCCATTCATTCCTACACAGGAAAAAGCATAGCCACCAACCCTGTACACAACATAAGATAGGGGTTGTTTGGCTCTTCACAGTAAAGTCCAGTGGAAGGCAGAGCAAGGCACAAATGAACATACTTACAGTCGACTTACCTGCTGTGTTATAATTTATTTCCCACATTTTTTGTGATATTGGCTGATCTGGACATGGGAGGATGAATGAAATGATGAACACCACGAAAAGGCAGGTAAATAACAAAAAGAAAAAAGTAACCGTGCGGCACTGGGCAAACCGGGAACGACGTGATGCTTTCTTAAAGGAACTGTCCTTTTCAGTTCGGTTTTCCAAATTCTCACGAGGTTTCCTGTCATCATGCTTCAAAGGGTGGATCTCAGCTTCTGATTCTTTGTCCATCATGTGGACATTATACAGTTCCACTCCTGGTCATGACCATTAATAAATCAGAATTAGTTATATTATTAACCAGCAAAGGGCTTAGCACACAACCCTTTTGGGTTACTAAGACTTGGGCCCATTTAGGGACAAAACTCTTTTCTTAGATCCACAAGTTCAAAGGTATAAGTTAAAAGGGCATCTGTCCTAAAAGGTTCCATCTAGGTTTTTAAAAAAATATTTTATTTTATTTTTTTGCCTTTTTTTTTTTGGAGGGGGGACGGCAGGGCAATTGGGGTTAAGTGACTTGCCCAAGGTCACATGGCTTGCAAATGTGTCAAGTGTCTGAAGTCGGATTTGATCTCAGGTCCTCCTGACTCCAGGGCTGGTGCTCTATTCACTGCACCACCTAGCCACCCCCCATCTAGGTTTTAATATTGATTTCAAATGACACAAAGACTGGAGCTGAACAAGAGGCTCTAAAAAAACTCTGTTATCATTAAGACACGTCTGTCCCATTCAACAGACTGAGCAAACCCTACAAAATTAAAAAACAAAAAAACACAAACCCACCCAAAGGCCAAATAATAACGAAGTGGTCCTCGCCTCGTCGCTCTGGCATATATACCCAGTAAGGAGATGGGAGGGAGGGGTCCCTCCCAGGCCCACCTACCCAACACTAAGAACAGCAGAGGAAATGAAACAAAGTTCAGCTGATATCAGAGAGAACCAGAAATTTTCAAGCTTGAGCTGCAGGGGATGGGGGTGTGCAAGGTGGGAGTCAAGAAAGAGAGAGAACAGCAGCGGTTCACATTCATACAGCCTTTCAAAGTTGTAAAGGCGCGTAGGTGGCGCAGCGGATAGAGCACAGGGCCAGGAGTCAAATATGGCCTCAAACACTGGCTGTGTGACCCTAGGCAAGTCATTTAACCCTGTCTGCTTCAGTTTCCTCATCTGTAAAACGAGCTGGAGAAGGCAATGGCAAACCACTCCAGCATCTCTACTAAGGAAATCCCAAATGAGGTCACAAAGAGTCGGACGCAACTGAAATGACTGACAATAAGAAAGAACTGTAAAGCATTTTATATATGCATATTACCTTATCTCAGAGAACTTCAAGAATTGAAGTCCGAATTGTACCCAGACAGAAATCCCTTTTTACAGCATTGCTGACAAACTGTCATCCAGACTCTGTCTAAAGATTTTGTTCCAAAACTTTTGGATGGTTCTATTTGGAAGTTTTTCTTAATATTAAGTCAAAATTGACTTCTCTACAGCTTTCACTAAATGTTGCTCATTTCACTTTCTTGCATCTCAGACCTATAACTGGAGTGATATGGAGAAGACACGTCTAGCTAGATTTAGTCATTTAGTCAATGACTCTCCATGAGGCACCGTAAAACTTAAGATAGTCTCTTATGCTGTGATTCTCAGGACAAGGGATGTAGGCTGCAAATATTACCTTTATAGAGAAGGAAATCAAAGCTCAGAGAAGCTAACCCCATGATCATACTAGTAAATGGCAGTCAGAACCTGAACATAGATCTTTCACTCCAAGTACAATGCTCTACCTACCTATAAGATTACCATTACTGAAAACAACAAAAACCCCAAAAACAAATTCCTTTAATACTAGTAACTAATAAATTTAAAACAAATTTTGAAAAAATGGCCATGCAGTGTGTCTTCTTGGACATAAAAGAATCCAGGCAGTGAAACTAAAAATAAAATGTATTGTCTGGTCTTTCATGTTGATTCACTGGTGATGGAACTGTGAATTAATCTAAATTATTTTGGAAAACAATTCAGAATTCCGCAAAAAAAAATTACAAAGCTGTAACTTTGATCTAGTGATCCTATTACTGGGTTTATATACCAAGAAGGTCATTGACATCAAGAAAAGTCTCATCCATATAAAAACATTCACAGCAAGTTCTCAGAACAGAAAATACAACATACCTCTCTCCTTACCATGAGTGTTGTGGGGAGAAAGGAGAAGGGAGAGTACTGGGGCAGAACAAAATCTTTAGACAGAGTCTGGACGACAGCTCGTCAGCAATGCTATAAAAGGGGATTTCTGTCTGGGTACAATATGGACTTCAATTCTTGAAGTTCTCTGAAATAAGATAACATGCTGTTTTGCCTAACAGTTTCCCGAGATTGTACTTCATAGAGGATTAACTGGAAGTTTTGTGATGTATGTATGATGAGAGAAACCAAGAAATTTATGAATAAAAAACCAAGTTTGGCTTTCCTCTTTTATTCTCTGGTGTTAAGGTTTCAGAGAAACGTGTGAGTTTGTGGCACAGAAAATGGGGTAGAAGAGAGATGAGGAGGAGAGGCACTAGTATGATAGAACCAGAGAAATCTTTTGGTGAAGCAGATCCAAGAAAAACAGGAATCAAGCCTAACGGCTTAAAGTATGTATGTTCAACTGGCCTCCTTATCGTTCTCAGTACATACAGTGCTTCCCTCCTACCTCTGGACCTTGGAATCCCTCCCTCCCCACTCACAGATCAGCTCAAATACTTTCTCTGATGGGGCCTTTCCTCATCTCCCAAATGTGCTGCCCTCCATGTGTACTTTGTATATACTAGTGTGCATTTACTTATCTGTGTAAGTCATTTCCCTGCCTCCCCCAGAATGTAAGTTCCTTGAGGGCAGGAACTTTTCATTTCTGTCTTTGCCTCCCCCATGCCTACTGTTTATGGAATATTAGCTGAACTGAATCATATACTCTCTACTGTTAAAATATGAGCTACAGTATTCTGGGGGTTGGGGAGAGGGAAGAGAGAAGAATTTCCTAACTATAGGCCAGTGGAACTAAATTTGATTCCTGTCAATATTTTGGAACATATTTCTAAAGGGATGGTGATGGTCAGTGAGTATCTGAAAAGGGAAGTGGTCATCTTAAGCCAGCAGAGTTTCATCAAGAATAGACCATCCTAGACTAATTCTAGTTCTTTTTTGACAGTATTCCTAGATTTCTCTTAATAGATCCCTCTAGATCAAGGGACTACACTATATATACAGTTTACCTATATTTTGGTAAAACGTTTGAGAAGTTTTTCATTCTACTTGCTTAGAAAAAGTAGAGAAATGTGGGCTAGATAGTATTATGTACAATTAGAGAGAGATGGAACTTTCTCAATGGCCAGACCCAAAGTACAGGCCTTTATCATTTTATGCTGTAGCAGAGAAAGATGAAATGATTGAGGAAAACAAAGGTTTGTCTGAGCATTTCAATTTATTAAGCAATGCAGGCCAACTGCTTATTAACAAACCAGAACCAGACTTCCTCAGCTTAGGCCTGACCCTTGAATATAGGAGGAGACAGACTTTCATACATTAAGAATAATTAATCAAATAATGTCAATTAATTAGAAGAAAACAATACTAATTGAAGAAAATATTAGGGACTTTCCAAGTTTGGAGGAGGAGAGCGAACAGGTGAAATTCCCTGAATTCAGAAAAAGAGGTATCCCATTCCTCCTAAGTGTCTGTAAACAATCAAAGGAACATGGAAACTATAGCTAATTAATTGATCAGCACAGGGTCAGTTTTCAGATAAGATATGCGGTCTGCTTGAGCGTGAAAAAATTCCTTGCATCATCTGAGTGACTGGGTTTCTGGTCAGTCTAACCTAGGTCCTTGGTTAAGGGTCTCTATACAGCAGGTAGAGGCAGTCCAACTTCCCAGCAATCCAGGACTAGGTTCAAACAATGCAATACGGTTTCCTCCCAATTCCCACAACTGAGTAAAGTTTTCTCACAAGACAGAAACTGGACTAGACTCATAACTGAATAGAGAAGAAGCTAGCTCCAGAACTGAGTCATAAGATGGAGTCAGTGTGGTTCCCTCAGTTCCCACAATTAACCACTTGCTGTCCTAACTCCTTCAATGTCAATTTAGAAGGTCTCCAATGGAATGCCCAAAGTATCTATGCTTGACCCAGTGCTATCTGATATTTTTTTTATCAGTTATCTGGATAGAAGAAGAGATTATAAATATAATATAATATATAATATAATAAAAATAATAAAATAAATAATAAAAGTAAATAAATATAAAATAAATAATATAAATTAAAAAATAAAAAAAAGCTTATAAAATCTGCAAGTGACACAGAGGAACAGGTGGGATTAAAAAATATCTTGATCGGCTCAAATTGGGTTAAATTTGCTTAAATGAATCTGGGATCTCATTGGTATAAATACTTTCTCCAGTGAAACAATCTCAACCCATTTCCACATCTTTTCTGAGACCACAATCAAATTCAATGGGGGCAAACATAAAGCCCCCATTGAAAGTAAAACACTTTCAAACCACCCCAAGTACAAAGTGGGAAAAAGTCTTTCTAGATAGTAGGAGTTTGCTGGAAGAGATCTGGAGGAGTGGGTGGGAGAGTGCTTAGCAAACTTCCTGCCTGAGTCAACAGTTTGATAAGGGAGCTGTGAAAACTAACATAATCTTGGTCTTCATTAATAGAGACATGGTGTCCACGAGAACTGTGAAGATGATGGTACCGCTGTACTCCGTGCTGATCAGATCACATCTATAATACTGCGTTTGATTTTCCGCATATTTTAGAAAGGACACTGATGTTGCTGATGAGTATCCAGGGTAAGGCAAGGAGGGTAGTAAAAGACCTCAAGTTCATGGCATAAAAGGATTGGTTGGTTGAAGAAACCAGAGAAGAAAACTAATGATAAACAGGCAGACTTCAGAGAAACCTGGAAAGACTTACACGAACCGATCTGGAACCAGGAGAGCATTGCACACTGTAACGGCCACAGCGCGTGAGGACTGACTTTGATAGACTTAGCCCTTCTCAGCACTGCAAGGACCTAAAACAGTTCCAAAGGACTCATGATGGAAAGTGCCCGCCACATCCGGAGAAAGAGCTATGGAGCTGGAACAGATTTCGAAGCAGACTATTTTTGTTTTGTTTTGTTTTATTTGGGTTTTTTTCTTTCTTATGGTTTTCCCCCATTTGTGATAATTCTTCTACGCAACATGACTAATGTGAAAATGTGTTTAATAGGAATGTATATGTGGAGCCCATTTAGACTGCAAGCTGTCTTGGGGAGGGAGGGGTAGAAAATTTAAAACTTATGGAAGTGAATGTTGAAAACTGAAAATAAATAATTTAATTTAGAAAAAAGAAGACAGAGAGACAGAATTGCTATCTTAAAAGTACTTGAAGGACCTGTCACATTGACAAAGGGCTGATTCATTTTGCTTGGCCTTAGTGGACAAAACTAGGAAGAGTGGAAGGAAGCTACAGGGAGGCAAATATAGACTTGATACATATAAGGAAAAATTTGACAATTAGTGCTCTCCACAAGAAGAACGGGCTGGTATGGGAGGCAGTGGATTCCCCTGCCCTAGAGGTCTTCAAGCTAACAACCACAGGATTTGTAAAGGAGATTGTAGAATAGATTCTTATCAAGTACAGGTTGATCAATGTGGCCTCTGAAGTCCTTCCAAATCTGAGATTCAGTTAAATACTTCTGACTACACCAAAGTGAATGAAATGAATGAGAGGAAAATAAAAAAATGAATTCCCCATCACAGTTAAAGAGACCTCATTAACCCCTCCAATTTGACATCTCAGATTGGAGACACCTCAGCAAGACTGTCCAGGAAAAAGTGACCAAGGGAAAAAAACACTGACAGTGTTCCAAAATACAGTGGCCTTTGAGGGGTCTGTAGGGGTCAGGGCAGGGATCTGGAAAATGTCTGAATTGTGAAAAATAGCAATTTTGGGGGGAGAGTGAGAGTTATTTCAAAATGGAGCATTTTATGTGTTATCCTTGAGGAACATCCAGACATATCTTTCCTATAGCACATAAAACAGTTCAATTCAACTCAACATTGTTGGCACCTATGTACGTGTGCAAAGCAGTGTACTAGAAATACAAAGCATGGAAAGCAACACTATCCCTGCTCAGACCTTAAAGAGTTATAGTCAAAAGGAGCAATGACACGTACACATGATTCAAAGTATAATGGTTCCTGAAATCCAAAGGAGGACGAAAAGTACTCCAAGAAAAATCAAGTAAGAGAACACTTTCAGCTGTTAGGGGTTAGGTAAAATCAGGGAAGGCTTGGAGAAGACATGGGCCTAGAAGAAAGAGAAAGATTTCAACAGGGGAGATAGAGAATGAATGAGTTTAGTGTGGAAAATAGATTGTGCTAATAGCAAAGGTGGGAGAGCGCTGGACAAGGCCAAAGGACAGAAGGTTAGAGTTGAGTTTGGCTGGAATGTGGGGTATACGAAGGGCAATGATGTGAAATAATGTGAGAATTAGGTCATGGAGGATTTCAACTACCAGATGAAGACATCTAAATATTAACCCATAGGCAATAAGCCACTAAAGCAGCAGTTCTCAACCTGTGAGTTATGTTCAATTTGTAACAATGAAAACACATCCCGCATATCAGATAGATTCATAACAGTAGCAAAATTACAGTTATGAAGTAGCAACGAAAATAATTTTATGGTTGGGGGTCACCACAACATGAGGAACTGTATTAAAGGGTCACGGCATTAGGAAGGTTCAGAACCACTGCACTAAAGGCTTTTCAACAGAGGAATGGTATAGTAGCAATTGTGAATTAAAAATTTTTTATAAGGAGAATTAGAAAGGGGAGGGACTGGAGGTAGGGTGACCGTTAGAAGATGATTACAACAGCTTAGGAGAAGAGAGGGCCTGAACTATGACAATCTGAGAGGTCAGGTAAGCACTGATGCCAGTGTGAGAGGTTGTAGAGGGCTTGGTAGCTTACTCGATGTGTCTGATGACGCAGCAAAAAGTTTAAAAGGAAGCAACGTGGTATGTATACAAAGGAAACTGAGCTTGATTTTGTGATTTGGAATCACAAGACATATATTCAAATCCCAGATTTTCCATCCTTACTCTCTTGTAGAACACAGTCATTGCACCTCTATGGATCTTGTTTCCCTCATCTGTAAAATGAATGGTTTGGACTAGATCTAAGCTCTAAATCTATGACCCTATGGCTCTAAAATTTCTAGTGTGGGTGATTAGATGCCATCAGAAATAGAGAAGTTAAGAAGGGGGTAGGTTTTGGAGAATATGGTGAATTAGAGTTTGGATATGCTGAATTTAAGGTGCAAAAAGGGTTAAATGTTCAAGAGGCAACTGGAGATATGGAATGCTGTTCAAGGGATTACATGAGTTCGATACACAAATTTTTGGAGTAATAACTGAAGTGACAGAAGAGGAGGAGGATCAGGAGAAAAACTGTAGAATAGTACAGAGCTTTGAGGGATGCTAACATCTGGTGGCCAGCATGAAGATAAAGCACCAGCAAATGAAACCAAAGAAAGAAGGGTCAGATCAGGGAAGCCAAGGGAGAAGGGAAATGTAGCAGGTACTACAAAATATCCTTTCTCCCTTGGCCTTGCTGATGAGCATCTTTCCTGAAATAGCTCTAAGGTAATTTGAATAATGTAGCCCAGCTGCATCTATTAGAGGGCGATCGAAATAGAAAAACAGGAAGAAAGGAAGAACTGTCTCTACACATTCAGAGACCAAGCTAGGGATTGATGACTGACTATCTGGGAAATCAGGAGAGAGAGGAAGCAAACCACACTGACTCACTGTAACCCTGTACTGGCTTGAAAACACCCATTTTAACACTGCAATTAATAAGCATTTTTAAAAAGTTATTCTATGTCAAGTACTCAAGATACAATGACAAAACACATAGTTCCTGCCTTCATGAAGTTTACATTCTAAGAGGAGAAAACATCTGCACATATAGGTTTATACAAGATATATACAAAGCAGATACAATATATGCTTGTGTGCATACATGCATGTATATATGTGTGTATGTATATGTGTATGAAGAAGTCATACCATGTTAAGCCTCAGTTTCCTCATCCTGTAAAATGAAAATATTTTTTATACAGTCTACCCTAAAAGGCTATTGAGAATGCACTTTAAAAAAGCCATTTAAATGAAAAATAAGTGTGCACTATTGTTATCCCATTTTCACAAGCAATAGAATGGTGTTTGAAAAAGATTAATTTATTTAAATGATTGTGATTAAGGCAAGAGACATCATCAGAAATGAGACAAAACCCCTGCCCTTCAAAGCACTGTAACCAAATAGGCTGTATTTTGCGCTATTAGCTATAGCTGTGGATTTTTATGATGACGCCAAAGTACTCTTTAGAAATAATACCGAATATTTACTATTTTAAATCCATTAGCACTGGTTTTAGGCCAGTGTTGGTGATTATGTAAAATGGCAGTAGAGTGTAGTGGGGAAAGCAGTGAGTGGGCCTTAGAATCATAAAAGCTGGATTTGAGCACCTGGACAGTGGCCAAATCACTTAACTTACGTGCCTAAGTCTCAGTTGTAAAATGGGAAGTATACACACCCTGCCTGATCTCCCTCCCTCCCAAGGGTTATGAGGAAATCACATGACAAGCTGCAAAATACAATAAAGGTACTCTATTTGACTACTTATATTACTGTTGTTAATAAAGTTTACAGGATCCTTCATTTTATCAGCACAAGTCCTTTTTCCACTGATGGCAACCTGCTCATTATTACTGACAACAAAGGTCAATATTGCAAACGAGCTATTAAGAAATGTTAAAGGATCACAGTATCAGAAGTGGAGAGGAACAAAGTCACAACACTAAGGCCAAAAATGAGTGAAAAACTAGATTTAAATCAGTTGGGAAAACAGCTTTGCTAGTTTTTGTTTTTTTAATGCAAATCAAAATAATTTTAAGGTACCATTAAACCTTACTAAAAGTGGGAATACTGAAACAATGATACTTCATATTGGGGTGGTGTGGAAATCAGTTACATGTGTATTGCTAGGCAGACTGTTAATTGTTTTAGTCTTTATGAAGGATACAAAAATTTCTAAGAGGAGCTACAAAACTGTTTATACTTTTTGGGAAATACATGCCAAGGAAATACCCAAGGAAGGGGGGGATTTATTTGTACAAAGATACTCAAAGTTGGGCAGGTAGGTGGTGCAGTTGATGGAGTGTCAGATCATCTCCCTTAGTCCAATTTTGGCCTCAGACACTTAGTAGCTGACCGTGGGCAAGTCACTAACCTTATTTGCCTTAGTTCGTCATCTGTAAAATGAGCTGGAGAAAGAAATGAAAAACTATTCCAGTATCTCTGCCAAGAAAACCCCAAATGGGGTCATGGAGATCTGGACATGACAAGCAACTGAACAACAAAAACTCATAGCTATTTATAGTATTAAAAAAAATTGCAAACTCAAATGACTATATTAACTGACTCGCTAAACAAACCACAGTATCTTTTTTTAAAAAATTCTAAGTTATCATAAGATAATGGAAAATCACAGGGCTAGTAAAAATAAAATTTGTGGACTACGTCTTAGCTATAGAAATATTTTTGTGAAATTATGTTTGATGAAAAAAACCTCAAAATGCAATAGTATATGCATATACTGATTACAGCTATGTAAAAATATTCGACTAGACATTAAAAGACTACAATCCTTGCAGGATTATAATGCCAGTTCAGTATCAAATTAATTTTAAGTTCATTAATACCATTCATAACTAAAATTACAGCAGTGAAATAACAGACCTACATATCTGTCAGCTAAATTAAAATTTTTTACCACTCCCATAACCCCTTTCCCAGACATCAGAATATCTTAAATTAATCTACTTTCACAGCCACCATCTTTGTCAAGGCCTTTATCACTTCTCATCCAGACTATTTAGTACAAGACTCGTTTTTTCCCTTTCCCTTTAAAAAAAAAGTTTTATGTCTTTTTTTTAATATTCTCTCTTCCCTTCCCTGAGAGCCAGCTTATATAATAAATAATATTTTTTTAAAAAACCAGGGAAAAAAATCAGTATAACTGATCAAAACACTGAATAAGTCTGAGAACAGGCGATGTGCAACACTTATAGACTTCCCACGCTCTCTCTGCAGGTGGGAATGAATTCTCATTGCTCTTCTGAGCTGTGTTTGTTCTTCGCCATTTCTGCAGTGGCCTCTTAACTGGGCATCCTACTCAAAAACGTCAAAACGATTTTCCTGCAGTACAAATCTGACCTCTACTAAATAATACTCCTCTACTCAATAAACTTCAGAGCTTGCTATTGTATCTGGGAGATCAAACATAAGCTTCTAAGTTTAACTTCTAAAGTTCTTTACATTCTGGCCCTTATCTAGCTTTTTTCCAACCTTAGTATAACATTATCCCTTTCTTGCGTTCTACAGAACAGTTCAATCAGCCTCCTTGCTGTTTCTAACACCAGCTATGGAGTGAGAGATCACTTCTGAAATGACTACCTATGCATGACCTTGGGCAACTCACTCAACCTCATGGGAGCTTAGTTTCCTTGTCAGTAAAATTATGGGGTTGGAGGTCTGCTTTCTGCTTTGGATCTCTGATGCTATGAGCTAGGAGGCTGGTCAGTGTGGATGTTACATAGTGAGAGGTTTGAAGAGAATTACGCTCCTCACTGTTCCCTCAAAAGACAACAAACAAAAGTACCAAAGAAGGAAAATACCTGAAAACATAAGAAAACAAAAATAAGTCAGGAAATTAACTAAGTGAAAGAAGATTGATGATTCAATTAAACAATACCGTCAAGGGCCAGAATTGGATAAAATACCAGAAGTAATGCAGAAGGGAAAGAAACAAGGCCACGTATCCCCAAGAAATGTCCTTAACCTCACTGAACGTGCCCTTTAATAGCAATAAGGTCAAATAAAAGCTTTAAGTAAAAAAACCCACAACATTAACAGAGGCTTTCTAAAAACTGGGAAGAAATAAATAAAAGAACCAATAGAGAAATGTAATATAAAAACTGAACAGGATCAACCAACAATAGACCTGATTATAGCAGAAAATGGAATTAAAAGCAAAGATGACCAACTTTATAGGGACTATAGACTCCACCCCCCCAAATAAAGCTGAATTATCTAAAACATGCACAATCAACTGACTGGTCCTGGCTTAGAGGATAGGAAAAGTCAAGACATGGCAATCTCAGAAAATGTTTTTTTAAATTTTCATTGACTTATTTACTTTTACTTTACA
>CM053583.1:312959342-313000166 GCA_028627135.1 Pseudochirops cupreus | reverse complement strand
AAAATGGGGTTAATCATCTCATATAGAAGAGGCAAGGGATAACTGTTACAATGGAGGGGAAGAACAGGAAGGCAAAAGGGAATGGGTCAACCTTACTCTGACTGAATTTGGCTTAGGGAAAGAATGACATACACTTTAAATTGGGTATCTTGCCCTACAGGAGAGTAGAGGGAATGGGGATGAGAGGGGGGATGATGGAGGGGAGGGCAGGTTGGGGGGGAGGGTTGATAGAAGCACACACTTCTGTAAAGGGACAGGGACAAAGTAGAGAATAGAACAAGTGGGGGGTGGGATAGGAAGGAGGGAAATATAGTCAGTCTTTTACAATATGTTCATTGTGGAGATGTTCTATGTAACTACACATGTACAGTCTGTATGGAATTGCTTGCCTTTCCAGTGGAGGTGGGTGACGAGGGAGGTAGGAAAAGAATCTAGAATTTAACGTTCTAAACTCAAATATTAAAAATGTATATACATATATATATATGTGTGTGTGTGTGTGTGTGTGTGTGTGTGTGTATTATTATTATTATTATTATTATTTACATGTAACTGGGAATTAAGATATATAGGCACTGGGATAAGGAGATCCATCTTGCCCTACCAGAAAGTCAGAGGGGTGATGGGGGAGGATACAGGAGAGAGTAGATTGGGGGAGGGGGAAAACATGGGATTGCTGTTTTGGGGTGGTGGATAGGGGAAAGATGGGGAGAAAATTTGTAACTCAAAATCTCGTGGAAACGAATGATGTAAACTAAAAATAAACAAAAGTTAATTAAAAAAAAAAAGATGGCCTTGAAGAGTTTGGCGGCCTAAACCGACCACCAATCTGAAGATGCATTAGTATAAATTAAATTATCTATGCCAAGAGAGGCAGTAAAGAATAAAGACTGAACACTTTTATCTCAACAACCTTGTGAGGTAGGTAGGTAGGTAATGAAAATATTATTAAAAAGAGAAAGTATTATGTAAAAGATGTTTTATTTGAATAATACTAACCTAATGATGAAAGAACTGGAGATTAATTGCAGATAGGAAATCAGGTGCTTTTTAAAATAAATCACTGTCTATATAAGCTACTAAAAGGCTTAGATGGGAAAATTTCAGCCCTAGAAACATTAGATATGCCAGTTGATAAGCAAATTGACTCAGAATATAAAGGAGATGAAACTGGGAGTACTAAAGGCATATTATACAAGCAACTCTTATGGTTCCACCTCTAACTTATCAGATTGGCAAAGATGACAAAAGAGGAAAATGACAAATGTTGGTGGGGTTGTGGGAAAACAGGGACACTGATGCACTGTTGGTGGGGCTGTGAACTGGACCAGTCGTTCTGGAGAGTAATTTTAAATTGTCCAAAAAGCTATTAAACGGTGCATACCCATTGACCCACGGAACACTAAGCAGAAATTAGACTAGTGGTGAGAAAGTTGTGCCCAAAGATGTCCCAAAAAACTCCAACAACAAAAAGGCATATAACTTATAAAATAGTACAAGTACTTAATAAAGCTTGTTTATTGATCATACAGCACATAAAGGCCCTGGTTAGCGCCTGGTCAAAAGCTAACAATTCAACAACCACTTAAAAAAAAAAGCACTCACTGTATATGGTATGAGGGGGCACAAAGAGGGCATTTCTAGTTTACTGTAGAGGTGAGGAGGTTGGAGAGATTGCATTAGTATGACCCATACTGTCACAAAAACTACAAATAAGCATGAGAGAGACTCTAGGTAGTGTGAGGTAGGGGGGAAGATGAGAAACAACTTAATAGAAAGTTGCCTGATTAGAAAGTAGGTCTTGAGAGACTGAGCATACTATGCCCATATTATATAATCTGAAAACCAACAGAAAGAACAGCCAAAAGCCACAGGATATCTGGCCTTCACTATTTCAAAAATGGTTAGTTGGTGTCTAAAACCACCTACTGCAGTTACTTCCTTTCTGCCATTTTTGGACAAGAGACAGTGTTATCACTTATAAAATTACTGAAACCGTTTGCAGAAAAAAGCCAAAGATCAAATTCTGGCAGAGGTTTGATTTCCCCTGATGAGGTTACCCTGACATTGAAACTTTTAAGGCTGAACACATGGTAATCTTTTCACAAGTTAATATACAATGCTGAAAGGCTTTTCATTTTCATTTCAAATGTTTAAAAAGAATTATCAAAATATATTTGTTGCTCTATTTTATAACCATTAATTACAACTCCCTCCTGAACATTTATGCTTATTTTCTATAGGGTATCTATCTCTTGATATTCTCACTCTTACGGTTACTAAATCAATAAAGGTTATTAACAAGTTGGAAGGTAAAAATCAAAGCAAATGTTAGCCTCTTCCTGGTCAAGTAACAAAAAAGCTTGCTGACTCTTGGTAAAACCCAACACACACTTCCTTTTCTCCTGTAGCTAATACCCCAAATAATAAGGTATGGGTCATTAAAAAAACACCAATGAAAAATACTTAAAAGGTTTGGGATTTAGAATATTGACTGGCGGAAAAATAGCAAACAAGCAGCAAGAGACTCCTGCAAAGAGCAAGAAACTCTGAACAAAGTCTTTCTGACTAAGATCTCACTTCTCAGCTCTAAACCAGTTCTGGGGTTCCTTTTTTTCTTTATTTTTAAACATTTCGATAACTATTTCAATATAATTAGCTTCCTTTATAAATCTACATATTTTACACATGTCAAAACATCACACTTAGAAGGCAGCTAGGTGGCGCAGTGAACAGAGCACCGGCCCTGGAGTCAGGAGGATGTGAGTTCAAATCCAACCTCAGACACTTGACACACTAGCCGTGTGACTTTGGGCGAGTCACTTAATCCCAATTGCCCTCCAAAAAGCAAAAAGCAAAAAAAAAAAAAAAAAAAGATCTCACTTCTAAGATACAAAGGAAAGAAATGAGGCCAATTTATAAGAGTAAGAGCCATTATCCAACTGAAAAATATTCAAAGGACACAAATAGGTGGTTTTCAGAGGAAAAAAGCTCAGCTATTAACAGCCATATTAAAAAATGCTCTTAACCATTAATAATTAGGCAAGTGAAAATTAAAACAACTCTGAGGTATTATCTCACTCATCAGATTGGCTGAGTTGACAAAAATGAAAAATGACAAATGCTGCAGGAACTATAGAAAAAATAGTTACTTTAATACAGTGTAAGTGGAACTGTGACCTAGTCCAACTATTCTGGAAAAAAATATGGACTATGCCCCCAAAGCTATTAAACTGTGCATACTCTTTGACCCAGATATAGTACTAGTACTTCTCCCCAGAAGAGATCAAAAAGGGAAGTGACCCTTATGCCCTTATGTACAAAAATATTTTTAGCAGCATTTTGTGGTGGCAAAAGAATTGGAAAGGAGGCGATGCTTATCAGTTGGAAAATGGCTAAACAAGTTATGGTATATGAATGTGATGGAAAACTATTGTAAGAAATAGTGAAGGGGATGGTTTCAGAAAACCTGGGAAGACCTATATGAACTGATGCAGTATGAAGTAAGCAGAACCAGGAGAGCAATGTATATAACAACAATATACTGCAAAGATAATCAATTCTGAAAGTCTTAGGGACTCTTTTCAATGAAATGACAAACCACAACTCCAAAAGACTCATGATGAAACATGCTATTCACTCCAGATAGAAAGCTGATTGACACCCATATATACAAAAATATTTATTGCAGCTCTCTTTGTGGTGGCAAAAACCTGGAAATTAAGGGGATGCCCATCAGTTGGGGAATGGCTAAACAAGCTGTGGTATATGAATGTAATGGAATACTATTGTGCTATAAGAAATGGAGAGGAGATAGACTTCATATGTACCTGGAGAGGCTTATACGGACTGATGCTAAGTGAGAAGAGCAGAACCAGGAGAAATTTGTACACAATCACAGACACATCATACGTGTGATGACCAACCTTGATAAACTGGACTCTTCTCAGCAACACACAGCTATAAGACAACTCTACAAGTCTCGGGATGAAAGGAGATACCTACAAAAGATCTAGAAAGAACAGTTTAAATGGAGACTGAAGCAATCTATGTGCTATCGTTCTTTTTCATGTTTGGTTTTGTTTCCTTTTTCCCACTGTTCACTCCATTGGTGACAACCCTCCTACACAACCAGACTAATGTCCAATGTGAAAGTACCTGCAGATTCTATACTTGACTGCATGCCGCCATGGCGGGGGAAGGGAGGGGAGAAAACTTGAAACTCAAGGGACTCTGGAACTGAATCCTGTAAGCTAAAAATAAATAAACAAATCAATTTAAATTTTAAAAAAATTAAAAGAAAAGAAAGCTGATTGGCTCAGAGTGCAGATGGATGCATGTTTTCTCTCTTTTTGGGTATTGTTAACGCAGGAATTTGTTTTGCATGATTATATGTATTTGTAATGGGATTTGTTTTTCTTGTCTTCTCAATGGGTGAGAGAGAGGGAGGAGGGAAGAACAGAATTCAGAACTAAAAATAAAATAAAACAGAACTAAAAGAAACTAATTTTGAAATAAAAATAAAAAGCTGAATGGTCAAATTAAGCAAAGCCAGTCACTTCACACTTATATAACAAAATCAGAACAGAGGCTTGTTGGTCCTTGGCTAAACCTGATGCACGTTTCCTTCTTTTCTGCTGCTAATACTCTACTTTATATGATGGGGGTCATTAGAAAGACAGCAACAAAAACACGTGAAAGGTCTAGGGTTTAGTTAGCGTATTAGCCAGAGAAAAGAATCCGTTTGTGCAAAGTCTCTCTGATCCAAGAGACCAACTGAACCAAAATTGTAAGAATAAGAGCCATTCTGGTTCCAAGGAGATAGCCCCAGTCCTTTACAAAGACGAGAGGTCTATGAGTATGCGGCACATGCAAATATTTTCAGATTTTTCGATGTATTGCTCAGTTTTGTTGGTTGTTTTTCTTTTCATTTTATTCTTTTAAAATATTTGCTTTATAGAACAGCTCTCTGGGGTGGGGAGGAGGAGATATACTGGGGAAAATTTTGGTGATAAAAAAAACCAAAAGATATCAATACAAATTTATTTTTTTAACTAATAATTATTCTCTAAAACATAAACAGTCAGAACATACATTCTTCAAAGGAAGAAAACCAAGCTATGAAAAAAGTGCTCCAAATCACTAATAATTAGAAAAATGAAAAATAAAGCAACTCTGTGGTTCCACCTCTAACTCCTCAGAATGGCAAAGATGTCAAAAGAGGAAAATGACAAATGCTGGTGGGGTTGTGGGAGAACAGGCACATTAAAGCACTGTGGGTGGGGCTGTGAACTGAACCAGTCATTCTGGAGAGCAACTTTAAATTGTCCAAAAAGCTGCTAAACTGTGCACAGCCACTGACCCAAGCTATATAACACTGTCAGGTCTATTACTCTTCCCTTGCTCTCTCCTTTCCCCTCTGTCAAAGAGATCAAAGAGAAAGAAAATTTGACCCAGAGGAAGAAAAATATTTACAGCAGCTCTTTTCTACTGCTATATATAGCAGGACACAGGCACTCCATCTCCCTGGAACTTTCTCCTTTGCCTTTCTTTCTCTTGGCTTCCCTGGTTCCTTTAAGTCTCAGCTAGCATATCATCTACAGGGGCGTTCTCCCTCTCCCTTAATCTTAATGTCTTTCCTTTGAGATTATCTCCAGCTTACCCAAACAACCTCTTTACACAGCTGTAGGCATGCTGTCTCCTCCTTTTTACCGTGAATTACTTGTATCCCTAGCACTTAGCACAATGCCTGATATGTGGTAGCTACTTAATAAAGCTACTCACACAGCAGCTAGGTGGCACAATGGACACACTACTAGACCAGGAGTCAGGAGAAGTGAGTTCAAATCCACTGTATGTCTCTGTATGTCTCTGGGCAAGTCACTTAACTTCTGTCTGCCTCAATTTCCTCAGTCATAAAATGGAGATAATAACACCTATTTTCCCAGGTTTTTGTGAAGATGAAATGAGATAATATTTATATTTTGCAAACTTCAGAGCATTATATAAACGTTAGCTATTATACTTCACTGATTTCTTGATCGTCAGTTTCCTCTGGTGGGTCAGGTTTCTGAGGTTCCTTCCATTAGTTTTCCCATGATTCTCTGAGTTTGTCATATTAATAGTTTTTTATGGTACAGTAATATTTATTATATTCACATACCACAATTTGTTTAACCATTCTCCAATCTAGTAAAGTTGCTACCAAAAATGCTGGTATAAATAATTTGTTATATTATTTTATATTATATAATATATACGGGCTCTTTCGTTCTATCTGTATACCTTCTTAGGGTATACACTTAGCAATGGAATCTCCGGGGACTCTTTTCTCAATTTTTTTTTTTGCCTAATCCCAAATCCTCCATACTTTTCCAAAAAACGATCCTCCCAGGGTTCCACTTGAACATCTCTGACAATGCTGTTTTAGGTTAGGGAACTTAAAATAATGGCTTCTATTCCTATTAAGGAGAAATGTTCTGTTAACCAATTCCATCTTCTTGCAAAGTTATCTCTTTGGCCGAAGAAGGTAAGGGAACATGTAGGGCAGAAAGAAAAAGGATCTGTTTTTAAAATGAAGGCAAGGCAGGGCAAGCTAGGTGATGCAGTGAATAGAGCACCAGCCCTGGAATCAGGAGGACCTGAGTTCAAATCCAGCCTCAGACACTTGACACAAGCTGTGTGACCTTGGGAAGTCACTTAAACCCAAACGCCTTGCTTCAAAATTTAAAAAAAGAAGGCAACACTGCTCAACTTAAGGTATCATTGTTTTATGTTATTACCATTTTTTCTCTATATTTTGTCTAGGTTATGCTAAGCACTGAAATATCTATGCTCTAGATAACACAAAGCATTATGGGCATTCAACTTATAATGACGTTATGCCTGACCAAAAATATGTCCTACTCTTCCAGAAAACTCTAGGAGTATTATTATTGGTTATCTAGCTTAGTAGCTCAGAAATGAAGGCAGTTCATACTACTAGGCTTGCATCCCAAAGAGATCAAAGGAAAAATGACCTATATGTACAAAAATATTTATAGGAGCTCTTTTTGTGGTGGCAAAGAATTGAAAACTAAGGGAATGCCCATCAATTGGGGAATGGCTGAACAAGTCACGGTATATGAATTATGATGAAATATTATTGTGCTATATAAAATTATGAGCAACATGATTTCAGAAAAACCTAGAAAGACTTTTATGAACAGAAGTAAAAAGAAGTAAGCAGAATCAGAACATTATACTCAGTAACAGCAATATTGTAAGGGTGATCAGCTGTGACTTAGCCAGTCACTCTGATCAAAACAATGATCCAAGACAACTCCAAAGGACCCATGATGAAAAGTACTATCCCACCACCAAAGAGAGAATTGATGAACTCTTGAGTGTAGCTAAAACACTTTTTATTTTATTTATTTTGTTTTTTTGCTTTTTTTTTTTGGAGGGCAATTGGGGTTAAGTGACTTGCCCATTTGAACTCAGGTCTTCCTGACTCCAGGGCCGGTGCTCTATTTACTGTGCCACCTAGCCGTCCCTAAAGCTCTTTTTTAAAAAAACTTTTTTTTTTGCAACATGGTTAATATGGAAACACATTTTTTATGAGTTTGTAAGTATAAGCAGTATCATGTTGCTTTCCTTCTCAAGAGGAGGGGGAGGGAGAGAATTTGGAACTCAAAATTTTTTAAAATGAATGTCAAAAAATTTTATATGTAATTGAGAAATATTTAACTAGCTAAGTAAAAATGCTTTAAAAAAAAGAAATTAAGGTAGTTTAAACACATGACCTTGCCTTTACTGTATTTATAAAATTAAATTCCTAAGCTTCTGTCCTAAACATCTGTGTAGGATGAAGTGTGGTCTCTCATTTGCTAAAGTATATAGGCCTTTGGCCTTAGGGCCATAAGGAAAATGAATCACAGCTCTAAGCTGTGATTAATGAGACTTGCTGTTTGAGGTAAAAGGCATTTGGGACCATAACTAAATTTTGTTTGGAGTTTGAATTTGGGTATGGTTGTCTGCATAAGTCAGTGCCCGCATCAAATGCCACAAGCTACTCAAAGGGAGTGTGATTCTAAACTGTCAACTGGTGCAAGTCTACATTTGGTAAAGGCCGAAGGGGCAATCTTAGCCTGGTCTGGGATGGGACCCCTTCTGGCTCAGTTTACCCATGAAAATCCTTTGAAAAGGAACGTTGCCCACCTATTCCTGAGTCTAGCTGTGAGGTGGCACCCATACTGCATGGATAGAAATCTGTGACTTTACCTGAATTTAAACAGAGCCAAGGATGTTTTATCCTGTCATATTTGGAATGTCATATGTCCCTGCTTATCCCTTCTATAGCAAGTTTCTATGATCAGAGCAAGTAGTCAGTAAAAGATATGAACCATCTTGTTTTGTGGATAACTGTAGGGATCAGTGTGAGTCTAAAAGCACCTTTGGTGCAGAGGGTCACAGCCCAGTTGCTAAAGCTCATAGAGTAGTCATGAAAGACCACTAGCCTGATGAGATTGGCTGGCTTGGCCTGTCCTCCCATGGGTCCATCCCTCTAGTGCACGTGGATATCATGCTTTAATCAAGTACCTCTAGGGTATATAAGGAGGGCGCTACAATACAATAAAGGACAGCTGCTGTACACTTCTCTCTCGCCTCTGGTCTCTTCAATCCCTCCTGAGAATACAGCCTAAGGCTGGCCCTTAGGCTACAGAGTTAAGAAGCAGCCATTTCAGCTGGTGCTACTACATGGGACAGGGCAGATAAAAGAACCCTTCGGGGCCAAAAGAAGGACCCCAGAATCATGCCAGTGCGCCCCGGAAAAAGACGAGGTATGAACACCTCTCTTTGAAGAGAGGCTCCAGGAGAGAATACCTGAGTAGCTGTGCAATATCTGGGAGTCAGCAGAAGGCTCGGAGAGTAGTGAGTAAAGATGGGACAATATATAGGCAAAATAATACCAGGGGAGAGAGAGGTTTACAGGACCTGTCCCAAGGACGAGGAAGTCCAAGGCATCGATTTCACAACTTACCACCCAGTAAAAGATGCCTTTGAAGGGGAGAGAATGGAGTTTCCTACAGTCCCTGCCTGTATTCAAAGGGGCCCAGCCCTTCCTAGGGAAAGTGGCCCAAGCAGGGATTCCTCCCCTGAGAGAGAGGGAGTGGTTCCGACCACCCACACCTGCTTGCAGAGACCCTGGGATTACAGAGTTAGGCAAAAGGGAAGCTTGATAAAATAGAGTTGGGCAAAAGTCAGGTGAATCAACAGGAAGGAGGAAGGGATTACCCTCGTGAAAGCTCACTCACGGCAGAAAAGAAAGTAGTGCCAAGCAGGCCGCCACTGAGGAGAGCACAGGCTGTCAGCCGAGGGACGTAAAAAAGGCAACTAAGGCTCAAAATAAAAAAAGACACTAGAGTTCCCTCAGGTGTCCTGCTTACACTCTGCATTAGAAAAAACACTAGAGAAAGCAGGAGAAAAATGGGATGTGATAAGCAGTTGGAAATTCTTCCCAGTCATTGAAGAACAGGTGAGAAGGCCGCATAAACCTCTTTCTTTTAAGGTACTTAAGGCATTAGCCAGAGTAACATTGACCCTGGGGCAGGCTGTTTTTTTGATGGCGCAATACCCTGAGCAATGCTGCCTCCACACTGCTGAACTGGCACCTGGTGCACCTATGCAACTGGTGTTTCAGCAGTTTTCAGGCCCTGGTCCTTCTGCAGATACAGCCCAACAATTGGGCTATACAGAGAAGGCCTATTTAAATATCTTTAATTGTGCTTGCCTTGCCTGGAGCAAGATCCCTGTGGCCAAAGAGGACAGATTAAAGGAGGGCCCACAACCTCCGGGTACCTGCTGCTCAAAAGAAACAGGCACCACAGATGCCTGAGAGGAGGGGCTGTTATGCAGCCTTGGCAGCACAGCAACCATCCGAATCTTCCAACTTTGGAGTTTAGGTTACTTTAGCCTTTCCCCACACAGGGTCTGTGAAGTCGCAATTCAACCCCTCTCACAGGTTTTTCCATCTTTTCTCGTTATCACTCCCCTTGACATGTATTCTATGGCCACTCTGGTTGTTAGAATATATCATGAAATCCCCAACACTGTCTTTCTTTTAAATACAGATACTGATTACATGTACATCAACAAAGGAGCTCCTATAGCTCAAGGTATGCTCCTCAATTGCCCCTTAAAATCTGTGGAGAAAACTTTCTTCACACAACAAATTGAACAAACAAGGCCTATGATGACCCTTGGATTAGGAGGGAGAGTATCTTTTGGCCTGGTCAACACAGGGGCCTATAGGACAGTATTCCCCATACAGATATGGTCTCTTGAATGGGAATCTCTGCCAACTGAGACCCAGGTGGCCAAGGTGGGGGGACTCACCTCAGCATATATTTCAAATTTTCAGTTGAATTGGGAGAAGGGACTCCAGCATTTCCCAATTTCTGCTGTTTTTCTGTGGAGTATATTAATGATATGTTTAGCATCAGAACTGAAAGTGCCAGAGGTGCCTCAAACATTTTGGTGTAATACAGCTGTTTCTAATATTATCAAGTAAGTTTCACCTGGCTTCCATTACTATCTGGAGAGCTCGCAACTTTTAAATGTTTTTCAAGAGATATCCTGTAAATTCTATGTGAAGCTTCTGGATCCATTCTGTTTGTTTGTGTCTCTCTGTTTTGTCTTTATGTCTTTATGTGAGTGAGTGTGAGAGTCATTTGTCATTTTGTCAAAAAAGTGTGAACAGAAGTTCTGAGATTTTCAAAGGTTTAGAAATTTCCTTCCCTTCATTCCACTCTGGCCAAGTGGAGTGAGGAAAAGGTGATGAGAAATAATATGGGAATTTTTCCCTTAGATTGAAAAGGTAAACAAATAAGAATTAACCATTTTCTGCCTCACCCATTAGAGAAAAAATCTTGAACTTATTCTGGTCATTTTAAGGTAAATGTGAAAAAGTGAATTAATACCAATTCGTAACCTTGTGCTAAGATAAGTCAGAATTTATTATACTAATTGGCATTTAGGCAAATTGGAATTTTACTAAGATCTAGCAAAGAAACATTTGAAAGGTGAGAGCTTCAAGTTCCCTAGTTTTGGGGAAATGGAACAAGGCATGCCTCTGAAAATTTTTTCAGAAGTTCCACTCCCTTTGAGTGAAGGTTGAGAGCATTTCACTCTCTAAGAAATTTTTAGGAATAAACATAGCACTGAAGTCCAAGGTAAAATTAGCAGATTAAGAGAAAGTGCTGCAAAAATAAAATAGGGAATCTAAATTCATAATAAATCTAACAAAGGTTCCACTAGCAAAAGCCCATGAAAACTATCTCTAGAGGCAAGGTCATTCAGTCTGAGAAGGGAACTTGTTTATTTTGCAACCTGCTAGGAAATTCGCAAAATATTTGAAAAGATTTCTGAGATTTTTAAGTTTGACTTTGAAAACGAAAAATGTTGTGCAAGAAAATCCTTATTGTTTATTACAATTTGGAGGAGACAGTTAACAGCGATCCTAAAGAAGGATCCAATTGATATCACAGAGCTTTTCCTCCAAGCCCAACAAACTATTCGAACTTGTGCACACCCAATTTACATTCTTCATGTATGATCTCACATTGATGGCCTTGGTCCCATTTTTGTTGGCAACAAGAGGGCTGATTGCTTATGGACAAACATGGTTGTGGCTGACCCTATCGCCCAAGCAACCTTAGCCCCCCAACCTTAGGGATCTGTATCTTAAACAAAAAGGGGGAAATGGCCCAGGCCCTGTGAGACAGGACCACATAAACAAGATTGTTTATACACTGCTGAGGATCTCACACCTGCTATGCGCCAGCTCTATAGAATATGAAGCTAGGGTGCTGGCAAAGAGGTGGCAGTGGTGAAAAAGTAATGTATAAGATACCCACAGGTATTTGGGAAGGCCGCTATTCTCTCATAACCTAGGGGCCAGGGTATGCTTGTATCTCCACAGATGAAGTTCCACAGTGGGTTCCTGCAAAGAGTGTCTGCATTATCTCTAAACCAGCAGCAGAAAATGACAAAGAGGAGGCACCCATCTCGACAATGGCGGAACCACGCCAGACGAATCAGCAAGGGATGTGGCTGCTGGCTGCTGCCTTCACCACACTTGCCATCTCACCACCTGCTCATGCAGAACAACATAGCCAACCAACCACACCGTTGGCTCCATCAGTCAATCTACAGTGGATGGCCAGTGATGGCACAACATAAACTATACACAGTATGTTCTGTTCCCATGCAAATGTGGAGTCTATCAAAAGACAGAACTTGGAAAGGTCTATGGAAAGCCATGGTTTCCATAGGACCAATTGTGATAACAGCTTGGGACAGCATTGAGGAACATGGCAGTATGTGCTCGAGCCTGGGGACTAGAAAGCACAAGAAAATGCTGAATGTAGCTTTTACGCTCAAGCATGTTTGAGGAAAAAAGCTCAAGACAGTTACCATTCCTCTTTAAAAAGTCCTATCTTTAAACAGTTGTGCATATTATAGGCTAATTCTGTGGAAAAGGGTATCTTAGGGAAATTTCCAGTGAAGCACTCTTTGTATCTCAGTTGTAATGTTCTTTGTATCTCAGTTGTAATGTGAAATGCCAAAAAAGGAATTCCTTCATTGAATTGTTTTGTCAGTGTTCATACAAATGTAAGATTTGCCATGGACTGGTAATTTGTATAGCTGTTAATAACCCTCTTTTGCAAGTGATTAATACTACATTTAGTTAAGTTCTTTATATCCTTTTAAAATGATTCAACTTTGTGTTTGGTTTTTTGTTGCATAGTAAAAATGTGGGAACATAATGTAATAGGAGCTTAAGGGGTGTTTAATGTGACTTGTATGAATTGTATAGTTAGTCTCTTGTTATGTCTATATCTACTGTGTAAAACCAAATGGTGCAAGCTCAATGTGTCAAAAGGCTATGTAGAACAAGCCAGAACTGATTTAATACCAGCAGCTAATTCAAACAGCATTGGACTGTGGTTATAAGTATAGGACATTTTGTGTTAATGGCTAAAACCTCTTAGTTGAGGCGTATTATTGTTTTGTGGTTCTCCTTTGTTTAGTTTAATGTTTTTGTAATAGCTTAGTCATGATTCAAGCTGATACTCACTTGGCACTTTCTAAAATAAAATGGGGGAATTGTAGGGATCAATGTGAGTCAAAAGCACCTTTGGTGCTTAGGATCACAGCCAGTTGCTAAAGCTCACAGAGTAGTCATGAAAGACCACTCGCCTGATGAACGGCAGCTGAGATTGGCTGGCTTGGCCTGTCCTCCCATTGGTCCATCCCTCTAGTGCACGTGGATATCATGCTTTAATCAAGTACCGCCAGGGTATATAAGGAGGGCACTACAATACAATAAAGGACAGCTGCTGTACACTTCTCTCTCTTCTCTGGTCTCTTCAATCCCTCCTGAGAACACTGCCTAAGGCTGGCCCTTAGGCTACAGAGTTAAGAAGAGGCCCTTGTAGATAACAAATGTAAAGGAAGCAGAATAAACTGAATAATGGTTTTGAGGGATTTGGAAAGACAGATAAGAATGTTTGGGGACAAATGAGGGTTTATTTAAGCCCCTCCTGTCTCCAGATAATTGATACCAGTTTCAGAAGGGTTTAAGTATGTTGAGAGTGTGTGAGGAAGTATTTTTAGGAAGCACAAAGATTTGTAACTCGATTCTAAAATTTTGAGGAAAGCAACAGGATCAGAATGATTCTTCTAAGAACTATATATAGATGTGTAAGATTGGCTTTCAAAGGTTTCTCTATCATGGAAACTCAAACCTTGAGCATGTTTGGTAATAGGATCAAAAGCTTGGATTTTTTTTTTTTGATGCAGTGTTGTAACTGTTTGTGAAACTTTATTATAATTATAATGTACCTAGCCTGTGTGGCTAGAAAACTGAACCATTTCTATGCGCCCTTGGTATTAAATCATGTCTCTGTGAGCCCCCTATCAGGCCTGACTGAATATCCCTTGCTCTGGAGTGAACCTCTGAGCCAAGGGACCTGGAAAAGACAACATCAGATGCAGATGGCATCTCCAGGTTCTCCAAGGATCCAGGCCTGCACAGGAACTGCTACAGCTTTAGATTATTGCTTTGTGTTGTTCTCATTGTTACCTTGATCTCCCTTACTGTTAGAAAATCTTATGTGACAATTTCTGAAGGTTTATAAAGTTTTCAGTTGAATACTGCTAAATTGATGTAATAGGCTGTAAAGCAGAACAGTGTTTGCTGTTCCAATATGGATTTGTGGCTATTCCATGAACTAAGCAAAAGTTAACATGTGTAACTGAGTGTATATGTAAAAGACTCAATTTCTGATACTAAACACTTTTTTCTAATAGGGCCATACTTCCTCCCTGCAAGGGTTCAGAAGTCCTTGCTCCTTTGAAAATAACAAGCTACCCTTCCTCAACTCCATGGCTCTCTGGGGATAGGCCATCTCTTTTTCCAGAATGACTGTATCCAAGTTTTTGGAGTACTCACTGTCACCACCACCACTGCCATCCTTAAAACTTCTTTTGCCTTCTTTTGCCTCCAATAAAATAATTCTTTACACTTTGCAAAGGGATAATTAAAAAAAAAAACCTTTTGGTTTTGAGCCCTTTCCTTAAATCAGGGGTGGGGAACTTTTAGCCTCAAGGTCACATGTGACCCTTGAGGTCCTCAAATTCAACCCTCGGACTGAATCCAAACTTCACAGAACAAATATCCTTAATAAAAGGATTTGTTCTGTAAAACTGGAACTCAGTCAAAAGGCCACATCCAAGAACCTGTAAGGTCACATGTGGCCTAGGGGCCACAGGCTCCCCACCCCTGCAGTTTAAATCTTTATCTTGTTTGGGCAGGAATACCAGTAGTCCTACCTAACAGAGAGAACCCATCCCTGGCCCAGTGTGGGAAAGTATTCTTTCATCCTAGATAAGTGAATGCTTCTTGACACATTGCTCTGGCAAACCATGACTACTCTTCATAAATGGTTAGCTACAGTCATTCCATTCAGGGGAGTACATCTAATAATTAAGGATAAAGAAGGACTGAAGAGCTGCAAAATGGTGGTTAAACTGCCAATTAACATTCCAAAGGAAAATAAGGCTGTAGATTGCTTGGAATTCAAATAGTACATTCTGTTTTGGTTTAGCGAAAGTCCATCATTACTGTTCATATTTCTCCTCTCATAAATTAAAAGCAGCAGCCTGAGTTTTAAAAAAAAAGAAATAAACATCTATGACGAGATGACTGAGCCCTAAAGATGTCCTCTTAAAGTAAACAACAGCTGCCATTTATATGGAACTATCAAACATTTATTAAGCAATTATCATTGTGCTAGGTTCTGGGAATTCAAAGATAAAATAGTCCCTGCCTTCAAATACCTTACATGCTATTAGGGAAGACACATATATGAGTATATCATTATAATAATAATTATTATTATTATTATCTTGCAGTGGGGGAAGGCAGGGCAATTGGGTTAAATGACTTGCCCAAGGTCACACGGCAAGTAAGTGTTAAGTGTCTGTGGCGGGTCCTCCTGACTCCAGGACCGGTGCTCTATTCACTGTACCGCCTAGCCACCTCCAAGTATATTAAATACAATTGAGGGGGAGGGAGAAGAGAGATGATAGCAACTTGGGTCAAGAGATGATAGGAAAGCCCACATAAAGGAATTGAAACTAAAGGATCTTGGAGGAGGTAGGACCAATTAGGCAGCCATTTCAATAATCCAAGTAAGATGTGATAACTAGGGATGGCAGTCACTTAAGTAGAAAAGGGAGTAAGATGTGATGGTGTGAAGGCAGAATCAAATTAACAAAGATTTAGCAATTGCAAGTATGGGGTGAGAGAGCGAGTGAGAAGTCAAAAATATACTGAGCTTTGGAGCCTTGGTGACTAGAAGGATAGTGGTACCATTAACAGAATTAAATTCAGAAAAGGGATGTTTGAAGAGAAAGATAAGTTGAGTTATGCTTTGGATATGCTAATCGTTAGGTTCCTATGGGACATCTCATTTGAAATGTCCAATAGGCTCATTTGTGACTGAAACTTAGGAGACTAAAATTTGATACATAAATCTAAGAGTCATTTACAGAGAGATGATAATTAAATCCATGGGAGCTAATGAGGTCACCAAGGAAGAGGGTCTAGAGAGAGAAGATCCAAAACAGATCCAAAACAGAGTCTTGGGGTATATCCATAGTTATGGGGCACATGAATGAGGATCCATTAAAAGAGAACCAAGAAAGAACAGTATTATGAAAACCCAGAGAGTTCTTAGCCTTCTAAAGAAACCTTAGTTCATTTTAGGAGGTTCACAAAACACTTTACATCATTCTCTCTTTTGATTCTCACAATTACAGTATTAGGAAAGGACTACTGGCATTATACATTTTATAGGTATAGAAAGCAAGACTAAGAGAGACTGACTTACTAAATCAAACAACTTGTAAATATTTGAGGTGGGAAACCAATGCAGGAAGCTCCTAACTCCAGCTCTAAAATTCTTTGCTTCAGGATATGACCAGCCAGAAAAGTGATCAAAGAAGACCATGCATTGAAGCCCCCCACCTTGGACTTAACTTGTGTGCTTTCACAAAGTATCCTTAATTACCTGACATTCCAGAACAACAATTCCCCTTCCCTTTCTGTATGGACTCCCCAACTTTCCCTCTTACCCCTTTCCAGTTCTTGCTTATCTGTATGACAAAGCCACCTCAGGACTACCAGATATCCCAAGCATTCCACAGCCCAGTGCTTGCCCCTCCTCCCTTTTCCTGTTCCCCTTCCCCCTACCCCATCAAACTATCTGTAGACTAGACACCTAACTTGGCCTATCCCTCTGCCTCTCACAGGAAAGAGATCCAGCTGCTGCTCTGCCTCCTATGGGAGCAGGCTTGCTGGGTGCATTATCCCAATAAATGCCTTTCTTTAAAATAAAATAAAATAAAATAAAATTCTTTGCTTCTTATTTCTCTATTGTTTGCAAACAGCTGTTTTCAGCTTTTCTAATACATCTACCCATGGTGACTCATTATTTATGGGGTTGTCACCCCTTTCGTAGGGTTCGCAGCTCTAGACAAAGAAAGGGCCTCGGAGGCCATCCATCTAGCTCAACTCTCATTTTACAGATGAGGAAGACTAAGATCCAGGGAAGTTAGGTGACTTGCCCAAGGTCACAAGGGTAGAATTCAGAGGGGAGATTCGAACTCTGGCCCTTTGACTCTGGGGCTAGCACTCTTTGTATTGTATCATGCAACTTGCCATTGAGCAGAATATCCATTCATTCCTATTATTTCTCTCAGAAGAAACATCAAATGGGTTTTCAAATCAAGTCTCACTTGCACAGGGAAGAAAAGAAGTGCTGACATATAAATAAAAAACAGGGGACAGCTATTTGGAGGAAGGGCACTGGCCTTTTTAATGGAGAAAGTCTTCAGGGAAATCCTAAGGTTACAGATTAACAATAATATCTTGTTTCCCAGTTAGCAAAAGCAAAAACACTTTGTTGAAGGATAAAAAGGTCACCTAGTAGCTATGGCTCCAATTGGTTGACTTTAAAAGTAATTATTAATTATCTAAGTAAGGCCTAAGTAAGGTATTGACATCATCTTTAGATATTAGGTTTCATTCAGCTACTAAGTCTTGCCTTGCCCAATGTCACTTAGTTGGATTACTCTTCTAAGAAGAGGCACACAATTACTTCCAGCAGCATGAACAGGGTGAAACAGTGGGAAATATGAGTAAAGATTATAACCTATGAGAAGAAAAAGAAGAACAACAGAAACAGAATATATACCTGTCTGAAACAATTTTATGAAGCCAATACTAAGGCAGGGGAGATGAATAGGTCATAGTTTGATTGACAGCTTCCCCTCCATTTCAGGCTTACAGTTAAAGCTCTATATAATAATGATATAATATTACACAGAATAATCTCATAAAAATATCAGGTCCTATAGCTGATTGTCTTCTGTACAAATGTCTTAAGGAATCAGAATCTGGTCATTCCACTCTTTGATCTGTTTACATTGGTTGTTTACTTCAATTAAATTAATTCAATTCAATAAACATTTATTAAGCACCTAGTCAGTGTAAGGCACAGTGCTAGGCCTTGGAAATACAAGTACAAAAAATGAAAGAGGCCTTGCCCTGAAGGAGTTTAAATTCTAACCTTCTCTTTCAAGTTATATCCCTTGGACAAGTCCCTACACCTCTGTGACCTTGTCTCTTCTTCTGTAAAAGAGAAATAATAATCCTTGTTCTGCTTTCCCTACAGGGATGTTATGGGGAAAGCACTTCGGATCAGCAAAAAATTAGTATAATTAATAATAATAATAGCTAACATTCATACAATGTGCCATGCATTGTGCTAAGTGGTTTACAATTATTATTTCATTTGATCGTCAGAAAGAAGGTTTGGTTGGGAGGTTGGTACTATTATTATTCCATTTTTACAGATGAGTAAACTGAGTCAAAGATTTAAGTGGTCACACGGCTAGTAAGTGTTAGAGGCTGGATTTTAATTCAGGAGAGGTTATGGGCCCTGTGAGTAGTTTCTGTGACCAACCAACCAACAAACAAGAAAAGGAAAGATAAAAACAAAGAAAAAGACGTTTTCCATCTCTTTTCATCCCAGAGAAATTTTCCCCATTACCAACACTTTTCTCTCTCATCTCCAACAACACATCGATGTTTATTAAGCCGATCACTACAGCGATAACTTACAAAACCAAATTATGTAACACTTTAAAAAGACAGTAACACAAAAATACCCTGCAAAATACCAGGTAGGTCGGGTTGTTGCCCTTCACTCTCAAAGAGAACCACGACATAAGGGAGGCGACGCCGTGACCTGCAAGTGAACTGGGCTGAACTGAGGCAGGGCCATGCAACCGTCAGCAGCCTCAACTTTCTCCCCGACAACCATCGAGTTCCAGGGGCAAGATATTGGCAGTGGGAGACCTAGACCTTTTTAAGCTAAGATCTTAATCAGGTTTCAGTTTGATGGAGGCAACACCCACCCAGTGATTAAGGTTAGGTAAGAAATGAGGTAGAGAATGGCCTCTTTTACCTAGGTAGGTTGGGACATTAATAGCCTGACAAAGTGGAAACAAATTTAAAAAAAAAACTCCTTCTTTAGTTCAACTGAAAATATTAAGAAAGAATATTTCCTTCAATCTAAAACACTTTCTAGACTTTTTCCTTTAGTTAAGTGGATAGAGACTAAAGAACAACACGGTTCCAGGAAGTGGTTTATGGGTGAAAAACAAACTTAGGACAAACGAACTCTTGTCTAATTAAGATCATGACTTTCTCCATCCCCAAGAGAGAATAATGGCCCACATAGGAGAAGCACCTTCTCAGTTCAAAAAGAGACTGATCACTAGGAGAAAAAAGTCCTTTCGATCCCAAAAGAATAGGTAAAGGAAGGAAGGGAGAAGTTGTAATTGAAGATTAGGTAACTTGTTCGGGAATGTGGATTCCAAACCCCTATTTTAACATACTGTGACCTTTTCTTCGTTGGAGATTCCTAAAAGGTTACCTCAAAATTTCTTGAGGTACAGAGATGTCAGAATGTGGGGCTATATCTACTTGGACACTGCATTCTAAACTATAAATGTTTAAATTTGCTGTTAAATTAATACAAAAAAGTTTCTGTCAGACTTATGCCTGAAGTGCTAAGTAGAATATTAATATTTTTCTTTACCAAGTCTTTCGACGATATACATTTAGTTAGATCTGGGACTCTTCATGTTTCCTGAGTTTCAGTCCAGTGCTCTTTCTACCCTAAAATATATCACTTCCTTTCTACATCAAATGCTTTTATTATAGGGATTAAGGACAAATCCATCTTTCAAATGAGAAGCAAAGTTTAATATGCTGTTATCTTAATGTAAGTAAAGGTCTTATATCACTTATTCATGAGTCACCACTGTAGTAACTATCTGAGACTTTTGATATGGTACACTTTCATCCCTTATCTTGAAGTCTTTTAAAATAAGAAGTCATTGATTCCTATGGAAAATAGCAAAAAAAGTTGTTTCATGGAGAGACTTTTACATAAAATAAGTTACTTGATTTACTTAGGAAGGAACTTGGAGTAAGCCTCCTATCCCAAATTTTAAGACACATTATTCTACCTACAACTCCACCTTCATCTATTTTTATTTTAAATTAAAGTCAGTTTTCTTCATCTTTGTCTTCACTATTAGGAGTAGTGGGAAGAAGAGAAGATTCTTAAAAGAATGTACATATTCTAGCAGAGAGTGAAAACGTGTCTCTATAAGCATCTCAAAAACAGTAAATACTTTTTGCTACCAGTACCAAAGTCTTCCGCAGAAGAAGAGTTGATAATTCACCGCAGGTTTATATAAAACTAGCAGAATACTTAAAACAGCTTACACCGAGACTAAATGCTCAGAAAAGGCACAAGATCAAATACCTCTGTAAACATCAAAACCTTCCCTTTATCAGCTCAAAGAATTCAAATCAATCTTATAATCAAATTAGGGGGTAGGGAACCCGAGGCCCCGAAGCCACAAGTGGCCTTCTAGGTCCGCGGGTGCGGTTTTTTGACTTGAATCCAAACCTCACAGAATAAATCCTTTTATTAAGGGGATCTGTTGTGTGAAGTTTGGATTCGGTCAAAGGGCCAGACTTGAGGCCCTAGAGGGCCACAGGTGGGCTCGAGGCTGCGGGTTCCCCACCCCTGAATGCCACACTACCCAGTTGGATTTAGCTTAGGGTTAGCCAAACAGTTGCAACAGTAGACATGAATCCAGCTAGGGCAAAATTACAGAAAGGGGGAGGGGGCAGGGGAATAAACATTTCCTAAGGAAGTTACCTCCTTCTTACGGAAAGAACACGGGGGACCAAAGATAAAGACTCTTAAAACGGACCTAGGACGCAAAAGGCACGTAAGTAATTTTTTTTTTTAAAGAGGAAATAAACGACCACCCGAGGAAATGTATGGCAGTCCCATGCAGAATTCAGGGAGCAAAGGGGTGGGGGTCCGCAGCTGTAAGGGTGCAGGGGGAAGGTGATGCGCAAAGTTCCTCTCTGAGAGATCCCTGAAAGCGGGGAAAAAACGCCCCCACCCCCATTTCCTCTTTTTTCCACCCTATCCCTCCATCCCCTCCGAGTCTGGCAGATTTTTGGAAGGAGGGAGAGGCGCAGGGAGCTGGAGAGTTAAAGAGCCGGTCTTGGAGAGCCTTCAGGTGGGAGCCCAAGGAGCGTCTACAACCGGACCGGGGAGAGGGCTGCTACCCCGTTGGGGGACACCCGGGAGGATGGAACCTTAAGGACGCGGGGGACAGGGCGAGGAAACACGAGGGCCCCGGGAGAGCAGAGGACCCGGGGGGAGAGACACTCGAGAACCTCGGAAAGGAAAAGAGAAGAGACACTGTGCGGCGGGAGAGGGGAGACAGGAGGACACTTGGAGAGAGAATGCGGATTGGGGCAGGGGCCCGGGGCCAGGGCTGGGGGTGGGCTAAGGCCGCAGCATCAAAGAAGGAGAGAAGTATCACCGGCTTACTCACCTGCAGCCAGCTCTAGCCTGCCAGTCACTGCGCCCGGGACCCAAGCCGGTGCAGGTCGCTCCCCCTGCCCCTCCCAACCTCACGTCACTTCCGCTCTCGGAGCCACGCCCCTCAGAAAAAAGAGGGAATGCGCGGTGGACCACGCGCGCCCGGCAGGTCTCCCGGAACTGCTTAGCAACTGTTTCTACGGGGCACCTTTGTGGCTCCGGCGCGACGCCCTCACTCTCCCTCCCATCCCCCTCTCCAGCCTCGTTCTCAGGGCGCTGATGTTGGCGTGGCCTCGTCTCTATCCCTCCCAGGGGTGGGTCCAGAGCTAAAGTCTGGGCGTTTGCACTCTTTTCTAGCTACTGCTGGGTGGACTGGTGGAACTCGGGCTGGGCCAGGGGAGGGGCAATGGGAGGGGGTCCTGGCTCCTTGCCTGGAAACCACGCCTAGGACAACAGCAAAGGCCATGGAAAGGGCGCTGGATTTGGAATCAGAGCACCTGGGATCCAGCGCTTAGCACCTTTGGCACCGTGGGCAAGTCTCCTCCCCGCTCTGGATCCCAGTTTCCCCCACTGTCCAAGAAGGGGGTTGCATGAAATGATTCTTGGTTTCTTTTCCAGCTCAAAATGCCAGGAACAAAGAGTCAGGACACATTTTCCCACCCTCTTGAGAGGTTCCCAAGGTCTTGGTTCAAGAGTGGGAGGAGGATATAGTGGAGAGAGTGCTGACAGTGGAGTCAGGAGACTTTGGCATCTGTGACCTTGGGCACCCTTTCTGATGTGGGTGCAAACTCTGCCCTAAGGGTTAAGAAGAATATTGAGAGTTGCTTTCCCAGTACTTTATGAAGACCCTCCTGAGGATCCCTTAACTTGAGGGCATCCTAAAGTTCTTTCTACTTTATCTCGAAATACTATAAAACTTTTCCTTAACCTGTACCAAGAGAATTGTTTTTGTCTCCCTTATCCTGTGTTCCCCTGTCCTTTAGTCTTTAACCCGTGTGCCCCTGCCACGTCCTTAAATCTTTAAACCATAAAGAATTCCCTTTGTCTCCATCGTATGTCATAAAATCC
The DNA here is from genome assembly GCA_028627135.1 of Pseudochirops cupreus. Classification (NCBI taxonomy): domain Eukaryota; kingdom Metazoa; phylum Chordata; class Mammalia; order Diprotodontia; family Pseudocheiridae; genus Pseudochirops; species Pseudochirops cupreus. The sequence continues at coordinate 312,977,565 of CM053583.1, read as the reverse complement.
TTTCTTGTCCTTTCTTTAATCTTTAACCTCCATTAAAAACCTCTAAAACTACATCATCCTGAAACCTATGTATATAAGCATAACTCCCCCAAATAATCGAGGTCTCTATTAGCTTTCTTGCTAAGGAGGTGTGTGTAGCTTTCACATAATAAAGCTCCCATTGACTACAGGAAAGGTCTAAGTGAATTCTTTTGCACCTGAACAGCTCTCCAAAATCTGACCTCAATACTTTCCCCTTCTCTGGCCTTAGATTCCTTTTTGTAAAATAAGAGGGTTGAAAAGAGAACTGAATTGGGGGTCAGAGGACCTGGGTTCAATTCTAAACTCTTCTACTTAAAATAGACCTTCCTGCCAGGTCCAGCCCTTTATTCACTGTGCTGTGTGTACAGTGTCCTTGTCTGTCAAATAATGGTTTGGACTACACGACCTCTGAACTCCCCCTTCCCGCCCTGGTTTCTGACGGTGATTCTGTCTTGGTGCTTGGCAAATGGAAAATCAAGGAAATAAAGGTTTCTCTCTCCCTTGATTTTGAGGGTATCAAAGCTAAAACAAGGAGAATTTTTAAGGATATTGTTGAGGCTGTTCCCCAAAACAGTTCCTCATGTTATAGGGAATGGCTGCAGGTTCCCTACCCCTGGTAGGATAAACCAAAGAAGGTTCCCCACCCCTGTCCTAGACTCTTTAGTTTTCTCAGGCCTGGATTAGTGAAATTCAGTTGTTTTTTCAGTCCCATCTGATTCTTTGTGACTCCGTTTGGGGTTTTCTTGGCATAGATACTGGAGTGGTTTGACGTTTCCTTCTCCCACGCTTGTTTTACAAATGAGGAAACTGAGGCAAACAGGGATAAGTGACTTGCCCAGGGTTACATTTGAACTCAGAAAAATGAGTCTTCCTGACTCCAGGCCTGGTGCTCTATCTGCTTCGCCACCTAGCTACTCTAATTAATGAAAGTCTTTTGAAACTAATATTTTCCAGCTTTTTTCCCCATTCTAATCTATCCTGAGCACAAAGTCTAGAATAATTCACCTAAGAATTGTGTTCCAACTGCCTTTTTTCTTTTTTTTTTGGAGGGGGGAGGGCAGAGCAACTGGGGTTAAGTAACTTGCCCGAGGTCACACAGCTAAGTGTTAAGTGTCTTCAGACTCAATTTGAACTCAGGTACTCCTGACTCCAGGGCTGGTACTTTTTTCACTGTGCCACCTAGCCACCCTCCCCCCAGCTGCTTTTCTGTAACATTTCTAGCTCTCAAACACACACCTTAGATGGACTGGCAGATGAAGTACATTCACAGAAGAACTCAGACTGGGTTCTATAGGAATTACTATATTTTAGGCTTATTCTTTTTTATTCAGAATTGAACCACTCCTATGCAGAGGATATTAAGAACAGACACAGTATGGAAGATAACCTTTGGGTTTTAAGAAAGGGGAAGTATAGACATAAATCACTTGGCAATTCTATGGCCTTGCTACTTCATCAGCATACAGAAAAATCTAAAGCAAGGAGATTTCCCAGAATACCCATATAGCTATACTTGTACTGCAGCTCCCCACTGCGCACAAAGTTTATTTGGGTCAGTTTCTCTATTGCAAAACCAATTCTGCCCAAAGGCAATAGGGTGGTAGCCAGCATTCCATCTGTGATGGGGGGCCCAAGGGCCCCCCAAAGACCAGGTTCAATCCTAGAAATTGGGTCAGTAAATTAAGGCTGCTCTCTGCAGTACTGTTTTATGAGGGCTCTAACATTTTAACAACAGCAGACTTCTCCAAATGAGAGATTATATGGTAACTCAGTGTTTGCATTTGGGTAGAGGAAAGGGAGGAACTTCATATATAAGACTTTATGTGTCTATAGGTCATTTATTGAGAGGTGGGGACAGAGGCAGCATCTTCCTTTAAAACTGGTTCCCAGTTTTACCTTTTTGTACTACAAATTTCCATCTTTGAGGTTTTGGGGATGCTCCGTCTTACAGATTGAAGGGCCTAGAGTGGTGGTGATTGGTATGGGGACCAAGGATTGTCTTATTCTGCTTCCAGATCTATGCTTGAGAACTATGACCACAGTAACTGGTATAGTCGATTAGATATATGGGAATGTTTCCCAGTCTGTTTGAGATTGGTTACGAGGATGTGGAAGATTATTTGTGTAATCCCAGGTGGTGTGGTGGAGGTTGGAAAGGTTGGGACCAGATGGACATTTATCTGTGAAGTTATATTTGTTTCCCAAACAGAAGATTTATTTTAGGGGCAAAAACAAAAGAAATGAGAATTAATTAAAACTGTATTAAGGTAATCTCCAGTTTTCCCAGCAATTTTTTGTCAAACAATGAGTCTTTTTCTAGGACCTTTGTGTTGGGGTTTATCGAATATATTTTTGATTCTTCTTTGTCTAGGGTTTTATTGATCTACTTTTTCATTTTCAAGCTAGTATTAAGTAGTTCAAAGATTACTCCATTATCAAATACTGTAAGGGTTGAAAGTGCTACTGAAACTTCATTCCTGTTTTTTTTCTTTTTGAAATGTTTTATTGACATTATTTGTTTTGATGTCACTGTAACTTCCCCCCTGTAACTCTCCTTCTCTCACTCTCAGAGAGTCATTACATATAGCAAATATTTTTAAAATCAAAAATAAAAAATTTAAGAGACAAGGAAATCAGCATAACTCTCGATACTTCAAAAAAGCATGAAAATATATACAAGGTACCATACTCCTGGACCTCCCACCTCTGCAAAGGGGTGAGGTGGAGATATCTTCTCATCTTATTCTATGTAATTTTGCAGTATTCACTTTTGATTTTTTTTGTGGATACTCTTTCCATTTACACTGCTGTTGTCACTGTGTATGTTGCTTCCTTGGTTCTACTTACTTCCATCCTCATCAATTCATCTAGATCTTTCTATGCTTCTCTATTTGTCTTATTCATTATTTCTTACAGCACAGTAATACTGTATTGCATTACATTCAAAAACTCCAGTTCAGCCATTCTCCAATTATGGGGCATGTACTTTGTTTCCAATCTGTTTCTCTCTCAAAAAATGCTGCTTTGATATTCTGTATGTGGGGACTTTCTTATTATCAGTAGCTTCTTTGGGGCACTATAGGTATTTTACCACTTTAATTGCATAATTCCAAATTGCTTTCCAAAATAGTTAGACATATTCCTAGTTCCCCAGACAATGCATCAGTGTGCATATCTTCCTTCAACCCTTCCAACATTTACTATTCCCATTTTCAGACCTCTTTGCTGGTTTTCAGGGTGTGAGATGAAACTTCAGGGATGTTTTGATTGGTGTTTCTTTTATTATTGGTGATTTAGACTGAGCACTACTGGATCCAAATATGAATAATACTACCCTGGAGTAATTGTATTATTTTAATTTGCACTACATATTTCCATTCGACTTGAATTAATTACCCTAACTAACTTAGAATAGTGCTAATAGGAAGCTCTTTCAGGGAATTCATTGTTCATACTAATCAGGATCCAGCTGCATATTCTCATATGGTTTTTTTGAGTCCTGCCTGTTCATACCCACTTATCTATTTGCAAATGGCTTTTGATCTTTTGTGTATATAAACACATATACATGTGTACATATCCACACATGTATGTATGTATGTGTATTCATTTTTTGATATAGCTTAGATATCAAACTCATCAGAGAAAAAAGCCTACAGAAATTATAAGTAAAATGAAAAGCTGATTCTCTGAAAAGACCAATAAAACTTATAAACGTTTAGCCAGTTTGGTTAGAATACCCATTTATGCTAAAAACAGATAAAACCCCTCCAAAATATAGGCGTAGAGGGACTTTTTCTAATATCATAAAAAGTACCTTCCTAAAGCCAAAAGCAAGGATTATATGTACTGAAGGGCACTAAAAACTTTCCCCATAGATATAGAAGTAAAGCAAGGATTCCTACTCTCCCCACTATTAATTGACATGGTTTTAGAAATGCTGGTAATAAGAAAAGAGAAAGAAATTTAACGTATAGATATAGATAGAAAGGAGATAAAACCAACCCTAATTTCTGATGACATAATAGCTTACTTAGAAAATCTTGGTGGTTGTTCTTTGTTCTCAGAGAGAACCAAAATAATATCACTGTGCTAAATTAAGTTTCAATGTGTCTGGGCTGGGGCTGTGGCTGATAAGATCGATATAAGCTCGGAATGCTCTACCACAGGTCGGGAACAAATAGGTCCTGTGAACATTTGGGGTGGAATCTCCAAATTTGCCATCCTGCATTTCCTTTGAGCTGCTTCAGTCTGCTTTGCTCATACAGCACAGCACCTTGTCCGATGTGGGCACACCATGCTGACTGGCTGTGCCAGTGTCTCCCACGTCACGCAATCAATTCCAAAGTTCTTGAGAGAGACCTTGAGAGTGCCCTTGTATCACTTCTTCTGACTACCATGCTTGCCTTGTATGAGTTCTCCGTAAAACAGTCTTTTTGGCAAGCATACGTTTTGCATTCGAACAATGTGGCGGGTCCATCTGAGTTGCACTCTTTGAAGCAGTTTGAATGCTTGGCAGTTTAGTTCAAGTAAGGACCTCAGTGTCTGGTACCTTATCCTGCCAGGTGATCTTCAGAATTGTCCTAAGACAATTCAGATGAAAGCAATTTCTGGCATGGCACTGGTAGACTGTACAGGTTTCACAACAATGAGGTCAGCATAACAGCTCTGTAGACCTTCAGTTTGGTAGTCCGTCTAATACTTCTCTCCCACACCTTCCCAAATAGTGAACTAGCTCTGGCAATGCATGCATCAACCTCATTATGAATGTGTACATCCCTGGAAAGTATACTACTAAAGCAAGTGAACTTATCCACAGCATTCAAAACTTCTCCGTTTGCTGTAACTAATGGTTCCATGTGTGGATGGTGTGGTAGTGGCTGATGGAGCACCTGTGTTTTCTTGGTGTCAATTGTTAGGCGAAAATTAGCATAAGCAGCAGAGAATTGACCCATACTTTGTTGCATTTCAGCTTCAAAGGCTGCATTGAGTGCACAATCATCTGCAAACAGAAAATCATACGCCAACACTCTGTTTTGGTCTTGGCTTGTAGTCTTTTCAAATTGAAGTATTTACCATACATGTGGTAGCTGACCTCGATGCTGTGCTCATCCTTATTGAAAGCATTTGACAGCATGGCTGAAAACATCATGCTAAAAAGCATGGGAATAAGCACACAGCCTTGTTTCCCTCCATTGGTGACTGGGAAGGCATGAGAGCATTGTCCGTTATCTCTGACATAAAATGATGATGAACTTCTCAGGGCTACCAAATTTTGACATAATTTTCCATAAGCCCTCACGACTAACAGTATCAAAGGCCTTGGTCAGATTTACAGATGTTGAGTATAGACCTCTGTTCTGCTCCTGGCATTTCTCCTGGAGTTGTTGGGCAACAAACACCATATCGACTGTTCCTTGGCTCATTCTGAAGCCATACTAGCTGTCAGGTAGATGACCATCTTCCAGGTGAAGGATCATCCTATTAAGTAGGGCTTAGAAAATCTTAAAGAATAATCGAAGATACTCTTTGAGAAACTGATAGCCTCAGCAAAATTGCAGCCTACAAAGTAAACTCACAAAAATCATTTGCATTTCTACGTAATAACAAAATTCAAGAGACAGAAACAGAAAGGAAATATAATTCCAAAAAACTACAAAATGCACAAAACATCTGGGGATCATTCTAACAAAATATAACATACCTAAATACATTCAATTGCAAAATGTTCTTTAAATAAAAAATAACTTAGATATCTGGAGAAATATTCAGTACTTATCACTGAGTTCTGCCGATATCATAAAAATGACAATACTGTCAAAGTTAATTTACACTTTCAATGCTATACCAATCAAATTATCAAAGAAATACTTTCAGAACTTGATAAAATAATAACAAAATTCATTTGGAAAATTCAAGATCTAGAATATCAGGAGAAATAATGAAAAGCCATAGAGATAAAGGGGAATACGATTTCTAGACCACAAACTATACTATAAGCAGCAGTCATCAAAACCATCTTGTATTGGTTAAAACCAATAGAAAAAACTAGAGAAGGGAAAATCAGAAACAATTAGCTCAATAAACTGGTGTTTGATAAGAAAATAAAGCATAACTTAGTTAAGAGAAAAATCCTCGAATCTATGAGAGTAAACAGAATGGGAGGGGTGTTGAGCATGTCTAATATGAGTGTTGGATAGAGAATGTAATCCTGATCACTGACTCTTGGTCAACTTAAAAAAAAAAACCCAAAGTTTAACAGTTTTGCAATATATGCTTATGATTTATGCTTACTCTAAGTGAAATCAGGTTCAGTGTTTCTGAACACAGAAAAACATTCATCTCAGATGTAATAACCAAGTTGAGTAAAGTCTGTAAGTGTTAAACAATTTGAGGTAGTTATGTGGTAGGTGTATACTTAAGCAGTAAGTGTACTTAGGTTAAAGCAGTTTCAGTTATTTTAAATGTTGCTCTTATACCACAATTACATGGAATACTGAGATGCATGTTGGGAGACATGCTTTTTTTGTGAAACAAATATAGCAGCTGTGTCTGCAATTCAAAAGAGGAACATTTGGCATGTTTGTCCTAGTTTATTTCATTTATTATCCTGTAAGGTACCTACTTTAAGCTTTTTTTTTTTAAGGTAATAAGGACAATTTCCAGATGCAATATGGGTACTTTAGGATTAGGTCTTGGTGTTTGTATTAAATTCAGAGGCCTTGGTTTAAATCTTTAATCGTATTGTGATTTCTTTTTAGATGTATTGCACTAAGTGAAACTTTCTTTTTGAAAGGAAGAGAGAAAGAATTCCCTATTCGATAAAAACTGCTGGGAAAACTACAAAGCAGCCTTAACACCATATCCCACAATACATTTATTTTTTGTTTTTTAGAATCTACAGATATCTTTACTTTAATCATTAGTCAGGTTGTAAAAAAGGATTATAACTGATGGAATGATTAGTGGGAAAGAGGAAACAAAACAAAACAAGAAAAAGAAACACAGCAAGTAGTTTGTTTCAATCTGCACTCAGACTCTGCATCTCTTTCTCTGGACGTGGATATCTCTTTCAATCATGAGTCTTTTGGAGTTGTCTTATAACCTTACATTGCTGTGAGGAGCCCAGTCTATTGAAGTTAGTTGTCACACAAACGTTGTGTCTGTGATTGTGTACAGATTTCTCCTGGTTCTGCTCTTCTCGCTCAGCATAGTTTATATAAGTCTCTCCAGGTTATTATAAAGTCCATCTGTTCCTCATTTCTTACAGCACAATAGTATTCCATTACATTCTTATACCATAACTTGCTCAGTCATTCCCCAATTGATGGGCATCCCCTTGTTTTCCAATTCTTTGCCACCACAAAAAAAGCCGCTATAAATATTTTTGTACATACAGGTCCTCTTCCCACTTCTCTGATCTCTTTGGGATATAACCCTAGAACCTACAATACATTTTAAATGGATATATGACTTTAATATTGGGGTCATACTATAAAAAATTACAAAAGAAGCAGATCAGATGAGAATATATGGAAAGCATTGGTACAGTGCCTGGCATATAGTAAGCATAAAATAAGTGCTTATTTTAAAAAAGGTCATATTCTCCTCACGGCTATGGATAAGAGATGCATTCTTAACCAATAAAGAATAGGGGCAATTGGAAAAGATAAAATGTGTAACTTTGAAAATATGAAACCTTATGTACAGTAAATTGACAAAGATAACAAAAGATAGGAATGATCAATGTTTGAAGAGTTATGGGAAGATGAGCACACTCATACATTATTGGCAGAATTGTAAAGTGATCTAGCTATTCTGGAAAGCAATTTAGCATTATATGAAGAAAGTTACTAAAATGTCCACACCTTTTGACCTGGAAATTCCACAGCTAGGCATATATCTCAAGAAAGTCAATGAAAAAAAACAAAGACTCCATAGCACCAAAATACTTATAGTGGCACTTTTTATAGTAGCCAGAACTGGAAACAAAGCAAATGCTCCGCAATTAGGGAATGGCTAAATAAATTGTGGTAAATTAAGTGTAATATAATATTAAGAAATAATATAAGAACTCATATATATATCATAGCTACAGAGAAGCATGAGAAGACCTGCAAACAGATACAAAGTAAAGTAAACCAAAAACTTATTTTCTTTCTCTTTTAAAAATTCTTTATTATTAAATATGGCTCTTTGGGAGGAGATTTGGGTGTGATACATTGGGAAGTGTTGGCAATGTAAAAATAAAAAATAATGATGTATTTTTAAAACTATATGGGTATATGTATTATGGGAGGGAGCACAGAAAAAGGACAGAAGGATTGTTCAGTTTTCTCAAGAATTAAAGGTCCATTTATGAAAGTACTTAGTTTTTTCTCTTGGGGAAGCTACAAAGAATGCTAACTCAGACAGGCGGCTAGGTGGTGCTGTGGCTAGAGCACTGGCCCTGGAGTCAGGACCTGAGTTCAAATATGACCTCAGACACTTTGACACTTAGCTCTGTGACCCTGAGCACATCACTTAACCCCGATTGCCTTGCCAAAAAAAAAAAGAAGAAGAAGAATGCTACTCAGATTCTTCATGGGAGGGAGAAATAAATTTCCAGTACACAAAGATACTAATATAGGGGGAAAGGCCTCAGTTTTGGATATTGCTACCTACAAATGGGTATATGCACGTAAATATTGTACAACAAGCAATATCATTCATTTACATTCCCTAGAGGAAGGATAGCACTTCCAGTAACAAAAGTGTAAAGAAGCAAATGTAAGAAATGTCATAAAAACTACAAACCACATGTTGAAATGAATTGTGGAGGGCTGGTGAGGTGGCGCAGTGAATAGAGCACCGGCCCTGGAGTCAGGAGGATCTGAGTTCAAATGCGGCCTCAGACACTTGACACACTTACTAGCCATGTGACTTTGGACAAGTCACTTAACCCCAATTGCCCTCCAAAAATAAGCAAAAAAATAATAATAATAAAAATAAATAAAGTTCAAATGAGAAGAAGGCCCTAGTATTTGTTGAATAGAATTAAAGGTAAAAATGACAAGACTTTGCCAACAAAAATAGTAATAACATTGATTAACACAGCTGTTCTCAACCTCCCTAGTGCCGCGACCCCTTAATACGCTGCGGTGACCCCCAACTATAAAATTATCCCCGTTGCCACTTCATCACTGTCGTTTTGCTACGGTCATGAATCGTAATGTCAATATCTGACGTGCCGGATGGGTTTTCATGGTCACAGACTGAACACAGCCCGCGGGTGGAGAACTGCTACACTTTGGCATCTTCCATTTTACATGGTACTTCTCTCTAGCGAATTTTGTGAGAGAGACAACATCATTACCCCCATTTTATAGATTACGAAAGTGAGGTCCAGATAAATGAAATGATTCATCTAACATCACTATTGGTAGTAGAGCTGAAATTTTCAGTTTGATTATGTATTTGGGATAAGAAATAAGGAAAAGACAAAGATGATTTCAGGGTTATTAAACTGGTACCCAGGAAGATTAGTGGTGCTGCTCTTATGAGAGAAGGTTTGGGATAAAGATAAAAATTCAGTTTTAGACACAGTTGAAGTGCCATCAGACATTGTAGTAGAGATATTCATCAGGCTGTTAAAAGTTTAGTATTGTAACTCTGAGGAAGGGTTGCACTATAGCTAAGATTTATCGTTATGGATATGAGAGTAGATGAGACTATCAAAGGAGTGAGCATAGGGACAAATTAGCACGGGGCCTAGGATAAATTAGTTTTATATTTAAAGGTCAAAATAAAAATGAGTTAGCAAAAAGGACAGAGAAGGAAGAGTCAGGTAGGAGAGATATAAATGACAAGTGTCAGGGAAGCTAATTGAGGGAAGAGTATATAGAAGGATATGGTCCACTATGTCAAATGCCACATAAAAGTCAAGAAGGTCATTGGATTTGGGAATAAGGAGATTACTACTGTCCTTGGAGGGAACTGTTCTAGGAGAGTGGGATGGGCAAAAGTCAGATTATAACGGTTTGAGGAGTGAGTAGGTACTGAGGAAGAGAAGACTGAGAATGTGGTCTGCCTTTTCTAGGGATTTGGCAATGAAGGAGAGGAGATAGATTGGAAGATAGATTCTGTGGGAAGGTGGGAGAGGGAGAGGCTTTTTAAGGGTAAAGGAGACCTGAGAATGTTGTAGTCTGAGGGAAAGCCTGAAGATGCATAACTGATAAACTTTGATTGTTGGAGTAAGGTCTTTCTACTAGTAGTTAAGAGGAATTCAGCTTAGAAAGAGGCTAGCATTACCAAGGAAGAAGGACATTTCTTCCTCTAAGACTAGAAGGAAGGGACTGTAGGTGAGGAAACTGAGTTGAGGAGAAAGCAAGAAAGTGAAAATATGAATCCGAATTTGATGTTTAAAGGACCTAAGCAGTTCTGTGTAAATGCTAGAGGTTGACTCTGGAGACCAGAAGGCATAACCTCAGTTTACGTCATGCCTCAGACTCCTACTAATTGTGTCAAATCAAGTCAACAAATACTATGTGAAAGAATTAGAAATTGAGGGGAATACTCATTAAGTGAGGAGTGGCTGAACAAGCTGAGGTATGTGAGTGTGATGGAATACCATTTTACTATAAGAAATCATGGATAAGACACTTTCAGAAAACCTGGAAGAACATGCATGAACTGATGCAAAGTGAAGTCAAAAGGACCACCAGAACATTGTACGCATTACAGTAATGTATTATGATCAGCTGTGAATGACCTGGTTATTCTCAGCAAGACAGTGATCTGTGACGGTTCTGAAAGATTCATGATGAAAAGTGCTCTCCACCTCCAGAGAAAGAACTGAAGGAGTATGAATGCAGACTGAAGCATATGTTTTAAAGTTTTCTTTTTTCTCTTTTTGGTCTGTGTTTTCTTTCACAACATGACTAATATGGAAATATGTTTTGCATGACTGCACATATATAACCTATGTCAAATTGCTTGCCTTCTCGATGAGGGTGGAGGGGAGGAAGAAAGAGAGGGAAAGAATTTGGAACTCAACATTTTGAAAAATGAATGTTAAAAAATTTTTACATGTGATTGGAAAAAAAAATATTTGAAAAAAAAATACTATGCAATCCTAGCTTAACTATACTTAACTTGCTAAAGTAAATTAAGCATGTCACTGTATTCCAGGTACTGAGCTAAGTAAATACTGGGGATACAAAGAAAGGTAAAAACAGTCCCAGCTTTTAAAGAGCTCACAGTCTAATAGGGGAAATAACATACAACTTATTGTACCCGAAGTTGTAACCAACAAGGTAAAGACAGGATAAATTAGAGATAATCTTGGAGGGAAAGCACTAAGATTGGGGAAATGAAATGAAAGACATTTAGAAGAGAGTTTGATTTTTAGCTGAGACTTGAAGGAAGCCAGGGAAACCTGGTGAGAGATAAGGAGGCGGATCATTTCAGGCATAAGGGACATATAATGAAAAGGCACACAGACTAGAGCATATTTTATGGGAGAAACGTGAAAGAGGACAGTGTCACTGGATCCCAGAGTACATGGAGGCTGGAAAGGCAGAATGGGGGCCAGTTTAGGAAGGGCCTTAAAAGCCAAACAGAAGATTTTATATTTGATCCTAGAGGTAATTGTTGTTGTATGTCCTTTGTTCTTGAAGAGGACCATGGCATCAGAAATGTAATGCCATGACTTGTAATTGAATTGGATTTAAGTGAGGAAGGGCTATGCAAAGTCGCCAGCCTAACTTTCTCCTCTGGTGCCATCTGGGTCCAGTGGCAAGATATAAATCAGGACTATTGGAGATGGCCATGGATGCAGTAGGAGGAGACCTGAGCCTTTTTAGGCTAAGATCTTTCCCAGGTTTCAGTTTGACTGAGGCCACACCCATTCAGTGATTAAGACTAGGTAAGAAATGAGGCAAAAAATAGCCTCTTATACCTCGTCAAAAAAAAATCAACCTGGGAGGGGAAGACCTCAAGGTTTTCTGACTGAAACAATAACACTTGTCATTTACATTTACTCTGAGCCAGCAGGACCTAAACAATGACTACTAACTGGGGCTTGGGCTGGGACTTATTGTTGGCCAATCAATGATAGCCAGAGTGGATAGGATTTAAGGCATGGTCCTTAAGAAAGAAATCTACCCATAAACCCCAAGATACCTTGTGAGGTTTCAGCAGTCAAAATTTACATTCCTTTGGACCAAGTATCAGAAGATAAGGGTATTATGCCTTATGTGGACAGAGGGAGAGGAAGGAGGAAAAGAAAAGGGAAAGGGAAAAGGAAGGAAAGGAAAGAAAGGAAGAAGAAAAAAGGGTGGAGCTGCATTGCCCAGCTGGAACTTGCCAGTTGGGTCCCCAGTGGGGCAGCCCATACTACTCACAGGTTGTTTTTCCTTTGTTCTGGAAGAGAACCATGGCATCAGGAAGGTGATGCTATGATTGCAAGTGAATTACTGGATATAAGTGAGGGAGGACTGTGCAAAGTCACTAAACTCACTTTCTCCTCTGGAGTCATCTAGGTCCAGTGGCAAGATATAAATCAGGAAGACTAGTGATGTTCTCCTCCCAGTGGTAATAGGGAGCCATTGGTTTCTTTCAAGACAGCTCAAATACTGCCTTTTGCTGGAGGCTGTCCTCTTGAAGATTATCTTGTTTTTATGTACCTAAGGTCTATCTGCACACTTGTTATCTCTTTCTTAAAATGTAAGCTCCCAGAGCAGTGGCTCTCAACCTGTGGGTCATGACCCCTTTAGGGATCTAATGACCCTTTCACAGGGGTCGCCTAAGACCATTGGAAAACACATATTTCCAGTGGTCTTAGGAACCAAGACACAGCTCCTCTATTCGTCTTCAGGTGGGTCTACCCATATATGAGTATTGAAGGGTCACTGCATTAGGAAGGTTGAGAACCACTGTCCTAGAGGGAGCTTTTTCTTTTTCTTTGTATCACCAGCACCTGGCATAAAGCCTAGAACCTGGTCAGAGCTTAAAAAACATTTGCTGATCAATTGATTAATTAACTCTGGACAAATCAATTAACATCACTTCCTCCTTAACCCTCTGCAGTCTGACTTCTTACCTCATTATTCAGTCTAAACTCCTCCCACCAAAGTTATCAATGATGTCTTAATTGCCAGACCTGGTATTTTTCCTCAGTCTTCATCTTTTCAAAGTTCTCTTAGGGACATCTAGGCAGCACAATAACTAGAATTCAGGATTTGGAATCAGGAGGACCTAAGATTGAATCTTCCCTCAGAGACTTGCTGAATGTATGACACAAAGAAAATTGTTTAATCTTCATGTGCCTGCGTTTCATCATCTGTAAAATGGGGATAAAAACAGCTACTTTCCAGGGTTGGTGTGTGGACCATGTAAGGAAGAAAACAAGTATTAAGTGCCTACTATCTTCCATGGTCCTTAAGGTATGATCCTAATTGATTTATAACTGTTATCTCATTTGATCCTCACAATAGCCCTGTGAGGTAGGGGCTATTATCCTTCATTTTACAATTCAGGAAACTGAGGCAGGCAAGAGTTTAAATGACTTGATCCAGGCTCACAAAGCTAGAAAGTGAAACTGGATTTGAATTCAAATCTTCCTGACTCTAGGCTGAGCATTCTGTGCACTATGGAACCACCTAGCTACTCCTGTGCCACCTAGCTGGAAGCTATATAGGCTTAGCAAACCTTCAAGCATTATATAAATGCTAGCTGTTATCATTATCCCTGCAGCATTGATACTCTTCTCTTTTGGCTTTCCTGACACTACTCTCTCCTGGTTCTCCTATTTGTCTCACTGCTCCTTCTCAGTCTCTCTTACTTTAATTCTTCAACAGATTGAGTCTAATAACCGTGGATATCCTCCAAGGTTCTGTCCTGGGTCCTCTTCTCTTCTTCCTCTTTACTATTGTATTGGGTGATCTCATCAGTGTCTATGGATTAATTTATCATTTCTATGCAAATGATCCTCACATCTGTTTAGATCTATCTAGCCTCTCTCTGAACCTTCAGTTTTACCATGTCCAATTGCCTGCTGCGCATCTGAAACTGGATAACCCCATAAACATCTTAAACTCAATATATGCAAAACAACTTTGTGTTGTCCTCCAAACCCTCCCCCTTCCTAACTTCTCTCTTGCTGTCATGGGTGCTTAGTCTCAGAACCTAGGTGCCATCTTTGACTCTTCACAAACTCTTTTTTTTTTGCCTTTTTTTTTGGAGGGCAGTTGGGGTTAAGTGACTTGCCCAAGGTCACACGGCTAGTTTTTGTGTTAAGTGTCTGAGGCTGTATTTGAACTCAGGTCCTTCTGAGTCCAGGGTCAGTGCTCTATTCACTGCACTACCTAGCCACCCTATCACACACTCTTCACTCCTCATATCCAATCTGTCACCAAGTTCTACGATTTTGCCTTCATAACATCTCTCATATATGTCAATCAGTCAATAAACACCTTTTAAGTACGTACTGTATACCTAATACATAGTATTAAAAAATACCTGTTCTTGCCCTCGAGGAGCTCACAGTCCAATGGAGGATACAGCAAGAAGACAAGTATGTACAGACATGCCATAAATAGGATAAACAGGGAATCGACAGCAGAAGGAAGCTTGGTTAAGACGGGCTGGGAAAGGTTTCTGGTGAAAGCATCCAAACTCTATTGCAGAAAACGCTATTCCATTGGGTTGGCCACATGTTTGAATGCCAAAGGTAGCTTGCCTAAAAGACTATTTGAATGGAGAACCAACACAAGGCAGGTGGCTCACTTGGTGGTCAAAAGAAGGGACACAAGGATACTCTCAAGTTCTCTCTGAAGAACTTTGAAATCAATTGCATGACAAGTGAGACAGTGTCAAAGGACTGCCCAGCATAGTGTACCATATCAAAGAAGGTACTGTGCTCTGTGAGCAAAGCAGAATTGCAGTAGTTCAAGAGAAATGTAAGATATGCAAATCTAGAGAAATCTTCACTCCAACTGTTCATATGAACCATTTGTGCCCAATCTGTGGTATGGCTTTTCAAGCTCATATTGGTCTAATCAGCCACAATTGGACATACTGTACCTTGACTCCAACATAGTGATGTCATTTTAGCCATCTTTGAGAGCAAAGGACAACCAACAGATCACTACCACTACTTTGCTGCTGGCCTCTGGTTTATATGCAACAGTCAAACTGATCTTCCTAAAGCCCAGATCTGATCATGTCATCCCTCTACTCAATGGAGGATAGATACAGCTATGGGCTCACACAGACCAGGTTCAAAGTGAAGAGGACTTCTCTTTATGATTTTTGCTTCCATCCAGTATTTCTCATGGGAATATCAGGATTTGGCTCATCTGTTGAAGCTCTTCAGCTCCCACACAAGTACCTATTCTACCAAAACACTGAATACAAGACAAGTTTCATTAACCCCAGCAAAAAAATGCAAAGCACTCTTTAGACCCATAAATAATCAAGACCATTGGGAGACAGTGGAGGACAGCTGTCAGTGTACTATTGGTAGTTAATTACAACCTGATTTCAAATCTTGCCTCTGCCATTTACCATCTTCCTGACTTTGGTCCAGGCACTTAACCTCAGTTTCATATCTTAGAAAAGGGGAGGGTCTCTTCTAGCTCTGTGATGTCATGATCTCACCTCTGTTAGTTTCCACTTTCCTGAGAAACTGGCTCTTCCAGATTTATATCCCTACTTTGAGAGAGCAGTCCTACAAAAGGAAAGCATTTGGCACTGTCCACTTATACAGTACATACCAGAGTTCTGAATGGCAAAAAAATTTAAAAATTAATAAATCTTTTTGCTTTTAACCTGTGTGAACTCTTTGGTATTTTTGGAGTTAACAATGGTTGCAAAACTTCTGTAACTCTTTAGTCATTTGTCACTAGAGTTGACACTATTTGACACTAGATAAATGATTTTAAAATAACCAATTGTTAATATTGGGGAGATCCAGAATTTTTTTTTCATTTTCTATTTCTTCATTCTCTAGTACGTCAAATCAACCTTTGAAAAACAGGGCTGATAATGAGATTGGATTTAACATTTTCCTCCATCTTGTTTAGACTCCACCCAACTGGGGAAACCTACTGTGTTGTACTCAAGCTGGGGGTGTGTATCCCTTTATAAGTATCCCTTATCCTTTGGCTTTTTTGGGGGAGGGGGCTTTTTTTTTTTGAGGGCAGTTGGGGTTAAGCAACTTGCCCAAGGTCACAGGGCTAGTTTTTGTGTTAAGTGTGTGAGGCTGGATTTGAACTCAGGTCCTCCTGACTCCAGGGCGGGTGCTCTATTCACTTCACCACCTAGCCGCCCCTATCCTTTGTCTAGAATGGATTAAAAATGGTTGGTTGGTTGTTGTCCTTCTGAGGACAAAAACGACATCACTATGCTAGTCGTTTCAGTGTGTCTGCCTGTGGCTGATCAGACCAAGACAAACTCTACAGACCAATACCAGTGTTCTACTACAGGCTGGGCACAAATAGTCCCTGTGAACATTTGGGCAGCTAGGTGGTGCCCTGGAGTCAGGAGGACCTGAGTTCAAATATGACTTCAGACACTTGACACTTACTATGGGACAAGACGGCAGAGAGGTTAAGGAGATGGACTGCTAATCCATTGTGCTCTGCACTCCTGGGTTCGAATCACATCCTTGTGTAGTTTCTCTTACTCATGAAGATCATGGCTTTGGGGTGTAGGGTGTGTTCAGGGAAGACTAGTACTTCTGGTGTGATGGCTGGGTGCCCTTTTCAGAGATGCTTTCCACCTTTGGTGTCCATGTGTTCTACCCAACTCTCACTCTCATCTGTGGATTAAAAATAGCACGTACTTCACAGGGTAGTTAGGCTCAAATGAGATAACAGTTGTAAAAAACACTTAGCAGAGTGTCTGGCATATAGTAGGTGCTATATTCTCCCTTCCCCCTTCCCCATCACCCTGGGCAAACTTCTGTTGGCCTCAGCACTTTGCAAACCTTAAAGTGTTATATTATAAATGCTATTTTAAAAATTATAACATTAGTCACCTTTAGGCACTCTCCATTGCAGCAAAACTGCCCTACTTGCAGAAAGTTTCCATACAAGACATCCCTTCTAAAGCCTCCATGGTTAAGTACCCACTCTCTTTACCTCTGCTTCTAACCCCCAGCCAGGCTGAGCTCAAGTGAAATTTCCTGAGCACTTTTCTTTCCTGATTACCTCTGTGTATTTTTAGTTCCCTTCTGGGAAACTGTAAGCTCCTTGAGGGTTGGTACTGTTCCAGTTTTGTTTTTTTAACCACACTATGAAGCAGAACTGCTGGGCACAAAGTAGGTCCTCAAGCAATGTTTGTTAAATTGAATTGATTCTTATTAAAAAATTTTTAATAATTTAATTAATTTATTTTTAGTTTACAACATTGTGTTCCACAAGCTTTTATGGAAGCTTTTCCCTCCCCTCCCCTCTCTCCAAGATGACGTGCCATCTGATATAGGCTCTACATATACTTTCACATTAAATATATTTTCACATTAGTCATGTTGCAAAGAATTATGGCCAATGGAATGAACTACGAGAAAGAAGAAACAAAACAAAACAAAACAAAAGGGAGAGAGCAAATAGTATGCTTTGATCTGCATTCAGACTCTGTAATTCTCTGGATGTGGATACCATTTTCCATCATGAGCCTTTTGGAGTTGTCTTAGAACTTTGCATTGCTGAGAGAAGCCAAGTCTATCAAAGTTAGTCATCGCACAATGTGGCTGTAATTGTACAATGTTCTCTTGGTTCCACTCCCCTCATTTCAACATCAGTTCATGTAAGTTTTTCCAGGTCTTTCTAAAGTCTGCCTGCTCATCATTTCTTATAGCACAATAGTATTCCATTTTTCTCAGTCATTACCCAGTTGATGGGCATCCCCTCAATTTCCAGTTCTTTGCTACCACAAAAAGAGCTGCTATAAATATTTTTGTACACATGGGTCCTTTTCCCATTTATCTTTCTGGGATACAGCCCTAGAAGTGGTATTTCTGGGTTCAAGGGTATGCACATTTTTATAGCTCTTTGGGCATAGTTCTATGTAGCAGGCCAACATATTTGATCTTGGTGGTCAGTTCTCATACAGATGCCCAGGAGATGCGGTTTTGGCATAGATTTGTGCTATACAAATCTAAACGCTTTGAAACCTGCTCTCATCCTGTAAAATGTTAACTGACTTCCAAAGACTTGTT
>CM053583.1:312883583-312958842 GCA_028627135.1 Pseudochirops cupreus | reverse complement strand
AGCTGATCTTTGAAATAATAAAATTAAGATAGTGTCTCAGGATGTGAAAAACTAAGTCTATTGATAAAAATACTTGAATCTTTGTCTTTTGGATCTTTAAAAACCCTGTTCAAATCATCATTAAATGGAGTTCTTCCTTGAGCTTTCCCCTGGCATCTCTTTTCTCTTCCCTCTATTCTTTTAATCACGTCTCCCGCTCACACCTAGGGCTGGTACCGGAGTGGTCCCCGATAGTTCTAAATTGTTCTCCAGAATGGTTGGATCAGTTCACAACTCTACCAACAATGCATTAGTGTCCCAATTTTTCCACATCTTCTTTAGCATTTATAATTTTCCTGTTTTGTCATGCACCTCAGAGTTGTTTTGATTTGCATTTCTCTAATCAATAGTGATTTAGAGCAATTTATTCATATGACTATAGTTAGCTTTAATTTCTTCCTCTGAAAACTGCCTGTTCATATCGTTTGACCATTTATCAATTGGGCACTGACTAGTATTCTTATAAATTTGACTCAATTCTCTTGCTGTGTGTTTATCCTTTGTTTTCAAAGAGGACCATGGCATCAGGGAAATGATGACATGATTTGCTTGACTTTGATTTAACTGAGGGAGGGCTGTGCAAGGTCGCCAGCCTCATCTTCTCCTCCAGGGCCATCTGGATCCAGTGACCAGATATTCATCAGGACCATTGGTTATGACCCAGGATGCAGTGGGAGACCTTGGCCCTTTTAGGCTAAGGTCTTTTCACATATTCACTTAGAGTGAAATAACACCCATTCAGTGAATAGGCTTCTTTAAGACGTGAGTGCAGGAATGGCCCCTTTAATTAGAAAAAAAGAAAAAAAATCAAGCTGGCAGGGGAAGGCGCTCAGGGTTGCTGTTCAAAGAGAAAGTTACCATTGACATTGACTCTAAGCCAGGAGGGCTTAGAAGTGGAGATTGGGCAGGGACCTATTGTGGTCCAATCTAGGAGCTTCAGAGTGAACTAGAAATGAGGCCATTACTGGTTGTAAAAATTCTTTCCCACTTTTCTGCTTTTCTCCTAATCTTAGTTGCATTGGCTTTGTTTGTACAAAAAATTTTCAATTTAATGTAATGGAAACGATCTATTTTGCATTTCAATAATGGTCTCTGTCTCTTTTTTGGTCATAAATTCTTCCATTCTCCATAAATCTGACAGGTCTTAAAGTATTCCTTGCTCTCCTAGCTTGCTTATAGTATCAGCTTTATATCTAAATCGTGTACCCATTTTGACTTTACTTTGTAATACCGAATAAGATATTGATTTATGCCCAGTTTCTGCCATACTATTTTCCAGTTTTCCCAGCAGTTTTTCCCAAATAGTGAGTTCTTATCCAATTCTTTTTTTTTAAACGCTTCTAAGTACAGAGTATAGTATGAAGACCGGAAAACTAGCCCCCAGAAAACGTCAGAGTTTGAGTTGCATCGAAGAAACTCGGGGACTTTCGCCTTCCCATCGCCCAGTGAAGCTACAGCGGGAAAAGTCCCACCCAATCCATTAACCCCACCTCAATCGAACTACAACACCCAGAAGCCTTTGTTTCCTAGTGCATACGCACTTCCTCCCATCATCCTCCGCGGCAGGGAAGGAGCGAGCAGGAGACAAGTAGAGCTCGCGAGGCCGACACGACCCGTCTAGAAGTCGCAGCAGCGGAAGGCCGCCACTGCGGCTGGCGCCGGGAGAGGAACCTCCGGCCGGGTCCCCAGCGGCTCTTTCTCTTTCTCCCCACCCACCGCATCCAACCATGTCGGCCCAGGCGCAGATGCGGGCCCTGCTGGATCAGCTCATGGGCACGGCCCGGGACGGTGAGTAGGGAGCGGCCGAGGAGCCTGCGGCTGGGAATGGCGGGCGGTGATGGCGGGGAACGGAGGGGGGGCGGTGCTGGAGGGAGGTGGCGGGGCCGGGCGGCCCGAAGTGAGATGGGGGGCGGCGGGAAGGCGGCCTGCTCGGCCTTGCGCGTGCGCCCCAGGTGACCTGGGCTCTCTCTCGTCTCCCTCGCCCTTCTGGGCCTTTTGTGCAGCCGCCTCTGGCCTCCTGGCGTCGGCTGGCCTAGCTTGGAGGCCCAGGCCTTGGGCCTCTTTGTCTCCCGCCGGGATCCTGTCTCCTGGAGGCCGATGTCGCTGTTGCTTGGGCATCTTACTTACCGGATTCTTCCCCCATCCCCCAGCACGCATGCATACGCACTCCCTCCTGGGCCTGTGGAGGCCCAGCTTGGGCCTTTTTGTGGCTCACTCCCTTTCTTTCCACTCAGACTAAGAGGCCGCGGGGCGCTGGCTACCTCCACGCACATCCTTCCTCTGGAGGCTCTGGCGGTTCTTTTTGCCCTCCTGAAATTTGAATTCTCCTTCGTGGCTTCTTCTGGCCCCCCAACCTGAGCGAAACTTAAAGGGTGTCCATAGTTGCCGGCTCAGAGTAACTGATTTGTATCTATTTGGTGGTTTACAAACCCCCCTCAACGCTAACCAGCAGATACTGTCCGCTTTTGACCGTCTTTTCTTTGCCCCAGGGCCGACTTTTACTTCCGCCTCTCCTGCACACACACACCCTTGCTTGTTGGCTTAGAAACAGCCACCTTACGAGAAAATAGGAAATTTAGCAATTTCTTGATCACAAACAGTATGTTTTCCAAGCCATGTGGCGGTGTTTTTCCTGGGCTTCCTGTGGGAAGAAGTTCTATCAGAGAGGGAGCCTAATATACCGATAATATGTCTAAGTGCCATTTTTATTCTATTTCACTGCAAGGGAAATTGTAAGGTCGGCTTTTCTAATATGGGGGTTTGTGCAAAGTGACGTTATCACCACCTTAAGCCTTCACATGAGAAACCCAGTGTTTAGTCAACTCCTTACAGACATAGGTAGGTTTGTACTATAGATAGGAAAGCGAAATTCTAATTGTCTCAGGAAAAAAGATTGCAAAACAAACAAAAAAACCAAAACAAAACTATATTCCAGTTGTGGTTTGTGTTTTCTTTTCTACCGAAATAATGAAGTTGTAAATTCACACTGGCACATTTTCAGGGCTGTGCAGATTCTTTGCACTTTATTTCATAGATGAATAAGTGCTTTTTAGCTTTCTTTGTATATTGAGTTGCTTTTGAATTGCTTCCCATATTTTTATTTCATACAAACTGAACAATTGTGGCCCCTCTATTTTATTTATAAAGGTTCAGTGTATCTTTGCCTGCCTACATCAATCTGCAAGGGAGTTGCAGAAAAGCCTCATGTTCATCGAGCCGTGAGTCACAACCAATTTTTAAAGCTGTTATAACAAAAAAGTGTTTGCTTTTTTCACAAGTAACTTTAAAAGTGTAGTTTAGAAAGAAAACATTTTCAATAAAAAAGACACTACATTAATCCTGGATGCTTGCAAATCCTAAAATATAGTCCTACTTTAGTATTACACAGATCTGTGTCATATACACAGATTAGCTTTAAAATTGTCACATTCCATTGCCACTTTGCCTTTACTTTTATGTATCATTCCCCTGACTTCCTTACTGCAGGTGTGGGCAAGAAAACTTTTCCTTTAAAACTTTTCAACAGCGGGCATAAAATTCTGCAGCTGAGGTCTTGAAGAATGCAGATGGGTACAGTATGTGTTGGAGCTCGCAGTGTGTATTGACTAACCTAGTTTCTTTCTGCCTTTCTCATATTGTCTTGTTAAAGTGACTCCCAAATGCCAAAATATTTTTAAGGGTGGGAAAAAGGGAACCAGGGAGACACCCAGATCATAGGGTTTTACAATGACATTTGAATGCTGGACTCTGGACAAAAAAAACACTGCCTACTACTCAGTTGTCCACATCAAGAAAATAGATGAATAAATACCTGTTGCTGGTGGACATTTGGAGGTGTAAGTGTCATTCTTTGATTCATGGCCCACTGAGAAACATGGGTTTTGGTATCTCCATCCCTATTTGCTCTCCTTGAGTAGGGTCCTGGTAAACTTTTGATAATTGTTAAGCCTTTATTGTGGCCTTTGGTCTGTTTTACATAATGGGCAGATCTGACATCATTTGGTAAGATCCTATACTCTTGTCGTGATGTACTTAAACCCATAAATACATCAGTAGTCCAGTTTCCAATTATGTTTCTAGACCTTGTTTTTCAATGTATTTGATGGGGAGTACACAAAATTGATAGTCGGCAAATCCAGGTCAATTGTTGCAGCAGATATCCATGCATGGTTAATGTGATAATACTGTCTTATTTAAAACCAAACATGAATTTCAGGAGACGAAACCAGACAGAGGGTGAAGTTTACAGATGATCGGGTCTGCAAGAGCCATCTCCTGGACTGCTGTCCTCATGACATTCTGGCTGGAACGGTACGTGCTTTTTCATAGTATTACAAGTAAAGAAAGAATTGTTGCTGTCTTAGGGAAGCTATTTAGCTGGTGCTTTATTTTACATAGCCTCCTAGAAATTTCCTGATGACCTTCAAATTACATAATATTAAGAAAGAAATGTCTTTAGGTGTAATAGAACTATTATGTCTTAGTACTATAAAATTATTTACATAAAATTATTAGACTTCAGAAAGCCAGTCACACTGAGTACTAAGAAAATACTGTTATTTCCTGAAATAACCATATGTAGATTTGTATATTAATTGCTCCTATTTAGATAAGCAGATTGATCTGATTCTAGACTCTGCCCTTAGGAATCACACTTCTTCAGTGTTGCTAATAATCTAGATTCATGGTTTTTTTTTAAAGCTAATAGATAGTACTTCCTAAATTGTGGGGGGGGTTTTTTGAGAACTTTTTGATCAATTAGTATCTGGTTTCCTTTTTGCAAATTTATACAGTGTTACTATTTTTAGAAAAGTGGTATGTGGAAGTCAATAAATGTAGATTTTTTTCCCGTTTTATATTTTATTTTTCTTTCATTTATTTTTGGAGGCAGTCAGGGTTAAGTAACTTGCCCAGTGTCACACAGAGCTAGTAAGTGTCTGAAATGGGATTTGAACCCAATTTCTCCTGACTCCAGGGCGAATCTGGAGTCTTTGCACCATCCTAGTTGCCCCCCATTTTATTTTGCTTTTAACTTTCTCCATTGAAGTCTGACTCTCATCTCTCTTGTGAAGTTGACCCAAGTTTTTTGGAGATTGTCAGTAGGAGGCAGTCTCTGGTAGGCCTTACCAGAAAGACTGAGTGTGAGTCTAGGAGTTGACTGTAAGTCTTGAGGCACAGGACCAATCTGCTTGGCTAATAGAGGAGATTCTTGTCACTAGGTTAGCTATCAGGTGTTGAATTTTTTTAGCTACAGAAACTCATGAAAGCTAAGGTTTTATCAGAGGGGTGGATTAAAAGTCATGTTGGTGGAGAGACTATCAGATGGGTTGGGGTCGGCTCATATTGGCTTTTCAGAGCTAATTGTTAAATTTTCCATATGAGCATTTATATCTTATAAATTGGCAACTGCTACAAATAAGGGCTTGATTCATTGGTTTGCTAATTATCTAGAGTTAAAAATGATGGTGAAAATGCTAATGATCTCCATCAATATATTCTACTTACATTATTTTTTGAAAGCTGGTTGTAAACATTTACTAACATACTCCTGGGAAGTGAAATAAATAGATTCAAAGTGGAAAGAAAAACAGCAAACCTGTGCCATTTTTGTTTAATACACATTTCCAAGATCAGTTAGGATTAAAAAGTCTGAAGGGCACAACTTTGCCTGTTGTGATGAACACAAATGTAGAATGTAAATTACTTGAGAGTAGGGAGTTTTTCTTTTTCCTACTTATATTCTTACTAACACAAGGCCTTGTACATAGCTCTGCAAATACTAGTGGATTCCAGAAATTTTGTGGTTTCCTCAGGTGTAGTGTTCCTTCCATGGGCAATTTTGAGGACTGTATAACATATATTCACTAAAGTGCTCATTTTGGCATTGAGCATTAACCTAGATTTTTTAAAGGCTATGCCAGTGGAGCGGAAGCTCTGGCATAGCCTACGTAGCTAGAAAAGCTTTTGGCCTATACAATACTATTATTTTATTGTAAACTTTCTCTTATATTTTTCTATATGTGCTATACTTATCTCACCACTAGAACTATTTAAAGATAATTAGAAGAGGTTTAACTTCTAAATAGTGCTTAATATGAGAAATGTGTATTGAATATTAATGGGTGGCTTGTATGTCTTTCATCTGAGAGGACCATCTCAGTGGACTGCTGTTCCTGCTGTTAAACCAGGAAATCCCAACAAGATTGAGAAAGATTTATCTCCAAGTTGCCTGTAGGGTGATACATTTTTAAGCCACAGTTTATTAAGGTGTAGAAGAGTTGCCATCTGTGTTGGTGGAGGACAACAAAACGGTAGATCCTTAAAAAGTATTGAAGGTTGATGTTCATGTTTTAAGAGACAATTTTCTCTGTGATGAATCATTACTTTGTCTATTATTACCTTGAGGAAAGAGTCAGGAGAAGAGCACTGTCAGTTTCGTCTTTGGTATTACAAAAGCTGGTAACTTGAGTACCCTACCCACACTACAGTTGGATAACGCTATAGCTGTTTATATGCCAGACCTTTGTGGCTCAACAGCAATCATCGTTTTTTCTATTCATAAACGTTCTGATTTGGAAAGCAGTAGTGGGAATGATCCCCAATTATATCCTGGAGTTGTGCATGAAAGGGAGCCATTTCAACCCTATTTTGAGTAATTGTTGAAATCTCATGTTCTTTTTGATCACTTGACTGACATTTTTTCAGTCATAGAATTTGTATCTCTTGTGAAATTAATATTTAAGTACCCACTTGTAGTAATGCTGTATTAAGTACTATGTAGCATTCAAACATCTAATTATCTTTAAATAGTTCTAGTGGTGAGATAAGTATAGTCCACTTAGAAAAATAAAAGAAAAAGTTCATAGTAAGGTAATATCTAGTATTGTTTAGGAGAAAGTGTGCTATGCTTGGCTTCTACCTCCCATGTTTATTAGTGCTATGATCTTGAGCAAGTCATTTCCCCATGCTGGGTTTGGTTTCCTCTAAGATCCAGGTTAAAACTAGGGTTCCTGAACTTAAAAAAAAAATTTAATATTTCGATAACTATTTTAATATTTTCTAATCCTAAGTAATTTGGGCACTTAAAAACATTATTCTGAGAAGTGGTTCATAGGCTTTACCAGACTGACCTAAAAAAAGTTAAGAACTTATGCTATGAAATTTCTTACTAGTCCTACATTCTTCAGTGCTTAGGTGTCTTACTGTAGGCTTCTAATTTTCCCCTGACGTTTTTTTGATAATCTTTCTTTTGGTGCTGTGTGTCTAACTGGGGAATAAAACCTTGGCAGAATTTCTTAATGCACAGAGATGATGGGGTGGAACAGAAATGGAGAGTTCTCTTCTTGGGGATCACGTGTTAAGGAAATGATATTGGGTATGGAATTAAGAATTGAGCTAATGGCAAGTTTTGAAGGGGAATTTAGTAGAGGTAAATGACTGAAAGATTCTTTCAATACGCTTGTTTTCAGTAGTTTCAGGGTAGACACAAGGGAGTGGCGTGGTAAGCAAAGCTCTGTCATATTAAGAACTTCATTAAACTTGATTTTATAACTCCTTAGTGTTATGAGCCAAAAGACTTTTGACTGGGGGGGGGGGGCTAAATGGCACCGTGAATAGAGCACCAGCCCTGGAGTCAAGTGGACCTTAGTTCAAATCCAGCCTCAGACACTTAACAATTACTAGCCTTGTGACCTTGGACAAGTCACTTAAACCCAATTGCCCCTCCAAAAAAGGGGGAAAAAAAGAGACTTCCCACCATTGGGCTGCTACTGGTTAGTTGCATTATCTTGGGCAAGGTAACCTCTCTAAGTCTTATTTCCTTAACTGTAGTGTTAATCTTTCGAAAGTGTGGTTGTGAGCTAAGTGCTTTAGAAACGGGAGCTACTGTTATGATTTAATTGCACTTATGAATTCAGTGACAAAAATAGTGCTCCAGGTAAGAGTGCTCTTAGTTACAGGAGTGTTAGGTTGATTAGTTTATCTACTTTTCTCAACTAACAACAACAGATAATGTTGCAAAAGGAAAGAGTAGAAGCAAAAGTATCAAATAACTACCCTCTTGGTGTAGTTGAAGTAGGTTTTAAACCCTTCATTTGAGGGCATAAAGAACAAGATATAGTGGCCAATTGAGTAAAATTTATTCTCTCAAAGGTTTCTTGGAATGATTGCCATTTGAGTTTTTTGGTATGGAGTTTGTATAGCTGCTATTTTGAAATTTTTAATTCCCTAATTTCAGTGCTTACTCCTTTTGTCAGTTTTCATTGCTTATTCTTTGCAAGCGACAATGCTTGTTATTCATTTTTAAAAAGCAATATTTACTTCTGACTAGTCATGGAAATGGTGCTTAATGTGGGACATTGTGGGAGAACTTTGTACTTGCCTTTTGTGATGCTATTAGCAAAGATTTGGAATATACCTTAAACAGCTTTAGTTTTCCTATAATAGTGTCATAAAAGCTCACGTTTCTATAATACTTTTTACAGTTTACAAAGCACTTTTCTCACTACAACCATGAGAGGGAGGTGTAGTGCCTGTGTTGTCCCCATTTTATAGATAAGCAAATTGAAATGTCTGAGAGGTGCATTAGTTTCCTGTTCTCTTGAGCTAGGCCTCGACCCCAGGTTTGATACCATATTTTATGTTCCTTGCACTCTGCCAAGTTGAATCTTGGAAGGAGGGATAAAGTGAGGGGCACTGATTATGCATAGTTTTATTAGTCATCCTCCAAATGGTTTATATTTTCTGCTTATATGACAGCTTAGATTAATGAGTTCCCAGCTAATACTATCTTTGTTATTTTCTATAAAGAATTACTTCCTATTTTATTTGTCCTACAACCACCTATCTCAGTTCTGAGTGTTTCCTCTCCTAGGTTTCATTATACCAAGACTAGGTTCAAAACAATTAACACTTGTTGAATTACTGCTGTTTGTAAAGCCCTGCATGATTTTGTATACTCCACTGTAAACATTCTTTATGATTTTTATGGACTTCAAAGTAATAGCTTTAATAAATACCTTCTAAAGCAGAAATTCTTAACTTGGTGACTACTCCATTTAGGAGTCCATGCATTAATTTCATCAGTGACTTAAATTTTTAAAAATAATCTTTTATATTTGGATAATTTAAAAATATTGGGTTGTTTTGATAGTTAATACTTAGTATTTCAATATAATTGCTTTCCTTTATGGTCTTGTTATTCATTTAAAAACATTCTGAGAAGAGGTCCCTAAGCTTCACCAGACTGCCAAAGGAATCCATGAGAAAAAAGTTAGGAATTGTTGTTAAAGGCTTTCCTGTCTGAAGGAAGGAGGGAGGACAAATAGCTTAATGAATCTGAGTTTGCAGAAATTCTGGGTACCACTCATAGATAAGATTTAGCCCAAAATACTAGATAGTATGAAAACCATCTCTTATGTAATAACATAACAGTAAACCCTATAGCATACTAATTATATGATTGTAGAATATTTTTGTTCTTGGAGAAGGCCTTACATTGCTGTAGATAGTCTTCATTTCAAGTATAA
Organism: Pseudochirops cupreus; assembly: GCA_028627135.1. Taxonomy (NCBI): domain Eukaryota; kingdom Metazoa; phylum Chordata; class Mammalia; order Diprotodontia; family Pseudocheiridae; genus Pseudochirops; species Pseudochirops cupreus. Next base: position 312,949,276 of record CM053583.1, on the reverse strand, counting down.
GTGTACAGTTTTCTTAAGTGGTGTTAATTGGAGAGAATTACTTGAAGACTTATTGTCAGAAGCATTGTGGAAGTGGATCCCATTGAAGGAGACATCCCTAAAATGTGTTACATACTTTTTGCTCTACTCTTCTTAGGAGATAGTGGATGGTGGAATTTAAAGCAGGAGTTCTTGCCCTGGGGTCCATAGACCCTGTAAGAAGCAGGGCAGAGGATTATGAACTTGCCTGGGGAAAAATTATGTTTTTATTTTCACTGATATGTGAGTAAAACTTATTAAATGTAGGCAACAAACTTTAGTTAGCAGTGTTCAACTTCGTCAGGTGGGGGGAGGAGGAGGGGGAGGAGGCTGCAGTCAGCAGTGGGGGTTGGTCCAGTCAGTTACACAATTAAGAAGTCTTGCTCTAAGGCAGTGGTTCAGTTTGTAACAATGAAAACCCATCCTGCATATCAAATATTTACATTACGATTCATAACAATAGCAAAATTATAGTTATGAAGTAGCAACGAAAATAATTTTATGGTTGTTGGTCACCACAACATGAGGAACTGTATTAAAGGGTTGTGGCATTAGGAATGTTGAGAACCACTGCTCTAAGGAGGTTAGATAAGGCAGATGATTTGGAAACCAGCAATGGACTATATTGCATCAAGTCAAGAGCTTCAGGGTCACAGGTAATGGAACTAAGATACCAACACTGTTGGGTCAAGATTCCAGTCCCTGAGAGGACTAATGAGAAAGCAAAATGGCACCTTTGTCTTATAAGAAGTGAGATATAGTGTGAAACAAAGTATCAAGGCAAGTACTCAGGCACAAGGGAATGAGATAAGAATTCAGTTATTGAGGCTAAAGTACAAAGTGGGAAGTTTGGTCGTTAATAGGCAATTTAAGAGCCCAGTTGTTAGAGGTTTGTACAAATTGAGAGCATGACCTAGCAGCATGACTGTGGTATATTGGGTCTGGACTAAGGAAACTCAACTTTGTTCTCTGCTCTCTTACTGCTTTGCTATGTGATATTAGATGAAAGATTTAACAAAAACTCTGATGAATTTTCCGTGATAAAAATTAGAGGTTTGGATTATATGATGTCTAAAGTCCCTTCCAGTATTAACATTAAGGATGGCTAAAAACAGATTTATAAAATGTTTTTTGAACTTTTGAACTTTGGGGAAAACTTCTTGCATTTCCATGTTTTATCTTTTCATGCATCATGATTGAAATGTAGTCTGATCAATCTGTGGTTTGTTTCTTTACGTATATTTGATTATATCTTGGTTTTACTTGAGCTGGATAGGCCACACTGTGATCTCTTAAGAATGAAAATTCTTAGAGTGCATCTTAGGTAATCGACTGTCAGTTATTGTACATGGTAGCTCTTTTAAAATGGGCTACTGAGTAGACTTAAGTGTCTAAAAATCCTCTACCTTTTATTTTAACTAATGACTTATGGTTACTTAGAAATAAAACAGGAAGAATTGTTAGGTGGGGCAAATATTGTCTTTGTGTGTACATTCTTCTTAAAATCTACCTTTGTAATAAGGAACTTTGAATCAAGAAATTGTAATTTTTAATGTTGCCTAAATAGTGTCAGAAAAACTTAGCGCAAGAATAATCAGGTTTATTTTTATATTTAGAATTCATTTTAGGAAAAATTAATGTTATTTTCAAATGATCATCCCTAGAAATTGGCCTTGTGTGTTGGGGCGAGAGGAGGCGCATAAATTACTTTTCCTTACTTTTCAGAGTGCAACTTCTTTATTCACAGTGAAGGTATTTGGACCACATTACTAACCCTGTCCTTATACTGTAGAACTTCAACATACAAGTTGATGTTCTCTAACCTTCCAGCTCTTTAAACTCCTCAGCTCTTATGGCATATTTCTTCATTTTACCTCAGCCATATGCAGAGATGGTCACAGTCTGAAATTCCTTTATGTGAGCCTAACCTGTCATTCCACCTGTCCTTCCTTGTGCCTGACTTCTAAATTTATTCTTCCTCATTGTGACCTCCATTCACTCTGCTCCTCAATACTCCTCAGGTTTTTGGCCTTGCTTGGCATTCACTTTCCTTCTTTTCAGTCTGAACTTGAGAGTTAACCATTTGAGTATGTGGTCTTGCTCTGGTCTGACCGTCCGTCCTCCCCTGCTCCCTTTCCTCATTATCAGTTATGTCTTACCAAACTCTAACCCTAGAAAACTCCCACCATCTGCTTCCTCTGTTCCTGCCCACATGCTATCAAACAGAGCTGGAGGAAGTCATGCTGGGGCCCCTATAAATTTATGTTCTTGACTGGGCCTCCCTGCAGCTGAGTAGTCACAGTGGCTGTTCAAATTTCTCTCTCCAGGTCTTCAATACTCCTTCTCTTCCTTCTTCCTTCCTCTCAACTAATTATCTCAGCTCATGCATTACTGAAAAATATAGGCTATTTGCAGTGAGCTCCCTGTTTTTCCCTTCTGTACAACTAATGATTCTTTACATCATTCTTTATTCTTTAGTCTCTGAAGAGGTGGCCCTTCTCACCAAGGTCACCCTGTCTGCACGTGCCTTCGATTCCATCCCTTCCTGTCTCTTCCGGGAAATTGCCCCCATAGTTATATCCTTACTTCAGGCTCTCCCTGTCTACTGGTTCCTTCCTTTCCCTGCTGCTTATACCTTACCTCAGTCCTTAAAAAAACCTTCACTAGACCCTACCATCTCTTCAAGCTATTTTTTATGTCTTTCCTCTTTTAGACATTCAAATTCCTAGAAAAAGCACTCTACCTTGTCTCCTTTCCTTTCATTAACTTTGAAACCCTAAATAAATAGTCTAGCTTCTGATATCATTCATGTGACCCCCAACAGTACAGTTATCAAATCCAATAACCATATTTCAGTCATCATCCTTTTTGATCTGCCTGTAGGACAACAGCCAGGTAGTGCAGTGAATAGAACAGTGACGCTAGGAGTTAGGAGTTCAAATTCAGCCTCAGACACTTATTAGTTGTTATACCCTGGGTAAATCATTTAACCTTGGTTCTTCAGTTTCCTCATCTGTCAAATGGGTAATAATAGCGTCGGCCTCACAGGGTTGTTGAAAGGATAAAATGAGGTGATGTTTTTAAGTGCTTTGCAAATCTTAAAGTACTGTGGAAGTGCTAGCTGTTATATTTGACACTGTTGGCCACACTCTCATCCTGATTATTTTATCCTCTTGGTGCCTTCATGACACTGCACTATTCTGCTTTTCCATCTGGTACCCCCTAACAATTGGTTTACTTCATGGCTCTTTCCTGAGCTCTTTATACATTCTCTCTGTGACCTTGTCAGTTTTCTTGGGTTTAGTTATCATCTCTTTGCAGGTGATTCTCAAACTTATATATCCAGCCCAGTCGCTCTTCTCTGCTTCAGTCCTGCATCACCCAAGGGCTATTTCAAAGTGCATGTCTCTATAGGCATCCCAGATTCAACATGTCCAAAATAGAACTCATCTTTACCCTCAGACTACCCACCCTTCTTTTTGATGATATGCTTTCCTTGAACTTCCTTGACTCCTTACTATTTATCCACATTCCAGTCAGTTGCCAAATCTTGCTGCTTCCCCCTCTCTACATTTCTCATCTCTCTCCCACAGCCACCACAGTAGGCCCTTGAACTATTGCTGTTGCTTTCTAGTTGGTCTCCCTGTGTAAAGTTCTCTAATTCACCTTCCCATGTGGCTGCCAGAGTTATTTTTCTGAAAGCTTAGGTCAGCCCACGTCATTTCCCTGCTCAAACTCTAGCAGCTCCCTAATACCTTTAGGATCAAATATAAACTGTATTTGGCATTTAAAATTCTTTACAAACCTGGCCTCAAGCCTATTCCTTCAGTCCATATACCTTATTTCTCTTCACATCCTCTGTGGTAGAGTCAAATTGGCCCTCTTATACCTTTCTACTGACTATCCTCCATGGTTGAAATACCCCCCCCTCCCTTTTTTTTAAGGTTTTTTATTTCCTTCAAAGCACAGCACAAGCACCTTCCACAAGAAACCTTTCCTGATCCTCTTTCCCCTCCCCACAAGCTGCTAGCACCTTTCTCTCAAATTATTTTGTGTATATATATCTATATGATCCTTTTGCAAATGTAAGTGTCTGTAGCCAAGGACTGTTTTGTATTGGTTTATGTCCACAATTCCTAAATATTTTGTCTTGATTAATTGACTGACGTTACTCTCTCCCTTTTGACATTAACACATAGAATAATCCAAATGGGGCTTGGTATTACTGAGATTTTTGTGCAAGATTGGGAGAAAAAAAGAGTTCCTAGCAGGCCCATTTAATATTCTCTTGAAGCTTTACCTGCTTAATTTTCAAGCTGACTGGAATATTATTCTTTTTCCTTCTATTTCCCTCTCACTTGTGCTGCCTTGTTCTCCTGCTATACACACATCACTCCCAAGATCCTGTAAAAATCAAGAGTACCTGCTAATCTTGAAAAAACTGAAGCTATTGCCTCCAGTGAATAATTTTGGTTCTAGAGAACTGAGGAAGAATGCACCACCCTCCTCTTGCTGCAAAGGGAGAGGGGATTATGAGTGCATGGACTTGCATAGACTGTCAGATGTGGTTGCTTTGTCAATCACTTTTGCTTAACTGTTACCTTTTTTTCAAGGGGAGGGAAGCTAGATCATCATCTGGAGATACATTTTTATCTTTTTTGAAGGGGCATTGATTTTTTAATGACAAAAGGGGGGAAAAAAAACCTCTCCAGTTAAAGTAGTGAACTCAGAAGCAAATATCATAGAGGGAGACTGTGTGGTACTCTGTAAACAGTCCTAGAGCTAATAATAACTGATATTTATATATTTTAAAGTTCATAATTTGCCTACCTTCTTTCATTTTAACCTCATAGTAACCTTATAGACTTAGTGATTATCTTCATTCTATGAGGAAACTGAAGCTTAGAAAGACTTAAGTGACTTATCTGTGATCAAACAACTAGTTAAGAGTCAGAGATGACGTTAAACCAATTTTTCCTGGATAGTGTAGCACTTGATCACTCATTTACTGCCTATTTAGCTGGGATTGAATCTCAACTCTATCACTATTATCTGTGTGACTTTTGGCAAACTGGAACAGGTGACCTGTGAGTTGTTTTGAGACCTTTGAGAACTGAGACGTTCTTAGTTCATGATTTTACAATTATTGGAAGAGATAGGGCAGTTTCTCCAATTAGCTCTTCAAACAGTAGTTGTAAAAACTCTGGGGTTCAGATACTAGAAGTATAGATAATAGAGTAAGTGGGAATGAGAAGTTGGCTTTTTTGCCATCTTTACTGTTTCTCCAGGTAATTTCTAGTTTCCCAGTTTCCTAGAAATCCAGAGACCAGAGCCTAGGTGCTCAAACTTGGGTTAACTGATAGCTAGTGTAGGAGGTTTGGGGAGCATCTGGATCATAGGGAAGGAATTTTGACCACAGCAGCTATAGCCATTTCCTCATAATAGTGGTAGCTTGCACATGCCACCTAGCTTCTACTTTCTCCTTCAGTACTACTACAAAACCTTTAATGTTTCCAAATGGCAAAATATCACATAGATGATGTTGTCTTCAGTTGTCACAATAAACCTGTAAGGTAGGGAAGGGGGAGAGGGGGAGAAAACTTTAGTTGTTTTTTTCTCTGAAGGGCTGCTGTGTAGATGAAATATGCTCAAACTTACTTTTTGACATAGTGTGATATAGTAGAACAAATGGAATTTGGAGGCAAGACAGGAGTTCAAATCCTGCTTCAGACACATACTAGTTGTGTGACAAGAAAGTCAGTTAATCTCTGAAAGCCTCAATTTAATCATCTTTAAAATGGGGATTAAAGATCTAGAGCTAGAAGGGGCCTTAAGGTCATCTAGTCCAACCTCATTTTACAAATGAAGAAACTGAAGCCTTGGGGGGTTGTGACTTTTATTTATCATCTTTCCTACCCCTCCTAATTTAAAAAAAACAAAACTTTTGTAAATAGGCATAGTCATGCAAAAGATTCTCTACTTTAGCTGGGATTTGTGATTTGCCCTTGGTTATACATCTAGTAAGCATCACCTGTACCACAGCATCACTTTAACATGTTACTAAAATGTCAGGAATTATTCACAAAGTCCTCAGAATTTCTGAGACCCAGTTCGATATAATTATTTGTATTTCTTGTAGATGCAAAAAACCTCATATGAACCTAAATCCCCATGTACTATTTTTGCCTCTGCCTTTGACTACCTCTTCCTTCTCTCTGCCTCTATAACTTGTGCATTTATCCTCATCGGTAGTAATAGTTACAATTAGGAAACTTTAGGACTAGCTTTGAATATTGTTTTTTTATCTGTATGAAAACTTAGAAAGTTGATCACACTCTAGTCATCCTGACTAGCCTTTTTGTCTGCTTTGTAGACTTGTGCTGTTTGGCCTCACAGAATATGTAAGGCAGATTTTGATTAATCAGAAAAGAAAGCTTCTTAATACCAAGATCTGTCTGAAAATGGAATGGGCTGTTTTAGTCTGTAGTGAGCTCCCCATCTCTAGAAGTCTTAAGGCAAAGACTAGATAACACTTGTCAGGGATGTTGTAAAAGGGATTGATGCCTTGGATTATAATTGAACTGAATATCTTCTGAGGACTTAAGTGCTATGCAATCTTTTGGTTCCTCATTGCTTTCCCATTTTATTGTATTACTTACTTGTGAACTTTTTGAGATTTATGGGTCTGATGTGTTAGCCATTTGATAGATGGCAGAATGAATTTGTCGTGACAGATGGCAGAATAAAATTGCCAAGGTAAGCTCATAATGTTATAGTTTTCATTGTCATAATCCCTTACTGTCATGGGACTAACAGCAACCTGGTCCTGGTTTGCTGTTAATATAATGTTTTAAAACTTCATAAAGCCTGGAGTATTAAGAGAAACAAAACTTTTCAGTAGTAACCTTTTTCTTAATTTTCTAAAGTTGGTCTTGGAGTTTGAAAGCCTTGATAAATCAAATGAATAATGAAATATGCCAGACCTTATTAGTTTTTTTCTACAGCAGGAAAAGTTTCATGTATTGATATGTTTCTTTTTTTTTTTCTCTCCACAGCGCATGGACTTAGGAGAATGTACAAAAATTCATGACTTGGCCCTTCGAGCAGATTATGAGATAGCGAGTAAAGAGAGAGACCTGTTTTTTGAGCTGGATGTAAGTCTTTATTTTGTATAAATTAATCCAACCCTCTTATGAGTACTTAAATTCCGAGCTGACTTTTTTTCTTTATAGCTTGTTGCTGAAGTTGCTCTCCTGGCGTTTTCTTCCCACATACATTCAGACATGCTGGAATGTAATGGACTGGAAATATTGGGATTTCCATAGATGGTATGGGAACTGGACGTTATGGAAAAAATTTATTAAATTTTATATAGTTGAGGATTTATGTGAAAATTTTACGTTTTTGCTATGTATCTTCACATAGATTCATGCCATTTTCCATTTCTCCTCTTCTTCCTCATACATGAACTGGTAGAAAAACTGGTGTTGGGAAAGGACTAGGATAGAGGGAGAAGATCATGTTTATAAGGCATGTAGAGAAGAGCTGAGCTAATGTGAGAGCTTAATAAAAGATTCAGTTGGAGCCAGTGATCAGAAAATGGATTTCAAAGAGAAAACTGGAAAGAATTTTATTTTACTTTATTTGAAGACTTTAAAGAAAGTTTCTGAGAGGGTACGGAAGGGAAAGTTGAGACAGTTTTCACTGTCAAACTTATAGCTAAGACAGATTTGATTTTTATATAAATCATTAATTAGGTAATGCTTAGTTGTATTGACTGAAATCTCAAATATATTTTTTTAGAGATACATAAATTATCTAACATTTTTAATCTGGTAATCAAACCAAAATATCAATACACTTTCTTATTACTTCTGCAAAGGAGAATAAAGCCAGCAAGAAAAAAAATTTCCCTAAAACCTGACACAAGTTGAAACCTGAAGATTTAAATGCATGAGAAATGATAGTTACAAGGTGCTTTGATTTAGGAATTGAGAACAATAGGTGATTCTGAAAAAGAGGACCATTGGAAATTACATCTTTTAAAATTATGAATCCAAACGAAGAATTTATAAAAAATTCTTAAGTTTTTATGTTTTAAGCTGGAAAGGATCTTGGGATTTATCTCATACTTCATAGAATCATAGCTCTAGAGTTGGAATAGATCTCAGAACCATCCAGTCCAGCCCTCCTTCCCCCTTTCAGTTTACAGGTGACAAACTGAGGCCCACAACAGTTGAGGCATTTTATGAAACATAGATTTCATAAGAACATAAGAAGAATAGCAATAAAATATTTTTACCCCCATGAAATTGAGGCGTATGCTTTCGTAAGTGCATGTGTACACTGTGTGAAGTGAGGACTCATATAGTGCTTACTTATACTTACTAAGGGGCACAAGCATTTGTCATTAACAAATTTCCCTTAATTTTGAAACTTTTTTGGACCATTTTTCCTACCTCCCAGGCTTGTGTATTGGAGAAGTTGACAACTTCTTGATTCCTCACTTTTAAATATCTGATCATCCAAGTCTTTTTGATTTGTACTTCCACAACTTCTCTCATATCTCTTCCTTTCTCTCAGTTCACATAACCACCATCCTAGTTTAGACCCTCATTGCCCCTCCCCTGAACTATTCCACTGACTTCCTGTGTGGTCTCCTTTATTGAACCTATCCTCCATATAGCTGCCAAACTAATTTTTCTAAAGGGCAGGTCTGATTATGTCTCTCAGAAATACTTTTAGGATAAAATAAAAACTGACATTTAAAACCCTTAACAGCCTGACACCAACCAACCAGTCTTTCTAGGCTTATACATTATTCTCCTTCATGAGCTCTATGGTTCAGTCAAATTGACTTTCTTTTGCTGTTCCTCAGACAAGACATTTAATCTCTCATGTCTGTACCTTTTAATAGGGCTATTATTCATGCCTGGAATGTATTCCTTGCTCACCTGAGTTTAGAATTCTTGCTTCCTTCACAATTCAGCTTTACATGACGCTTCTCCTTTTATCCCTTCTGTCACCCACTGCTAATTCCCTCTTTCCATAAACTACCTTGTATTTAATTTTAATTTATTCTGGTTATACTTACATGTTTTCTCCTCATAGAATGTAAACTTCTTGAGTGCAGGGACTGTTTTTTTATCTTTGAATCCTCTGGGTCTCGAAGAGCTCTTGGCACATAGATATTTAATAAATGCTTGTTGATTGATTTCATAGTGGGACATATAGGGAATACCTTTGGCCAAGGTACTGTCATTGCCCTGCTTCGCTTGCCTGGAGTGCCTTGTAGTCTCTACCAGTACTGTAGTCTCTCCTCTTTGCCTTCTGTAATGGCTGTTGCTCTCTATTGACCACTTGTTGCTGACTTGACTTGACAGAAGTATGAATTAAAGTGGTATGGTAAAGTAGAAAAGAGTCCTGGATTCAGTCAGGAGACCTAGCTGGGATTGCAGTGTTAGAAATCTTAGAAGGAAGCGACCTTACATTTATAATTTATGATCTTGAAGGAAAGCAAATCTACTCAAATTGTGACATACACCCTAGAATTTATGTAGAGTCTTAAGCTTGATTGGGTTCAAAAAATTAACTTTATAAGAGGTTAATTTCAGAAAAAGAAACAACACTAAGACTAATGGAAATTTAAAAATTATTCTACTATTAGTAATCTTGAGTACCTAAATATAACAACTATGTGTTTAAATATTCACGTATTCTAATTCTATAAAATACACATGTTTTCTTTCCCTTTTAAAATCCACCATAGAATTTTATATTGAATTACAGTCAATAATTCATATATTAAGTAACGTTTTATACTGTAACATAATTTTATTCAACAAAGTGACTAAGGTCCATTAAAGTCTCTGTGATCTTACCAGAAGCTCAGAATCAGAAGTTAGTCATAACTTACATCTTCTTAAAAATAAGGTATCCCAGATCTGTAGATTGCCCTAGTAAATTTAACTCTGGCCAAATGTCTGATAATCTGCACTTCTGAGATGGGAATCAGCAAGGATCTTTTTACCTGGTTAGATACATGAGTAATAAACTCATTTAGGTGCAGGTAAGAATTAACTATAGCCAACCATGTTATAGGGAGAGAGGATATGCCTGATGAAATGCTGGAGTGCATTGGTCACTTTAAAGATTTTAGATTATTCTTGACAAGCTGGACCTCATTTTCTTCCTCTATAAAATAAAGGTGATCTCTGAGGTACTTCCTAGTTCTGAAGTTCTTTGAATAGATGTCAATAAGCTGTTTTGTGATTCCATTTGAGGTAGTACAAAATTGGTTTGTGTGTTTAGCCACTTTAAAAGATATTGGGGAATCTTTTTTAGGTGATCATAGGGCTATATAAACCAATTTGTATGTTGAAATAAGTATTTCCCTTGAATCCATTGGATGGAAAGTTACCAGCAACCAGAATTAATTCAACTCTTTGGGGTGAGGTGTGGTTTGGTGCTTTACAACTACTAAATTTTTTTCAATCTCTTTTGCTGTTTACATTAACTACATTTAAAAATATATTGCTCCTCCCTTATCCAGAGAGTCATTCCTATAAAAAAGAATAAAAAAGAAGGAAAACAGCTGTCACAATTAGTGAACACATCAAACAAATCTGACAATATATGTACTCATATTAGTTAAGGTGCATTTTCTTATCTCTTCAGGACTAATATTAATCATAATTTGAGTGTTCATTTTTTGTTGTTCTTTACCTACACATTGTTGTGTGTATTTTTTTCTTCTTTGATTTTACTTTATCCTGCACTTCATCTAAGTTTCCATCCTTCTCTGTATTTATTTTGTTTTTCAGGGCATTTTAATATTCCATTACATTGTATACTACAGTTTGTTTAGTTGTTTTCCAAATAATGAGAATCTACTTTTATTTCCATTTCTTTTTTAAAAATGCTGCTGTAAGTATCTTAATGTTTATGGGGCCTTTTGTCTTTGACCTCCTTAGGCTTAGTGGTGGGATCTCTGGGTCAAAATATATAGACATTTTGTACACCTTGTAGTGCGTAACTACAGATGCTATGCTGAATGGTTGAACTTCACAGTGACATCACACCAGTGTCCTTGCCTTTTCATAGTCCTCCTTCCCACTCTCCACAACATTGATTTCCCATCTTTTTATCATTGCCAGTTTACTGGGTATGAGAGTAATAACCCACAGGGCTGTTTTGATTTGCAATTCTGTTATTGGTGATCAAGAAAAAAATATTTAAATGTAGTGGTTAGTAGTTTGCAGTTCTTTTGAGAACTGTTTGCAAAAAGCCTTTGACTACTTGTGCATTAAATTGTCCTTTTTTTAGAAAGTTGCTTTGATGCCTTTTGTTTTTACATGTTTTCTTCATGCAAACTGTTTCAGAAATGTCAACATAAAAACTAAAATATTAGATTAACTAACTCAGTCTTCACTTCCTTGTTTATTCATAGACTAGCAAAAACAGTCCTTAAATATCCAGGCTTAACCTGTTGAATTAGAGATTGTTTACCTCCCAGTGACTTGACATGTGAGGTAGACATAGTGTGAGAGCTTCAGGGAACCTTTGAGATTATAATTTTCTAATTTAACTCGTAAACAGTTAAAGCCGTTGGAAAAAAGTGCACTGGGCTGCAGTGGCTTTCCTGTCACTGGTGGTCTTCAAGCAAAGGCTTGGATGATCACTTCTCAGGTATGTTGTAGAGCAGATTTTTGTCAGGTGCGAGTTGGAGAAGAAGCAGGCCTCTGGGGTCCCTTCCAGCTTTGAGATCTTGCAATTTCTTTGACTTTCAAATTCCAGTTTTAAATCCTAGCTCTCACTTTGCCGTTACCTCCCATTTTATCTTTACTTAACCTTTTGGATTCTTATTTTCCTCATCAGTAGCATGAAATTAATAATTTTTTAGACCTCTTCCAGCTCTAAATCTGTGATCCTATGAATCTTATATTGCCTCTAAATGGCCTATCTAACTGAATGTACTTAAAGGAGAGAAGTGGCTTAATTTATAATAAAATTGCAGTTTTCTAACCCATTTATCTTCTGGTTAAATTGCACCACTAGTTAAGAGATCCCAATGAGCTTAGGTTCCCCATTCATTCCTGCTTAGTTAATCTGTCAGGTTCTAGACTTGTGTTCAGGACAGATTTGTACTTGGTTAAAATTATTACACATCTCAAAACTCAGATACAGAATAGTATCATTTTTTCATGCCTTATCCGTATATACTTTCAAGGTCTCTTCCCAACACTTCTCTTCTACACACATGCACACACTTATCTCTCCCTCTCTCTTTCTCTCTCTCTATCATCCCATTTCACATATATAATAACATGGATCATCAAAGATGATTCAGTATTTTGATTCTGAATTAGTCTACATTACCCAGTGTTATTTTGTAAGTTTTTATTTCTTAGTTATGGTGTGTTTTTGTGGTTCTCTTGTATTAATATGGGTCAGACATTAATAGAAAGACTTATTTACTTCTGCATTTTTTCAAATGTGGATAATCCATAGCTTTTTTTTTTTCCAACAAAAACTTGATTTATCAGTTTATACCACAAGACTCGGTCTTTGGAAGAGGGGGAATCAGTAGAGGAGTATATCTTTTTTAAAGCCTTCTGTTAGTGTTCACCCTCTTGATGAAAGAATGAGAAAATTAACATCATATGAAGTTACCTTCTTTGGTTGGAAAGAGTCTTTTCTGATTGGAAAAAAAAATGGAAGTAGTATTTCCTCTTTTGAGTCTTTGTTTTTACTTTTTGTTTTTTGCTGCCTAGTTGGCACCTATATAGGACGATGTGTCTGTACAAAAGAAAAATCTTTCCTTTCATAGGTACCCTCTCTCTGTATTACTTGATTTTTTTTTCCTTGGGGCTAACCCTAAGGAGTTGCAAATTCTTCTGCAGAAACCAAATTGAGCCTTCCCCATTTCTCTCTGGAGACATGGCTGTTTTATGTTGTACTTTTTTTCCCTTCCAGTTTCCTTGTAAAAGATATGCTGGGACTTAAGTTGATAGAAATTTTTACATAGAAGACATAAACATCTACTTCTTAACCTACATGTCATAGATCAAAAAATAGTTAAAAAGAAACCTACTTTCTCTGATTAAAAAAAATAACAATATGGCTTATTTTTTCTTCAGTGGGCATCAAGCTCACATTTCAAATAGGAAATCTGTAATTTTCCATAAATATTCTCATACATTGGCTCCAAATTGTCTTTAGCTTTTTTCTTCCTATTAATAGCCTGAGCTGAATGAACCCTGCATGTTCTTGAATATTTTAAGCAAATGAAATTGTGTAAAGTTGTGTTACTATATAAACAACTATTATTTAACTTTCCATGTATTTACATATTGTTCCCCAATTAAAACTGTTCATAGAGTATGCTAGATAAATAATTATTTGTTGACTGATTTGATTGAAGGGTGGTGCTGATAATATTAACAAAGCTCTATAATGTTGAACCAGTTATCAGCTTTATACTACAGATAATGCATGAACTTGTTTCTGCCTTTTGGGAATTGTTAGAAGAATGATAATGCAATTTTTACATTATGGATTACTTAGGTTTTCTTGCAAAACTCCACAATTACCTTGGAAAAAGATCTGACTGTATCCTTCCATTGTTTAATAAACTCCAGGGTTTTCCCTACTAACTGCAAGATCAAATGAAAACTCATCTCCTCTTAGAATTCCTAATTTTCTTTGAGGTTCAGCTCAAGTACTTTTTTTATTTGAAACCTTTCCTGATCTTCTTTTCCCATTCTTTCCAATTGCTAGTATTTTCCCCCAACAAATTATCTTGAATCTCTTCTCTCTCTTTCTCTGTACATTATCTTCTCTGAATGTAAACTCCTTTGGGATTTCCCTTTTGTTTTTGTTATCTCCAGCATTTAGCACTCCTGACACATAGTAGAGACTTAATAAATGCTTATTGTCTGATAGTAAGCACTTAATGAAGGACTCTAATATTTATCAAATGTAAAACATAGCACTTGCCTTTATAATTCTGTTTCTTCTGCTATTTTCCACAAAATTATGTATCAAAATGGGAGCTGTATTTATATTATAAGCCTAGTGAAGTAGCTGATTTGTTGGAGAAAATACATTGAATATACTGAAAGTAAGCTGGAATATCTAGGTATCATTTAATGACTATCCTACAAAATGATGTAAACTTTTAAAATAAAGTAGCACCCTTATTTTATCAAAACACTTCTATTTAAGGCAAAATAAACTAACATATACATACTTCTTGAATTTCAAAAATTTTGCCTAAATGATTATTCAACAAAGCACATATATATCGTAACAATCCATATTTATTGCCCAATCAAAATTCTGGTACCTTTTATCTACCAACCTTCAGGATACTACCCTTCCTCATTGAGTTGATAGTGATATTCCTTCACATATCCTAACCTCAGTTCCTCATCTTACGCATTTTTCTTTTTTTTTGGATGGCAGTTGGGGTTAAGTGACTTGCCCAAGGTCACATGGCTAGTTTTTGTGTTAAATGTCTGAGGCCAGATTTGAACTCGTATCTTCCTTACTCCAGGGCCGGTGCTCTGTTCACTGCGCCACCTAGCCGCCCTCATCTTACTCATTTCTCATGACCCTCCTCCACTCTACCTTAATCACATATAAGGATGGTCATATAATTGATTCTTTCATTCACCCATAGATGCACCACTTCCCTCTTCATGAGCTTTGAAATCCCTTTATCTGATCACAATTGGTTGCCATTCCTTCTCTCCTTCTGCCTTTCCATCCTGAGTACTGTTGTTCATCCATACAGTGACCTCTAATCCCTCCTTCCCTTAATTTGCTTCCAGGCTATCACTGCTGCATTAGCTATACTCTCCTCCCTTCCTCATCTTAACCCCTTGGTGAATCAGTCAAATTGTACACTGTCTTCTCTAGGCTCTTGCACCTTATCATATTGCTGATCTTTATCAGTCAAGCCTCAGCCTTGACCCTGAAAAAAAAATCACAAAACAGTGCTGCCTGAGTCCACTAAAAGTAGATACCATATGACCTTAACTGAGCCCTTGCTGCTGCCAGGCAATCCTTTTACACCTCACCACAGCAGTTTTTCCAGACTTTTTCATCTTTCATACCTTCTGTAGCTTCCCTCCTTCCACTTTCTCAGTTGCGGACTTTACCAGAAAAATTCATCTAGCTAGAAATTCCCAAAGTGGGTGATCCACCCTCTGAGGGGTGCTAGAATGATCCAGGAGGGGGCAGTAGTAGCCTCTGGTGCAATGGAGGTATTGAATAAAAATAAAGGAAAGAAAAGAAGAAAATTTTGAAAAACTGTTGGTACATGTTTCATTTGTTATGTAACAAAGTTAAAGTCATAGTGGTAACATTATTTTCCAAATAAATACACAAAGTGCAAGTTATAACTGATCAGGGATCAAGTCTGCTGACGGGTCTTAGTAAGCAAATGTTAACAGGTCTTAATAAGCAGATGTTGACAAGTGAGTGTGTCAAGCATTGTCAGAAAGTCCAGCATGCATCAGCAGGAATATGTGCATGTAATGACTTGTTTACAGTACGATAATATACAGTTACATGACTCAATATGGTGTCAGAATTTCAGTGCAGGAAACCCCCCCCCAGAAATTTACAATAAATTATTAAATTTAAGATGTCATTTTAAAAATATATTTTATACTTTTTTGAAATGATGCAAACTTAAAAAAAAATGAAAAGGTTAAAGAAAGTAAATTTCCAGGAGGGCGTGAGTAATTTTTTTTTTTTTGGAAATGAGGGCAATAGGCCAAATAAATTTGAGAACCTTTGATTTAGACCTCCATCACTCCTCCTCATCTCTTACCCAGATACCTTCTGCCACTCTCTTCCTCTTCACCCCTATCTCACATGAAGAATGGGCCTTTTCTTTGCCAAGGCTAGCCCTACTGCTTGCTTAAGTGATCACATTCCATTTCTTCTCTAACAGATTGCTGCCACTGTTGTCCTAAATTTCCCCTTGTCTATTGACTGCTTCCTTCCTACAAATATTCCTATGTGTTTGCCATCCTCAGAAAAATTCAGTGGATCCATCTATCTCCAGACTAACTCTCATCTTGGGTTTCTCCTGCATTTTGTGGCTTAAATTCCTTGAGAAAATCATATATAATCAGTACCTCCACTTCTCTCATTCCTAAATTTCAGCAATCTGGCTTCTGACTTAATTCAACGAGTATTGCTCTCTCCAAAGTAATTCTGTTTTTTTAAAATTGTCTGATCTAGTGACCTTTTCTCAATCCTCACACTTGGTGACCTCTCTGAAACTTTTGCCACTGATGATCACCCTCTTCTTGATATTCTCTTTCCTCTAGGTTTTTGTGACACACACTCTCTCTCTCTGGTCTACCTGCTCCTTCTTGGTCTCCTTTACTACATCTGCATCAAAGTTATTCCGGCTAACTGTGGATGTCCTACAGGGTTCTGTCCTGGATCCTATTCTTCCTGTATATTATTTCACTTAGTGATCTCATCAACTCCCATAATTTCATTCATCTCTATGCTGATGATTCTCAGATTTACTTATCTAGCCCTAACCTCACTCCTGACTTGAAGTCTTGTGTTTCTGACTATTAAGCATGTCAAACTTAGATGTCTTGTAGACATCTTAAACTCGATAATGTCCAAAACTAAACTTTCTCCCTAAACATTCTCCCCTTCCAAACTTTCCTTTTGCTATTAGGGGCATCACTATTCAGGCTCCCAACCTAGCTATCATCAACTCTTTACTCAGCTTCTCCCCTCCCCCATCCAGTCTGTTGCCAAGGCATGTTGATTTTACTTTAATACCATGTCTTGCATATACCTCCTCTGATATTGCCACCTTAGGTTTTAACAATCCTTGATTTAGGAAAAAGTGAAAGGAAGTAGAGGCACCAAGTATAGATAGCCTTTTAAAAGAGTTTGAAGGGGCAGCTAGGTGCCTTAGTGAATAGAGCATCAGCCCTGGAGTCAGGAATACCTGAGTTCAAATTCGACCTCTGACACTTGACAAGTCACTTAACCCCAGTTGCCTTGGCTTGCCTTCCCCCCTCCAGGGGAAAAAAATGTTTGGAAAAGGAAGGGAAAATATGAGATGATAGCTAGTGGTGATAATGGAGTTCTAGTGGTAGTTTTTTTAAGGATGGGGGGGCATTTGAACATTTTTGTGTGCAGCAGAGAAAGATCTAGTAACTGGATAAATATTAGAAATGAAAGGAATAGATCCAAGTAGAAGGATTGATCTTGGTAGATTGAGAACAACCTCTTCATTAATAAGTAGAGCATAATGTCAGAAAATTTTGAGAAAAGAGGCAGATTGTGGTGAATGACCTCCTGGTCAAGTATGATAGGATCTCAGCAAAGAATTTGGGGGAAGGGCTGTTGTGACATGCTTGAGGGGAGAAGAGAAGTTTTCAAACAGTTCCAACAGTGTGGGATAGAGATTCAATTAGGAAGGAGTAAAAAGATTGCATCTGCAGTAAGTTAACATAAAGTTGTAGTGGACTTTGGTTTAGCTCTGTGAGTAGGAGTAAGCATATATGAGTATGAGCAGAAAATAGACTAGGTGCTGAAGTAATAAAGTAAATATAACATGGGGATGATAAAGAGTCGTTTCCTGACATAACCATGATCTTTATACATGCATTGTACTCTGAACGTGATAGTAGTCAGGTCATTTAACTTAATCAACAGGTTAGGTTTTTTTTTATTCATTTAAGAGCATATCTGGAGATATTTTTAAAGTTTTCTATTTTTGCTTTGCAGTATATGTACCTAGTATTTAAATCTTCTTACTTCAGTTTTTGTTTAAGCAGTTAGCAAAATATTCGTATTACCTAAGCATATGTAACCTAGCTATGTTAGGAAAATGAATTCTAAACTGAATTTCTAGTAACAGATATTATTCTGAGATTTTGCATGTAATATATAATATGTAATAATTATGCATTCCAAATATAGGCCACTGAAAATTTTTCTTACTGGAGAATCTTCACTGAGTTTTTAGTTGGGATCATAGGATTGATATTAGCACAGGATCCCTTCCCTTCGGAATGTTTCCTAAACCACCGTTCTGGAAAATAAGTGCCTGTAGCTTTAAAGATCTCCAGAGAAGGCCTCCCTATGACTGACCTTTCTTCTATTTAGAAAAAAAATCCTATTAGGAAGTTAATCTGTTTAGCCTAAATCTCTTTTTTGTCCTAGTTCTGACCTTGATAAAGTTAAAAAATGGCTGATTGCCGTCTTCTATAGTTATATTTGAATATTTAAATTTATCATCACCTACTCCAAACTAAACTCTTTTTACTTTTTGTTAACAAGCTGTATTTGTAACATGTATTTAACATTTTTTGCTCTTAATATTTTAAAGTGGTGTTATTATTAAAGACTTCAGATAGCCTAAAGTTTATTTATAGTCTGTAATGAAAGGATCACTGAATTTTAAGTCAAAATAATGGAGAGTTCAAATTAGCTCTGCCGATAGCTGACTTGAAAGCCCGGGACAATTAATTTCATATTGGGATCATTGTTTCCTTGTCTGTAAAATGGGGAGATACTTGAGTGAGTGATCTCTGCACTCTTCCAGCCCTAAATCTTTGATAATACGACAGAAAATACGTGTTTATAGTTTTCCTAGTTAGCAGTAAGTTAACCATTCTCTCCTCAGAGCCTGTTTTTGCATTTTAAAGTATTTCTCCTTTCAAATTTTGTCCCTTTTTGAATAAAATTGGCCTAGTCCTAAAAATTTAATTAATGTTTTTATAAAAACACCTCAATGATTTTTCATTTAAAGAAAAACATTAATTAAATGTCTCTGTATTTGTCCCTTTCTGAGTTAACCTTTTAAAAATATTATGGAACAAATAAAAAATAGATTTCAAGAAAATACTTGTGAAATGCTTTTGTCAAACGTTTGAGTAGGGTTGGTGGGTTTTGTTTTATTTAGGAGATGGGGGAACCATGTGTTATCTTGAAATTTTGGTTTAAGAAACCAGCTTCCCACCTGTAAGAAACTAACCTTGAGTTATACTTTTTAAGTTCTAGTACTGATAGTGATCATAGATGTCTGTTTGTCTTAAATGCAGGCAATGGATCATCTGGAGTCCTTTATTGCAGAATGTGACAGGAGAACTGAACTTGCCAAGAAACGACTTGCTGAAACACAGGAAGAGATCAGTGCCGAGGTTTCTGCAAAGGTAGTATCATTATTTAATGAAATGTTTAATTAAGCTCCTACCTTTCTCTTAATGAAGAGCATTTGGAATCTTACATCTCTAAAAAAAAATCACTTGTCTATGAAATTATCTAAATCTCAGTGATCTGGAATGTGTAGCATTCATGAAGACTAACTGCCACCTTTATAACTAATAATAATCAGGGTCCCTTAATGTTTCTCACTCACTGAAGTAAATTGCAGAAGCAGCATTGTTGATTAGGAAATCTAATGACCATCCTGCCTTGTAAAAACTTGTTGACTAAAACTCCAAAAAACTTAATGTATTCCGCTTAACTATTTAGTATCTTTTAACTATAGTACCATCTGTAAATTTAATGGGAAAGAAAAATGGAAACCTTAAACTGAATGGAATAAGTGAACTAGTAGGGATAACCAATTCTTACTAGATTTTAATCCCAAATTTGTATTGCGGGTTCAACCCCTTTTCTCAGGCTAATGAAAGGAGGAGGAAAGATTTTCCATCTTACTTCTGGGCACTTTTTACCCAGGAAATGACTCAGATTTCAAAGTACTCTTGTATCCAAGAAAAAACGTTAGAACAGTTTGTTGATGGTTATTGAATTCACAGTAGGAAAAGAAAATTAAAAACAACAACACAAAGACAGCTTAGAACAATTTAAGCCATGCTGTAGCGTTCTGCACATTGGTGTGGTACTGAAGGTATATGGATGAAAAAATAGACAAGTTTTAAATAAGGCTTAGAAGCTAGCAAAAGAATAATCCAGATCCTAGAACTCTCTATCTTGTGTTGATGTGCCCTTTCCGGTTTGAACCAATTAGCCACTCAAGAAGAAAAAATATAACCCTGTTAGTAGTTTTGCTGTCCTCCTGAAGAAGGAAGAAGCAGAGTTCTTGAAAATTTGAGATTTGAAAAAAGCAGGAGGTAGACTTGTCCAGGTTGGAAATCTTCAAGGTGTTGTATCTGCTTACTAGTTAAAATGAAAGAATGCTCTTTAGACTCAGAAATATTATCTTATGTGTAAGGTAAAGGTAGAAAGGTGAATGTGAGATTCAGCAAATTGGAGATAGTTTTCATGGGGTTGCTTATTTTTCATGGAAAGACAGGGTTTGTTGGAAGAGATGCTAGCAACTTACTTTCACCTCCCCTTTTTATAAAATAGGTGAGAAAACTGAGTCCCAAGAAGGGAAAGGGAATTGTTTTAAAAGAGAAAGGAAGTATTACTTAAACATTACTCATTAAAGATCTTTAGCAGAAGTTTTAAAGTAATGATTCAGTGGCATTGCCGACCCAGTACTGAGAACTCATTTATTACACACACACACACACACACACACACACACACACACACACACACACACACGATTAATGCCTTTTATTTCTTAAATATATATTCATTCATTTTTAAATATATCTTTCCTCTAACAGGAGAAGCGTTGAGAAAACGTACTTCCCTCCCCTCACTGCAGAGGTTGGGAACCACGGATGTGAAATATTGATCATATTTCGAGAAGCATTTGATATGTTAGTTGGTTTTGCTGAGTTGTTTTTTCCTTTTCTGATCTTTGTTATACACAAGGAGGGGGAAACCAGTCATTCTGTAAAACCACCTGACATCACCTGTTTTCTGGTAATATGAACCGTATTCTACATCCATGGTCCCCTACCTCTACAGTTAGGGGAAGGATAAATATTTCCTCAACTTTTCTCTATCATGTGGAGTTCTGTTTCATTTTAGTTTTTGTTGTTGTATTATGTATATTGTTTTCCCTGTCAGTTTCACTGTGTCTAATTTTACATGTTTTCCTGTTTGTCTAGATTATTTATAGTTATCATTCTTTATGACTCAGTGATATTCCATTATTCATTGATTAGCTATTTTGCAATTGATGGGCACTGTGTTTCCAGGTCTTTGCTGCCACAGAAAGTGCCACAAGAAGTAATATTTGTATGTAAGACTTTCCTTTGTGTTTTTTATCTCCTTTTGATCATGCCTTATCAAAGGGTATGAATGTTTTTAATTAATTTTGGCACAGTTTCAAATTGCTTGCAAAATTATTGGAGTAATACATGACTCCACCAGTAGTGTCTATCAGTATGCCTGTTTTCCTGCAGTAGTTTGGGGTACTTTTTTGCCATACCACAATCACCATTTGAAATTTTGCTGATTGAAAAATATTTGAAGAGTGCTACCAAGGTATTGCCTGGAGAAATAGCTCTGGTAGAAGTAGTCAGTTGAACTTGTGAATCTACTTACTCTTATGTTTACTAATCATTTCACAGAGTAGTTGGCTAATTGTAATTTAGAGGCATTATGTTGTAGTAGACAAAGAATTGTCTTCCGATTCAGGACTGTCTGGGATTTTGTCCTGACTCTGAATCATTCTTACAGTGGGAAAGTCACTTAATAATCTCTTGGTACTTTCAAACATATCTTTCAGAGTGTAATTTGCAATAAATTTGACAAGTCTGCGTTGCTAGAGGAAGTTTTCTATACCTGTGAAATTAGAGCTGAGGGTAAAAAATTTGGCATTTTCCATGTCTTTTGTCTGAGGGCTAGCCTAGCAAAATACATAAACGGCTGGCCAAGGAGTGACTGAATTTTTGATTAAGTGTTAGTTGAGTTGAATAGAGTTTAGTGGTGAAAAGTCACATATTCTTGAACTATTGAAGTATTTTAATTATACTCTCAAATAAATATATCCCTGATTGTTGCCATCCTAGGACTCCGTAGATTCTCAAATATAAAGAGGCATGAGGTAATTGTGATGTAGCAAGACAACTGAATTTAGAGTTGAGAACTGTGTTCCAACCCTGGATCTTTTACTTACTCCCTCGTGTGATCCTGAATATGTCCCTTTAAGTTGTAAATACTGTGAGTCAGTTACGTGAATAATTTCAGCCATTTTGGTGGTGTTAGAGATAGTTTGCCTATTCGGGAAAGTTATGGTTAATGGGACTGTTTTCACCAGAAAAGAAGTGTTTCCAACAGTAAAGAATCCTTTACAGCAGACATTACCTATAATTTAATTTTTTATTTAAATGTCAGTTCCACTTGTTTTTTTTTCTAAATGCTAAGAGTTCTGTCTGAAGTAGGAATTGTTGAATATAAGCATTGTGTAATGGGGAAGCAAATTAACAGAGTACGTGCAAAGTGCATCATAGAATGTTAGAACTGGAGGGAACATCAGAACTTACATAATCTAGCTTAGACCTTAGTGATCACTTAGCCATTTTACAGGTAAGGAAACTAAAGCCCAGGGAGAATTGACTTTCTCAAGATAATGCAGCTGGTTTGACTAGAACCCCAAATTTCTGAATCCCTAGTCATATGTTCTGTTTTGCTATACTGACTTTTTCTTTTTTGCATTAGTGATTTTTCATCTTGGAATGGGGGAGAATTAAATGGTGCTGCGGTAAAAACTGTTCAATAATATGTAGTCTTGACATGTTGAAGAAAACCAGTGTGTTTTCATTGTATGTTTTAACTGTAGAAAGATTACTTTTTTATGTGTGACTAGTGAGAATTAGAATACGATTGAGCTATGATTGGAGGGGTAGGGGTTTACCTGGAAAGCGGTCATTGTGAGCAAAGACTAAATTGGGAATAACAGAAAAACTGGAATACACTTTAAATTCAAGGCCTTAACAATTGATGTTTGTCTTAGGAAAGAAAAAGTTCCATTCTTAATATAAACCACAGTACAGCTTTTGGGATTGCTTCCATATGACCCCTATTCCTTGAACACACATTTCTGAAACACAATGGGAATGCTGCAAGAGGTTTTCAGACTTGTGTTCACAATTTTTTTCTCCTCTAGGCAGAAAAAGTACATGAATTGAATGAAGAAATTGGTAAACTGCTTGCTAAAGCCGAACAGCTGGGAGCTGAAGGAAATGTGGATGAATCCCAGAAGATCCTTATGGAAGTGGAGAAAGTTCGAGCAAAGAAAAAAGAAGCCGAGGTTTGTTAGGAAGTTCTAATACTCGCGTAAGGGCTTCAGGGCCAGTGACATACCTGTTTTTACCTGAAAAATGGAAGGCTCAAAGAAAGGACTTGCTTGTGGAAACATAACTAGAGATTTAGACGCAAGTTCCGTGATCACTAGTTTATATTTTCTGTTACACCGTCCTGCCATTGATGGAAGGTACCCAGCAATAGACTTCTACGTAGTTGGACATGGTGGGCATCTTAGTCTGCATTGTTAGATATATGATGCCCATAATGTTCTCCGTTTTTTAAACTATGTCTAGAATATTGTATATAGTTCTGGAAGGAAGCTTTATTTCAGGAAGGCCATTCCTCAGCTAGAATGGGTTATGTGTGTGTGACAAGTATAAGAAGAATCACCATGTTTTAAGAGGTTGCACAGAAGGAACTAGAGCTGATTAGCCCAAAGAAAAGAGACTTGGGGATGGGGCAGGGAAATGTGTTTTCAGATATTCAGAGGTTTTTTCAGCAAAAGAGGAATTCACCTTGTTCTGTTTAGCTGCCGAAGGAAGCGATAGGACCATTAAGTACTGATTATAGGCAGACAAATTTCAGTGTATTATTAGAAGTTCTTAATATAGTAGTTTGAGGAATGAGTTACTTTTGGGAGGTACTGAGTTTTTCATCATTGGTTGTCTTCAGACAAATTGTGTGAGTACTTGTTGGAGATAGTGTCTTGAATATTCTTGCTTTGATCATCATGGAGATCATCTCTGCCTAACTCATGTGAGTACACAATTTAGGTATGGGAACTGCTCAGATGAGAAGATTCATGTTCTTCTGGAAAAGGATAAACTCAAGAGTTCTCTGGAGGCACTTCCTCAGACGTCTCCACCTAGCCATCCCAGAGCTTAGGCTGTGATTTCCTTCCAACTTTAAGAATATTTGAATTTGGGTTTAAGTACTGCATTGAGGGAGTATCTTCATCAGGAGTTTCCTACATCAGTGAATCGCAGGGCTGGTAAGAAAAGAGTAACAAAAACAACAACAATTATTAGCTTTGTGTTGTGGGCTTTTTTTTTGTATTTTTTTTCTCCCCAGAAAGATGAAGGCCTGGATAACTGAAATATCATTTATCAATATTCTGTGCCATATTTTGTTAGAATGCACAGTGAGTGACATCAATGTTTAAATATGAATTTAATTTCTGATGCCTTTCTTTTTTTTGGTTAGTATATATTATCAATTGTCTTGAAGAGAAGTTTCCAGAAGATTTTCCCCCTTCTAAAGTCTGTCTTTTGTGGAAGTTACTGACATATTCTCCTTGGTGCTAAAATTTAAGGTGATAAAACCATATACCTTCTATATTCAGTATACCACTTGGATTTCAAGAGACCCAGAATCCTATATGACACTATTTCTTTGACATTGTTCATACCATAATTACTTTCAGGGCCAATGTTGGAAATGCCAACTTTTTTTTGTTTTCTTTGCTTGTTTTTTGGAAATCTTTAAAAAAACATACAAACAAACTGCTTTTGATAAAGAATTGTATGTTTACAGAACCCTTTACTGTCATCTTGTTTGAGCTTCACACCCTGTAAAGTTGTGGAAGTATTATTCCCATTTTATAGATGAGTAAACTGAGACATTGAAAACCATTGGCTTTTCTATCTAGTGCTTTTTACAGTACCTGAGCTAAAGATGTCTTTTATCATTTAATGGTAGTCACTAAAGTTCACAGAAAACTTTAGGCAATTATAATTAGCTTAGTATTATGGATGGTTAAGAAACCCAGGGAGGTGATATGACTTGCCCAAGGTCACTCAGTAAGTAGTTGAGTGAAGCCTTGAAATCCTGGTCTTGTTCCTGGACACTTTGAGCATCTTCGTTGTGCAAGTTGCAAGTTTTGTATTATCAGTTGATCTGCATGCAGTCCAGTTTAGCATATCTTTGCTGATTACCTACTTTGCTCTAGGTTCTGCAAGGGTGCAAAGATCTTTTTCTCTATATATATCAGTATATAAACAGCAGTGGCATGTTTATACCATGCTGTGGTAAATGCTTAAAGTCTTTTGTGAGGTGAGGGTAATTTTGTTTTTGGAAAAAAGATATCCTTGTTATTAATGTGTCTTAAGGAAACATGTTTTTGGTCTTTGCTAATCTTTTTCTTTTTCTTTTTGCTTTTTGGAGGGCAATTGGGGTTAAGTGACTTGCCCAAAGTCATATGGCTAGTAAGTGTCAAATGTCTGAGGCCGGATTTGAACCCAGGTTCTCCTGACTCCAGGGCCGGGGCTCTATTCCCTGTGCCACCTAGCCGCCCCACTAATTTTTTTTCAAATGCTGGGAGAACAAACTACTGGAATTTCTCCAAAGTTTTTGGCTGATTTTTTTTTCTGGTAGAAATTACTTGAGGAAATCAAGTTAGTGTGGAATTACTAATCATGTAGGTAGTGTGGCTGGGTACCAGTACTTTTGCTGACCGGTTTAGGAGTCTAGTGAATAACGAGATATTCATTCGCCAGTGGATAATACAGAGATGGATGTCGTTTCATATTTCTGTTCCTGAGGAACTTAGATTGTAATAGGGAAGATAAGACTAGTATGTAGAAATCCTTAGACTATAAAAACAAAGTGTCATGGCCCTTCAGAGAAGGGATAGATCACAATCACATTAATTTGGGAGCAAGAAGAGTCTTTGCAAAGGAAATGACATTTGGAGGTAGCTTTCCAGAGCTTTGCTTTAGAAAGATTATTCTCTACGTTGTTTGGATTGATATGCTGAGTAGGAAAATAGTGGGAGTAAAAAGAGACCAGCCAGAGATTTCTGTGATAGTTCAACACTAAGATCCCATGATTGTACTTCAGGTGGGAAATAATGACTACCTGAGAAAGGATCTTGGCACTGGGAACAGAAAGGGAAAGGAGGGGAGAGAATTGCAGGGGTAGATTCTGGTATTCTTGACAGATTGTTGACTGGAAGGATGATGGTACATTGGACAGAAGTTTGAAGCAAGAGTTTGGGAGGCAAGATACTGAGTCCAGTTACGGATGTATTGACTTTGAAATATTTGGATGAATATCTCCAACTGAAAATTGAGAATGAAACTAAATCTCTGGAAGGAGAGATTTTTCTTAGCCATGGTAATCAGTGTGTATTTTAAGATTTGGGAGTCAAGGAGATGCTGAAGAAGAGGGTCCAGGACAAAACTTTAGGGAAAAATGTAGCGTTAAGCATGGGGAAAAATACGAGAATCAGAATTTGGAGGAGAGAGTTACAGCAATTAAGAGGTATTTGCTATATGTCAGGTATTATGCTTGGTGTTGGTGAGCATGGTAAAAATGCAAGTGCCAGCTCTCAACAGACTTACATTGTGTGGGAGGAGATAACATGTATGCACATAAGCATGTATATAAAATATGTACAAGGTAATTTTTTAATTAAAAATGTTTTTTTGTTGGTGGGAAATACTAGAAACTGGAGAGGATTGAAAAAAGACTTCAATAGGAGGTCAGACTATGAAGAAAATTGGGATTCTAAGAGGCAGAGGGGACGGTGTGTTGTGTGTGTGTGGATTTCAGGCATGAGGGAACAGACTTTGTAAAGGCACAAAGATAGATGACGGAGTATTGTGTGTAAGAAACAAAAGGAAGGCCCGCTGGTCGTATAATTGCTGTACTTCAGCCAGTGTAAGATGGAAAGTCCATCAGACTTGGCAGTTGAGAAATTACTGGTAACAAGGTATGGGTAACACTGCAAGGTAACAGAAAAGTCCTTTGGCAGATAGGGGATTGAGTGTTAGGCTTGTGTGGTCGTGGTAGGAGCTAGATTGCAAGGAGTAAAAGGGGTGAGTCATTGGTATATGAGTAATAAACAAAAACTGCTCTTAAAGTTTGTCAGCATGAAAGGAAAGAAAAGTGATAGTGACTTTCAGGGAGTAGATTGTTTTTAGTATAGATTGAACCAGAGTATGTTTACTGGCAGAAGGGAAAGAGCAAAGAAGAGAGGAAATTGATACAACTCGGGTCCCAAGAGGAGCTGCAGATGAAAAGGAGGGAAGGGGCAGCTAGGTGGCAGAGTGGATAGAGTTCTGACCCTTGAGTCGGGAGGACCTGAGTTCAAATTTGGCTTCAGACACTTGACACTCACTAACTGTATGGTCCTGGGCAAGTCACTTAACCCCAGTTGCCTCACCAGATAAAGAAAAGAAAGGAGGGAAGTTAAAGAAGGATGTAAAAAAAATTGCAGCAACAGAATCCATAGTAGTCTACTGAGGAAAGTCGGGAACCAGCTGGTCCCTTCACCAGGCTGGGCTCAGGGCAAATTATTCCCTCATCACTGATTACAAAATACTTTGTAAAGTGTACAACCCCCTATACAAAAGTATTCTTATTGTCTGATGGTTTTCAGTAGAGCTTCTATTTAAGGAGGCTGTCCTTAACGTTTGGCATCAGGAGAGAAGTTGGCTCGGTGCAGGGCCAATCTGTAATCACTCATTCAATAATACTTTTCTCCTTTATACTTAAGATCTCCACTGCCACTCTGATTTTACTGAAACATTCTTCTTGATACTCAGTATTGATATTTGAAATCTGGGTGACTGGTTGACTTACTACCAAGATGATCTTCTTCCAGAGAAGCCAGAGGAGATGAAAACCAATAGTGTCAACTGGGTTGTTTGATGAGAAGTCAGCTGAACAGTGGGGAGTGGGGGTGGGGGTGGGGTCTGTCTTTAAAAACTTTGTGTTGGAATAGGAGGGAACAAAATCTGAGTGATGAAGAGTATTGGCTTATGGAGAATAGGAAAAATTTGGGCAGCTGCGTAGAACTCCAGGGAATTAGTAGAAAGTTAAAGGGATTGCTCAGTAACAACTGCTGGCCCTGGTGAAATTAGAAAACAGCCCATCATAGCCTTCACAGCAGCATAAAAAGCAGAATTCAGTTTGTGTAGAGCTGGAGATACGGAAGGTGAAATGAAGAGAGCACATTATAGAAATAATTGCTAGAAGGTGTCAGACTAGATAGAGGAGAAACAAGTGAGTTCAGACTGGGAGTGATGGCCAGGAGACTAGCAATAGGAAGTATCAAGGGCCCAGAGGTCAAGAAGCTTACGACAAAGGATAGTTTCAAAAGAATGAGAATGTTGGTGGAAGACAAGAGGTGAGAATTTAAAGTTTGACATCTCAAGTCAATTTTTTTCCCCTTCTGTTGTCTTAGGAAGAATATAGAAATTCCATGCCAGCATCCAGTTTCCAGCAGCAGAAACTTCGAGTCTGTGAGGTGTGTTCGGCATACCTTGGTCTCCATGATAACGATCGTCGTCTTGCAGATCATTTCGGGGGCAAATTACATTTGGGATTTATTCAGATTCGTGAGAAACTGGATCAGTTGAGGGTAAGTTCATTATATTATCTATTAAGAGGAGGTATTTTTTTTTCAGTTTCTTTGAGATATGTTTGGTTTCATTGGAGCTAGATCATAAGAATGAAACCTTATCTTTCAGACCTCTGTAACAGGATGCTTCAGATTTTATACTGAAACAGGCAGCTTTTAACATTCCTGTTTTTAAGTTAAGCCTTTTCATGTTGAGATTTTTAAACCTTGAAAGTTCCTTATGTTTATAAAAGACAGGCTTTGTTACTTTGTAGCAACTGGCAGTTAAGTAGTATTTTACAACTTACCAAGGTATTTTATATATGTTCTTATTTGATTTTTGAAGAGCAACCCTCTAAGGTAAGTAGTTCCTGTGTTATCTCCATTTTGTGAGGATCAGGTCATCCAGGTAGTAAGTAGAAAGAAGAACAAAGACTTTAACTAATGAAGATCATTCTTGAGTGCAAGATTGGTGTTTGTTTTTTCCCCATTATGCCACACTATCTGTATTCTATTTTTTAAATACTGAATATTTGTGGTTTGTAAAAATTTCTAATATAAATATCTCAGCTACTGAGTATAAGGACTGTTCACTTTTAGTTTTGTAGGAGCACTTCTTCAGTCTGTTAATGCATTGGCACCCCTGGCTTCTTCCTAACTCTTCCTCCTATTTTTGGTTTCTAAGGCACAGAAATAGACTTTTTGGTCAGAGAATGCCTGTGAAGAGACTGTTTACCCTACCTGTTGTCATATTGATATATTGAGGCCACAGCCTTTCTGTCCCATTTCACCGGATCACCTGAGGCCTGACCGTTTCAGTCTGCTTGGCAAATAGGACAGGAAGAAAATAAAGGGTAGATTCTTTTTACTAAAGTTAAAGCAAAGCTTTAGTTGATGAGTTTCTGGTAATGAATTCTCTCAAAATAAAACTTTCTACCTTTTTTGTGATGGCTGGCAGTTTTATATACTCAATAGGTTGTTGTCCTAGCTCAGAGTAGTTCACAACTACACTTTAAACTGGCTTCTCTCTTTGGTTAAAAGCAGTTTTTCATATGTGCTTGCCCTGGGAGCTTGTTTTTAACATGCTTCTATGTGGGCAGGTCATTGGTAAGATTTTGCGGGCAACTCGGCACCATAAATTTCATAACAAGAGGAAGGTATAGATTCTTTCGAGAAGTTGGATTGATTGAGGAGTGTTCCCATGTTGAAGCATTGTCAGTCAGTGAGCATTGATGATGTGCCTACTGTGTGCCAGGCACTCTGCCAAGCACTAAAATATTGTGAATTAGATGATTGGGAAATCTTTCTACTTTTGGAGTGTGATGAAATCTAGAAGTACTTGTTGGATTGACTTTTATCATCATGAATTTGTGAAATGTGCCTAGAGAAATTGACTTCTCATGTAGGACAGTTTCTTAGTCTTTTACTTACAGAACAAAGACACAAATACCTAAATTCTTGTAAAACCATTCTCTTGGTGGGTTTTTTTCTCTAAAATTTGACAGTATTTAAATTTTACAAGTGTCTCTGCTTTTAGAAAACAGTGGCAGAAAAACAGGAGAAAAGAAATCAGGATCGTTTGAGGAAGAGAGAAGAGCGAGAACGAGAAGAAAGAATGGGCCGAAGGTGAGTTTCAGCAGTCACACCTGAGAAATCAAATGGCACAGTCTAGTTCAGAAGAACTTGTACTTTTAACAGCTTTCCAGAAAACATGAGTAAGATTCTGCAAATTTTAATATTAACAGTTTAATAAGTTTCTACTAGTCACTAGGGATCCAAAGATAAAAACAATGTAGAGCTTACCATCAAATGTAGAGGACACTTGCAAATTGGTATGACATAAGGTAGAATGAGATAAGAGCAGTGAAAAGATTTTTTTCTGGTGAGCAAATCGCACAGGATCCAAGATTGAGAATTAGAAAGGACCATACAGGTTGAATTCAGTCCCGCTTTCATTTTGCTGATGAGGAAAGGCCAGAGAAAAAGTGTGGCTTTCCCAAGGTCACAGCTAGTAGATAGTAAGTGGCAGATGGGATTTGAACATTAGGTCCTTTGATCCCAGATTTTGGACCCTTTGTTCTAGGATACAGCAGTGGGAACTGTTGCCTTTCAGATCAGGAAGGGCTTTATGAAAGAGAAGACTTCTAACAGGTGGAAATAAGGAAGGAGAGTAATCCAGTATTGTGGGGTGTCCTTTGAATGTAATCTGGCAGAGGCACAGGACAAGTGAAGGGAACAGTTTACTCAAACATAAAATGCTTAAAGGAGAGTAGTGGAAAAAAAAATGAAAGCTAACCTTGTTTTGTAGTCACCCATGTTCGTGTAGCAAACAGGAAATTTTTAAAGCAATAAAATAGTTTTTAGCCTCTGTTTGATTTTATCCTTTATCTCATTTCTGCATGTGTTATCCCCAGAGGAAGAAGAGATAAAAATTGTTCTGTAGACCAAAAAGATTTGTAAAGACAAGATACAGTTAGTGTGGTATCATTTAAGCTGCAATTAATAGAATTGAGTTTTCTAAGTTTTGAGTTCCAAACTTTTTCCTTCCCCTGCTCATTCTCCCCTCATTGAGGAGGCAAGCAATTTGATATAGGTTATACATGTGCAGTCATGCAAAAACATTTCTCCATTAGTTGTGTTCATAACTATTTGAGAACATAGTTACCTTACTATAATTTTCTTTTTGAAATTACTTAGTGTATAGTTCTTAAAAGGTCCAGAATATATTATAATATGTATGTCAAAAGTCCTGGCTCCTGTATTTCTAGCTATGAAACTGGACAAGTCAAATTCTTAAGACTCTGAGATTCAGTTTCATTGTCTGTTGAGTGGTAGCAAATGTACCAGTTGTGGGGAAAGCGCTTTGTAAATGCAGAATTTTTCAGCTATTTAGTGCAATATAGTAACTGTGGAAAATTAAATGTTTACATCTTTTTCTCTTTTTTTTAGGTCTGGATCAAGAACTAGAGATCGAAGAAGGTGGGTGTGTTGCGTATCTGTGATGAGAAAGTATGGTGAGATTTTCTCCTTATTGTGAATGGGACAGAAGCAGAGATGGTGGTAATTTAATAATAGGGAACCAGCAAACTATCAATGAGCAGGAGGACTAGGAACAGAGGTGGATGGAATAATTGGGAGGACATGCTTTACTGCTGGCTGGTATTCTATTTCCCACTGCAAGTTGAGACACCATGCAAGTATCCTGAACTTTAGCCTTAAATTTTAACCAGACTGTCTTAACACATATTTTATAGAATATGTAGAATATCATGGATGAAATACTTGATAATTAGGAAAAAAGGGACATCTGATCTAAGTAAAAAGGACAGATAACATGCCAAATTGGCCAAATAAAGAGAATTCACTAAAAGGTGATGTTAAGGGGGTTAGATCATAGTCCTAGGTCACTGTGAATTTGGCATTCACCAATGACATGGAGTCACAAATTTAGAGGAGACTTCAGAAGTCATCTAGACTAAAGAATCTGAGTGTGAATTGCTTCTATAACGTTGTTGTTGTTGTCGTCGTCCTTAAGTCGTTTCTGGCTCTTTGTGACCCATTCTGGGCTTTTCTTGGCAAATATACTGGAATGGTTTGCCATTTCCTGCTCAAGCTCATTTTACAGATGAAGAGACTGAGGCAAACAGTGAAGTGACTTGCCCAGAATCACACAGCTAGTAAGTGTCAGAGGCTGGATTTGAATTCAGGTCTTCCTGATTCCAGGCCCCACCCTCTATTGACTGTTCCACATAGTTATTTTTCAAATCCTGTAGTGACAGGAAACCTACCACTTTCATAGGAAGCCATTTCCTGTTCTTTGCTATATCTTTTTTAGAAAGCTTTTTGATATCCTGTATCTTTCCTTTTCAATGAGTAGGAGAAGGGGTGGAGGGAAAGACTTTGGAACTGAAAATTAAAAAAAAATTTTTTTAAGAAACTTTTTTGTCTTAGCTTTGATCACTGGTTCCATTAGATACTATTTGTCAGGAAGGTATATAGGAGGGGTACTCTAAATATCTTACCGGGTTGCTAAAAAGTTCTAGACCTAGGAGTGTACTTAAGGCTAATTCATTTTTATTTTTATTTTTTATTTTTTATTTTGCTTTTTGGAGGGAGGAAGGCAGGGCAATTGGGGGTTAAGTGACTTGCCCAAGGTCACAGGGCTAGTGTTATGTGTCTGAGGTCGGATTTGAACCCAGGTCCTCCTGACTCCTCACTGCGCCACTTAGCTGCCCCTATTCATTTTTGTATAAAATAGCTGAAGTATAGTGGAAACAGCACTAAATTAGAGATTGAGAAGAATTGAGTTGATGCCTGATTCTGCCTTTTATCATTTGTGTGCCTTTAGATAAGTCACTTTATCTCTGAGCTTCTGTTTCCCCATTTTGTATAATGAGGGAATACCTGCTTTGCACAGATTGCAAAACTCACTGGGTTGTGAGGATCAAATGAAATTTAATACACAGCACATGCTGTGTAAATGTGAGATATTCTTTATTCTTTTCAGAACCTATAGCTTTGGATTTTTGCTACCTCTAGGTCACGATCTCGGGACAGACGGCGAAGGCGGTCAAGATCAGGCTCTCGTGAGAGGCGAAAGTCCCGGTCACGATCTCGGGACAGACATAGGCGCCACCGAAGCCGCTCACGTAGCCACAGCAGGGGTCATCGCCGAGGTTCCAGAGACAGAAGTTCGAAACACAAGTAACTACTCTGACTCCTTCACGTAGCAGCAACCAGGAGTGAGCTCCTTCTCTTTGTGTTACCAGGGTGATTGGGTCCTAGTAGTTTTTAGTCAGGTATTTTGACCTGGGGGTTTGGTGAGGTTAACTGAAATAAAGACTTGGTATGCAAAAGACCTGAATTAATTCCTTGCCAGTTATCATGGAAGTGTTTGGCAGCGGGTGGGAGACGATGGAAATGTATCTCAGAATGGAGTTTTAAAGGGATGGGAGGATGGGCAGTGTTTGTGGAACATTCATTATGTGATTGCCAGGAGTCATCTCTTGTGAATGCTGCCTGACTTCAAGCAGATCATCACCCCAGCAGCAGAGTGTGAGTGCATGTCACAGGCCTAGAATTTAAATTCTGAATAGAGGCCAGTGTGTTGAAGCATGAATTCATACTTGAATGTAAATATCCTGACATCGAATTAATGGGAACGGTCTGTCTGACTTTTGTCACTATAAAGAATGTAATCTGTATTTGCCTTTTGTCTTCATGTCCCACTGCCTATGATTTGCTAATAGTCACCTATATGATCGGGAGGGAAACTGCCTTCCCATTGAAACTTTTTCAACTTTTACTGATGGATTGATGTTTCTGTTTCCTAGATCTAGAGATCAATCTTCAAGAGACAAGTCCCAGGATAAAGAGAGGAGGGAAAAGAGCTTTGCTGAAAAAAGGCATGAGGGTATAAATGGCAACGCTAGTTCAAAGAGATCAGAAGAGAGAGAAGCTGGCGAGATCTGAACTCACACTCTGTGTTGCACTGTAAATAGTCTGATAAACATTCTACACACAGCCCAAATTTACCATTTATATTTGCTGAATACAACTCATCTTTTGTAGTTTTAAATTTTTATTGTTTTGAAGATAGCTGTGAGTTTATAGAGATACAGAGTTACATGCCGTTTACTGGGATTTTGTGGAGTAAGAATATAAGAAAACATGATCTGATGGATGTCCTCAGTATAGGCCAGTGACACCTGTGTAACTTGTTGGTTGCCTCCCCCCAGCGGATGCAGCAGTTAGCCCCATGGTCAGAAATGTAGTCATTTCCCCTACTGCCTCCCCTTCCATTTCTGTCCTTGAGAAAACATTCATCTTGACTTTTCAGAGACTTGAATTATATAAGATCAGTTGATAACATTACTACCACTGGTGCTGAATTTGCTATTTCTGTTAAGTTTATACACAGAATCAAGAATTTAAAATATTTTGCCACTTCATTTTGAGTTTCTGTTATCTTCTTCAAGTCCAGAATATTATTATTTGTACTCCCCATTTGTACATCTTTGCTTCAAAAAGATAACCAGAGTACCTTGTGTACCTTATGGGTGGGGTGCACTAAATTACTTAGAATTACCTGATTTTAAAAGCCAGAATCAGATTGGCTATAAATTTGGTTCTTTTGTTCATTCTCTATTTTGTGCATCTCTCCCAGATAAAACATAAATTCATAGAGCACCTATAAAGATTCTACATATGCTGAGTTGATTTTTGTATAGCACAGGTTGACCCCTTTATAAAACATAATACAACTTGAGCACAGATCTTGTGGGATTATGTCTTTACCTGAATTCTACAGTGTGGCCTCATTGTTTACCACTTACATTTGAAACAAAGATAAATCAATATATCATCAAATTATATATCTAGAAATTCTCATCAGTAGGGGCACTGTTAAAAAGCTGGTGCTGTGAACACCTTGACTTCTAGGGTTACTTTTGTTTTATTCTTTGAAATACTACGTGATTTCACATTACTAACCGCTTCATCTGAATTGATCTGTTTCTTGAGGCAGCCAAGTAGCTTTGACTGCAGTCTCTTAAACTTTATCCCACAGGCTAATTTGTTTTAATTCCATAAAGCAATTATTTTACATTAGTACCAAATGAGTATTTTTAAATTGGTGAACATGTTATTTGTAGATACTGCAGAAATTTCCATTTTTTAGTTTTAAGTGGGGAGGAGAATTTTGAGGAGCTGAGCTTCTAATAAACTTTTTTTCTTTTTAACATAGGCCCTCCCACCTTAAGTTTCTGTGGATGTACAGGAACTGTTCTTGGTCTGTTTGGTCTTATTGATGCATGTTTAGCTATTGCAGGAATCTAATTCTGTTTTTTCCAACAACTATTACATTTTACTTATGAGTTATTTGTAGTCTCTACTATGTTCAGGGTTCTCCTTTTCCATGTACTCCCTGTCCCCCATGGCCCTTCCCTCCTGCTCCCAACCCCCAAGGAGAGGACAGACCTATGGCCATGGTGTGTTTCTCTTTCTTGAACAGAATGGACCGAATGTCCCAAAGCTTCTGATAACTGATTCCACATTAAAAAGGCAGTGGTAGAATGGAACCCACATTACATCGAGTTGTTGTCTGTGCAACATTTTGCAAATATCATGACAACTGGGAGTTGTTTCTTTTGTGGCACCTTTGCTTATGAGGAGTTTTGGTCTAAGTATACAAATGTAAGTAAAATCTGCTGTTCTCTTGCCAGTCTAACTCACATTAAAGATTTATGTTTATGTCACTTGGAGTAGAACTTGGGTGATGTTTCTTGTTTAGCTTTTCATTTTAGAAGGAGACATTCTTTGCTTTTATTTCTTTAAATGTGTACTTGAATTTGGTAAGTCTTGTACTCCAAGGAAACTGTCATTTAGGGGACATTTGATGCATGCTCTGAAGAGCAAACTGTCTTCAGTTGCTGGTAAGATTACTTTCTCTAGGTCCTGTCCCAAGGCTCAGTGATTCTGTGGGGAATTAGATAGTTTAGGAAGTACCAGTAGTAGAACAAGGAAGATAGGAGACTTCTGTTAAATCCCCATATGTTGTATTTAAGGTTTCTGAGAGTGCTCCCCTCCCCCCAAGTTTTCCACATTTTCCTAATAGACTACTCATTCTTCACAGAATTAGTTCCTCAAAAGTCTCAAAAAACATATGGATGTTAAAAGCCAGGAGTCCCAGCCCAGAGCTTCTTTCACTTTTCTACTCTATATCAATAGATATTTAACCAGGAAGGGGCTTAAGAGATCCTTAAATTCCAAGGCCTTCATTTTAGAGATGAAATACTAATATCCTGGGAAGATATGTTAACTTGTCCAAGGTCATATAGTAAGCAGAGCTAGAATTTTTAACTCACATATTCTGGTTTTAAATGGAACACACTTTCTTGTATATCACAATTTTTTTTTTGGTTCATTTTTCAAGAATGATACTTAAGAATTGAATTGTTTAGAGCAGGTGTAGAAACCTGTGGCTTCAAGGCCACATGTGGCTTTCTGTGGCCTTTTGACTTGAATCCAAGTTTTACAGAACAAATCGTTTTATTAAGGGGATTTGGTCTGTGAAATTTGGATTCAGTCAAAGGGCTGCCCTTTAGGACATAGAGGGCCACATCTGGCCTTGAGGCCACAGGTTCTCAGCCCTGGTTTAGAACAATAACAAATAATTTAATTACAGAATCTTTGTTAAGAGGGATTAAAGTTAGATTTTGTTGAAACAGGAAAATGAAAGGGGCCTCTTGGCTCTGAAGATTGTCAAGGGGACAAAATAAGTGATTACAGTTATAATTTACAAAAAGAATCTTGGGTAGAGAAAACTTAAATGTTACATGGTTCTGCAATGATCTAGAAGAACTTAATGGGGTTTTGGATGTATTCCAAGGCTCCTGTAAACTGTGCCAAGACCCTATGTACCCTGTCAAGTTTTTAGCTGTATCTTTAGAAGGAGCCTTCACTATGAATCCCAGGACCTGTATATTCAGGGAAAGGTTTTGCTTATGGATTAGATATGCTTATGCTTTGGATATGGAAAGATTCCTGGCCAAGCAAACTGTAGGTGTTCGCCTCTCACCACTTGGAACTATCTATGCCCATTCTTTTGTTGGGGAATTAAATGGGAAATGTCAAAGCAGGATAAATCCTTGGGCACTCCCTAAGGACCAATACTGTGTTAGGTAGTGACAATACAAAAACAATGAAGTAGTCCTTGTTCTCAAGAACTTTACATCCTCTTGGAGAAAGCAGTTTGCAGGAGTGTGAATAGAAATAGACACAAAGCCTTTCTGGAGATGGGAGCGGGTAAAGGGGCACTCAAAATGGGCAAACCATGCATAGGTCAATACTTGAGTTGCTTAAAGGCAAAACCAAGGATTCCAAAAAGGCAAGGAGGGAAGGGAAGAGAACCTCACTTAGGCATCCTTCAAGCTGATAGCCTCACGCCTGGAGTTTGGAGCCTTCATGAAACCTTTTGTTAACTTTTTTAAATAAGGAGTAACTGTGAAGGAAGATGGAATAAGGTTAGTTTGATTTGTAAATATCTGTCATCTTACTGGGAGTTAGGGAAATAGGTACAGAATATTACTTCCATTTTAGTTTGTTACTTTGAGTTAATTAGGACTGCTGGGACCTGTTTCCTTAATCTGTAAAATGATTAGATGATTTATATGGTCTGGTCAGATTCTGTATATATGAGTAGTGCTTTCATTGTGTGGCTGTTATTTCAGTCAATTAAGTAATCAACTGTTTGCTAGACAGTAAGAAAAACTAGCAGACCCTGCCCTCGAGCTTACACCATGTTCAACAAGTACATATGAAATTAATACAATAACAGTTGGAGACCAGGAAAGGCCTCATAGAAGTTGGACTTTGAAGAAAACCAGAAAAGTGGATATGAGGATGGAATGTTGAGGCATGTAGGAGATGAGTGCTGTCATGCATGTGTAATGTGCAGATCACAATCCCTTCATGCTTTGAGCTACAATAGGCAAAATTGTGGTTATTTTGTGGTCTTAGTAAGTTGCTCCCCTCCTTTGCGTCTCATCAAACCCTTTTAAGTTTAGTGGAGTCTTCCAGACTTTGTGCTGTGCTGTCAAAACCTTTTAAGAAGACAGTCATCTTCATGCCACAATGAAGTCTTCAGAGTTGAACTTCAATGAACATGCTTCATTTTGCAAAATTAAGTAATTGGCCTCCTTACTTGTTTTCCATGAACACTAAGGATCTACTGTGTTCCCAGCAGTAGTGGGAATATCTAAGAATTGTCAGGTACAGGCAGTCTCTTTCCTCAGTAAGTTTACCCTCTCTTAGAAGCACACATAAATAATTTATGCAAAATGGAATGTAATTCTACAAGTTAGGGTGTGTTATAGCTTTTTTTATACACCATTTACAAAGCTTTTTCTTTACAACATCTACATTATTAGTCTTATTTCACACATGAGAAAAGTGAGATTTAGAGAAATGAAGCAGTTTGTCCAAGGTCATACATCACAACATAAGTAATGGAACAGAAAACCAGGTCTAGCTCATCCATTCTAGAATAAGGACGATGGTACAGTGGGAAGGAATAGTTTTGTACCTTGTTTGAATCTTATATGACCTTGGATATGTCCTCCTGTCTGCAATTCAGTTTTCTTCTCTGTGAAAGAAAGGCTTAGATTAGATGATACATAACATTCCATTCCATTCCAGGTGGTTTGATGTCAGACTCTTCTGAGTATATGACACTGTTAGAAGAATTCAGAGTGGGACAAGATCACGCCATGTATGCTGTCTAGGAAAAAGGTGGAAATGTTAAGAGTATTGTTTCTGGAGTCAGGAAGCCCAGAGTCCAAATCTAGCCTGAGACACTTTACTAGCCTATGTGACCCTGGACAAGTCTCTTGTTTGCATCAGTTTTCTCAACTCCAAAATGGGGATAATTAGTAGCACCTACCTCTCGGAGTTGTTGTGAGGATCAAATGAGATACTCGTAAAGTTCTTAGCACAGAGCCTGGCATATCATAGGTGCTAAATAAATGATTATTCCCTTTCCTTACTCAGGGAATAGGGAAGGATGGTGGTGCTTCTCCTTTAATGATGAAGGTACTTGCCAGTGGATGCTGAAAAGTCAACTATGCAGCCTGATTGTCCCCCAGGAACACTGCGGCTTATTAACATCCTTCCTGAAATACAGTCTCTAGAATTGAACACAATCCTCTGGTTGTGAGCTGACCAAAGCAGAAAATGAGGAGACTATTGGCTCCTTTTTTTTCTGGTTACTGCCTTTCAATAGAACCTAAGATCATACTCGTTTCTGCTTGAAATGTACAGTTTACTGTTCTTTAATCACACTTCTCCCATCTTATATTTGTGAAGTTGGTTTCCCAGTCCAAGTGTGAGAATGTCTTCAGTGTCTTGATTAAAATTCTGAGAGCCTATTTATGATTATTGTTGGGGGCTTGTTAAACAGTCAGTTCTTAATTCAGCTGACTACATCTGGCCCATGGCTGCACTTTGGATGATAGCATGAGATTACATTGTTAGATGCTTTGTTACATGGGTCGTATCTACTTAAAGTGTCTAGAAACAAAGAAAAGAATTTAGCGTAGCACAACCTAGAAACAGATTGTAGAGCTGTGGAAGGGAATTTAGAGGTTTGTCTGGTCTAATCCCTTGTTTTGCAGATGAGGAAAAGGAGTCTCAATTTAAGTGAAAATCCCAAAAGGATTTTTATTTTATTTTTCCTAGTATGAAGGTCATTGTCTTTAGTGAAGAAAACAGAAGCAAAGAGTTGGGTTACCTATTAAAATCCCATCTACTACCCCAGCCAGCTTCTTAACTAAACCTTCTTTTGTTGTTAGCATTCATAATCTTAGGTCATTCTGGGCTTTTGTACTCCTCTCTAATTTTACAGGCATACCCTCTTGTATTCTTCATTACCTTGCCCTTGCTTCAGTCTTCTAGATGGGCCTTTACAAAATTGTTAATTGATGAGTCCACCTGAGTCTTCAGAATTTGGTTCTTAACAGCTTTCCATATCAATGAGGCACTTGTAGAATGTTAGACTCTAGACTAGTGGTTCTCAACCTGTGGGTTCCAACCCCTTTGGGGGTTGAACGACCCTTTCACAGGGGTCATAGGGGTCACCTAAGACCATCGGAAAACACCTGTTTCCTATGGTTTTAGGAACCAAGACACCTGTCCGTCTCCAGGTGGGTCTGCCCACATGCAGATATGCCCACATGCGAGTATTAAAGGGTGGCATTAGGAAGGTTGAGAACTACTGCCCTAGACTACCAGCAATCCCTTTTCTCACATTTAAAATACTATCTCTGGGAAAGAAAGGATGAATGTCAGATTAAGCCAAGTTTTCTTGTCATACAACACAGTGACTTCTCCCAGGTTCTCATTTTATTGAAGCAGCCTTTTGTTGGTCAGAGTCAGGTCCAGAAGAGCAGTTACTTATGCCACCTTTACAAAGCTGACTCCTCTTGCCTCTCCCATTAAGGTGTCCCTGAGCATTCCTACCCACAGCATCTTGTCCACCTTTAAACAATAGCTTTTATTGTCATCCCCATTCAGGTTACAGCTAATCTTTATTGCCTTTTAAGATCTCTAAAGTGGGTTATTGATTGTAGATGTATTCTTGGAGGGGAACTTCGAGGTAATCTAGTCCAGTTAAGTGACCAGCCCAAGATCATACAGTGAATAGCAGAGTTGGGATTTGCACTCAAGTCCAGTGATTTCATATTGAGTGCTCTTTCCATTGTACCTTGTTCTTGCTTTAAGCTGTTCTTCATAGTGTTTCATTTTATCTTATGATGTATTTGCCTTTGCTTGTAAATTCTGCATGTGGTCATGGTAAAATATTTCTCATTAAGTGGCCTATCTCTGGGACTCAGAGATTTCAGCCATATGTTGAAGTACAGTGGTTGATTCTAGCCTGTTAAATTCTTTCTTCAGCACTCTATCTGGTCAACTAATCTGTTCCACACATGTTTGGGTTCTAATATTTTTTGGCTAGACTTGGAGAATGAAAGTTTGTAGAGCAGCATTTATCTATCTGTAGTACTCCAGAAACAGGAAGATTCTAAGGCTGTTGGCCATTGCTAATGCTAGATAATTTTAGGCAGTTTTGCTCCTATAGTCATAAAATATTAAAGCTTAAGAGGATATTAGAGATCGTCTTATTTTATAGTGAAGAAAGGGGCCCAGAGAAGGATAAGATTTGACCAAATTTACAAAAGGATTCATTTGACAATTATTGTTTTTGTGTTCAGTTCCTAAAATCCTTTTTCAATTCCTAATTTTGAGGGAGATGACTCTGGGATGTCTTTCAAAGGAGATTCTAGCAGAATACAAATTTCAGTAGGTCCAAAAATGGAATCAAATGCAGAATAGTGACGAGTAGCCTGGCCAATTCAGAGACTAAATGACTTAATAACTGTAAGACTTGGGATGGGGCTTACAGCATGGGTCTCTAGAGGAAGCACCCACACCTGTAGAACCACATCTTTAAAATATCTGAAGCCTATGCAACACAGTGGGATAGATAAAAAGCCAATGCCTTTTCAGTGTAGTGTATTTTGTATTAGGTGTTGGAGAGATATTAATTTCTCCTGGAGGATTTAGAAAATCTACTATAACATTTGTTAAATTATCTTTTAAAAGGTGAGTGGGAAAAGGGGGGGTGGAAATTATGCTTATTAGCTCTAATAACACATTTTCTAGGGAAAGACATTAATTTGCTTAAGTGTTTTTCTCTGTTTTACCAAATTGGAAGGGGGAGATGTAGGGAGGTAGTACCTTGCACATAGGTGCTTAATAAATATTTTGAGTAAAAATAGGTTTAAAAGCAGTGGAGTCAGGGGCCAGGGACTTTTGTGGTTCAGATAAGATTGGACCAGAAAGGTTGGAACTAACAACTGTATGCTTTTTTGTAACCCTTTGCCTAAACTTTATACCCAGCATACTTTGTTACTTCCCTTACTCATCTAATAAAGCTTTCTTTCTTAAACCCTGTTTTGTCTCTGTTGGATCAAGGAGCTGATTTGTTTTGACCAAGCCAGGATAGCAAGGTAGTTGTGAAGTGGAGGTTGGGGAGTTGCTGGTGACCATAACCCCAGTGTTATGTGGACTGTGGTGCTCTTAGGAGCAGGTCTGGAATTTGACCTAAAAACTACCTTTTTTCACAATCCCAGGTATTTCTCTAGCATTGATATGCAGTACTGTCACAAGGATGTGTACTTGTACTACTGGACAATCTTTCCTTGTAATGGGAGATTGAGGTTTAGTTGGGAAAGGTCAAATTTATAATTTTTCCACCAAATCTGTAGGACACATAACCATGTTAGCATTAGCACATTCATAGTTCATGTGCTAATACTTAGCAAGTGGCCACAGCCTCTACTCTAACTACCCCTAGAGATATAGAGCAGAGATACGCCATGACCACACAAGTCAAGGAACACAGACTGCATGGCCACCAAGCCTTGTCTGAGATGTGGATGATCACTGCCCTACGACTAGCAGCGTGCTAGTCCAGCTGTGGTAGACCAAGACAGAAGACAGTACAATGTCTGCTCATTTCTGTAACAAGGGTTAATGGAGCCCCTTTATCATCTTGTGTCCCATGAGTGGCCCGGCTGTGGTGTTCTGCACCAGTTGCTAACAGAGGGGCCCGCTAAGTATGGGCCTAATTAACTTTGAGTCAGTGGCTTATTTCCTTTCCTTGCTTGTCCTTAAGGAGGTAATGGGACAGAATAGTTAAAGCACCAGGTTTGGGTTCAAGTACTTCTCAAGCCTATATGCTAACTATCTGGGTTATCCTGGTCAAGTCATCGCTTCTTTCTGTCAAGCTTTTTTCCTCATCTATAAAATGGGGATGACTAGCACCGGTAACATAGGGTTGGGAAGATCAGTGTCAAGTTGATACTATGTATGTGAGGCACTTCATAAACCTTAAAAACCTATACAAGGAAACTAGCAAAGTGATAATATGCCTTCAGGGCACTGTGAGAGTCAGGATAGGGAGTGTTTCCTTTGGGTCACCCAAAAAGCTAGCTCCCTGATGGTGATAACTGGGAAGCTGCTGATTACTCATGACCTGTAAGGACATCATACTCTTTCTCTGGTCCAGAACTGCTCCAGGTTCACAAGGTTACTAGATATAAAAATATCCTTTACCTTAAAGGTAAGGATATATCTGTCACCAGCATGGCCTTCCCTATAATAGGCATTTAGCAAAGTTCAGATGATTAAATGAGAAGCAGAGGGCAAAATCTAAGATCTCATTAAGACTCTTAATTGGAATTTGCAAGGAAATGGTAAAATTGCCTGAATCATGTGACTTATTTTTGTCCAATTAGATTCCATTTATTATTGCCATAAGCAAGTCCCTAGAGGTGATGATCAATGGTGAGCCCTCTGCTCTACCTTAAAATGAGAAACAAGATGAGGGATGTCTAGCTTATAGCTTCTTGGCACATATTAGTGATAATAGTCCCTACACATGAAGACTCATTCTCCTCTGTTGCTAGTTCTTAATGGGGATGGAGTGTAGATGATGAAATGGAGCATGTATGTGACTGAGATAACTCCTTGCTGACCTCAGGCTTGATATCTTCTACATAAAGATTAACATCTGACACAGCAGCATACTACACAGGAGTCAATATGCACCCATCAGCATAACTTGGCTTCAAGAGTTTATCACCTAGGACCCCATCTAATGGGGATAGGAACTTTTTGTTCCTGTCATGATGCCCTATCATCTATGCTACCTATCATCTCATCTGTTATCTATGCTACCTATCATCTCATCCATTGGACATCTACTATGTGTATGTAGCATCCCATGTTGAGCTATAAAGGGAGAACCCCAAGTACAGTGAATGATATGCAGAGGTTAAAAAATCTGAACCCTTGAAGCAGCAAAACCCTCATTCTTTCCACTTCCTGTCACTGGCCTACCCTTTCTCTATCCATCATGCACCATGACCATCCAGGGCATTCTGAAAGAGAAAGGATACCACCTCCCACCCCCAGACTAACACTGAAAGCACAAACTTTTGCCAAGAGCTCTCTAGGATTCCATTTTGCCATGGGGTGGTGCCCAATGTACACTCCAGTTCCCATAGGGGATTAAGAAAAGTGGACTTAGGCAGAAAAGTTATTTCCATCTAAGAACTTTCTCCTTGGCTCCAATCTTGGAAATATCTTCTAACATCATTTTTCCCTTTTGCTTATTTCCTCTGTGAAAGTTCCAAATTCCCCTCTGGTTCTAACACTGCATTCCATGTTGTAATAGTCTTTATTCCAAAGTGCCTTTCAGCACCAGTATTCTATATTCTAACATTTTATGGTGGGTTCTGTTAGTGGGGTGGGGTCAGGAGTGAGGAATATGGAT
Organism: Pseudochirops cupreus; assembly: GCA_028627135.1. Classification (NCBI taxonomy): domain Eukaryota; kingdom Metazoa; phylum Chordata; class Mammalia; order Diprotodontia; family Pseudocheiridae; genus Pseudochirops; species Pseudochirops cupreus. The sequence continues at coordinate 312,904,850 of CM053583.1, read as the reverse complement.
CTGACTTGTGATTTTATTGATATAGGGAGCTCCTGGTGGGGAATGAAAAAAAAATTATTTTTAGTTTTCACATTCACTTTTATAAGATTTTGAGTTCCAAGTTTCTCCCCTTCCCCCTCCCCAAGACGGCATGCAATCTGATTAGGTTATGCATGTACAATCATGTTAAAATATATTTCCACTTCAGTCGTGCTGTGAAAAAAGAATCAGGACAAAAGGGAAAAAAAGCATGAGAAAGAAAAAAAATAGTATGCTTTGATTTGCATTCAGACTCCATAGTTCTGTCTCCAGTGGATAGCATTTTCTATCATGAGTCTTTTGGAGTTGTCTTACATCTTTGTATTGCTTAGAAGAGCTGAGTGTATCAAAGTTGGTCATCCAAACAGTGTTGCTATTAGTATGTTCAGTGTTTTGGTTCTGCTCACTTCGCTCAGCATCAGTTCATGTAAGCTTTTCCAGGTTTTTCTGAATTCCACCTGCTCCTGAAGAGGAAATTTCTACTCACAATGCAAATTAGCTGGCACCTGCACTGCAATCTTAATAGAGTTGCCAGGAGCATTGAAAGGTTAAATTACTTTTGTCCAGGGGTTATTAGAGGCTAGACTTAAGTCCAGGTCTTTCTGATTCAGAGTTAAGCTTTTTACCCAGTTATTCACCATTGTGTCTCCTAGGATTCCATCTTCAAGTAGCTTGCAATGATTAGTATTTTATATTTTATTTCCTCTTAGCCCTGATAACTCCATTTTGTGAATAAAAGATGCTCTACAGAACCTAGGAATGGAGGAAGGCATCCCCAAAGCTGGAAATAGAATAATTATTCAACAAATGTATGTTTTATCCTCAACAGGGAATGGTACTGGGGAGGGGGATCAGTACAGACCCCCCTCACACTCCCACCCCACCCCAAACTCAGTCTAGTTGAGGAGACAGAACTACAATGCCATGCAGCATTAGCTAAGAGCCAAATGTGGGATAAGCATGCTAAGGGTTTTAGGAGTTGACTAATTAATGTAGTCAGGGTCAGTTTCCTGAAGGAGGTTATATTTGAGGTCAACTTTGAAGGATGAAAAAATTTTGAACGGAGGAAGGTATTAAATATGCATTGGCATGGAAGGAAACCCAGGAATCTGGTAGAAGCTTCCTGTGGGGGTGGCTAGGTAGTACAGTGAATAGAGCACCAGCCCTGCATTCAAGAGGATCTGAGTTCAGGTTCCGCCTCAGACACAGCACCATGTGACCTTGGGAAAGTCACTTAACCCCAATTGCCCTACCTTCCCCCCTCCAAAAAGCAAAAAAAGGAAGCTCCCTGTGATCCCAACTTCCCAAAAGTTAACTTAATTCTTGATATGGACTTTATGATCAGAATTAGGGAGATGGAAGTTTCTGGGGAAGAAAACGCTATTCACCCTCTTGAAGAAGCAGCTATACTTCCTTTTATCCTCAAAAGCATCTTCCTTTTTTCCCAAAAAGAGACAACTAGACAAAAATTTGTCATATAGTTCAGCTTTATTGTATGTAACCATAATCACTATGTGTGGAGGTAGCACATGTTTCTCCTCTCCCACCCCTCCCACTCGAGGAGCTCTCCCAGTAGTGGGTCCTCTCTGGGTGCACCCTCTTGAGGTGTTTAGTGGTAATTTCTGCTCAGGGCAGCAGCAACTACTCCCACCAGCTTCTGCCAGGCAGCTTGGGCCTCGATGGTAAAGTCTTTGCCCAAGGAAGCTGCCAGGACTATGATCAGGTTGTCTCCAAGGAGCTAGAAGGAAGAGAGCAGAGCGTCAGCTCTAAGCTGTTTCCATGCAAGTGGGAGGATTCCGTGCCTGAGGAAAGCAGGGTGCAGTGTGCCCCTAGGGGAACCTGAGGACTGGACTAATAGTGAGTTCTGGAAAAATAAAGACATGCCTGGCCCAAAGTTGAGGTCTGGCTTGTGCTAAGGGAATGGTTCATTTTAGTGGGATGGAACATGTGCCGAGTTTGGTAGATGATTTCTAAGGCCCCTCCTGACTAGCACTCTTAGGAGTTTAAAACGACATTCCCAGGGAGTAAAAGGGGGTCTCTGTTTCAAGATCCCTGAAGGAGGGAGAAATTGTTATCCCAGAGACAAGTTGAGTTTGGAGGAGGGAAAAGGAAATGAGCCTGTGAAAGAATGTCCTTGGAAGTTTTCAAGTAGGAGGTTGGACTATCTGACCACTGAAGAACCTTCCAGTTTCTAGAATGTGTAAGCCTTGTCCCCCTAGGCCGCAGAGAGATGGAAGAGGAGTCCTCACCCTGAAGTTCTGGGGGTCCACATGCAGCTTGTCTGAGTGTAGCTGACTCAGCTTGTCAAAGGTGGCCTTCACATTGTCTAGATTCTTCACAGCCTCACCAAATGAGGTCAGCACCTTCTTGCCATGGGCTCTGACCCGGGGGTTCCTTTCAATGGCAGTGGGGCTGGATAGGTTCCCAAAGTTACTGAAGTACCTCTGGGTCCAGGGGTAGACGACTAATAACCTGAAACCCAGAGAGGGAAAGAGAACAATCAGCTAAAAGTTTTCCCAAGCCAATTTACATAAGGCCTCTAGCTGATTTTCCCTTTCTACCACCTCCGCCGCCCCACCCTGTAGGTCAGCAGAGAAAGCACTCATGACCTGGGTCTCTAACTAAACCTAGTTTATCCTGAAGCCCCCAGCCCAAGCCCTGGAGCAGCCCAAGTCTCTTCTCCCACCTGCTAAGGGCAGTAGCCCCTGCTTCCTCGACGTCAACCTTGGCCCAGATGGCTGAAATGATCTGTTTCTCTTCTGCTGTCCAGTGCACCATGGCTGGTTGCAAAGGGATGGTGACAGTCCTGAGTTGAGAGTGCAGGAGATAGAGGTAAAAGTTGAGTGCTGTGTCCAGTGGCTCAAGGGCCCTCCTTTTATCCCAGGGCCTCACTCCTTGCCCCACCCAACTCCTTTCCTATTGGTCAGTTTCTGGCTGGGGGCTCTGAGGTTATGGCCCAAGGCTCTTGGTTTAGGGGTTGGGAGAGGAGTGCCAAAGGGCTAATTTGAATGGGGGAGTTGTCCCTCAACCCCAACTGTCCTTTCTGCCTCTGTTGGGATCAAAGACTACACCTTCACCTTTTTAATTTCAGTGGGTCTGTCTAGCCCCATGTAGTGCCAGAGAAAATTTGGACTTCTGTGTTCAACCCGAAAACCTGCCCTCAACCTTGGAACTAAACCAGGTCTCTCCAGTCCTCACCCCCTCAGCCCCCTCTCCCCTCCCCTATTCATCCCATTCATCTCCCTCACCTTATTTTCCACTGAGCTTCTTCACCTCATTTGCTTTAAACTTTACACTCATTCCTCATATTCCATCAAGCCTACACTCATCCTCTTCAGTACCTTCACCCCAGTTCACTCCCATTCAGTGAATTCAGCAACCTCACAATATACCTTCCTACCACCACCATTAATCCCAATCCATCAGGACACCTGTCCTATCAGCTACCTTTCCGTAGAGCCCTGAACCAGACCAGTCCTATTCCTATCCCCATTAGATCCCTATTCCTAGAATTCTTGGAATTCAGCTTTTCTCTTCTCCCTCCCAATGAGCCCTGAGCTGTCTGTGCAGAAGCCAGACCTTTCTACCAGTATCTTGGGGACATAGAGGAAATTGTGTATCCAAAACAGGGCAGCCAGGTCTAGAACTTAAAAGTGGGGAAGGAGAGTGATCTGAGAGGGCTGATGAGAGTTGGCTTCCGGAATTGAAGTGGGTTAGAAGAGTCTGTGTTGATGAAGGCTAGAGGAAAGAGTCTCTCTTGGGATCATGTGAACTGAGCTCAGTGTAGACATGATTATCCCCACTAGATAGGGACGTTTAGGTCATCTATGAGGAAATGGTTCTGATGCCTCCTCAGGGTCTAATCCCCTTTAATGACCTATGTCTAGCCCTGTGTATTGATCTGTGTCCAGTCCAACATCTTGACTCTTATGCCCACCCCATATTCTGATCCGTGTGTGGAAACATTCTGCCTGGTCCCATCTCCTGATGCCTCTGGTTATAAATGTTGACCGGGGTCCAAACTTGCCTTGCAAACAGAATACCTTTACTGAAAAAATTAAGGGTTCCACATTAGTGCTTTTTTTAAAAATTTTTTTAAAAATTAATTTAACATTAGTGCTGTTTATGGAGGCTCTGGGCAAATCCTTTCTGAAGTCATAGGGCACTCTTTCCCTCCCACTTGTCCTCTCAGCTCCTAAACCTCCTATGTACACCATATTTCCTTCCAGCATAACACAGTGGCTAATAGCAAAGGCAGGAGCTGGAATACCAGAATAGTTACTAGTATTCAATCCAGTGATCCTGACCTCCTGGCTGCTCCAAGAACAAGATACTCCTTTCAGCTCTTAATGGCTGGTTTTTTTTCCCCCTGGCTACGCCCCATGCCTGGAATGCCTTCCTTCCTCATCAATGCCTCCTGGCTTCCTTCAAGTCCCAACTAAAACTCCACCTTCCATGGATGGCTTTTCCCAGCCCTTCTCAGTTCTAGTGCCTTTCCTCTGTTGATTATCTCCTATTCATCCTGTATATAGCTTGTTGGTAAATATTTGTTGTCTCCCCTATTAGATTGTCAATTCCTCAAGGGCAGGGACAACTGTCTTTTGTTTCTTTATCTATCCTCAGCACTGGGCACCCTTCCTGGCAGGTGCTTAATAAATGCTTATTGATCAACTTAGGAGCCTGCTTAGCCCAGGGCAGCTGACCAGAGTCTGTCTTCCTCTTAACACCTCCCCCTACCCAGGGCTCTGGACTCCTGGCTCTGTCAATGGTACCTTCTCACACCCTGTCATTTATTTTGTGTTTTAGCAGCTAGGTGGCACAGTGGACTGGAGTCAGGAAAACTCATCTCTGTGAGTTCAAATCTGGCCTCAGACTCTTACTGTGTGACTTTGGGCAAGTCGCTTAACCATGTGCCTCAGTTTCCTCAATCTGTAAAATGGGCCCAGGAAGGAAATGGCAAGCTGCTTCTGTATCTTTGTGAAGAAAACCTAAAGGGCATCACAAAGAGTCAGACACAAGCGAAAACCCACTGAACAACAACAGTCTAAGAAAAAGTCTGTATGAAAACCGAAATGACATCTCTGCTGAATTAAATGCTTGCACATGTGTACACAGGGCCTTCCTCTTACAGAGCAGTTTCCCATCTGGTACTTGTCATAGCGTCCCTCACAACAACCCTGGAGGAAGACCTGGTAACGTTTTATCTCCCCATTTTATAGATGAAAGAACTGAGACTCGGAGTAGGGAACGAAGAGACCAAGTAAGCCAATTACTCACATATGGAGTAAACAGTATCGTTAGAGGTGGAGTTTCTATTACTTTATTTTGTTTTTCCTCCCCTCTTTGTTGAATGCCAACCTATTCTTTAAAACTCAGCTGAGATGCCATGTCTTCCACCAAGCTCTTCCCTCACTAGCCCCAACATGGTTAACATAGCCCTTGGTTCTGTATCACTCTGATGAACTTGCCACATGATGTGCATGATCCCTGCCTGTGGTTTCTGCTCTTTCTCTGGACCATAAGCTCCTCAAAAGCAGGACCAGTCATTGAAAATTAGCATCTTCCTTAGCATATGAGGAGACATATTATAACACAGAGGCCAAAGAGCCAGCCTCTGAGTTTAAATCACCTGGGTTCAAGCCTCATCCCTGTGTGACCTTGGGCAGGTCACTTAATCTCACTGAGAAACAACTCTTGAAAGGCTCTAAATTTCAGAGAAGGTACCAACTTGGATTGCCAGAGGGATTTTCCTCATCTGAGAGTTCTCTGTATAAAAGAAATTACAGGTCTACAACTTTGAAAAACTGGACTCTTGTCAGCAACGCACAGTTATAAGACAACTCTACAAGGCTCAATATGGAAGGAGATACCTACATTCAGAGAAAGATCTAGAAAGACCAGAGTTTAAATGGAGACTGAAGCAGTCTACATGCTATCGTTCTTTTCCATGTTTGGTTTTGTTTCCTTTTTCCCATTGTTCGCTCCATTGGTTACAACCCTTCTATACAACCAGACTGATGTCCAATGTGAAAGTATTTGCAGATCCTATACTTGATTGCATGCCGCCATGACGGGGTGGGGGGCGGCTCGGAGAAGGAGGGGAGAAAACTTGAAGCTCAAGGGAATTCGGAACTGAATCTTGTAAACTAAAAGTAAATAAACCAGCTAATTTAAAAAAAATTGCAGGTCTATATCTTCCCCCACACTTAAGCAGTGTTCTGTACATAGTGATATTTTTAGTATTTTTTTTATTAATAATAGTCCTTAGAAATTTTTTTTTTTTTGCCTTTTGAAGGGGGGAAGGCAGGGCAATTGGGGTGAAGTGACTTGATCGAAGTCACACAGCTAGTAAGTGTTAAGTGTCTGAGGCCGGTTTTGAACTCCTGACTTCAGGGCTGGTGCTCTATTCATTCTGCCGCCTAGCCGCCCCAATTATTATTTTAAAAATTGAAACCTGATCTCCTTATTTCCAACCCAGATTTCTTTTCATCTCCCCTTATTGCTTCTCTAAGGGGAGTAAGAGTTTGTTCTCACCTCTTGCTGGCAGAGATGTGAGTAGTCATCTAGGGCAGGAAATCTGGGGTTTTCTTTTTTTTGGAGGGGCAAAGGCAAGGCAATTTGGGTTAAGTGACTTGCCCAAGGTCACACAGCTAGTAAGTTTGTCAAGTGTTTGAGGCTGGATTTGAATTCAGGTCCTCCTGACTCCAGGGCTGGTGCTCTATTCACTGCACCACCTAGCTGCCCCTCACTGAGCCATCTAGGTGCCTCTAGGGTTTCTCACACTTGCAAACATGGATGGAGGGAGCTCCTTTCTATTTTGGGGGATTCCGGTATGTTTTCCCCACACACGCTGGTTAAGACTAGTGTCCAATTTATGTGATTCTTTGCTGACTGGCCCCTTTGGGGAGGTTTATGGGGAAGGTGGCTCTAGTGACAAAAGTAATACCTGATTAGTTGAAGGCCCCTTCACACTAACAAGTGTCTAATCCCTGGACATGCTTTTTATTGGGTGCTGGGGTGGGGTGGGAGGAAATTGAAGAACCTTGATTTGTCAGGTGAAGAGGTTTACCCACAAAGAGGTTTAGGGTTGCCTGAGACCCCAAAATACCAACATGCTGGGTACTGCTGAAAGAATTCGACTCATCTTAGCCAAAGAAAAATAAAGTTTATGGAAAGTTCATTAAAACTTCGCCATATTGGGTAGACTCTTAAGGAGCCTAAGTGTCTGAGATGCTTGCATTGGGCAAGCAGGGCAGAGTAAGTCTGTCACAGAGGTCATAAGAAGCAGTTCCTAAGGAAAAGCCTGGACTGTGGCTCCAAGGTTCCCAGGGCCCCATTAGGAATGAAATCTACTGAAATATATACCTGTCAAAGACCATCCCAGACATTGTGACCCAAAGCAGGCAGCTCCTAGTTTACCTAAGTCTATGTAAGCATTCCCCACTCCCAGGCAGCAGCCTATCTCCCTATGAACTGAGAATCTGGGCCCTGATAACCTCTCCCCACTCCCCCCAGCCCCTGCCAGTATCCTTGATTGTGGGGGGTGTGTGTGTGTGTGTGTGTGTGTGTGTGTGTGTGTGTGTGTGTGTGTGTGTGTGTGTGTGTGTGTGTGTGTGTGTGTGTGTGTGTGTGTGTGTGTGTGTGTGTGTGTGTGTGTGTGTAAAACTGCTTTTGTCCTGGGTGAAAATATTCCCAGTTATTCATCTAGGTGAGAGAAATAGGGCATTCTACAAGATTTAGGTGAGAGAAATAGGGCATTCTACAAGATTTAGTCACCTGGCAAAGAGTGTTGCGTCACAGTCTGCTAAATATTCGTGAATAAATGAATAGATAAATATTGACCTTACCTAACTCAAGTTAGCAACCCTTGAAGTATTGAAGTAAGAATGGATGAATGAATGAATGAATGAGCAAACGAATGAACAACTTGAATTGAGGAAATACCGAAGAGAAAATGAAGAGAATGCCAAAGAAATAGAAATAAAACCAGCTCACATTTCTATAATAGTCTAGAGATGATACAATACACTTTCCTTATAACGCCCCAGTGATGGAAGTAGTATACAAATTATCCCCATTATACAGATGAGGAGACAAAGTCAGAGAAATGGAAGCAAATTGCTCTTGGTCACACAGCTAGATAGCTTGGACATTGAGGCAGAAGACCTAAAATTTTGTCTGGGCTCTGCTGTTAACTAGTTGTATGCCTTTGGATACTTTCTCTTTTTCAAGCGTTAGTTTTCTTCCTGTAAAAAGTGTGTGTGTTTGGGGTGGGGGGGAGGAAGGGGGGACGAAGAAGTTGTCCTAGATAATGTCGCTGACATTGTCTTCCTTTTCCCTTGGCATTCTACATGATTCAGAGGACAATCATCACCAGAACAGTTCAATAGCTACCAGGGTGGAGGCCAGTCAGGGATGTCTTTTCAGAGCAAAAAAGGGGGGAAAAGGGCACAGCATTTATTTGGTAACAGTACACTTTAGAAGTGAAAGTACTGACTTTTGACCTGGTCCAGCATTATTAAAGGAAGGCTTGTAAAGCAATCCAGAAGCATTAAAAAAAAAGTTTTCATTAATTTTTTTTATTTTTTTACATCACCATAGTTTCTCCCAATATCCTTTTCCGTATCTCTCTCCCAGAGAACCATCCTATATATCAAATAGTACATTTAAAAACAAACAAAGAAAGAAAAAAGAGTTGAAAAAATCAACATGACATCAATACATCATAAAAAAAATCTAAAAATATGTACGAAGTACACTTGTGGACCTCCCACCTCTACAAAGGGGTGGGGTGTGAGTGTCTTCTCATGCTCTCTTCTTTCATGTTTATAATTTTCCACATTCCTGATTTTTCTTGTGGTTCTTCCCATTTTTGTTGTTGTAGTCAGTGTGTATATTGTCTTCTTGGTTCTGCTTTCTTCACCCTGCATCATGTTCATGTAGGTCTTTCCATGTTTCTCTGTATTCATTATAAACATCATTTCTTGCAGCGCAGTAATATTTCATTATATTCATATACCCCAATTTGTTTATCTGCTCCCCAGACATCTACTTTGTTACCAATCCTTTCGTGTCACAAAAAAAGTGCTGCTCTTAGTATTTGGGGGTTTGGGTGTATTTGCAGATGTTTGATCAACTTTTCTAAAATCTGTCGTTCCACAGACCTGACAGATTTGGGGGTGGTAACTCTTTCAGACTGTTCTGAATTGGATGAAAGGCAGTCCCTGGACGAGGTTGATGGAGAGAGAGGACAAAAACTGCCAATCACTTCTGGGATCTTTAGCACACAAAAGAAGATGATGACCCATGCCAGATCTCCAGTACTGACCCCCATGTCAGAGTCAGGTGGCACAGATGTTCTGGATTACAGAGGGGTTAGACCTGGGGATCATAGAGATGTAAAGGACCTTAGGGATCATCTAGTGAAACCCTCATACTTTACAGATAAGGAAGCTGAGAACCATAGAGACTTAATGGTTTGCCCAAGGTTGAAAAGGTATGTCAGAGGCAGGATTTAAACCCAGGATATTTCTGGATGGGATATGAGGGGAGAAGTTCAGGACATTGGACATTGAGTAGGAGTTGGGGTCCTATCAAGAGGGGAATTAGGGCAGGACTTTAGGGTCTGTAGGATTTGGAAGGGGGCACTAAGCCTGGGGGAGAAGGGTGACCAGTTGTTGGGCTCTGGGCCCAAAATGGATTTAGAAGTTGGATAAGGGGACTGTGAAAGTGTGATAAGCAAGTGGAGAGTTTAAAAGTAGTTTAGGGCTGAGGCAGTGAGAGGGAGGCAGAGGTGTGGCCAGCTGCCTCCTAATCTGGAGCCAAACCCAAGGCCTTCAGCTGGTTGTGAGGATAATGCTTCCCTGGGTCCCAGCCCACAAATCCTGCCCAAGCACCTCTCAACTCAGCCAGATGCAGTAGGTTGATTATTCTGCCCAGGTCGCATTCTCAAACCCTCCCCCTCTTCTGGCTTCTCCTTGGGCCTGGTCTAGGGCTTTAATTGTGACCCTAAAAACTGCTGTCCACCCAGAGACCCAGAGCACTTTTCCAGATTTGGGTGATGGCTACAGTTTCTGAAGAGACTGGAGAGGGGGGCTTGTGTCTGTGCACAGGTTTGGGCTCAAAAGCACATTGTCCTAATACTTAAGAAAAGTGACTCTAGAGAGGGAGACTGAGGGTGGGGTGTTGAGTGGGTGACTGCATTCTGAGGCTGCAGGAAAACAATTTATGTACAAAATGATCATAACAATGTAAATGGTAAAAACAAAAATTACAGCAAAATTAATCTGAATGCTGTAACCTGGAAAAGTGATGAGAAAATATACTTCCCTCTCTTTATGCAGAAGTTGTGTGTGTGTGGGGGGGGGGGGACTGTGGGTGTTGACACCTGGTTCATTTGGTTGAATTATTTTCTGTTTGTTTCTTCTTTTTTTCTTTTCTTTTTTTGTTTACAAGGGGGAGGGAGGAGGGGAATTATATCCAGAAATGACGATAATGGAAAAGCAGAATATAAGAATAAAAATTAAAATTACAGAAACAACAGTAAATAGAGGCAGGAAAGTCGATGGGAGGGGGATTTGTACCCTATGAGGTTGGAAAGTAGGGGAAGCAATAGGGTGGGATAGACAGCAGCACTTCAGCCCCCAGAGATTTCCTCTGTGTCAGCATCTAGGTGCAGCGCCAGACAACCGCAGACAGCGCCACCTTCTCCAGAGCTGGGGAAGCGGCTGCAATTTTGAACATAAATGCTCCCCACCCACTTACCCCAACTCAAAGCTTCAGAGCACAGTTGGATTGCCACAGACTTCGCCTTTATTCAGAGTCACATCCATCAGAGCTGGGGGAGGGGGCTGTCGACGTCGATGACCCAAGGGTCGCGCTCGGCCGGCCTCTTCCCACCAGCTTAACGGTACTTGGACGTTAACACGGAGGACACATAGCTCAAGAACTTGTCCAGAGAAGCGTGCACCTCAGGGTTCAAGTTGCCCGGATGGTGCCTAGCGAGGGTCACGAGCAAACAGTGAGACAGGTACTGGGGAGAGAAGAGACAGATCCAGATCCAGGGTCAGATCTTTGTGGGTGCCCTCTTCATGGATCCCACTAGCCCCGAATTCTGCACCGAACCCCGTCACCGCTTTCTTTTCCCTGCACTCAATCTCTCCAACCAACAACCTCTCTGACTGCGCCGCATGCGCACTTGAAGACAACTGACCCAAGTTCGATGACTTGGGAATCCCAGACTTCTCCCTCCGTCCCGCTTCCCTCCCCCCCATTCCCCTTTTACCCTGCGGCTACACTCACTTTGAAGTTGATGGGATCCACCTTGAGTTTGTGGGCGTGGAGATCGCTCAGGAATGAGAGGGCCTCTGGCAAGTCATCCAGGTGGCTGACGGCCAAAGTCAGAGCATCTGCCAACTTCTTGCCATGATCCCGAACCTGGCGGGAGCCGACGGAGAGGTCGAAGTGGGCGAAATAGGTCTTGGTTGCAGGGAAAGAATGAAAGGTCCTGCGAACCAAAAACAGGGGGCAAGCTGAAGATTCTGTAGGCTCGAACCCAGGACTGGGGCGAAGAATAGAGAGCCGACTCTGGGAGGAGGGGATCAGCAAAGGTGCCTAGAGGAAGAGGCCATGCCAGGATGCCCGCTGAATCCTGGAGGAAGAGCGGGTCCAGAGGCTGGGGCGAGGGGAACGGGGAAGGGGTCCCAGGAACTGGCTAAGGCAGAGGGCATCGCGGGGTTCCAGGCTCAGGGAAGTGCAATATTCACAGATTCCCATGCTGGGCACCTCACCTCGCCAGGGCTTCAGTGCCGTACACGTTGGTGTTCTCACCCAGTTTTTCCCAGAATTCTTTCACGTTGCACTTGTCTGCAGCGGACAGGGCCATCCTCTCCCAGGCCTGTATGTTAGGGGTTCACCAAGGATGGCATGTCCTAGACTTGGCACTGGAGAGGTGGAGCTCGTTGGCTGGCACAGGGCCCGGTGCAGGCAGCCACTAGACCAGGTGGTGCGAGGACGGGTCTCCACTACAGAGGGCGCTGTGTTCCCACCTGCGCCGGACCACCTGTGCAAATTCAGCATCAATCCTGAATGCTGATCAGGGGTGGGGAACCTGCGGCATCGAGGCCACACGTGACCCTCTAGGTCCTCGGGTGCAGCCTTTTGACCGAGTCCAAGTTTTACAGGACAAATCCTTTTGAGGGGAAGTTTGAATTCAGTCAAAGGGTTGCGCTTAAGGACCTAGAGGGCCACCTGTGACCTCGAGACCCCAGGTTCCCCACCCCAGGACCTGTATATTGCCTTCACAACCCTTAGCCCCATAAACCTAGGTTGTGGAACCCAAATAATACTGATGATGATGATGATGAGAATGAGCACTTATAAAGTGCTTTAAATTTTGCAGAAAATTTATAAATATGATTCTCAGTTGATCCTCCTAACAGTCCCGGGAGGGAGGTGCTGTTATTATTATTCCCATTTTTACAGATGAGAAAACCCAGGCAGAAAGAGGTTAAGTGACCTACCCAGGGTCACACAGCTAGCAAGTATATGAGACTGGATTTCCACTTGTCTTTCTGACTCCAAGTCCAGTGCTCTGTCCCCTGTGTTCGGCCAGATGGAAATTAACTTCTTTCTGTTCTAGAACTGAGTCATCTTGACTTTCCTCCCTTCTGCTCCTGACCCTGGTCTCCTTGCTGTTCCTTGAACAGGACAATCCATCTCTCAACTTCATGCCTTTTCACTGGCTATGACCCAGGCCTTAAATGCTTTCTTTCCTCTACTTTCTGACTTCCTTCTAGTCTCAGATAAAGTCCAATTTTCCACAACAAGCCTTTCTCAGTCCCCCTTGATGCTACTGCTTTCCCTCTGATATTACCTTCCACCGATCCTGAACATATCTTGCTTGTTCATAGTTGTTTGTGTGTAGTCTCTCCTAATATATTGTGAGCTACTTGAAAGCAGGGACTGTTTTTGGCTTTCTTTGTATACCTAGAGCTTAGCACAATGCCCGTCACATTATAGGCATTTAATAAATGCTTGTTGATTGACTGACTGATTATTCCTCCCCATTTACCATCCAATTCAATTTGTAATCCCATCCTATCCCAATCCTGGTCTATCCTATTCCCATTACAAACCCATTCTATCCTTATTCCTATCCCATCCCCATACAATTAATTTCTCTTCCCCAACTCCATTCTCATCCCTTCCTATTCTATTTCATCCCATCTGTATCCTTATCCCATCCTATTCCCTTTCTGTCCCATTCCTCAGATAGTAGTGAAGAGAGACAGACGCAGAGAGAGAGACAGAGACAGAGACAGAGACAGAGAGAGAGGAGGGAGAAAGAGACAGTGGGTTGGTGGTGGGAATATACTACACTATAAAATTGGGCTTTGAGGAAGATAGGAGAGCCTTGTTCTCCCTCCCTCCCAAATCTGAGGTTTCCCTTCTCGCGCAATCCTTGACTCAGAGCGCTTCAGTGCTCTGGTTTTTGCCCTCATGCTGGACCTCCTTAATTCCTTTACACCCAGTCCAGGTCAGAACTAGGGGCTCTCTAAGGCTGGGACAAGAAGTTGAAGAGATCAGACGCCAGCAGACGGAACCACTGAAGAACATTAGGAAAAAGAGAACGCTTACATTTCGTAGCTCTTTAAGGTTACAAGCACTCTCAAACTTTATTTGGTTCTTGGGAAATCTCTGCGATGGAGTTAAGGCAAGAATTATTATTTTAAATTTTGTTTTGTTTTGTTTTTGGTGGCCTATACCTTCCAAAATATCCTCCCTTTCTCTAGAGCCATCCCTTATAACAAGGAAGAAAAAAGAAAAAAACCTCAGCAAAGCTAACCAATACATCAAAAAAACAGCGCAGCGTCCCGCCCTCCTGCGACAAAGGGATGGAATTCACTCTCCGGGGCGGGGCTAGTCGCTGTAATTTTGTAGCGCTCGGTTTTGATTGGTTGTTGTTTTTTCTACTCATAGTGCTGGGATCGTTATGTATGTTGCTTTTCTGGTTGTACTTACTTGATTTTATGTCCATTCACTTAAATCCTCCCATGCTTTTCCTTTTTCATCATATGCCCTCTTCATTATTTTTTACAGGGTAGTAATATTCTATTTTATTCATACACTATCATTTATTTAGCTAGTCCCCAATCCATGAACATACTCTTTTTTTTTAGGACAGGAATTATTATTCACTTTTTGTTGATGCAGAAATTAAGCTTCAGAGATATTAAGAAACTTGTCCATGACTAATTAGTCATGCAATGAATATATAGTTGAGCTGGGACTAAGGTCTTCTTACTCCAAGTTCTCTTGCCATGCTGTTATAGAATATAAAAATATTAGAGGTAGAAGGGGCCTTAGAACAGAAAATGGAAGAACTGGAAAGCAACATACAATCTGTAATGTCAGAGATGGAAGGGGCCCTATCTGATTGAACCTTCTCATTTTACAAGAAGGGGAAACTGAGGCCCAACCAAAGAGAAGTAATTTGTTCAAAGGCATGTAATGCTATAATGATAGAGAGGTAACCAGAGTAAAACTCTGACTCCCAGTTCAGTAATACCTGGGAAGGTGCGGGGATAGATTGACAGTTTTCCAACAGGCAGGCCTTTGGTGGACCAACTGGTTGTACAAAGTCTCATTCCAAACCCTCCTGCTCCCCACATTGTCCTTCCTACCACCCTGAGTTCTATATCTAGGCAATATATTAGATATCTTCCTCTTCTGCTCTAGGCACAGTCAACTACCATGAGCCCAATCTAGGGGGGTCTACCAAGTTGAGCTGCATACACCCAGAACCTGATGCATGAGGCATTGGAGAGTGCCCTCCTTCCCACCCACAAAATGCACTCTGGCAAAAAGGCTATTTTAGAAAGGCATGTAAAATATACATTTGAAAAAGAGCCTGCAATGATGTGAGGGCACTTTTGCTGCTCTAGACTTGGGGCTCCTCAGGAGTTCTGACTTTCTTCTATTACATTTTGTATCTGTCCTCATACTCAGCCCTGCCATCCATCCTGACTTCCCCACCCAGCTAAGTCTAGCTCTCAGGGAGTGATAGTTTAGAAATATCTGGTGTCTAGAAATATCTCCCAAGGCATGTGTGGGTGGGGCTGCATGAGAGATATACAGGAGGCCAGGGACTGGGCTGGGTCACCAGCCTCTCCCATCTCTGCCACTCTGTTTTCTCTGGTAGGAGAAAGTCCCAATGACTTAGGAAAATGGAACATAGTCCTCTTAAATCAGCACCACCCCATCACAGAGTGGGAGTTTGCATGGCCAGGTTAACATAAATTCAGACTTTATTCTAAAATAATTGCCTCTGTCCATGCAGCAGGCAATGATGGGGAGGTCCAAGGTTGGAATGTAGTTGCTGAAGGGGACACCAATTTGACAATATTTAGAGAGTTCAAATTGCTCAGGACCCTGTCCATGGAGGGGTGCACCACAAAGACTTCCTTGAGCTGCTAATTGGCTAATACCACACTCACAGATTATATCAGATACTGGGAAGAGAAAGGACAGGGCTGAGGTTAGATCACGTCAGATGCATGTGCTAGCCTACTTCATCTGATCCCACTGCTTTGGAATTCTTTAATAGAATGCTTCTATTGAGCAAGAACTCTCCCAACTCCTTTATTCAAACTTCCCATTCTGCATGTAAATTTCACATAATTTATCCATGATTGCTGCCTTAGAAAACCCAACCCCTACTCTCAGGTTCCCCCTTTACCTCTAGGTATCTTTTTACCTTTTACCCTTTTTTACCTGCCCCTCTAGCCCCAGTTTGTGATGGGTTCTACTCTTGGTTTGTGGTTGATCAATTTTGACTGGACCCAAGGCACAAGGTCAGTAGTCAAAGTTAGAGTGATGACCTGCCTGGTCTTAGTGGATTGGAGCCTTGGGTCCAGTTGAAGTGGGAGAAATCAAACCTGATGGAAGACAAAGAGAGGAAAGCTCTGTAGAAGGCAGAGGTGGACACTTCAAAGATTTGGGCAGTGTCCATGAGACACTAAGGTTGGACCAAGGACTGGGGCAGTTGGGTAAAGAGGAAAGGAGAAGCATGCAGGCTGCCATTATTCTCCTGCCTTCCCAGGACATCTAAGAAGATTGCAGAGATTATGGGAACTGGCATTTTCCTCAACCCTCTGCCTTGGACCCCTCTATACAAACTAGAATCCCTGATCCTCAGACCACACTGGACTTTCCACTATACTATACCTTAGAGTGGGTTTGCCTATTCCCCTCATATTCCCTCCCGTAACCCCTACTCCTACCTCTAATACTGGTATTATGGTAAGTGAAATCTGAAATAACTGAAAAAATGATGGCATGTGAGCTAGCCTCAGAATTGAGTCACACATTGAATGGAATCAGTGTGGTTCACGCAATTCCCCCAGTATCTGACATGGACTGACCTTATTGCCCCCTTTGACTGGCTTTAAGACAGGGAGAGAAGGGGTGAGACTTCAGGCTGGGTAAACAACCATAAGGCTATTGTAATAGTCCAGGTATGAGGCAACAAGTGCCTGTACCAGAGTGGTGACAGTGTCAGGGGCAAAAAGGTGGTGTATGAAAGTAAAATCAATAGATTTTTGCAACAGATTGGATGTGGGGGTGGGGTGGGGTAAGAACAGGAATGAGGAATCCAGGAAGATGCTCAGGTTTCAAGCCTGAGTGGGAGGAGGAGGATGCCCTCAATAGTAACAGAGAAGTTAGGAAGATGGGAGAGTTTGGGGGAAAATACAATGGATTCAGTTTCAGACATGAGTTTAAGAGGTCTATGGGACATCTAGTTTGAGAACCTATGTTACTGAGATGGTGGTTCTCTTGACAGCACTAAGGAAATTCAGAAACTGCAAGGATTTGGGGAAAAAAGATAACAAATTAGGCTTTATGAATGTTGACTTTATTCAGGACATCCATCTTGAGATGTCCAGTAGGCAGTTGAAGATGGGAGCCTTGATTTAGGAGAGAGGTTAGGGCTGAATAAATAGATCTGTGAATCCTCAGCGTAGTGATGACCCTTGAATTGATGGGAACTAATGAGAACACGAAGTGAAATAGTATAGAGAGAAAAGAGAGGAGGGCCCAGAACAGATACATGGGATGTGGAGCATTAATAGGAATGATCTGAATAAAAATCAAGCAAAGGAGACTGAGAAGAAATTGTCAGGTAGGTAAGAGGATTATGAAGATAGAATAGTATCAAGTATCAAGGAGAAGAGGGGGATTGACAGTGTCAAAGGTTACCACCATTCTCCCAGTAATGCAAACTCTCAAACTGGATGTCTTGTAAACCTCTTAAATTTAATGTGTCCAAGGTTTAGGAATATAAATATTGGGAAAAAGCCATTAGATTTGGCAATTGGGGATCATTAATTTTGGACTGAACAGTTTCTGTTAAAGGTTGGAAAAGGAAGCTGGAAGCCACATTGTAGAGAGTTGAGACAAGAGTGAAGAAAAGCAAGTGGAGATATGTGTCACTGCAAATGGATTTCTCAAGGAGTTTAGTCACAAAAGGTAGGAGAGATAGGGGATGATATCTAATGGGGAAAGAAAGATCAAGTGAGGTGTGTGTTTGTTTTTCATGAAGGTGAAACTCCCAGCCTTCCAGTTGGGGAAGACTGCAAAAAAAATGGGGGTTCAAAGAGTATGCACATTTGGGTGACTTTTGCTGTATGGTTCCAAATTACTTTCCAGAATGGTTGGACCCATTCTTCACAACCCCATCAATAGTACTTTGGTTTGTCAATTCTTCAATAGTCCCTCCAACAACGGTCATTCAATCCCCCCCCCCTTTTTTTGCAATCTTTCCCAATTAGAAGGCTGGGAGATAGAAATTTAGAGTTATTTTATTTTTCATTTATCCTATTACAAATTATTTGGAATATTTTTCATATATTCATGGTTGTTTATAGCTTGTCTTTCTTCTTTTGAAAATGGTCTGTTCAGAGCCTTTATCCGTTTACTTATTGGAGAATTACTCTTAACCTTACATACTTATATTAATTCCCTATATATTTTGAATATCGGACCTTTATCAGATAAATATGGGGAAGAATACCCAGTTTTTTCCTCATAATTTTACCCGTATTGGCTTTTTTATGTGCAAAATTTTTAAAATTTTATCAAATCAATACTATTCATTTTATTTTCTATGAATCTTTCTAGAGCTTCTTTGATCAAGATTTCCTTCCTTACCTGTAGTTCCAAGAGATACTTCCTTTCTTGTTTCTGTAACTTACTTATTAATAAATGCAATGTTTGTACTTTTGTTCTTGCTAAATCTTTGAAGCTAATGTCCTTTAGTAAAAGTCTGTTGATGTTAAGTGGTAAAGTGGAACTAGAGAGCTAATTTCTGACATCAGGAAGTAGAAAGACTATAAGCAGTGGAGTCCTGAGCAGATGGCGATGGAGAAGAGATATTCCCAGCCTCTTAGGATACCCCTAGAATTCTGAGGGGGCAGATGACTGGGCTCTGGGACAGTGATCTAGAGTGCATTCACTACATTTCTTTTTCCTAAAATAAGTTTTTGTTAGTGTCTTTTACATCACCAGAGTTTTCCCCTGTATTCCCCCCTCTCCCTCTCATAGAGCCATCCTACATAACAGGGTTTTTTAATACAAAAGAAAAGAAATAAAAAAGAAAAGAAAAGAAAAAAATCAGCACAACCGAACAATACCTTCAATAAATTTTTTAAAAAATGCACCTTTAGACCTCCACCTCTATGAAGGGGTTGATCTTGTATCTCTTATCTTGAGCCTTTATTATTTTGCAATGTGTGTGTGTGTGTGTGTGTGTGTGTGTTTGTGTGTGTGTGTGTGTGTGTGTGTGGTTATTTTTTGGCTTTGCTAACTTCACTCTGGTCATGGTGATCTTTCCATGTTTCTCTGTATTTATCACACTATTTCTTAGAGTTCAGTAATACTCACTTACATTTATGCCATGATGCCCTGCTGACCTTCCTTGGCGATGTTTCATGGAGTCTGCATGGCCGTCCTGCCCCTAGGGACAGGATGGACAACAGGAACCTCAAGTTACTGGAGTGAGGCTCAGAGGACCATCACAAAACGGTGCATTCCTGTCCCCCGTAACACCGAGGCAGACAGGGCAGAAAACTGCTGGCACTAGAAACACATGTCTATCTTCTTCGGGCCGTGCCAGCTCACACCCACTTGGACTTTAATAAACTAACTTTGTCTGCTTCAATTAAAACGCTATTTTTTGTTTCCATCATAGTCATGTACCACAATTTGTTTAGTCATTCCTCAATTGATGGGCAAATGCTTTGTTTCCAATTCTTTTTTAAAAATTTGTCAGTTGTTTTAGATGGTAGATACATTACCTGTCAGGGTTTGTTTTTATTTTGTTTTGCTGTTTTGTGTAGTTGTTTGGTTTTTTTTTACTTTGCTTAATATTTCTTGTTGTCCCCATGGGGTCATTGAGTTGTGTTTGTTTCATTCTATTTTTTCCATATAACATTTTTTGTTTTTCAGAGTCTACTCCATGGCTAAGGTTTTTCCACACCTTCTATTCTAAACAATTTATTCTTCTTCCAATATCTCTTTGATATTCTTTATCACTGTTCCTTCTGGTGAAGAGTGATAAGAGCTTGGACAGGAATGATGCTGTGGAGGTAGAAATTTTGGTCCCTGAATAAGGAGCTGAAGATAATGCTATGTCTGTGGACCTGGGAGACTGGAAAGATGGTGTTGTTATATCTGACTGGAATAGAGAAGTTTAGATAAGGGGTGATTTTGTGGGAGGGGGAAGATGGTAAGTTTTGTTTTGGACATGTTGAGTTTATGAAATCTATGGGGATTTATTTATTCATTATATATTTATTTGTTTGTTAATCATATATTATTTGTGTATGTATATTTAGTTTAAAATGTCCAAAAGTCATAGTAGATTTGAGAGTAGAGCTCAAAAGGGAGATTAGAGTTGTTTTGTAGAGTTGTGAGTCATCTGTATAGAGATTATAATTGAATCCATTGAACTCCAAAAGGACCAAGTGAGAGAGTGTGGAGGGAGAAGAGAAGAGATCATAGGACAGAGTCTTGGAGTACAAGAAGACTGAGGAGGCAGGGATATGATTGAGGAACCCACTAAAGAGCCTGAGGAAGAACATTCAGATAAGAAGGAAGAAAACCAGAAAGAACATCTGGGAGAAGAGAATGGTCGACAGTTTCAAGTGCTGCACAGGTGTGAAGGATGGAGAAAAGGTCATTGATTTAGCAGTCATAATTCCCCTCCCCCTTTTTGGGGGGGCAGATAAGGAAACAGACAAAAGTTGACTATAGGTCCAAGGCATCTGACCCTAAACTGAGTGCCCCCTTCTCTGAAATGCCCTTCCCCTGCCATGTCCCAACACAGAGGTTTTCCTTTTAGACTATCTCAAAGTTCTTGACAAGAGCACAGGATCTTATTCTTCCCTTCTCCCCAAAACTCCCACAATGAGCTGAAACAAGAGTTGTGTTAGGCTGGCCTCTCTCACTCCCTGTCTGAAAGAGCAGTTGAAGGAAAATACTGCCTTTCAGTTTATCATTCCCTTCTGAACTCATCAGACAATATATTCAGGCAACAATTTCTCTGTGCTGGCATATGTAAATTAGAGTGTCAACTAGGCTAAGGTGGCAATATTGCACTTTCTCAGCTCTAGTGAGAGAGCTCTTCCCAGGCCCAGACCAAGTTTTATTATCTTCTTTCTCCCCACTTAGAAAACTCAGCCTTGTCACCCAGAGATTACAGACAATGTTTGTAACACAAACAAACAAAATGGAGTTGGAGTGCATAAGCATCCTTATGCTTGGGGGAAATTCCAAGAATATTTGGCTGGAGGAGGTGCTAAACTTAATGTAATTATTCTCTCCTTTGATGCTCACAACAACTCTGAGAAGTAGGTGCTATTTTATCCCTACTTTACAGATGAGGAAACTGAGGCAGAGGTTAAGTGACTTGCCAAGTGCCTAAATTTAGCACATCCTCCTCACCAGGAGGAGGCTGATCTGGGTCCCATTCTCACTGCAAGGCTTTCCTTCCCCTCCCTCCCTTCAGGGATGTGGCAGGAGCAATGAGTCAGGGTGCGGTTCCCTGTCCTTCTTAACATCCCCCTCCCCCCACACACCCCTGCCCCAGACTCAAAAGGCAAAGATATACACAGTCAAGTTCTGGCAGACTCAGACTTTATTCGAAGACGTCCATCTGCCCATGCGGGGAGGGAGGGGTTGGGGACACTG